>QRFJ01000030.1:216550-915834 GCA_006176705.1 Cocos nucifera
TTGCAGCATCAAAGGTCGGTCGTTCTGCCATATGTAATTATTTAACACATTTAATGGGTGATTTCTGTCTAATGTTTAGGTTCTTATCCAAAATATCCTTATCCTCAGATTAAAAACAGATTGGATGGTAGACTACAGAGAAGCATTCAGTTGCCTTACCGAGCAGCATTAAGGTCGGTCTCATGTAGCTTGTGGATGTACTGCACGCAGCTGATTGGTTATGAATTCCTTCCCAGCTCTTTCCTGCATTTAACATGCTAATGCTACTCGAATTCCAGCTTTCTTTCTATTCTCGTCAGGTAGATAACAGCATTGTCTTAAATAGTTCATCATGGGTTGATCTTATATTTTAATCTTAACATTGAATGTTTTAATGATTTTCCTGATCCAGTGAGCAAGAGTACTGAGTTTGGTAGCTCTGGAGCGGCACAAAGTTGTCAAATACAATATATTCACCATTAAAAGGTTAACACAACATTTTGCTTTTTATTGCCTATATGTAGTATTAATATTATTTAACTTATTTTAGGGGCCATTGCTTGGTTCAATGGTAAATGTTTGGGCTGAAAACTGCAATGGTGCAGTTTGAGTTATGAAGCAGCCACTTTGTGCACAAAAAAGAAGAAGAAAAGGAAGAGAGAGAGAGAGAGAGAGAGAGAGGTAAGGTCTATCCCTGTTCCACCCCTCTGAGGATCCTGAATTGCTGAGACCATAACCAAGTGATGGCCCTAACATTTTGCTTATGTTTAATGTTGTTGCACCTACGTGTCACTTTGCATTTTATGTTCTATAATCATGATTTAGCGGTATTTATATTTTTAAGCATCGGTTACTTTGATTTCCAAGCCAGATGGAAAGCGAAGATGCATGCACATGCATGTGTCCCCCATGATTTTGCACCCGATGCTACTGAAAGGGAAAAGGTTTTTTATGGTTCTTGCAAATGTTGTGGATTTTATTTGCGTCAAAAAAGGACAAAAGACAAATGAAATTATCTGGTTCTGGTAAACCATATCATGCCTGTGGCAGTTGGTGCTCAGCATGGTACAATCTACCTATTTGTATCATGTAACCGTCACACGCCACCAAGGAAAGTCACACAACATTGTGTACAGGAGGATGTGAAGATTAAATATGTTCTTCTCATTTTGTGGTTTAGATTAATTTCAAAAGGCCTTTTCTTGTCCAGGATTTTAGCCCAACTTTATAAGTAGTAGCATAGGTACATGCACATACTGCTTCTTTGGCCTGCTAAAATATTAGTTTGACCATCACTAAGGAGCAGTGACTTAAAAGAGAATATTTTGAGAGCAATAGTTAGCTTCAGAATATATCTTTAAAAAGTAAGAGTTGAAAAATAACTTTCTTTGAGTTCTTTGAGAAGAAAGAAAGAAAATACCCTTCTTTGTGTAAATTCTATTTGTACTGCTGAAATGACCTCAATGTCATTTTAGCTGGTACCCAACCAGATATGATTGGTCATTCCTGGAACAGCCTTCTTAATAAAGCAATTTTTTTGACTATATTAGTTGATAATAACATGCAACTTACATGTCCTATGCAGAAGTCATTCCCTTTATCCTGCATTATGACATTTACGCATCTGTCTCTAGACCCGGTCTCCATTTATATGACAGCAAATTATTCTCTTCATCACTTGGATTTACTTAAAGTTTCTAACTTGGAGCACTTTTAAATGTTACAATTTTGAAATTTATGGTTTTATAAAGTATGAAAAAAATATATGATCATCAATAATCTAGTCCAAAATAGATTAAAAAGCGAGGAAAAATTCATATGACTGCTTGTGATATCTAAATATGTATCAACAATCTGGTTTGATGGTAGTTTTGCATCCTGATGAGAAGATTCCACATCTTCGAACCATTTACAAATAATTTTTTATGTTCAGTGCAATGTAACGGGGTGAACTTGCATTAGATAACCACCAAAAAAATAAGGTTTTTCTAAAAATATTTGAATTTCTGTGCTTTAATCTTTTCCATGCACAAGTTTTTACCGCTCACTCACAATCCCTTTAATCCTATATAGAATGGAATGTCTTATATATCACACAAATTACTCAAAAAGCAGAAGGAAATCATGATGGCATCTTGCGAGTTGCACCTCGTGGTTTGCACTCCTCCAACTTCCCTTACTTCAATTCTATCGACGATCTAACCTGGATGCATTTAAACATTAAATCAATTTTAAAATGCCAAAGTTCTATTTGTGCATCTGAATTCTAGTTACAATCAATATTAATAAGTTTAGCTCAAGATATTTGTGCAAATTATCTTATGTTTTCAAATTTTCCTATTGCATGAAGACGGTGCAGTACCAAGCAGGAAGTTCCTCAAGTCAACCGAACATGTGGAACCAGGCAATGAATTTGAGTTGCCCAACTATCTAGTCGAAGGTTCCAGGAAGGTACAGTTTGTTCTATATATCCACATGTGAACTCCGTTTTTGGTTATTAATATTTTTTTAACAAGATGGATGCAACAAGCAAGAAGTACCATTGGTTATATTTCATGATGAGAGGCTTGATGAAAAATATCTGCAGATCTCTATTGTTAAAATTAATCTTGTTGCCCAGAAAGTATAACTCAAATATTTTGCGGATGTGCAGAAGGTCTCCACTAGCATCCGCAAGTTGCAAGTTGTAGATGCTCAAGTGACAGAAAGTTCACAATTAATAGGGAAAACCTTAATTGCAAGGCATTGCCTACCAGTTCGTCTGTTGTTGTTAGATGCGACTTTTAGATGTTATCTATCATGCAATATGATTTTAGTATTCTTCATCCTGATCATGAGGGTGATCCTTGGTATAATGGTAAGGTTGCTCCAGCATAACCTGGGCGTCACGGGTTTGAAAATGGAAACAGCCTGTTCGCACGTGGGGACATAAGGTATGTAAATCTGACCCTCCGCAGATCCTGCAGTGGTGGGAGCCTTGTGTCCTGGACCGCCCTTCGTCCTAATCACCTAAGTGCTTCATTATGAAGGAGATTTACAAAAGGGTCGTTCAAGGCAAGTTAAAGGTTCTAGCACTCAACAATTGGGAAGTCTACAAGTTGTACAACGCTGCTAAGTAATGAGCCGCTGCCTGACATTTTGTTTGTCCTTGGTGCTTCTTTTTTACCAATATTATCTTCATTCAAATGTTCCTGATTTGACAATTAGTCCAGGAAAAAATTTATCTATTCTTTATACTTATGCACTAGTGAACCTTTCCTTGCTACTTATAAAGGATCAGTGGTTTATATTAGATGAACCTGATAGCTGCAGAATGTGAACCATTCTTTAGTTCCATAATAATGTCATCTTCTTGATGGCTCCTGTTCTGTTTCCAGCCTGCTGGATTCTTGAGAAGCCATTACCAGGAGAGAATCAGACTGCATTGTATTGGATGGACGAGGTCATACCAAGAAAGAGCTTAGCTTGTCGGGACGAATTTTTTGCAGGAAACTGCCAGAGGCAAACATGATGAATATGACTCTGCTGGCGGTGCCATCCAAACTTCTATGTTGGGAAGTCTCTATGTAAATTTCAAAGCTTCTCACCAACCTCATAAATCAGGAATTACGTTGCAGCGCATCTTCTTGCAATCGGTTATCGGGGTATGCATTCTACATTTTCAAGTTATTGCAAGTTAGAATTTTAGTCATCCAATAGTTGAATATCCAATTTCTGTAACCTCTGATCATCCAAAATCCAAACTACATAGGATTTAAAGCTGCAGTTAACTTCTCTTGGATCTGAATATAGAATACCAAATGTTTGGTTCTTCTTTTTTCTGCAGAACTTATGCTTGTTGATCATGGAGAGAACACAACATATAAATTTTTAACCACTTAATGTGAATGTTCCGGTAGTGTTGTGGGTCGTTTTAGCTGTGCGCCTAAACATAGTTGCTCCACCATGGTTCTTGGGCTATGTTAGCTACCTCAATTGTGGCTGTCCAGGCTACCGGGAGAGTTGAGGCGATCTGCTCACTGAATATTGCTAACTGAAAGTTTACTTCAAGTTATGAAGACGTTAGAGCAAATCATGAGGGTATTTGAGAGATTGAGAAAGTAATTTTTAGGAAAAAGAAATTGCATATCCAAGCACGGTCCTAAAACCAAGCAGCACAAAAAGATACTTTGTCAAAAAAGAAATAATAAAACTGAAAAAAATTGTAGTAAATATGATGCGGTGTGGATAAGGTTGTATTTAAAGAAGAGCCAAATTACGTGAAGGTGCAAAGTATCACCTAAGGAACCCTGGCCTTGAATTGTAGTGCTCGACTTTCAATTAAAAAATGATGGCAGATTTTACTTAAAAAACAGAGACATAAGAGGGAGGTTAAAAGCATGCTACACTGTACCATTGGTTGACTGTTTGGCATTCGTAATGAGACTCCGGCGAGCAAGGGGGAGGGAGAAGGAAAGAGAAGAAAATAGAGAAGGAGAGGGAGGAAAGGAAAAGGAAAGGTCGAGGAGGCTGTTAGAGGCTTGCTCGAGCGCTGCCCTCCAAAGAAAGGAAAAGAAAGAAGGTGAGGGAAGGAGAGAGAGAGGGTAGGGATGCTAGCAGTGGCTACTGGAGGGCTAGATCTCTTTATCTGCCCTCCTGCTGATTGAAATAGGGGTGGCTTACCCCTATTTCGATCGATTGCTTTTATTTTATAGTCGACTCTCAATGAAATCGACGAAAAAAGAAAAAAGTGATCGATTGAAATAGGGACAAAAAGTAGTCAATTAAAATAGGAACGAGTCATCTTTATTTCAATTAGCAGGAGGGAAAGAGAGATCTGACCATCTGGGGGCTTTCACATACCTCTGAGGGCCACAACCAGACTCCCTCTCCCTCCCTCTCTCTCTCTCTCTCTCTCTCTCTCTCTCTCGATTCTCCCTCTTTCCTGCTCCTCTGGTCATCCAGGAGTTTCTGTGGCCTTTTGGCAGCCACCGCCAACCTCTCTGCCCTCTCCTTCCTATCCTTTCCTCACGATCTCTCTATTTCTCTCCGATTCTCCTCTCTTGCTCTCTCTCTACTGTGTCGGTTCGGACCTAGCACGAAACAACATGGGGGCATACCAAATAGTCTGTTGGCCAACCTTAATGAAAACATTATATGCGTGTTGTGTTGTTTAATTTAGAAGTCAAGAAATCTACGAGAATTATCGTTTAATTTGGTGAATATCTACTTGTAAAATGAAATTTGAAAATAAAGAAAATCTCAAACAAATGAACTTTAAGCAATATTATATAGAGAAAAGTAAATGCATTTAAAAGTGCCAACGAAGAAGAGCAGAAAATAGCATTTAATTGGAAAAAATAGATAATAAAATAAAAAAGCACAAGTAAATTCTATGAATTAAAGTTACGATGTTCTTTGGGTGTGTTTTTTGCTAATTAAAAATAAATGGCAACTTTTAAAGCAAAAAAGTGATTCCTAGGAAAAATAAGTATTTGGTGACGATATCTGAAAAGTGCTTCTAAAAAAGATATTAAAAAAAAAAAACTTTTTACTAATTAGGAGAAGCTAGAGACTGATTTTTGTGAGAACTTTATGAACATCGGAGTTAGACGATGCACGCCCTTCGTGGTGCATGGCTTTCTTCATTCAATTTCCACTATTTTCCTTTGTATGTAACATTTCGTCTTCAATTCATATAAATATTTATTCTAGCAGCTAAGACTGATTTTTCAACAGGAACGAGGGGCACTGGCATCTCGAGTCTCTATAACGTGAATTATGAAACTATCAATCAGGTTTAAGAGTCCGAACCTTGTACATTCCTATTTGGGTGCGAGAAGGAACAGTTCATTCTTGCGCAGATTTGATCGGCATGTGCTGTAAACTTTACAAATGAAAAGAGGAAAACAAAATATTGCAATTTTCTGGAGATCAAAACCCTAGAACCTGAGACATTCAAAACTGTTTTATTTAACATTTGAAATTGTTTTATTTATTTATAATGACTCGATACACGAAAATCACTTTCTGGTGCAGAGATCGGTATTTATAATTTTTTTTTTTAGAAGGGAGATGTGGAAGGGTTTACTTATTGGACATCAGCATCTCTTGACACAACCAGCAAGAATTCCGGGGCAGAGTGTTCGACAGGTATATGCCATGATGTGGATGAAATTCCTGCAATTGATTTGAATTTCTAAACAGAAGTTAAATAGTTTGTTCTTGCACCATAATGCTGCAGGTCAAAGCTGGGACATTCATTGCTTTTTTCTGTGGGCAAGCTTGCTCTTCGGACAGCACAAAGGTTAATGGCATGGTCTAGAATTCATGATTGCGTAAATCACTGTAAAAATAGATTAAATAATCCTCGCCTGCACATGCCCAGTTTCTTCAAACTCCATGGTAAATCCTCTGGCCCTCTTCCTTTCTCCTTCCAAACCACCCTTCATGTACTTTAGCTCACGTATTCCAATATGTGGTCTAGGGGTTACCGGCGTGGTGTGCCAAAAAAATTGTTAGCTATGGTCCTATTAGGGAAGGCCATGCGATGATGTTTTGAAAGTTGAAACGGAAAATATTAGCACGAGCTTAAAAGTCTCGCCTGTTTTGAGAGAATACCAAAGAACGCAGATTTGCGCACTTGGAAAATATTCTATTTCAGTGTACGGGAGGAACTCTGGTTTGAAATTAAGCCAAGTACTTGATGAAAGGATGATGAATTAAGTACTTGAGAAGCAAGAAATCTCCGTTTATGAATCCATCTAGCTTGTGGTAAGCGTGTTAGACAGCTAAGTTTCAACTTTCCACATCAATCGACGTGCCATAATCAGGCTGCTGCGTCCGAAATCCCGAGCTGAAGCCCATTGTTTCCCTGGGATT
The DNA here is from genome assembly GCA_006176705.1 of Cocos nucifera. Taxonomy (NCBI): domain Eukaryota; kingdom Viridiplantae; phylum Streptophyta; class Magnoliopsida; order Arecales; family Arecaceae; genus Cocos; species Cocos nucifera. The sequence goes on from QRFJ01000030.1 coordinate 223,391, forward strand.
TATGTCAAATCAAGTCCTAATGGCCAACCGATAACAAAGTGAAGGCGGACCTTTAATTACCGGTGGCCCCTGGTTTCGCAGAGCAACTACTTTTGTCTCTTTCCAAACCCCCTGGCCAAGAGTCCAAAAGCAGGAACATTCGCAGACAGGTATGTGAAAGCCAGAATCGATGGATCCTTCGGTTAAAATATTCCCTTCAGGTTCTCTACCTCCCCTGGCTACGATGATGATTTTTTTTTTTTTTTCTTTTTTTGGTTCTCCACTTGCCACATGGATGGCAAGCGGAATGTTAGGTTTAGAATCGAAAGTAGGATAAGGAGATCATGAAGGCATTTCTGATAATAATCTTGGTAAACCAAACAACAACGGAGATTGGGCAAGCTTGACCTACTTTCTGCACAAGACCATGTATGCTGATCCTACGGCTCAAATCTACCACCTTTGCACCATTCTGAGGGGTTTTTAGGCGCAGTTTGAATTGACAAGAAAACTTATCGAGAAACTGCTATTAAAGTCGTCTACGGTCCAAATTTGTGGCGAAAGAAAAGTAAGGTAACCCGATAATTTACTAAAATCTCAAACTTAAAAATTCTAGAGGCAATATTTTATGTGGTTATAGTTTATTATAAGGCTTTTTTTTTTTAATAGAAGCATAAAGTAGTATTTAAACAACCTTTGCTAATTATAAACCAAACCTTGACCTAAACAGGATTAAGAAATGAGCAAAATACAATCTAGAGTTCGGCTTCCGCAAGCAAGTGGTCCGAGGCGTGACATCCATAAGCTTGGAAGCGTGTCAATAGGATAAACCACCACGTCATCCGATTTCACTCGGATATCGGAGGAGCTGACACGTTCCCATGAAACGGTTACCGGATCCAAAGCTTCATAATGGAGATTGCTGAGGGACGAAGCTGTTGCACTGTTGCAGGAGAAATTATATTCTGGTGTACCAGCTCAGCGGTATCGTGAATCAATAAAATACCGCCATCTCAGCTGAAATTGCTGCTAAATAAAATAATAAAAAAAGAAATCCTCACTATTTTCCCAAGGTGGTGGCGAACCGTGGTGGCCCCTTCCTCCACCACCACCATCGCCACCGTGTCGTCGCCATCGTTGCTGACGGCGGCCCCCTCTCTTCTGCCCCAAAACTCTTAAATCGCAAAAACCCATTTACCCTCTTCAAATCCAATTAAACCGTCGCCCCTTCTCCCTCTCAATCACCTCCCAATCTTCCAAGAAAAGAGCTTCTTTTCCTCCAGTGACCCAGTCAGAGTCGCCACTGCCTTCTTCGTTCTCGACCCTATCCCTCTCTCCCTCAGTTCAAGGACCCTCAATTTCCACCTCACCGTCGGCGAGACCTTTTCTGGCATCTTCCTCCCGAGATCCTCCTTGACCCTCATCAACATTGTCGGCCTCATCGACGATGACTACATGGTCGTCGACCCCCGGCGGCATCGCGGAGGCCCGCCCTGCCTTTGCAACCTCATCGCCGCCCATACCTCGGCCATCCTCTCCGTCTTTAGGAGCTCTCCACCACCTGGACTGAGATGGCTCTCGGCTTCAGCCCCCAAGGCCTCACGTTCCCCACCATGAAGTCCCCTGTTGCCGCTGAGCTCGCATGTCCTTCTGCTGTTTTCCGCTGCGCGGCGCGCCTCCTCCTACGGCATTGACGACGGCAATCTGACAAGGGAAGAAAAGAAGGTTCTGGTGATGTGCCAGAGGGAGACGGTGGTGGGAGATCGACGTGATCGCCAGCATCGAGGGCTTGGATCCGAGCTCTGGCGACGGGCGATGACGGCGACGGGCTCTCCGCCTCCGTTTTTTACCCTTTATGTTGACGTGGCTGGCATGCCATGTGGCAGTATTTTATTGGCTCGATGTACTGCTGAATTGGAGCACCAGCTTTATTATTGAGGCGGTGATAGGATCCAAAGTCTCCGTATATATTTTTGTTAAAAATATATAAATAGCCACGAATCCCACCATCTTAGTCCATGGATGTTGCAGGGTCGACACCGGATCCTAATCCATCCATCAGGTTCGGTTGATTGATGGCACACCGTGCTTCCCTGTAGGGGAGACACGATCGCACCGGTGGCACCACCGTCGCTCAGTATTATGACACGTGGGACCACGACTTGTCCGTACTTCCTCTTCACTCGCAAGCCCAAAACAGAACTTCCCGGTTTCCCCTTAGTTTTACGTAATTGATTAAATGATAAAACCTAATGATAATTCAACTCATAGCTGGGATTTATCCAGAGGATTGAGATTAACGCCCCCTGATTTTCATATAATCACAATCGAATTTATCCTTCTTCTTTTTTTTTCTCATCCAGTCGTCCTATTCGTCCTCCTGGATCAGCGATCATCAGATCGATGAAATGAGTGAGTCACCCTTACTTTACCCAGCGGTGACGGGAGCCACCGTTAGTGTGTGGGTTCCACCGGGAGGACCACAAATCGACGGCTGTCCTTCTGGCACAGCCCGGAGAGATGGACAAAAACTGAAAAAGACGTCTAATTGGGTATTTGTTCATTTAAGTAGGGGTTTTTCTGGAAGTCTAGCTTTAAAATTAGTAGAAGTGGGTGTACTGATGTATTATGACAAGAATTCAGGGGAGAAAAAAGACTTAGATAAAAGAACTCGCCGGGAAGATAGAGAGGGCAACCTAGCGTCATCCTGTCCTTTCCCCTCGGTTAGATTCGGTTTTAGATCTCATCTTAGAGAGGCCAGCGCTCTGGTGTCCAAGGTTTTTAGGTTGAAGCGCGTTACGAGGTATACTTTTTGTTCCGATCCCAGATTGCTGAATTCTGGAGTTAAATTCGCTTCCCCTGTTTCTTCGTCTTCTTCTTTTTAAGTTCCATTCGGGATTTTGTGATTGGGTGTCTGTTTTATTGATGTTTTTTCCTCTTTTGTTTTTTGAGCTTCCAGGATTTGTGTGTGTTTCTGTTCTTTGGGGAGATGGTGTTTGGTTCATCGGTGGATTTTATATGAATTTCAGATTTCTTATAGTCAGTTTTTTTTTTTACTGGATGTTTGAATTGTAGGTGTTGTTGTCATCAGTCTGTGTTAGGATTCGAGTATGTTTTACTAATTGTGTCTTGAGATATTGTGTGCTTTTATACTTCTTTTTATTTTGTTTTTGTTTGGTCTGGCCCAAATTAGATCTTTCGGATTTGTAACATTCTTGTAGGTGTTTGATGAAAATGTAGCCGTAGTATCTTGGTTAAATTAAGTTAAGCAGGTTATGGACGGATGGATCTGGCTTGTGGAATCGCTGCTAGTGGTATCCGGTTTTGAGCCTGATACCTTTGTAGGTTACCAGGATAATCTTAAAAGATCTAGTTATTTATTGTATAGTGTAGAGGTGGTAGATGGGAAGAGTAATGTCCCGTTGTTACCCCTTGTTCTGCCACTGGGTCGGTGATGGATGTTGGCTGCTTTGTGGAATGCCCTGCATTGAAGAGAAACACGGCAAATTCTAAATCATGCTTGGTTTTGTGTGGCCATTTTGGTATCTTTGGACAAATGTTGAATATGCATGGAGGATTATGGTGTTTCTTTTGGCATTAAATTCTCTTATTTCAGATATTGTGTCTATAGTAATAGCATTAGTGATTAATGAAGCATATACTTCTTGAGAAAGCGTAAGCATAAGCTTACATATTTGCAAACAAGGATACTTGTCCGATCATTCTGGGATTGGCAGATAGTTTGAAGTTGCTTTAGTGCACCAACCAAAGAAATGGATTCATATTGCTTTAAAGTGACAACCATTGTGTTTCTGCTTTGTCATATAGTCTTTTAAGTTCCTTTTGTCTCCTTGTTGATGTGTCAGATTTTTCCTTTATGATTGATGCTTTGTTCTGTTAATTGAGAGATGTATGGCTAAAAGAAATTTCCATAATGGAAGGAGTATATAAAAAGGGCATATTTTCTTAATAAGCTGCAAATGCAGAAGAAATTGTTTTGACGAATTCATCTTCATACTCAAAGCGGGAACCAAAAAATTTTATGTGATGCTTGAGTCAAAATGTGGATAATATGAAAGTATAAACTATCTTTTGTACATGTGCTTGCTTGATCATGTGAAAGCATAAGCAACTAGCTTCTTGCTCAACTGACTTTCTTCCTTGGTATCTCATCCATGGGATCAAATGGTGTAGTGCTTCATAAATATCAACTGTCATGTTATGAATTTAAATATGGCTATTCCTCCTTTGTCTGTCTTGTTGCCAAGCCTTTAAGATAGGGCTAATGGGCCTCCTAAGAAGGCAATATGTTATGCAATTTATTTCTTGAAGATTTCTTTTCCTTTTTTTCTTCCCAAAAAAATAGAATCAGGAGATTGAAGAACATATATTTGTTAGTTTTATTTCTGCATATTCACAACTGAAGAGCTTCCCTAATAGAAAGATAATATCCTTGCAATTCAGTATTATATCTTGGCCATTAGTAATATACTATGATGTTTGTCCATACCGTACCTTTCACTGATGCACATTAGCAAAGCTGAGTCAGGACACCTGTCACTGAGCTTTGAGTTTCCTAATGAACTAGCAAAAATCTATGTTACACTAAGACTCAGTTAAGTCATGGTCAAGATGATGCAACTTTTTGAGGCAATGTTCTTTATGGTGACAATCATATGGTCCTTGTTGGACTGGATGCTGACTAATTTATTTGCAAGTCTGGAGAACAGGATATTGTTGCAACATCAACTTTTGACCTTGTTATTGATTATAAATATTTTAGTGATACTGACTTCTATTTAAGACCAAATTCACTCCATATTTTATTGCTCCTTTCAACGTTCATAATTTTGTAACACTAGATATTTCACCATGGCTGCATTCTAGGTCATTCTTTTCTCAATAAGCCTCCCACTTTAGCTCACAAATCCATTGCAGCTCTTACATTCACAAAACTATACTCTTAAAGATGAAAGAAATTATTTGCAGTTTTAATGCGTAGAATCAACATCATGCCTTACATATTCTCTTTGGAAATGTCAATCAAGTCAATGTTACGCAAAACTTCAATGTTTCAACGTAAGCGGTCATTTATTGAGCATGAAATAGAAAACCTTGTTTTCGTAGGATGTTACATTATTTCTTTCTTTAGGAATATGGTTGCCAATATATACATACATACAGAGGGTTGTGGACAAGCCAAGCCAACCATCAAATTGCTCAGATTTTGCTCAAGCTTGAGTTGAGGTCTACCTTATATTCTCAAATGGCTTATGTTCAGGCTTGGCTCCTTGACAAGCCAAGTTTTCGAAGCTGTTTGAGCTTGTTTGGTTTCCTACCTGAGCTGAGCTCAAACAAGCGTTTGACAAGCCAAAGACCAAACTTCTCAGTCCATTATATACATACATGCATGCATGCATGATGAGTGTTTGACAAGCCAAGACCAAGCTGCTCACGAGCAGCACAGTCCACATGCATGCATACACGGTACTGATGGGAATATGGCTGAAGCCAATTCACTTGAAAGCTTGGTTTAAACCATCACTTTCCTAGGTCCAATTAAATTCTAAATATTTTTTTCTTTGGATATCATGCTTTATTGGGATACTAGAATATGCTGTATCATGCTTGGTATTGACATAGAAACAAGTATATCTCAGTCAGTAATTATCGAAAGGTGCATTTAGCTATCTGAAGAAATCTTTTATGCTTTAAATCTGGATTAATTGATGATGAATTGATGATAGATAGACATGATCTGAACATCCAAACTGTGAGCAAGATACTTCTAATTTCATTATATGTGATGATTTTGATGAGTTATTGCTTCTGGCAACCTGCATAACTACACATAGTACTCGTTAGCTTTTCCAAACCACAACCTAACATCAAAGTTTTGGTTTAATGTGTGTCTATCATATTGGCACAACCCACCACTTTCATGACATATTAGTGTATGTTTGATAATGTAAATCAGTATTGACTGAGACTAAGTTGAAATGGATTAACACGTAGCCCCAAGATGTGGAGCGCATATATCACAATGGGCATGTGGACACAGTGCCAAGTGTAGATACCTGCGTGGTACAGCACATGCTGGCTGGCACTTAAAACCATCACAACATACTCTATTTGAACACATCATCTCCTTTTCTTGCCTGACATTCATGTCCATACAAACTTAAGATCCAGATAGATCAGGATGCTAAATCCCTTAGGTATTAATGATTGTCGACCTGATGAATCATGACCTGAAGTTCAAAACTTCCTAATCAAGCCTATTCTTAAATATAGAAGTAATCATAATTAATATGTAATCTACTATATGACACACGACCACCCACCCCTAGACTGATAGACTGATATCGAGTCATCTTGTAGATACATTAGTAAAAAAATGGGTTTAATATTCAGTCATAAATGTAGCACAATGTATGGCTTCATGGTTATTTATAAATAGGTCTAGTTAGATTATACCAATAGTAAATAACTGGTTCCTTTGGCAAGCTTCGAAGCTGGGTGATTTTGGTAGTTCTGTAAGTTTTGCTTGTCCTTCTTCTCCAGGCTTATAAGGTAATGCCCACGTAAATTTGAAACTAGGAGCTTTTTGTTTATTCCAAAAAAAAAAAAAAACTTACTTTAAAGGTTGCACCATTTTTTATACTATATGCAGAATCTAAATTCATGAACTTACTGCATCTCTGGAATTCTTTTGATAGATTTTTTAAAAAAAAAAATCTGAAATTTCTTGTAAATTCTCTTGCTTGAGAATATACTCTCACTTGCTTTAGTCTCTTGAAATTACTGTAACAAACAGTTTTGGAGTATGAGGGAATAATGGCAGCTGCAGAAGCAAGGGCTTCTTGGCAGCGTGCTGCAAACCGTTGCCTAGTCCAGGAAGATGCAAAGAGAGCTCCAAAGTTAGCGTGCTGCCCGTCATCATCAGCACTGCAGAATGATTCAAGCAATGGCAATGCGACAAACGCACCAAATAATTCTGGCTCCAACTTTGTGCCTTTAAACTGGAACTCCATGAATTCTAATCTCCCACCAGACACAAAATGGTGGCTCCAGCTGCAACCGAACTTTGGTTACCAAAAGGAATATGTGTGTGAACAACTGAATTTCATAGAAGATGAACTTGATGAGAAGGGAGTAGAAAGTACAGTCCCAACATCCAATCTTACTGAAGAGCTGTTGCCTGGTGAATCAATGGACATTGATCTTAAAAAGAGTGAATGCTTTCTCGAGTCTCCATGGATGGTATCTACAGCTTTTATGAAGCACAATTCTGAATCCAGAGTAGAAGGGATGAAGACAATAACCAGTTTTCCACAACAACCACTAAAACGTAAAGTAGATATGGGTGATTATCTTTACCAGGATGAGGAGCTGCTGGATTGGAAGGCAGTTGATCGGTTAATTTCAAAGAAACAAGAGAAGTTTTCTTCAGACCCTGATTCACCATGGGCAGGAGGTAACAAGTGCGAGCCCTGGTGGCGAATATCTGACAAAGATGAGTTGGCTTCATTGGTTGCCCAAAAATCACAGCAGCATATTGAGAACTGTGATCTTCCCAGACCCACCCAGATGATGCATGTCAGTAGGGACCCATTTGCCTGTCTTGAAAATTTAGACAGTAATGGGATACTTTCCTCGGGAGTAGGTCAAAAGTTGCATGCTGGCACATGCAGTCCCTTTGATTATGCACAAAATCGTTCTACTTCTGGCAGTGTGGTTGATAAGAATTGGTCTTCTGGTGGGGGCTGTTTGGTACATGATACTGAAAAACTGCACAGGTACTGCTTGTATACATCTTGCATTCATCCTAGAAAGTGCACATACTTTTTTTTATTTATTTTATTTTTCAGTAGGAAGGAGCATGTAATTTAGGTTAAACTTCTGTAGTATAATCAGATTGCATCATGTAAGTGAAAAGCACAAAATCTCTTTTATTTGGCTTTAACATATTTATGTATGCTTCTAGACATGGATTGTTCTGTTTCAATGCTCACTTTTGCTTGCTAAGGATGGGTAAGATTTCTTTCATACTACAGATCCTAATTTGTCTCCATGAAAGATAACCATCCAACCTTTGCAATCATTAGAGATGGCAATTTACTCTGCCCCATTGGGTACTTGAATGGGTGGGTTTCACCCGACCCACAATGGATCTAGGGTGGGTATGGGTAATGGTGAAACCAGCCCTGAACCCGGACCGGATAAATATATCTTTTACAAATCCCCTCCCCAAGGCAAAAAAATTGATTCGTATGTAAAAAAATTGATTGGTGTAACTTTACCAAACCAAACTCATCCAACCTGCCCTGCCTCGCCCCAAGACAAGTATGGGGTGGGTATGGGTGATGGCCTACCCAACCTGTTGCCATGCCTAGCAATCATGGACATTTCATATAATTTGTTAATTTTCTTGGATAAGCTAGTATTGCGTGCTGAAACTTAATATAGTGCAGTATGATTGTTTACAGAATAATTGCGTTGGTATTCCATTTCTTCTCTATATGAAAGCATACATTGGAATGTTAGGCTAATTATTAATTAATGTTCTTCAGTATTCTGGGTATAGATTTTGTTTGTTAGATTAATTAACAGAGTGCTGCTTGATCCACTTGATGTGTGTATTGCTTGTTCACGTTCCCTGCAATATATAGTGGTCTAATAATTAGGCCTGCTGTTGCTTCACATTATTATTCCATTCTTTTGGTGTTTGCGATAATATGTAAGCTAAAAAATATTGCCGTCTAATCTTGTATTGATTGACTTCCTATATATACAAGTCATTGCAGTTTCAATACTTTTTCCGGACATGACTTTTTGCATTGAGAAAATTATCTATATGTTGAGTATTATGTTTTGTACAGAGACATGCTCCCTGGCAGATAAACCTGCTGCCTAACTCATCAACCTTCTTTCCTTCTACTTTATTGCTTACATATGTTTTATGCTTGGCACCACAATGCTATGCAGTGGCAGGCGAGGTTATCGTACAAGTAAAGATGATTCACCAGAAAGCAAAAACATCCGAGAAGGTGACCCAAGCAGAGCTCAGCTGTTGGAAGCACTCTGCCATTCCCAAACCCGAGCTAGGAAAGCTGAAATGGCAGCCCAAAATGCTTATAATGAGAAGGACCACATCATCAAGCTACTCTTCAGACAAGCTTCTCAGCTGTTTGCATACAAGCAGTGGATGCACATGTTACAGTTAGAGAGCCTATGTCTCCAGCTCAAGATCAAAGATCATCAGATGTCAACTCTCTTCCCTGTCCTGCCATGGATGCCGTTGAAGGGGGCATCTTCAAGCAAAGATGGGAACACAGCAAGTAGGAAAGGGAGGAAGCAGAAGAAGCGTAAAATCTGCAAGTATGCAGTCGTCTTTGCTTTTGGATTGGGTTTGGTTGGTGCAGGACTGCTCTTGGGATGGACCTTGGGCTGGTTACTGCGTAATCCCTAGATTGCCTCACATTTTATAGGATTCCTAAAGAAGATTTTCAAATCCACACTCGCTGGATTTTTACTGCTCCTGTCGAGCAATTGCATTAAGGCCCATGTTCCTGGGGTTGCGTGAAAATTGGAGTTCAAAGCATGCGATGGTTCATGTGGTGTGTTTATTCGGTGAAGTGTTTATCATCTTTTATTGTGCATAACCAATATCTAGCGTACATACGATGTGCTGAGACAGATGGTTGCACTGGCATAATGATACACGTACAGGATGACGAGACTTACGGTCTGGCGGGCGATGAGATGCATCCTTTACAATTTACATCATCAGTGGTATGATAGCTGCATCATTTTAACTGCACTTGCTTACATTTACGTCCTGTGTTGGAAGTAGTGATGCAAATGTCATTGCGTCTCCTTGTTGTGATGCGGTTCGGTGGGGATGCATTTCTTGTAATTCGACTTTGCTCTGGTACTGCCTCAATTGGCAATGGATATGCTGATTTCATGACTGGTTGGCAGACGAAGGGAAGAGTATGTTGGATTGTGAACTGAAAAGTGACTAGAGTTTCTCTCCCTGCAGCCAATTAGCCTAGAACAATTTATTGAAGGGTCATCATCCAATTATGAGTTCTAATGTTTGTTGAAAAGCGGATCATGCTTGGATTAGAGGCAGAACTGCTGAGTAACAAATGTCAAGTTTGTGGAAGGGGGACGTGCTTGCATGCTTGTCATCAATTCAAGAGGACCGTTGTTTTAGAGCTGCTTGGTTGAGCGCACTATTGTTAAACTGATAGATATTAAATATGATTTTGTGAAATATGTTTTAACAACGAAGACCATAAATGATTCACAAAGATTTTTTTTTCCTGCATTGTATGATTGTTAGTATTCTGCAATTTTTTAAAAATGTATTTGTTTTAGACGTTTTCAGCTATGTTTTATACCTGATAAATCTCAAAGCAGGTATTCCAATATGCCCTTTATTTGAATGCAAGGTTGGTTGATGTAAAACCAAACAAAAAATCAAAGAAAAAATTAAAAAAAAAATTTAATTCATTTAATTTTTCTTTTGATTTTTTTTTTTCACATGGATAGAGATTTTAAATAGAAAAATAAAAATATAATTTAAAAGAATTTTAACAGCTGACTTGAACTTTTTTTTTTATGGAGTTCTAATGAAATAAAATTTTTTAATAAAATAAAATTATCTAAATAAATCTATAAAAATTAAGTCTATAAAAATAAATTATGATTGTGGTTTAGTGATGCTTTCTTTTGGAATACGTGTGCAATCATTGATTTCTATCATTTTTTCCTGATTGGAAAGAATTTGATTTTGGTGAGGAATTGATATAATCTTCTAAAATTTTTGGATCAAGAAGTCATAATTCTTCCTTCAGAATTCAAGTATTCTGAAGGAGTATCTGAATCTGAACGGCCATGTCATAAAAATTATCAAAATCCTTCATCAGCAAAAGTAACAATTTCATCTGTAATAATGCGTTTAATTCGATCTAATCAAGTCGATGAAAGTGATGGAAGAATCGAAAGTGGCATCGGAGGAGACGTAATATGATCCCTGCTATCATCTGCATGCATAGTAGGAGGCTCGAACATGCCTCGATAAGGTAGCAGGTTCTTAATATTGAAAATTAGATTAAATTTTAAATCAAAAGGTAATTTTATAAAATATACATTAGGTCCAAGTTTACAAAGAATATGAAAGAGATCGGTGACTCGTGCATGTAACCTTTTGAATGGATTTCGTAGATAATATTTATGACGAGTACGAATCTTCATATAGTTATCCTCATTAAACTTCATTATTCTATGGTAAGCATTATCAACATGTTTATATTTTTCATTACTCAAAGTAATCTTTTGTCTAATGTATTTAGTAAAGAAAGTGGTAGACTCAGAAGTATGGTTATTTATACGTAAGAGAATAAGTTCAATAAGTTGATGGGGATTGAAGCCATAAATAATTTAGAAAGAATTTTTATCAGTAAACCTACTTACTGAATTATTATAGGTAATTTTCACTGTAGGCAATGACAAATTCTACGTCTTAAGTTTATTATCAACTAGATACCTAAGTAATTTACTATGATTACGATTTACGGCCCTGTTTGACCATTAATCTATGGATGAAAGGATGAAGAAAAATTTAAATTTGATTCAAATAGTTTTTAAATAATTTTTTTTAAAATAATTCATAAATTTGATATTATGATCGAATATTATGAAAGAAGATAAATCATGAAGTCGAACGTCCTCTTTAAAGAATAACTTTATAATAAAAAAAATATCAAAATTTTTTTGATAAAAAATAAAATATGCTAATCGATCATCAACTAAAACTATATACTTCGTTTCTTTTTGTTTTCTCGTTTCTTCACGCTCATTAGGATTTAAACTATAATTTGAAAGATTAAATATCTTTGATCCTAGGACTAGTTCAATAGTATATTGAATATCATGCATGGAAGTAAGGTCATCGGGTATATCTTTAGGGGCCATATCCTTAAACACCTTTTTTAATGGCTCAATTTCAAGATGTGGGTTATCTTGGGAGTCTGAGGTCAAGTGAATCTCATTCCTGAGAAGGACAGGTAATATTATCTTGGATTCTTCATTTTTTATTTCAAATTCTTTATGAGTTAAAGTGTGACAACTTTTCTAATTAGGAGATTGAAGAGAGTCCTTATCTTTTCTAACAAGTCGGAATATGCTAGGTTTGACAGGATTTAACCTACTATCATAATAGGCTACTTCAATCTTAACCCCTTTTAGTAGTTCTTTTAAATCTTTATGTCCGTCCAGATATACTCTATATTATTATCCTTGGGGTTTAAAGTTTTCAGAATTTCGTGCATACCTAATAAGCTGCCTAAGATTTTCAAATATGGCATATGGCGGATCTATTTTTCTTTCATAGCCTTCTCTATCATACTCATCTATCCAATGATAATGAGAATCCTCATAATTATTCATAAAGTGATGGATAATTGGAAGGACTATTGTATAGATCGGGGGTGTTTGACTAATGTACATGAAATGATTTTGACCACCAGTAGGTTTAAAATTTTATGAAGAAGATCAATGAATAGATTGATTACTAAAAAAATCATCTTTTAGAGATTGTTTGCATATTCTTGATTCTCTTAGAGATAATTAGCGTTCTATCTTCTGATCTATAAAATTTGTTATGTTTAATGGCTATTTATTTGATCAGTACGGAACTTTCTAATTTCAGTACGAATTTGATCTAATAATTGATAAATTTAGTTTAAAATTTTTTGAAAGACTGTTTGAATATTTTTGATAGATTTAAATTTATTTTTTATTATAATTTATGCATTTTTTACATTCTCATAATAAAAAAATTTAAAATTAATTAAAAATTTTAATCTAAATCTAACTTAATATCTATATTTTTTATTTGTATAATAATAAGATATGGTTGAAAAAAATAAAATTAAGGATCAATTTAAATTATTTAAAATTTTAAAAAAATTAAATTTAATAAAAAAATTATATCTTTTATCTCATGGTACGTGTAGATTGAAAAACAATAAGTTTTTAAGTTTTTTTTTTTTCTGAATCTCTATAGATCGGACGGTCTATAGACCGCTATTTCTCATGCGATTTATAGACCGCGATTGAGGGCTTAGTTTTTGGTTCGCAGCCGTAGGTGGTCGTTGGCGGAGGACGGTGGATGCTGGTGACTGGCGACGGCAGGAAGGGCCTCCGGCGAGGGTTCGATTAGACGGCAGTAGGGCGACGGAGTTCGCACCGACGGTCGGCCGCTCCAAGCTCCACACCCGATCGAGATTTTCCAAGGGAGATCGGAGGGGAAGCAGCCTACGCTGGCGACGACGTGGAGGAAGATGACGTTGGGAGGGTCGCCGGCACCGGGGCTCAGTCGGTCGGCGGGAAGAGAAGGAGGGTTTTCGGTCGCAGTGAGGACTCTGCGGTCGGCTGGCGGTGAAGACGGCATCGACAGCGATGGCGAGAGGCGACGGGATGAGGCGGGGTCGTCAGCGATGGGGCGAGGCAACGAGGCGACAGCGACGGAGGGTCCGGTGGAGGCTGGAGGTGGAGGAGCTTTCGTCGACGTCGGGAAAGGAGCGCGGCGTCTAATCAGAGCCTCTCACGATCCAATCGTAGATTGGGGCGGCGGACGACGGTGCGTACGCGAGGCGGAACAGGCCAGACGCGTTGCGGCGGCGGAAAGGTTGGAAAGAGGCTGCTGGACGCCGGCGTTGATGAAGAAGATGGTGACGACGGCAATCGGCGGTGGAGATGGTGACGACAGTGAGCGTGGAGGAAGATTCGAGTGTGGAGGCCGTCGGAGAAGCTTGATCCCGGCGCATGATACCGTCGTCAGGTCCCAAAGGTGCTGTGATGGTAGGTGTGACGGCGGGGAAGAGACGTCAGGTAAGAGGAGACGGCGGAAGAGGAGGCCGTGGTGGCCGGAGACGGATGGATTTCCCCGGTTGGCACAGAGAGATGCAGGAGGGCGAGCCGAAGGCAGTGACGCCAGGAGTTGAAGCTGGAGAAGAACGAAGAAGGGTTTGTCGGCGCTGGCAAAAAGGATGCGGATGCGGTCAACGGGGAGGGACGGGTCGACGATGCCAGGACTCGATCGGATCGACGAAGGGTTGCGCCGTCGGTGGTGGGGCAAACGACGACGACCATCGGCGACAGAGGAGGGAGCGATGGCTGTCGGAGATGGTGACGGGGTGCGTCGTGGGTTTAGGTGCCTCGACGGTCGGGCAGTCCTGTGGTTCGAACCGAAAGAGAAAGAGAGGAGGGGAAAGGCTGAACGTGGTCGTGGGCTTTTAGCTTTAATATTAAATTAATATATAATAAAAAAATAAAAAAATAAAAAAATAAAAATTTAATTTATTTAATTTTTTTAATTAATAATTTATGTCTGATTTTTTCATAAAAAAATAAAAATATAACCTAATAAAATTTTAACAGCTACCTCTAACAAGATTTTTTATAAAATTAAAATTTTTAATAAAATAAAATAATTTAAATAAATTTATAAAAAATTAAGTTTATAAAAATAAATTAAGATTAAAGTTTAGCAATACTTTTTCTTAAAATACGTGCATAATTTATGATTTTTATCGTAGGTTCTTGGCTGTGGGGTCATGCTGTCTGGCCTCTTAACAGCAAGCAGAACTGTGTCATATCTGAGGTGGCAACTGGCTGCCGCGAAATGGCTCGGCCTTGTTTGCCATGTCTTTTCCCCTCATGGAACTACCCGGGCAGACATCAGGTAATGTGGTGGCTAGAACTGATTTATGTTTAACATCCTTTTGTCCATATTTTAGGCAAGAAATATAAACTTTTTGGACAATCACAAAGGTGTGTGAATTTTGCGTGCTCGGCTTTGAGGTAGAATCCTGATGAGAGTAACTTATTCTCGCTAATGCTAGCGACCGTGATCTTTCCAATTTGACCCCGATTTGTAGGAGATATAAGCTCATCCTATTGTCTTGCAATGAAACAACTCATTTATGAGAATCCCCTATCATCATGTGCTTTGAAATGCCATCATTCAACTACTCAACACGCACCTCACTTGACGAGATATCGACGTGTGAAATGAGCCATGTTTCCCTCAATGTAGGCATCGTGTCGCTAAGATCTGTTCAAGTGGCGGGCTGGGCCGGGCTCACTCAAAAGTATAACTAACATAATTCAAGGTCATTCCCGGCCTGGTCCGGCCTTCTGGATTATTGGTCAAGCTCGAGCTGGTTCCCGGACTTTCTGGACATTTTGCAGTTTAAAAAATATTAAAAATATTTCGAAGATTAAATATTTGTAAGGAATTAGTAAGTCTTATGAATTTGTATTTATGATTGTTCGTAATGAGGATTGGTGTGTGAAGGAGAGCTATTAATATTTTTTTGGGACACCAAATCAGATTCCGAAAGTATAAGCACACATTATGTATTATATAACATTCGAGTCGGACGGTGCTCGGGTCTGGCCAAATTAAATTTGAGCCTGATCCATTATAACGAGCGTGCTTATTTGTCAAGGTCTGGCCAGCCAGGTTTAAAATTCAGGCTTAAGCCCATATACAAAGCTTCAGATTTGGACTGTGAACCGGTTTAGACCTACTCGAACCCTGTGTTTTGGTAGGTGATGGACTTTTTCTTTTTTCTTTTTTCTTTTTTTCTTTTGATGAATGGTGGGTGATGGACACCGCCATTCCATTTTCACGAACAAAAGCATGTGCAGTAGAGGTCCCTTTATTTATTTATTATTTTCTCTCTTTGGTTGGTACGAGGTTTCTTTCATTTATTTCTCGTAAGCATTTGGCTTTCCTCAATTTTTTTTTTTAATATAAATGAACAATCATACTATTTTAATATGAGAGCTGTTGGTGTAGAATTTATTTGACGCCAGATCGAGCTGAAGCTGAGGAAGACGAAATTGCCATCGGTGATTTACAAAATAAAATTTCGTCCGAAGTTAGTGATGGTGGCTCCGACGGGATCCTTCGACGATCAAATCAGCTCTTCTAGCCAACAGAAATGGAGTGCTCTGACAAAAGCTCGGCAGAGTTTCGGAAAGGAGAAGAGAGCTTAGAGCTTAGAAAAAATGTATCTAGAGAGTCTCTTTTTATAGGCGGAGCTTGATTGATGGTGATAGCTACAACTGTCTGGCAGCGGGCCGCTCAAGGCCTAATGAGTTTGGTACGGAGAGGAAGGTATCATTAAGCTGATGGTGACAGCCATACCATCCGGTAGCGCCATATCATCCGATAGCGTCGCCTGTGGCAGACTGATGGCGACCATTTATCAAGATTTAATAGCCGTAGCTCTGAGAAAACGGACATTGGTTGATGGACTTTGGCATATATCAATTTCAGAGGAGTTTGAACTCCTAAAGGGAATACATCTGATGGAGATTATCCGGGAGTAATTCGCTAGAGCAATCTGACTGAGAGAGAAGTCCAGGAGGAGTTCGACTCCTGAGAAACTCGAAAGGAGTTCGACTCCCGTAGGCGTCCGACTGAAAGAGTGTAGAGGGAGTTCAGCTCTCATGGGAGTCTGACTGAAGGAGTACGGAGGGAGTTTGACTCTCGTGGGAGTTCGACTGAAGGAGTACAGAGGAAGTTCGGCTCCCATGGACGTCCGACTGGTGGACCGTGGAGGAAGTTCAACTCTCATGGGCATCCGACTGGAGGAGTGCGGAGGAAGTTTGGCTCTCGTGGGAGTCCGATTGAAGCTCGACCATTGAGAAGTTCGACTGGAGCTCAGCCGTTGAGAAGTTCGGCCGGTTGAAGGAATTCGGCTAAGACTCGGCCACTGGGAGTTTGGAAGGAGCTCGGCCGCTGAGGAGTTCGGCCGACTGAAGGAGTTTGGCTAAGGCTTATCCGTTGAAGCTCTTCCGTGACTACCGATTGCATTAGATCGAGCATTAGACTGGACTTTAGCAGGAGCGGGGTTTATCCCCAATAATAGTTCCCCCCACTTCCAAGTTCGAAACTCGAAGGAAGGGAGTGCAGAAAAGGCAACTGCTGAAGTCCTCTTCAGGGCTTTGTGCCAGTTCAGATTGAAGCTCATGGGAGATCTCATTTTCAGTCGAGGTTGAAGAAGATCTCGTCTCCTGCGGTCGAGGTCAAAGGTTAAGCTCCTCAGGGGAGATATCATCTTCAGTAGCCGAGATTGAAGGTAAAGCTCGAGAGAGATCTTATCTCCTGCAGCCGAGGTTGGCTCAGGGGAGATCTTATCTCCTGCAGTCGAGGTTGGTCCGGTCACTCGGGAGAGATCTTATCTCTAGCCGAAGTTGACTCGATCGCTCGGGAGAGATCTTATCTCTAGTCGAGATTGAAGCTCGAGGAAGATCTTATCTCCTGCAGCTGAGGTTGGCCCGGTCGCTCGAAAGAGATCTTATCTCTAACTGAGGTTGACTCGATCGCTCGGGAGAGATCTTATCTCTAGCCGAGGTTGAAGCTCGGGAGAGATCTTATCTCCTGCTACCGAGGTTGGCTTGGGAGAGATCTTATCTCCTGCAGTCGAGGTTGAAGCTTGAGGGAGATCTTATCTCCTACAGTCGAGATTGGCCCTGGTCGTTTTCGGAAGAGATCTTATCTTTAGCTGAGATTGACTCGGTCGCTCGAAGGAGGTCTTATCTCCTGCAGCTGAGGTTGAAGCTCAGAGGAGATCTTATCTCTTGTAGTCGAGATTGGCTCGGGGAGAATCTTTATCTCCTATAATCGAGATTGAAGGTAAAGCTCGGGGGAGATCTTATCTCCTGCAGCGAGGTTGACTCGGTCGCTTGGGGGAGATCTTATCTCCTGCAGCCGAGGTTGAAGTTCGGAGAAAAATCTTATCTCATTGCAGCTGAGGTTGAAGGTAAAGCTCGGAGGAGATCTTATCTCCTTGCAGCCGAAGTTGACTCGGTCGCTCGAGAGAGATCTTATCTCTAGCCGAGGTTGACTCGATCGCTTGAAAGAGATCTTATCTCTAGTTCGAGGTTGAAGCTCGGGGAGAGATCTTATCTCTTACAGCCGAGGTTGATTCGGTCGCTCGGAAGAGATCTTATCTCTAGCCGAGGTTGACTCGATCGCTCGGGGGAGATCTTATCTCTTGCAGTCGAGGTTGACTCAGTCGCTCGAAGAGATCTTATCTCCTACAGCCAAGGTTGACTCGGTCGCTCGGAAGAGATCTTATCTCTAGCCGAGATTGACTCGGTTGCTCGAGGGAGATCTTTATCTCCTGCAGCCGAGGTTGGCTCGGAGGGAGATCTTATCTCCTGCAGTCGAGGTTTGAAGATAAAGCTCGGGGGAGATCTTATCTCCTGCAGTCGAGGTTGACTCGGTCACTCGGGAGAGATCTTATCTCTAGCCGAGGTTGACTCGGTCGCTCGAAAGAGATCTTATCTCCTGCAGCCGAGGTTGAAGCTCGGAAGAGATCTTATCTCCTGCAGCCAAGGTTGGCTCAAAGGAGATCTTATCTCCTACAGCTGAGGTTGAAGCTCAAGGAAGATCTTATCTCCTGCAGTCGAGGTTGGTCCAGTCGCTCGGAAGAGATCTTATCTCTAGCGGAGGTTAACTCGGTCGCTCGGAGGAGATCTTATCTCCTGCAGCCGAGGTTGAAGAACTTCGACTCGCTCATGTTAGGACGAGGTTCTCCTCCTGTTCCTAACACGGCCACTATTGACTGCTTCTTCCTTGTCATCACATAGTTTTTTCACCAAGAAATAATATTATTGAAATGGAAGAATTTTATCGAAGAGAAGTTACTGGCAGCACATCTCCAGATTTTCTATGTTTCAGGATCGTGGGAGCATTGTTCCTCCGAATTTCTTTAGGCAGTAAGTCCCAAACCGGACGACCTCCTTTATCTCATGCTGGCCTTCTCAATTTGGAGCAAGCTTCTCTTAGCTTTAAAGCTGGAAGATGATGGCTCGCCGAAGTACCAAGCTCCTCTTAGATGTGGCATCGATGATACGGAAGGCGGCCGATCTTTTTGTTGTTCCTCCATCATTGGTGGTTCTGACTATGACAGCGCTCTTGACCGATCTTTTCCTACTTTTGACTGACGTCTGAGGAATTGACCCAATCGGCCTCTTCTGATGAGCTCCTTGATTTCGTCTCGGGACTGAACGCATTCTTCAGTGTCGTGGCCGTGGTCACGATAGTAGAGGCAGTACTTATTTCAATCGCGCTTGTTTGGGAGAGATCGTAATTCTTCTGGTCTTGGTAGCTGGTTCTTAATTTTCATCAGAACTTGAGCTTTAGGAGCATTGAGGGGGGCATAGTTATGGAACCTTCCGAGGGGAGGACTTCTTCGCGCCCTTCTATCGGGACTTTCTTGATGATGAGCTTGAGGAGGAGTTCGGGCTCGCTTGCACTCGAACGGAGTCCGTGAGCATGGTCAAACTTCACTCGACCCTCCATTGACGGTGGATCTACTACACTCATCCGCCTATCGCTCTCCTATGATTTTTTCATCCTTTAACTTAAAAGCTTCTTCCGCACGGGCATATCTCTCGGCTCGGGCTAGCAGGTCGGTAAAGTTCTTGGGATACTTCTTCTCTAAGAAAAATAGCAAATCATTCTTCTGAAGGCCGTTCTTGAGTGCGGCCATCGCAATAGATTGGTCTAGGTCCCGAACCTTCAATGCCGCAGCGTTAAATCAGATGACATAAGCTTGGATAGATTTTTCCTCCTTTTGCTTGACATTCATCAGGAAATCCGAACTTCGATGAGGACGTCGGCTGCTAATGAAGTGAGCCACAAACTGATGGCTCATCTAATCAAAAGAGAAGATCGTACCTAGCTTCAACGTCGAGTATCAGTTTCTCACTGTTTTCTTTAAGATAGATGAAAAGGCTCAGCACAATATGACGTCTGGTGCACCATGAAGTAGCATTATGATTCGGAAGGCCTCTAGATGATCAACTGGATCAGAGGTTCCATTGTAGCTTTCAAATTGAGGGAGCTCGAAGTTCGACGGAATGGGATCTTGCATAATTCGGAGGAAGAAAGGAGGATCGGTGCGGACGTCGTCAAGATGAGCCGGAGCAACGTGGTCGAGCTTCTTAATCTATCAGCCCATCTTCCGCAGTTTGTGATTGAGGACGTCGTCTCGATCACAGACCCTAAAGGGCTTTCGACTATAGATTGAGAAGGTCTCCTCCAAAGGAGAACCATGATCCAAATTTGGATCCTCTGCTCTCTATTTTTTCTTTTCAGCAGCGACGGGCATGCCAGCCCAAATGCTCTTTCTTGGGATCAGTTTTCGACATCCTGATGGCGGATTTCTTGGCGAAGTTACCGTCGGGGGCTGCTGCATGGTCTGCACCATCTTGGTGAGACCCTGAATCTGCTGCATCAGTAGGTCAAACTACTCCGGATCTACCATGATCGTCGGTGGAGGTGGAGGTTTAAGTGCCAATGATGGAGTAGGGGTGGATGGATCCAGCTCAGATCTTGCAGCAGATGCAGTAGATCTCTAGGTATTTACCTTCTTTCGGGGCATTTCTTGAAATTGAATAAGAGGGTGGAGACGAATCTTGGAGGAGAAGGTCGGCAGGGTCGGTTGAGCACTCTTTTAAGAACAAGGGTACCTCAGAGATAGAGACCTTTTCTCTAATGTCAATTCTATTGGTGCAGAATTTGGTTGATGTCGGATCGAGCTGGAGCTGAGGGAGATGAGGTCATTGTCGGTGACCTACAAAATAAAGTCCTATCTGGAGTCGGTGGTGGTGGCTCCGATGGGATCCTTCGACGATCAAGTCAGCTCTTCTGATCAACAGAAATAGAGTGCTCAGACGAGAGCTCGGCAGAGTTTCGAAAAGGAGAAGAGAGCTTAGAGCTTAGAGAAAATGTATCTAGAGGATCTCTTTTTATAGATGGAGTTTGATTGATGGTGACAGCTACAGCTGTCTAGTAGTGGACCGCTCGAGATCTGATGAGTTTGGTATGGAAGAAAAGATATCGTCAGACTGATGGTGACAGCCATATCGTCCGATAGTGCCATATCATCCAGTAGCATCATCTGTGGCAGACTGATGGCAATCGTTCGTCGAGATTTAATAGCCATAGCTCTGAGAAAGTAGGCATTGGTTGGTGGACTTCGGCATATATCAATTTCAAAGAAGTTTGGACTCTTGAAGGAAATACGTCTGGTGGAGATTATTCGGGAGTAATCCACTGGAGGAATCTGATTGAGAGAGAAATCTGAGAGGAGTTCAACTCCCGAGAAACTCGAAAGAAGTTCGACTCTCATAGGCGTCCGACTGGAGGAGTATGGAGGGAGTTTGACTCTCGTGGAAGTTCGACTGAAGGAGTACAGAGGGAGTTCGGCTCTCATAGGTGTCCGACTGGTGGAGTGCGAAGGGAGTTCAGCTCTCATGGACGTCCAGCTGGAGGAGTGTGGAGGGAGTTCGGCTCTCGTGGGAGTTCGACTGAAGTTCAGTCATTGAGAAGTTTGATCGAAGCTCAACCGCTGAGAAGTTTGGTCGATTGAAGGAATTCGACTAAGACTCGATCGCTGAGGAGTTCGATCGGTTGAAGGAGTTCAGCTAAGGCTCGTCCGCTAAAGCTCTTCCATACTACTGGTTGCATTAGATCGAGCATCAGACTGGACTTCGGTAGGAGTGGAGTTTATCCTCAATAATAGTCCCCCCCACTTCTGAGTTTGAAATTAAAAGGAAGGAAGTGCAGAAAAGATAACTGCTGAAGTCCTCTTTAGAGCTCTGTGCCAGTTCAAGTTGAAGCTCATGGGAGATCTCATCTCTAGTCGAGGTTGAAGGAGATCTCGTCTCCTACGGTCGAAGGTTGAGCTCCTCGAGGGAGATATCATCTCCAGCAGTCGAGGTTGAAGGTAAAGTGATAAGTATAATAAATTCATCAATAAAAATATTAATTTATCAATTAATTGATATTAATTTTTAAGAATTAATAATCAATTTATATATAATTTTTAAAAAAATTCATATTTTTATTAATTAAAAAATAATAAAAAAATAATAAAAATTAAAAAAATAAAATTT
The DNA here is from genome assembly GCA_006176705.1 of Cocos nucifera. NCBI lineage: Eukaryota > Viridiplantae > Streptophyta > Magnoliopsida > Arecales > Arecaceae > Cocos > Cocos nucifera. The sequence goes on from QRFJ01000030.1 coordinate 245,369, forward strand.
TATTATCAATAGAAAGAGCTTATTTTTCTAATCACAACGAAATAAATTTTAAGTAAAACGGAGCTAAAATGAAAAAGATATGAATTTTGAAAGATATAAAATAAATAAAAATTAAACAAAAAAAAAAGAAAAAAGAAAATGGCTCAGCCGGCTCCGTAAGCCAAGCCACCAAGCCAAGCCAAGCCATCAAGCTGACTCAGCCGTTGAAGCCATCAACCGGTCCACGATCTAGGCGTGGACCGCCAGCTCAGCAAATTTCGGCGAATCAGAGATTGCCACGTGGTGGACCTAGACCCCTTAAGGGTCTACAGAAATTTATCGCGGCTCACAAGGGTAATTTAGTCTTTTCGTCTGACACCGGCGGTGCTGATTGGTTGTGGTGTGCGGTATGGCCGGTTCACGCGGTCCATGGGAACAGTTATTGTGCGATCGGACGGATGTGGTTGTTTGCGGTCAGGATCGGACGGCTGTGGTTGCTTCCGAATTTTATTCAGATACAAACATCACGCGGATCACCATCGGATGGCAGCGCTCGATCCAGGCGATGATCCGATGGTCCAGAATGTTGCCGGCGGTGATCAAGACTCCCAAAGCGCGATTTGCGGCCAGATTTCCTCGATCAAGCGCGATCCAACGGCCAGAATTTAATCCGACCCGATCTGAGCTTATTTACATCCGATTTTGATGATTTTTGGACCGTTGGATTCCTGTTGAATGGCTGAATTTTATCAGATTTACTAGAGTCATATCAGAGCTATTTTGATTCAAATTTTATCCAAATTTCTTTGTATTTTTACGATTACAAAGGCTATTAGTCCCATATTGCCTTTAGAAAAAAATATCCAGCCCTCCTAGCTCTATAAAAAGGACTCCAGGCCATCAAAAATTGATATCTTCGATCAAGGTGAAGCTTTGGTACAGGGCGAAGCTAGGCTATGGGTTAAAGGCTGCTTCGAAGCAACGGATGCCGAGAAGAAGAGTCGAGCTTCTACACCATCTTTCTGCCAATACCGATCCAAGATCAGAGATCAGGCTATTTTATTTTATTATCTTTTTTTTTAAATTTTATGTATTTAAATTTTAAAAATTTAATTAATAAAAATTTTATTTTTGCATTTTAAATTCTTGCTTTTTTATTTTTATTATAATTTAATTTTTGCACTTTAATTATTACTTCTTATTTTATTGCAAGTAGATGCTAAGATCTAACTAATAGATCTTAGTACCAAATTTAAATTTTTGCATCTTTTAATTTTTACTTTTTATTTTCCGACTTCACTTTTGATCTTGAAACTCTTTTTTTTTTATTTTTTTATAAAATTAAAGATTTTAAATCTAAAAACACTACCTTTCCTGTGGATTCGATCCGACTCACTACTATTTACGCATTTTCAATAATTTTAAGAAGTCGGATTAAACTGATAAACACGGTGTCTTAACGACAACATCGCATTCCTATCATAAAGCTCGGAGGAGATTTTATCTCCTGCAGTCGAGGTTGGCTCGGGGGAGATTTTATCTTCTGCAGTCGAGGTTGGTTCGATCACTCAGAAGAGATCTTATCTCTAGCCGAGGTTGACTCGGTCGCTCGAGAGAGATCTTATCTCTAGTCAAGATTAAAGCTCAGAGAAGATCTTATCTCCTGCAGCCGAGGTTGGTCCGATCGCTCAGGAGAGATCTTATCTCTAGCTGAGGTTGACTTGATCGCTCGGAAGAGATCTTATCTCGAACGAGGTTGAAGCTCGGGGGAGATCTTATCTTCTACTATCGAGGTTGGCTCGGGGGAGATCTTATCTTCAGCAGTCGAGGTTGGCTCGAGAGAGATCTTATCTCCTACAGCCGAGGTTGGTCTGATCGCTCAGAAGAGATCTTATCTCTAGCCGAGGTTGACTCGATCACTCGGAGATCTTATCTCTTATAGCTGAGATTGAAGCTCGGAAGAGATCTTATCTCCTACAGCCAAGGTTGAAGGTAAAGCTCGAAGGGAGATCTTATCTTCTGCAGTCAAGGTTGACTCTATTCCTTGGGGAGAGATTTTATCTCCAGCCGAGGTTGACTCGATCGCTCAAGAGAGATCTTATCTCTAGTCGAGATTGACTCGGGGAGATCTTATCTCTTGCAGCCAAGGTCGAAGCTCGAGGAAGATCTTATCTTCTGCAGTCGAGGTTAGCTTGGAGGAGATCTTATCTCCTACAACCGAGGCTGACTTGATCGCTTGGGAGAGATCTTATCTCCTACAGCCGAGGTTGAAGCTCAGGAGAGATCTTATCTTCTACAGTCGAGGTTGGCTCGGGGGAGATCTTATTTTCTACAGTCTAGGTTGAAGCTCGGAGAGATCTTATCTCCTGCAATCGAGGTTGGCTCAAAAAAGATCTTATCTCCTATAGCCGAGGTTGACTCGATCACTTGGGAGAGATTTTATCTCCTGCAGTCGAGGTTAAAGCTTGGGGGAGATCTTATCTTCTATAGTTGAGGTTGGCTCGAGGGAGATCTTATCTCCTGCAGTTGAGGTTGAAGGTAAAGCTCGGAGGAGATCTTATCTCCTGCAGTCGAGGTTGACTCGATCGCTCGGAAGAGATCTTATCTCTAGTCGAGATTGAAGCTTGGAGGAGATCTTATCTCTTACAATCGAGGTTGACTCGGTCACTCGAAAGAGATCTTATCTTTAGCCGGATTGACTCGATCGCTTGGGAGAGATCTTATCTTCTACAGCCAAGGTTGAAGCTCGGGGGAGATCTTATCTCTAACCGAAGTTGAAGCTCGGGGGAGATCTTATCTCCTACAGCTGAGGTTGGCTTGGAGGAGATCTTATCTCCTACAGCTGAGATTGAAGCTCGAAGGATATCTTATCTCCTGCAGTCGAGGTTGGCTTGGAGGAGATCTTATCTCCTACAGCCGAGGTTGACTCAGTCTCTTTATTTATTTATTATTTTCTCTCTTTGATTGGTACAAGGTTTCTTTCATTTATTTCTTACAAGCATTTGGCTTTCCTCCTCAATTTTTTTTAATATAAATGAATAATCGTACTATTTTAATATGAGAGCTGTTGGTGCAAAATTTGTTTTATGTCGGATTGAGCTGGAGCTAAGGGAGACGAGATCGTCGTCAGTGACCTGCAAAATAAAGTCCCATCCGAAGTTGATGGTGGTGGCTCCGACGGGACCCTTCGACGATCAAGTCAGCTCTTCTAGCCAACAGAAATGGAGTGCTCGGGCGAGAGCTCGGCAGAGTTTTGGAAAGGAGAAGAGAGCTTAGAGCTTAGAGAAAATATATCTAGAGAGTCCCTTTTTATAGGCGGAGCTTGATTGATGGTGACAACTGTAGCTGTCTGGCAGTAGGCCGCTCAAGATCTGATGAGTTTGGTACGGAGGGAAATGTATCATCAAGCTGATGGTGATAGCCATACCATCGGTAGCACCATACCGTCTGGTAGCGTCGTCTGTGGCAAACTGATGGTGACTATTCATCGACATTTAATAGTCGTAGCTCTGAGAAAGCAGGCATTGGTTGGTGGACTTCGGCATATATCAATTTTAGAGAAGTTTGGACTCCTAAAGGAAATACATCTGATGGGGATTATTCGGGAGTAATCTGCTGGAGGAATCTGATTGAGAGAGAAGTTCGAGAGGAGTTCGACTCTTGAGAAACTCGGAAGGAGTTTGGCTCCCGTAGGCGTCTGACTGAAGGAGTATGGAGGAAGTTCGGCTCTCATGGAAGTCCGACTGAAGGAATACGGAGGAAGTTCGGCTTTCATGGGAGTTCGATTGAAGGAGTACGAAGGGAGTTTGGCTCTCATAAGCGTCCGACTGGAGGACCGCGGAGGAAGTTCGGCTCTTATGGGAGTCCGACTAGAGCTCGACTGTTGAGAAGTTCGACTGAAGCTCGGCCGCTGAGAAGTTTGGTTGATTGAAGAAATTCGGCTAAGACTCGGCCATTTGAGAGTTCAGAAGAGGCTCGGCCATTGAGGAGTTTGGCCGATTGAAGGAGTTCGGCTAAGGCTCGTCCGCTGAAGCTCTTCCATGACTATCGATTGCATAAGGTCGAACATCAGACTAGACTTCGATAGGAGCGGGGTTTATCCCCAATAATAGTCCCCCACACTTTTGAGTTCGAAACTCAAAGAAAGGGAGTGCAGAAAAGGCAACTACTGAAGTCCTCTTCAGGGCTCTATGCCAGTTTAGGTTGAAGCTCGTGGGAGATTTCGTCTCCTATCGAGATTGAAGGAGATCTCGTCTCCTGCGGTTGAGGTCGAAGGTTGAGCTCCTCAGGAGAGATATCATCTTCAGTAGCCGAGGTTGAAGGTAAAGCTCGGGGGAGATTTTATCTCCTGCAGCCAAGGTTGGCTCAGGGATGATCTTATCTCTTGCAGTCGAGGTTGGTTCAGTCACTCGAGAGAGATCTTATCTCTAGCCGAGGTTGACTTAATCGCTCGGAAGAGATCTTATCTCTAGCTAAGATTGAAGCTCGGAGAAGATCTTATCTCCTACAGTCGAGGTTGGTCCGGTCGCTCAGGAGAGATCTTATCTCTAGCTGAGGTTGACTCGGTCACTCTGGAGAGATCTTATCTCTAGCCGAGGTTGAAGCTCAGGAGAGATCTTATCTCCTGCTGCCGAGGTTGGCTCGGAGGAGATCTTATCTCTTGCAGCCAAGATTGAAGCTCACAGAAAATCTTATCTCCTGCAGTCGAGATTGGCTCGGGGGAGATCTTATCTCCTACAACCAAGGTTGAAGCTCGGAGGAGATCTTATCTCCTGCAGTCGAGGTTGGTCTGATCATTCGGAAGAGATCTTATCTCTAGCCGAGGTTGACTCGATTGCTTGGGGGAGGTCTTATCTCCTGCAGCTGAGGTTGAAGCTTAGAAGAGATCTTATCTCCTACAGCCGAGGTTGGCTCGAGGGAGATCTTATCTCCTACAGCCAAGATTGACTCGATCACTCAGGAGAGATCTTATCTTTAGCCGAGGTTGACTCGATCGCTCGGAAGAGATCTTATCTCCTGCAATCGAGATCGAAGCTTGAGGGAGATCTTATCTTCTGCAGCCGGGGTTGGCTCGGGGGAGATCTTATCTTCTGCAGTCGAAGTTGACTCGGACGCTCGGGGGAGATCTTATCTCTTTACAATCGAGATTGAAGCTCGGAGGAGATCTTATCTCTTGCAGCCGAGGTTGACTCGATCGCTCGGAGGAGATCTTATCTCCTACAGCTAAGGTTGAAGCTCGGGGGAGATCTTATCTCCTATAGCCGAGGTTGGCTCGGGGGAGATCTTATCTTCTTCAGCTGAGGTTGAAGGTAAAGCTCAGGAAGAGATCTTATCTCCTGCAGTCAAGGTTGACTCGATCGCTTGGAAGAGATCTTATATCTAGCCGATTCTCATGTCGAGATCTTTCCTTCAGTCTGAGAGTTTATCCTCACGGGTCAATTTAAGCTTGTAAAAAAAAAGAAAATTTTCCAACAATCGTCAATCTGATGGATCAAGAGATATATTTCAAAAATTTTTTTCTTTGATCTCAATCAGATCTTGGATGTTTCAGATCTGATTCTTTATTATTTTAATAAATAAAATAAAATAAGATAAATTAAATCAAATTTAATTTACCTGATTTGGGTAATCCTATTACCCTGTAGATGATCCTGATTGCAGCGGAAGGTTCTGGATCTAGCCACGCAAGCGCCTGGCCTCTACCGGTATCCACTCGGGTTGGATCTGGAGATCCTCTTCTTCTCTATCACACCTCCAAAAATCAGATCTGGATCTGATCTGGAGGATCTTCAAAACTCCTTTTGAAGATCAGCAGTCGTCCTTTTGCAGCAGCGCAGCCTTCTTGCTTTTGATCGCCTTTCTCTTGATCTGGAATCGCACCAACCAAGGATCCAAAACACTTTTGGACGTGGAGAGCAGAGGGAGAAGATGGTTTGGCATGGAGGAAGGAGGAGGAGAGCAGCCTTGGGGCATGGGAAAATTTTCAATTACTTCCTTGAGTTTGGGCGCAGGGTCTTATTTATAGACTAAGCGTGATCCAACTCCTCTTCTTCCCAACCAATCACAACCCTTTGTGAAATCAGATCTAAATCTGATTGGTTGGAAATAGAGTCCCCTGGATTCCTCCTTAGAGGGCGCCTAAGACCAGTCAAACTTGGTTTCTTAGTAGAACTCTAATTGGAATCCAAAAAGGAGATGGAGTCCTTGTCCAACAAGGACTCCTAGGCGCCTCCAACTTGGGCTCACGCCACCCAGGGTTGGCGTGCGCCCTCCTCCTTGCCAGGTTCTGGCAGGGGGACAAGGCCCCCACCAGCTCTCCAATAGGTGCATGACATGTGGTCAAAAGTCAAAGTGTCAATGGTCAACATTTGACCAGTCAAAGGTAGACTTTTGACCAAAGTCAAAGAACAAGAAATGGCAGGTGACCAAAAATGGCAGGTAATGTCTTACAAAATAAGACAACCTTTTCTGACTTGGACAACCTCCAGTCAGACCATATGAAGGCCTCTGATTGAGCACAAACTCCTTTGGCTCAGTCAGGACAACTTATTTTATGATAGTAAAAGAAGAACGTTAGGTTCAATCGAGTGCTAGCACGATTTTCCTTGAACCTAATTGAATCTCATTCAGATCAATTGAACTAGATCAGTTCAATTGATGATCACCAGATTCAAACCCTTGTTTGTGTGACCCAGTTAGGTTCAGTTCTGTATGGTAATGGGATATGTCATGATCTCTATCATCGACATCATCGAAACTCCTTTCGATGGATCAGAACTCTTCTGATTCGAACAGCTAGAATGATCGATCATCTAAATCATTCTAATTGCTCCCAAAATCCACCAGTGACACCTAGCAGTATATGGTGGCAACCCATCAGAGCTGAATGCGAACCTCTTGGTGCAGCTACCTGTGTGATTAAGTTCTTCTATCTTGAGCCCCGATCAGATTAGGGTTAAGGTGAACTCGTCAAACCCTAGTCTCTGTCATATGATGTAATCATTCGATTCGAGTCCAATGTGAAAATCTAAATAGAAACTCTTTCTATTATTTCACTCTGCCATGGCCATGGGCTTCTGGACTTGATTCTCATGATCATCATAGGGCTGCTCCTCTACCACCGAGGTAGATAGATTCCCATCTTGATGCAATCCAGTTCCTACAATGAACATGCTATAGCCAACATACACCTCAGGGTTCCATATGGCTAGGAGACCGAGTAATGGTGTAGTCAAACTATAACACCCTCAAGGTGAACTGCCGATGCATCTCAGGTCAAAGAACCAGACACACTACTGCAGCATCGAGTCAGTCATTGACGAGAAGGTAGACTTCCTAATGACTACTCGAGGTGGTCACGCTCAGTGCCCTCGTTCTCTAACGAGTACCTGTACTCTCGCTCCGGTGTCTCCACACCGTAGACTCAAGACTCATCTACTAAAGAGAAGCGATCGTACACCAACCTTCCGGATCAATCACCATCCTCGTGATGATCCTATGGTCGGGAGCATTTTATGAGTTAATAATGATTATTCATGTCTTAAATTTTCAACTCTTGAAAATATGAATTATCATTACCATTAACTCAAAGGATGTATCACAGACACTAAATACACATATGTGATAGAAAATAACCCATTTTATTGAATTATAGTCAAAATTATAATTTTGCCCCTAGAAGTGTATTACAAGTGTCAGCCAATTCTGGCTTCTAGGGCACATATATCTAACAATCTCCCACTTGTCCTAAAGCCAATTGGCTACAAGTCTAAGTCCCATCTTCTCAAGGTGGGCTTCGATCTTCTGCTGGCCCAACGGCTTTGTAAGTGGGTCTGCCACATTATCTGTGGAGTTGACTCTCTTGACCTCGAACGTAACCTTTCTCAAGGTAATCGCGGATGAGGTGGTATCGCCGCTCAATGTGCTTGGATTTCTGGTGAGACCTCGGCTCCTTAGCAAGGGCTATGGCGCCATTGTTGTCGCAGTATAAGAGGAATGGCATCTGATGGCATTACTCCAATTTCTGCAGCAAACTTCTTGTACCAGAATGCTTCCTTTGCAGCCTCTGATGCAGCGATATATTCTGCTTCCATGGTGGAATCTGCTATCACAGTTTGCTTGGAACTCTTCCAGCTGACAGCTCCACCATTGCACACAAACAGACTCCCAGATGTCGACTTTCGATCATCTATATCGGACATGAAATCCGAGTCTGTGTATCCCTGGAACTTGGAGTTCTCCATTACCAAAGACCAACATCATATCCTTAGTTCTTCTCAAGTACTTAAGGATACATTTCACAGAAGTCCAGTGTTCTTCACCTGGATTTGACTGATATCTGCTTGTGACACTCACAGCATGGGCTATATCAGGTCGTGTACATAGCATGGCATACATGAGGCTCCCTATTGCAGAAGCATAAGGGATCTTGCTCATGCGTTCTATTTCCTCAGGTGTGCTGGGGCACATCTTCTTGGAAAGATGAATACCATGTCTGAAGGGTATTAATCCCCTCTTAGAGTTTTCCATACTAAACCTCTTTAGTACTTCCTCTATGTACATCTTCTGTGAAAGTCCTAGCATCCTATTCGGTCTATCCCTATAGACCTTAATTCCTAGAATAAAGGATGCTTCACCTAGGTCTTTCATGGAGAATTCCTTGGACAACCACATCTTGACTGATGTCAACATGGGAATATATCATTCCCAATAAGGAGGATGTCATCCACGTACAATACGAGGAAGACAACAGCGCTCCCACTGACCTTTTTGAAAACACATGGTTCCTCTTTCATTTTTGATGAAACCAAACTTTTTGATCACATCATTGAAACGAGTGTTCCAGCTCCGAGATGCTTGCTTAAGTCCATATATGGACCTTTGCAGCTTGCAAACCTTGTGATCAGTATCACTGGATGTGAAACCTAGCGGCTGTTCCATATAGATATCTTCCTCAAGATATCCATTTAGGAAATGCCGTTTTCACGTCCATTTGCCATATTTCATAATCGAAATAGGCTGCAACGGCAAGCAATGTGCGGATGGATTTTAGCATAGCTACTGGGAAAAAGGTATCCTGATAGTCCAATGCCTTCACTCCCATTCTGCACCAATCTTTCTCTTGAAGATCCATTTACAGGTACTATACCTTCATCTATCCAGACTTGAGTTTTTCTGAGTTTATTTCTTCTCACATTCATGATCTGAAATTACCTTTGAAACTTTTCAAAAAGCTTCTCAGACTTGGTGCTCTTCTATTATCAAGCTTAATCTAATGCCACTATAATCTATTTTTCAAGCATGTCGACTCACAATCACATTGAATGTAGAAATAGTATCCTAATGACTCTTTAGGATATCCTATGAATCGAGCTCTAATAAAGTCCGACATGAGTTCTGAGATGACTCAGACTTGGTTTCTTAATATCTGGTGTGGTAGGAACCCCTATTCAGTAGATCCCCGGACTGTGAAGCTCATCATGGATCGGAGAACCCTGACTGATTTCCACCATCCATGTATGTACTAAGGGATCAAGGAGATCTGTGAAGAACTTCCTTTCTCCACATGATCATCAACAAAAGGGAAGTTTAGTCATTTTGTCCTTGAAGACAAGATTCACAAGTTGGATATGACTCGAAAAGTCAATGGACTCAATAGCCCATTTTTCTCCAATTTGTTGAATCCTATCTTCTGCTATATGACCTAATCTCAGGTGCCATAGATATCTGTCGTTTGGACTATCCCTAGGTCGTTTGGCATTCACGTTTTGCTCGATAGTTAGAAACAGGTACATCAATATGTAGCTGATAAAGACCATTAATAAGGAAACCATTTGCAATTTTATTTCTTTCATAAAGAATGTTACAATGGTCCTTAAAGAAGGTGATCACATAACCTTCTTGTGCTAAGCATGAAACAGAAATCAAATTCCTGCTAGCTGCAGGCACATAATAACAGTCTTTCAAAACTAAGTCTAAACCAGATGGTAATCGAAGAGGGTATGTTCCACCGGCTACTGCAGCAACTCTTGCTCCATTACCGATGCGTAGGATCATGTCTCCATCCCTCAGCCTCCTGCTATCCTCAAGACCCTGCATAGAAGTGCACAGATGAGCACTAGAACCAGAGTCAAGCACCCAACTGGATGCAGAAGAAACCGTAAGGTTAGACTCAATAACGAGCATACCTCCAGAAGGACCTTCCTTCTTGTTCTTCAGGGTGGCCAGGTAAGTAGGGCAGTTCCGCTTCCAATGGCCGTCGCTGTTGCAATGGAAACACTTTCCTTTGCCATCGGCCTTTCTTCTTCGGCTTCTGCCTTCTTCTTCTTTGATCCTTCCACCTTTTGCTTTTTCACAGACTTCTTTTTCTTTTCCATAAGACTTTCTTTTGGAAGAAGTCCGTTCCATAGCAAGAACTGAGCCTTTAGAACCTTTCATAGAAAGCTCAGCGGTAACCAGCATATTCATTAACTCGGCCAAGGAATTTTGAAGTTTATGCATGTGGTAATTCATGATGAATTGCCCATATGCATCAGTCAAGGATTGCAGAATAATATCATTCTGCAGATCCAAGTCCAACTTCACACCGAGCTTCTCAAGCTCTTCCATGTCCTTGATCATTGTCAGACAGTGATCTTGGACTGACTGCCCATCACGCATCTTAGCCTTAAAAAGTCATTTCGTGACTTGATATTTGGCTGCGCGACTCTGTTCACCAAACATCTCCTGCAGGTGAGCCAACATTTGGCGAGCAGTCCCGATATCTTCATGTTGGTACTAGAGCTGATCAGACATCGAGCCCAACATGTAATATCTGATCTTATTATCTTCGTTTATCCATTTTTTTAGAGATGCTCTCTGTTCAGTGGATGGATGGGCTGGTAAGGTGGGAGGGTCCTGGTCCAATATGTGTGTTAACTTCTTGGAATCCAAAATGATTTTATAGTTCCTGAGTCAATCTTTATAATTGGATCCGATCAGTCTATGTGTGTCCAGGATACGTACTAATGGGTTGGATGCAGACATTTTCCTCTAGAGAGTCAAAGATTCAAGTTAAATACTGTAATTATGACTTGACCAATTTATTTAATGTTGGAGATAAATCTCGCTTCCGCCAAAGTCTAGCTCGATGCTCAGCCTAATGCAACCAGTAGCCGCAGAAGAGCTTCAGCAGATGGGCTTCAACTGAACCCCTAGCGTCCGAGCTCCTTCGAACCCATTCAACCGACCGAACTGCTTAGCGGTCGAGCTCCTTGGACTCCAAACGACCGGGCTTTAATGGAATTCTCCGACGCCCAAACTCCTCAGCAGTCGCCCCTCGGCCGAACTCTCCAAGCGGCCATCCCTTTAGCCGACCGAGCTCCTCCGAACTTCTCTACAGTCGAACTTCTTCCAAGCTTTTCTTTCAGTCGGACTCTTCTACAAGTCCGAACTCCTCTGGACGAACTATCGCCATCAGTCTACAACAGGCAACAAGACTGGACGATATGGCCATCACTACTCTCTCCGTAACCAGCCCCATGCGGCCCACAACTTACCAGTATGGCTGTCACCAACCGTCTGACGATATCTTCCTCTTCGTACCAAACTCCATGCGGCCCATGACTTGCCAGTATGATTGTCACCGACCGTCTGACGATGCCTTCCTCTCCATACCGAACTCCATGCGGTGGTATGGCCATCGCCATCAACTAAGCTCCACCTATAAAGGACCCTCCAGATACGCTAATCTCTAATCTCTCTAATCTCTAAGCTCTCCTCTTCTCCTGCAAGCTCCAGAACTCATTCCGAGCACTCCATTCCTGTTGGTCAGAGCTAACTTGATCATCGGAGGGTCCTACCGGAGCCACCCCCCCACCGGCTCCGGATGGAACTTTATTTTGTAGATCTTCGATGGCGATCTCATCAGCCTCAACTCCAGCAGACTCCGACGACGATCAGTTTCTACGTCAATAGATTGGCGCTAGAAGGAGAGGCCTGAAACCTCCGAGGTCCCCTTATTCTTAAAGGAGTGCTCGACGACGACTTTTCTCTTCCCTCTTCGGAGATCTTCCCTTTCTCTTCCGAAGAGAAAATGCCATCCAGGAGAGCTTCGACACGACGCTCGACGGCCTCCGCGGCTTGATCCCATCTGGATCCATCTTCAGCCCCGATAGCTCAAGTTCCACTCGCACCTGCGGTGGATGTGAAGCAGTTTGACCTGCTTGTCCGATAGGTTCGTGGCCTCACGGAGGCATTGCAGGCTATGCAGCAGCTCTCGATGGTGACTCCACCAGAAAACACACCATCAAAATATCGAGAACCGACCCCAAGGAAGAGTACCAGAGCCAACGTACCCATCGCTCCTGAGAAGGGAAAGCAGAAAGCTGAGGATCCGTATTTGGATCATGGTTCTCTTCTTGGGGAGACTTTCCCCATTTGTAGCCGAAAGCCTCCCAAGATCTGCAATCGAGATGACGCCCTCGATCACAGACTATGGGAGATGGACCGACGGATTGAAGAGCTCGACCACATCGCCCCGGCTCATCATGCTGACGTCCGCGCCGATCCCCCTTTCTCCCTCCAAATAATGCAAGAGCCCATCCCACCGAACTTCAAGCTCCCTCAACTTGAAAGTTACGATGGGGCCTCTGATCTGGTTGATCATCTGGAGGCCGTCCGGACCATGATGCTGCTTCACGGTACTTCAGATGCCATGCTGTGCCGAGCCTTTCCATCTACCTTAAAGGGAGCAGCGAGGAACTGGTACTCGGCGTTGAAGCCAAGTACGATCTTCTCTTTTGATCAGATGAGCAATCAGTTCGCGGCCCACTTCATCAGCAGTCGACAATTGAGCCAAGGTTCAGATTCCCTGATGAACGTCAAGCAGAAGCAAGAAGAATCTATCCAGGCTTACGTCATCCGATTTAACGCCGCAGCATTGGAAGTTTGGAACTTAGACCAATCTATCATAATGGCCGCACTCAAGGGCGGCCTTCAGAAAAATAACTTGCTTTCTTCCTGGAGAAAAGGTACCCCAGGGACTTCGCCGATCTGCTGGCTCGGATCGAGAGATATGCCCGTGCGGAAGAAGCCTTCAAGTTGAAGGACGAAGAAGCCCTAAGGGAGCGGCTGATAGGCAATAGGAAGCCGAATAAAGTTCGGCCATGCTCACGGACTTCCTCCGATAGCAGGCGGGCCCGAACTCCTTGAGCTTACAGAGAAGCGTGAAGAAGCCCTCCTTCCAAAAGATTCTGCGACTATGCCCCCCTCAACGCTTCTCGAACTCAGATTTTCACCAAAGTTAAGAACCAACTGCCAAGACCAGAAGGGTTACGATCTTTTCCAAACAAGCGTGATCGAAGCAAGTACTGCCTCTACCATCGCGACCACGATCACGACACTGAGGAGTGCATCCAGCTCCGAGACGAAATTGAGGAGCTCGTTAGAAAGGGATGGCTGGGTAAATTCATTCGACGCCAGCCTGAAGATCGGCGAAGGATGCTACCGTAACAAGAAATGATAAGATCGACCGCCTCACGACGTCGTCAACGTTACCCCAGGACCCAGCGTCGAAGCCAAGAGAAGCATGCTTCAAAGTGAGGAAGCCAGCATGAGATAGAAAAGGTCGTCTGCATGAAGAAGCACGGAGGAACAATGCTACCATGACCCTGAATCATAAAAAATTCGGAAAAATATTGCCAGTAACTTTCTTTCAATAAAGTTCTTCCCTTTCAACAGTATATTATTTTTGGGCACCAAAACTATGTAATGATAGAAAAAAAAGCAGTCAATAGTCACCGTGTTAGGAATAGGAGAAAGACCTCATCCTAACACGAGCAGGTCAAAGACCATCAACCTCGGCTAGAGATAAGATCTCTTTCGAGCGACCACCTCGGTCAGAAATAAGATCTCTCCCAAGAAGCTCGGCCAGAGATAAGATCTCTCTTGAGAATCAACCTCGGTCAGAGATAAGATCTCTCCCGAGCGACCACCTCGGCCAGAGATAAGATCTCTCCCGAGAATCAACCTCGGCTAGAGATAAGATCTCTTCCAAGCGACCGTTGACAATCTCGGTTAGAAACAGGAGGAGAACATCGTCCTAACACGAGCAGGTCAAAGACCATCAACCTCGGTCAGAGATAAGATCTCTCCTGAGCGACCACCTCGGCCAGAGATAAGATCTCTTCTGAGAAGCTCGGTCAGAGATAAGATCTCTTCTGAGAATCAACCTCGGTCAGAGATAAGATCTCTTTCGAGCGACCACCTCGGCCAGAGATAAGATCTCTTCCGAGAAGCTCGGCCAGAGATAAGATCTCTCCCGAGAATCAACCTCGGCTAGAGATAAGATCTCTCCCGAGCGACCGTTGACAATCTTGATTAGGAACAGGAGGAAGACCTCATCCTAACACGAGCAGGTCAAAGACCATCAACCTCGACCAGAGATAAGATCTCTCCCGAGCGACCACCTCGGTCAGAGATAAGATCTCTCCCAAGAAGCTCGACCAAAGATAAGATCTCTCTCGAGAATCAATTTCGACTAGAGATAAGATCTCTCTCGAGCGACCGTTGATAACCTCGATTAGAAATAGGAGGAAGATCTTGTTCTAACATGAGCAGGTCAAAGACCATCAACCTCGGCCAGAGATAAGATCTCTCCCGAGCGACCACCTTGATCAAAGATAAGATCTCTCCCGAGAAGCTCGACCAGAGATAAGATCTCTTTCGAGAAATCAACCTCGGCCAGAGATAAGATCTCTTCCGAGAATCTCGGCCAGAGATAAGATCTCTTTCAAGAATCAACCTCGGTTAGAGATAAGATCTCTCCCGAGCGATCGTTGACAACCTTGGTTAGAAACAGGAGGAGAACCTCGTCCTAACGCGAGCATCAACCTCGGCTAGAGATAAGATCTCTCCCCGAGAAGTTTGGTCAGAGATAAGATCTCTTCCGAGCGACCACCTCGACTACAGATAAGATCTCTCCCAAGAAGTTTGGTCAGAGATAAGATCTCTTCCGAGAATCAACCTCGGCTAGAGATAAGATCTCTCCCGAGCGACCATTGACAACCTCGATTAGGAATAGGAGGAGAACCTCATCCTAACACGAGCGACAACCTCGGCTAGAGATAAGATCTCTTTCGAACGATCGTTGACAACCTCGGTTAGGAACAGGAGGAGAATCTCGTCCTAACATGAGCGACAATCTCGGCTAGAGATAAGATCTCTCCCGAGCGATCGTTGACAACCTCAGTTAGAAACAGGAGGAGAACCTCATCCTAATGCGAGCATCAACCTCGACTAGAGATAAGATCTCTCTCGTGCGACCACCTTTGGCTAGAGATAAGATCTCCCCCGAGGAAAGCTCAGCCGTAGGAGATAAGATCTCCCCCGAGGAAAGCTCGACTGTAGGAGATAAGATCTCCCCCGAGCGTCCACTTCGACCTCGGCTGCAGGAGATAAGATCTTCCCTGAGCATCCACTTCGACCTCGACTGTAGGAGATAAGATCTCCTCCGAGGAAAGCTCGACTGTAGGAGATAAGATTTCCTCCGAGCGTCCACTTCGACCTCGGCTACAGGAGATAAGATCTCCCCGAGAAAAGCTCGACTACAGGAGATAAGATCTCCTCCGAGCGCCCACTTCAACCTCGACTGCAGGAGATAAGATCTCCCTCGAGAAAAGCTCGACTGCAGAAGATAAGATCTCCCCCGAGCGCCCAGTTCGATCTCGACTGCAGGAGATAAAATCTCCTCCGAGGAAAGCTCGACCGTAGGAGATAAGATCTTCCTCGAGTGTCCAGTTCAACCTCGACTGTAGGAGATAAGATCTCCCCCGAGGAAAGCTCGATCGTAGGAGATAAGATCTCCTTCGAGGAAAGCTCGAGGCAACCTCAGCTGCAAAAGATAAGATCTCCCCCGAGGAAAGCTCGATCGCAGGAGATAAGATCTCCTCTGAGAAAAGTCTGACTGCAGGAGATAAGATCTTCCCCGAGGAAAGCTCGAGGCAAACCTCGACCGCAGGAGATAAGATCTCCCCCGAGGAAAGCTCGACGGCAGAAGATAAAGATCTCCCCCGAGCGCCCACTTCGACCTCGACTGTAGGAGATAAGATCTCCCCCGAGAAAAGCTCGACTGCAGGAGATAAGATCTCCTCCGAGCGTCCAGTTCGATCTCGATTGTAGAAATAAAGATCTCCCCCGAGGAAAGCTTGAGGCAACCTCGGCTGCAGGAGATAAGATCTCCTCCGAGGAAAGCTCGGCCGTAGAAGATAAGATGTCCCCCGAGGAAAGCTCAGCTGCAGGAGATAAGATCTCCCCCGAGCGCCCAGTTCGACCTCGGCTGCAGGAGATAAGATCTCCCCCGAGGAAAGCTCGATCGCAAGAGATAAGATCTCCTCCGAGCATCCAGTTTGACCTCAACTGTAGGAGATAAGATCTCCCCCAAGGAAAGCTCGACCGTAGGAGATAAGATCTCCTCCGAGGAAAGCTCGAGGCAACCTCGGCTGTAGGAGATAAGATCTCCCTCGAGGAAAGCTCGGCCGTAGGAGATAAGATCTCCCCCGAGGAAAGCCCGACTGCAGGAGATAAGATCTCCCCCGAGGAAAGCTCGAGGCAACCTCGACTGCAGGAGATAAGATCTCCCCCGAGAAAAGCTCGGCGGTAGGAGATAAGATCTCCCCCGAGCGTCCACTTCGACCTCGACTGCAGGAGATAAGATCTCCCCTGAGGAAAGCTCAGCTGCAGAAGATAAGATCTCCTCCGAGAAAAGCTTGACTGTAGGAGATAAGATCTTCCCCGAGCGCCTAGTTTCTGCAGGAGATAAGATCTCTTCCGAGGAAAGCTCGACCGCAGGAGATAAGATCTCCCCCGAGGAAAGCTCGAGGCAACCTCGGCTGCAGGAGATAAGATCTCTCCCGAGGAAAGCTCGGCCGTAGGAGATAAGATCTCCCCCGAGGAAAGCCAAACTGCAAGAGATAGGATCTCCCCCGAGCGTCCGCAACAACCTCGGTCAGAGATTAGATCTCTTTCGAGAATCAACCTCGGCTAGAGATAAGATCTCTCCGAGCAACCAAGTCAACCTCGATTAGGGATAGGAGGAGAACCTCATCCTAACGCGAGCAACAACCTCGGCTAGAGATAAGATCTCTCCCGAACGATCGTGGACAACCTCGACCAGGGATCAGATCTCTCCCGAGCAATCGAGGCAACCTCAGCTAGGGATAAGATCCATGACAACCTCAGCCAGAGCCTCCGAGACAACCTCAGTCAGACATGAGATCTCTCACGAGCGACCGAGATAACCTCGATCAGAAACAAGATCGGAGACAACTCCGGCAGTAGATCAGATCTCTTTCGAGCACCCATATCAACCACGGCAGGAGATGAGATCTTTCTCGGGCCTCAACTTCGACATCAACTTTGGCTGGAGATGAAATCTCTCCTCTGAGCTTCGACCTGAACCAACATGGAGCTCAGAGGAAGACTTCGGCAGTCGCTTTTTCTGCACTCCCTTCCTTCGATTTTCAAACTCGAGAGTGGGAGGGGCTAGTGTTGAGGATAAATCCCACTCCCGCCGAAGTCTAGCTTGATGCTCAGCTTAATGCAATCAGTAGCCGCAGAAGAGCTTCAGCAGACGGGCTTCAGCCGAACCCCTAGCATCCGAGCTCCTTCGAACCCATTCAGCCGATCGAACTGCTTAGCGGTCAAGCTCCTTGGACTCCAAGCGATCGGGCTTTAACAAAATCCTCCGACGCCCGAACTCCTCAATGGTTGCCCCTCAGTCGAACTCCCCAAGCGGCTGTCCCTTCAACCGACCGAGCTCCTCCAAACTTCTCTATAGCCAAACTCCTCCCAATCTTTTCCTTCAGCCGGACTCTTCTACAAGTTCAAACTCCTCTGGATGAACTGTCGCCATCAGTCTGCAACAGACAATAAGACCGGATGATATGGCCACCACTACTCTCTCCGTAATCAGCCCCATGAGGCCCATGACTTGCCAGTATGGCTGTCACCAACCGCCTGACGACGCCTTTCTTTCCGTACCGAACTTCATGCAGCCCACGACTTGCCAGTATGGCTATCACCGACCGCCTAACGATGCCTTCCTCTCCATACCGAACTCCATGCGGCGGTATGATCGTCGTCATCAACTAAGCTCTGCTTATAAAGCACCCTCCAGATACGCTAATCTCTAATCTCTCTGATCTCTAAGCTCTCCTCTTCTCCTCCAAGCTTCAGAACTCATTTCGAGCACTCCATTCCTATTGGCCAGAGCTAACTTGATCGTCGGAGGATCCTACCAGAGCCACCCCCCCATCGGCTCTGGACGAGACTTTATTTTGCAGGTCCCCGGTGGCGACCTCATCAGCCTCAACTCCAGCAGATTCCGACGACGATCAGTTTCTGCGTCAACATTTAGAGATTTTATTTTTAAATAAATTAGCTTCCACTATTTTTTTGGATCCCTACACTCCCTCTGTAGAGATGCGAAAATCTCCATGATTAATGATTTCTAGTGAGTGGTGCGGTCTCACCAACTGACTCATCATCTCACCTAACAGTTATTGATGATGGGTTAGTCAATAAGTGAACAACTCTTGTTTAATGATTCTCTAATCATGGTGTACCCAAACTTGATCTCTAATTCATGAATCTCACTATATCCGAAATATTGATCCACTCTTTAGTTAAGTCAGATCCACCATTTGCACAGACTGGATTCCTAATTGAGTCTTTCACCGTATCTGAAATATTGAGCCCAACTCATCCTCCAGTCCATAGCATCCAATGCCTAATAGACATGGTTACGTCTTTTCGGTGCAACTGAGCCACTGTATCCAGCCGAGAACAATCAACCCCGAAAGAGCCCACATATTTATAATGGTGGAAGACCTCAGACTTAATCTTTTCTTAGGCAGAATTGATTCAGATCTCATTAAACTAGACTTATCATAGTCATAACAATCATGACTAACCTAGTGGCATGGATTAGCTCGGATTATTGACCACCTCAAATTAGAATTGAGTCAATAGATATGACCAGGTAAGTGAGATCGGTGGACGGGATATGCCATTAACTCGTACCAAAAACGCATTCAGATCGAGTAGCTTCCAATTAAAAATCAATCGATCGTATGTGTCAAACTTACCTTAGACACCAAATTATTGAGTCAGAATCAATTGGATTAGCCTACAATCCAGACTCTAACCTTTGAGCCTAATTAGGTCTTGCTTGATCGTGACTCGATCTTCACCCAGACTTAATCCTATTAGGCTGGTCAATTTAAGCACTATTGATCCCATCTAACCAACTCTTGATTCGGTTTGATCAACCGCTTAGACCTAATTGAGCTACCCAAGCCCGAACCCAGTATTATGAATATGTCTTAGATCTAAAATTCTTAATTTTAGACCTAATTAATATTTCATAATCTTAATTCTTAATTAAGTAGGATTCATAAACAAAATATGCACAATAAATCCTAGGATTTTAGGATCTAGGATTTTGCAGAAAGTAAGTTTTGAGTTTTTGATTAAGAATGAATGCGCAGCACCTTTACATGTTATAAGAACACTCCATCGGATGGAAGGAGAGGACCTTTAAATCTTTCTTCATTTTTATGACCGAACGATCAAGAGAAACGCCTTAATCAGGAACATGTAATACTATAAAATAATTTTAGATCTATATCATATATCTCATATACAAATTAGATCTAATCATGGCATATTTTGCATACATCTCATGTATTGAATCATGCATATTTTTAAATCTAAATTATCTCATAATAATCTAAAAAATTATATTTAAATTGATCTTATCAAAATAAACTCTAATTTAGATAATTATGTAGAACTATTCTACAACTAGTCTAGACATGCATCAATCATATCTCATATGATGTTAAAATTAAATAATTTTTATTTATTATTTTTTAGATATTATTATAATAATTATAATATTAAAAAATAATAAATAAATAAATTTAAAATATGATTTAATCAGATTAAATTAAAAATATGCAAGACTATTTTATAGAACTATTCTATTTTAGAACTAGTCATGCATATTTTCTAATCTTAGATCCAAATTATTTAATTTTAATTTTTTCTGATTTCAGATCTGATCACATCTCATGTGACATCTGAAATTATTTATTTTTTAATTAAAATAAATTTAAAATTAGATCTAAATACTTTAAAATCTTGACTCTGATACCAGTTGAAGGAAAAATTCTGATTTTTCGAACCAGGTTTGTTTAAATCTGATCGAATCAAGAAATATATTTTTAAAATTTTTCTCTTTGATCTAGATTAGATCTAGAATATTTCAAATCTAATCTTTATTATTTTAATAATTAAAATAAATTTAGATAAATTTAATTTAATTTAATTTATCTTGACGTAGGGTAATCCTATTATCCATTGATGATCCTGTAAGCAGCGGAAGGTTCTGGATCTAGCCACGCAAGTACCTGGCCTCTATCGATATCCACTCAGGCTGAATTTGAAGATCCTCTTCTTCTCTATCACATCTCCAAAAATTAGATCTGAATCTGATTTGGAGGATCTTCAAAATACCTTTCGAAGATCAGTAGTTGTCCTTTGCAGCAGCACAGCCTTTTAGCTTTCTGTCATCTTTCTCTCATCTAGATTGCACCAACTTGGATTCCAAACTACTTGGGCATGGAGAGAGGGAGAAGATGGTCTTAGCATGAAGGAGAGAGGTAGCCTTGAGGCGTGGAAAATTTTTAGATACTCCTTGAGTTGGGCATAGGGTCTTATTTATAGACTATGCGTGATCCAACTCCTCTTCTTCCCAACCAATCATAACTCTTTGTGAAATCAAATCGAAATCTGATTGGGGGGAATAGAGTCCCCTGGATTCATCCTTAGATGGCGCCTAAGACTAGTCAAACTTGGTTCTTAGAAGAAGTCTAATCGGAATCCAAAAAGGAGATGGAGTTCCTATCCAATAGGAACTCCTGGGCGCCTCTAGCTTGGGCACACGCCAAGGGTGGCATGCGCCCTTCTCCTTGCCAGATTTTGGCAGAGGGACAAGCCCCACCAGCTCTCCAATAGGTGCATGACACATGGACAGAAGTCAAAGTGTCAATGGTCAATATTTGACCAGTCAAAGGTCAACTTTTGACCAAAGTCAAAGGACGAGAAATAGCAGATAACCAAAAATGGCAGGTATTATCTTACAAAATAAGGCAATCCTTTTCTGACCTGGACAAGCTCCAGTCAGATCAAGTGAAGGCCTTTGATCAAGTACAAACTCTTTTGGCTCAGTCAGGACAACTATTTATGATAGTAAAAGAAGAACGTTAGATTCAATCGAGTGTTAGCACGATTTTTTTGAACTTAATTGAATCTTATTCAGATCAATTGAACTAGATTAGTTCAATTGATGATCATCAGATTCAAATCCTTATTTGTGTGACCCAATTAGATTCAATTCTATATGGTAATGGGATATGTCATGATCTCTATCATCGACGTCATCGAAACTTCTTTCGATGGATCAGAACTCTTCTGATTCGAATAGCTAGAATGATCGATCATCTAAATCATTCTAATTGCTCCCAAAATCCACCAGTGATACCTAGCAGTATATGGTGGCAACCCATCAGAGCTGAATGCGAATCTCTTGGTGCAGCTATCTATGTGATTAAGTTCTTCTATCTTGAGCTCCGATCGGATTAGGGTTAAGGTGAACTCGTCAAACCCTAGTTTCTGTCATATGATGTAATCATTCGATTCAAGTCTGATGTGAAAATCTAAATAGAAACTCTTTCTATTATTTCACTCTACCATGGCCATGGGCTTCTGGATTTGATTCTTATGATCATCATAGGGCTGCTCCTACCACCGAGGTAGATAGATTCCATCTTGATGCAATCCAGTTTTCTACAATGAAGATGCTATAGCCAACATACATCTCAAGATTTCGAATGGCTAGAAGATCGAGTTATGATGTAGTCAAACTATACCACCCTTAAGGTGAACTATCGATGTACCTCAGATTAAAGAATCAGATATACCACTACAACATTGAGTCTGTCATTGACGAGAAGGTAGACTTCTTAATGACTACTCGAGGCGGTCACGCTCAGTGTCCTTGTTCTTTAACGAGTATCTGTACTCTCTCTTCGATGTCTCCACACCGTAGAATCAAGACTCATCTACTAAAGAGAAGCGATTGTACACCAACCTTCCGGATCAATCACCATTTTTATGATGATCCTATGGTCGGAAGCATTTTATGAGTTAATAATGATTATTCATGTCTTAAATTTTCAACTCTTGAAAATATGAATTATCATTACCATTAACTCAAAGGATGTATCACAGACACTAAATACACATATGTGATAGAAAATAACCCATTTTATTGATTTTAATCAAAATTATAATTTTATCTCTAGAAGTGTATTACAAGTGTCAGTCAATTCTGGCTTCTAGAGCACATATATCTAACACTTATCTCCTACAGCCGAGGTTGGCTCAGAGGAGATCTTATCTCTGATCGAAGTTGAAGCTCAGAGAAGATCTTATCTCCTGCAGTCGAGGTTGACTCAATCATTTGGAAGAGATTTTATCTCTAGTCGAGGTTGACT
Organism: Cocos nucifera; assembly: GCA_006176705.1. Taxonomy (NCBI): domain Eukaryota; kingdom Viridiplantae; phylum Streptophyta; class Magnoliopsida; order Arecales; family Arecaceae; genus Cocos; species Cocos nucifera. The sequence continues at coordinate 267,946 of QRFJ01000030.1, forward strand.
CGATCGCTCAGGAGAGATCTTATCTCCTGCAGTTGAGATTGGTTCGAAGGAAGATCTTATCTCCTGCAGTCGAGGTTTGAAGGTAAAGCTCGGAGGAGATCTTATCTTCTGTAGTCGAGGTTGACTTGGTCACTCGGGAGGGATCTTATCTCTAGTCGAGATTGACTCGATCGCTCGGAAGAGATCTTCTCTCCTACAGTCGAGGTTGAAGCTCGGGGAAGATCTTATCTCCTACAGCCGAGGTTGAAGCTCGAGAAAGATGTTATCTCCTGCAACCGAGGTTGGCCTAGTCGCTCGGGAGAGATCTTATCTCTAGCCGAGATTGACTCGATTGCTCGGAGGAGATCTTATCTCCTACAGCCGAGGTTGAAGGACTTCGACTCGCTCATGTTAGGACGAGGTTCTCCTCCTATTCCTAACACGGCCACTATTGACTGCTTCTTCCTTGTCATCACATAGTTTTTACACCAAGAAATAATATTATTAAAATGAAAGAATTTTATCGAAGAGAAGTTACTGGCAGCACATCCTTGGATTTTCTTTGTTTCAAGGTCGTAGGAGCATTGTTCCTCCGAGTTTCTTTAGGTGGTAAATTTCAGGCCGAACGACCTCCTTTATCTCATGCTGGCCTTCTCAATTTGAAGCAAGCTTCTCTTAGCTTTAAAGATGGAAGATGATGGCTCGCCGAAGTACCAAGCTCCTCCCAGACGTGGCATCGATGATACGGAAGGCGGCTGACCTTTTTGTTGCTCCTCCATTATTGATGGTTTTGACTATGGCAGCGCCTTTGGCCGATATTTTTCTGCTTCTGGCTGGCGTCTAAGGAACCGATCCAGCCGACCTCTCCTGATGAGCTCCTTGATTTCGTCTTGGAGTTGAACGCATTCTTCAGTGTTGTGGCCATGGTCACGATGGTAAAGGCAGTACTTGCTTCGATCGTGCTTGTTTGGAGGAGATTGTAATTCTTCTGGTCTTGGTAGCTGATTCTTAATTTTTATCAGAACTTAAGCTTTAGGAGCATTGAGGGAGACGTAGTTATAGAACCTTCCGAAGGGAGAACTTCTTTGCGCCCTTCTATCGGAGCTTTCTTGATGACGAGCTCGAGGAGGAGTTTGGGCTCGCTTAAACTCGAGGGGAGTCCGTGAGCGCGGCCGAACTTCACTCGGCCCTTCATTGGCGATGGATCTACTACACTCGTCCGCCCGTCGCTCTCCTATGATTTTTCATCCTTCAACTTGAAGGCTTCTTCCATGCGGACATATCTCTCGATCTAAGCTAGCAGGTCGGTAAAGTCCCTGGAATACTTTTTTTCAGAAAAAATAGTAAATCATTCTTCTGAAGGCCGCCTTTGAGTGCAACCATCGCAATAAATTGGTCCAGGTTCCGAACCTCCAATGCCGCAGCATTAAATCGGATGACATAAGCAGCAGACGCGATAGATCTTCGGATATTCACCTTCTTTTGGAGCATTTCTTAGAATTGAATAAGAGGGTGGAGACAAATCTTAGAGGAGAAGGTCGGCAGGATCGATTGAGCACTCCTTTAAGAATAAGAGTACCTCAGAAATAGAGGCCCTTCCTCTACCGTCAATTCTATTAGTGCAGAATTTGGTTGATGCCGGATCGAGCTGGAGCTGAGGGAGATGAGGTCGCCGTCAGTGATCTGTAAAATAAAGTTATGTTCGAAGTCGGTGGTGGTGGCTCTGACAGGATCCTCCAATGATCAAGTCAGCTCTTCTGGCCAATAAAAATGGAGTGCTCAGACGAGAGCTCGGCAGAGTTTTGGAAAAGAGAAGAGAGCTTAGAGCTTAGGAAAAACGTATCTAGAGGGTCCCTTTTTATAGGCGGAGCTTGATTGATGGTGACAGCTGCAGCTGTCTGGCAGTGGGCCACTCGAGATCTGATGAGTTCAGTACGGAAGAAAAGGTATCGTTAGACTGATGGTGATAGTCATATCGTCTGGTAGCGCCATACCGTCCGGTAGCGTCGTCTGTGGTAGACAGATGGCGATCGTTTGTTGAGATTTAATAGCCGTAGCTCTGAGAAAGCAGGCGTTGGTTGGTGAACTTCGGCATATATCAATTTCAGAGGACTTCGGACTCCTGAAGAAAATACATCAGGTAAAGATTATCCGAAAGTAATCTGCTAGAAGAATCCGACTGAGGGAGAAGTTCGGAAGAAGTTCGATCGAAGAAAAAGCTCGGAAGGACTTCGGCTTTCATAGGCGTCCGGCTGGAGGAGTGTGAAGGAAGTTCGGCTCTTGTGGGAGTCCGACTGAAGGAGTACAGAAGAAGTTCGACTTTCGTAGGCACTCGATTGGAGGAGCACGGAGGGAGTTCGGCTCTCGTGGGCGTCCGACTGGAGGAGTGCAGAGGAAGTTCGGCTCTCGTGGGCGTCCGACTGAAGGAGTGCAGAGAAAGTTCGACTCTCGTGGGAGTCCAATTAGAGCTCAACCGTTAAAAAATTCGACTAGAGCTCAGCCATTGAGAAGTTCGGCCGATTGAAGAAATTCGGCTAAGACTCGACCGTTGAAAAATTTGAAAGAGGCTCGATCGTTGAGGAATTCGATCGACTGAAGGAGTTCGGCTAAGATTTATCTGTTGAAGCTCTTTCATGACTACCGATTGCATTAGATCGAGCATCAGATTGGACTTCGATAGGAACAGAATTTATCTCCAATAAAAATAATCTATAAAATCAAGATATAAAAAATCTCATAAAATCGATGAGCAAATATCATTCTATCTTCAAATTCAGTCTTTTAAATACTCAGTAATCCATTCTATCGTAATATTTATCTTTCAATAAGCATATTAAATCAATGATATAAAAAAATATTAAAAAAAATTAAATATCATGGATTAGTGAATGAGTCTTCAACCATTTCATGCCATCTTGAATGGCTTCCTTTCAGCGAAGGCCTCCGAGGGGCATGCAGGGAAAGATGGTGTTTACCACAAGGTGGATAGCTGTATATGAGTACGAATCAATGTACGTCGTGTGTATTATTTGATGACGGTTCACACGGTGATGGCAGGATCCGCTTTGGCTTTCGTAATTTTTTACTTTTTAGGGTTGTTTAGTTAGCCCGATGAAAGGACCACGCCCATCATTATCACAGTTTTCTTAACTTTATCCGTTATTTTAAGTCATATAAATAAATGGGCTCGCGCCGCCCACGTCCATAGGGGACCGAGTCGAGCCATGAGAATTGGGACAAAGTCCGCTCTGCGGACCAACATTTCTTACGCAATATATATATTTTTGAGTCCATTTAGTTAAGATACATCAAGATAATCTAATAATTTATCAAAATTATTTATTTTAAAAAATAATTATAATTTTTTTAATTATATTTAATTGATGAAAAAATTATTTTAAAAAATAATATCAAAAAAAATTTTATTATATTTGATTGAAGATAATTCTATACGAAAATATGATAAAATTTATAAATATATCATTTAATATAAAATAAATTTTTAATATTAAAATAGTATTATTATGACTATAATCACATGATTCTTTACATAATATCATCTTCATCTTAATTTTTTTATAAAAAATTTATATTGAATAAAATTTGAAGGATATTAATATAAAGTCAATGATTATATATGCAGTTTTATTGAAGATATTTTTGTCAAACATGAATTACCATCGTTCAAAAATTTATCAAATACTAATTCTTCCATGTTTATCATTTTTTTCGAAAAAATAAGCATGAAATCCATCAATTTTTTTATCATTTCTTTCTTCTATTTTTCATATGAATTATAATAATCTGACATAAAAATTATTTATTCATGCCAGATTATCTTCAACCAAATGGTCCCTTGATGTAATTAAGTGGAAACGAATTTCGTGCTTTCAGTGCTGTCCAAGAAGATATATTTTTACGGACATTGTATATTGCAAGTTTTGTCCGACTTACCCGGAGTTACTAGCTTATCTTAATTTAGCTTGGTAAAATCCAACCAATTAAGAATTTTCAACAGGTAAGATATTCGATTGGATAGCTGTCGACGATCATCCTGGCTTTAATAGCATGAATCAAATTAACATTTTTATTTGGCAATGTTCGGCACAAAAGGGCTTTCCTTATTTTTTACTAAACATGGAGAAGTAGACCACCCTGTCTCGACATGTATGACATTTCTTATCGCTTTGAATCATTCAATTATACAATTAATTATCATTATTATTTTTAATTCTAAAATTAAAGTCCACTAAATACAGAGGACTTTTTCCAATGATCCAACTGTCCCCTTGTCAACCTAGTAAAAAGCTGCGAGTACACATCGTTTGATTTGACATTATTTGATATCCACGCGATATTTTCTAATGCTATGGTTTGACAGCAAATGAGAGCGTTAAATCCATTATATTTTTTTTGATAAGTATTAAATTCATTACTTAGAAATCATTGAAAGATGCACGAAACTTAGATCTCTACCACTAACAAAAACTACTCAACATGCTATGTCCATGATATTTTCTGGCCCAAACTCTTTTTTGCTCCAATTCATGGATCTCCAACGAGTACATCAACGTTGAACTCGTGCACCAAAGCCGGAGAACATAAATGAAAAAAGAAACAAAGTAAGAGTACCAAAAGGTGGTCCATTGATCCAACGGTGGACCCCCAAAATGATGAGAGGGGAAGAGGAGACCCGCCAGCTTTGACTCCACCCCCCACCCTTCCCGGCCGACAGGATGACGTGGATCTGACCCGCCCACATCCATCCACGTGTCCTCCCTCCGCCGCCCTTTTAATGCACGCCTCGCAGCCCACCCTGCGCCCCGACGCAGCTCCTAGCCGCGCGTTTCTCCCCCCGCTCGTCCATCTCTCTCCCCCCAATTCCGATTTTTTTATTGTTAAATTAGCAGGAAATTGGTAAATTTCCTATTTTCCGATATTTTTATTTTGAAAAATTGAGGGAAAATGCCGTTTTGCGAGGCAAGCAAATCAGCAGGAGAAGAGAATGGGATGAAGATTTTTTATTGGAGATACGGCCATGGGAGCACCAAAGTTCTCCTCATTATTGGTAGGTTTCTTTCCCCCACACTTTTTTTTTTTTTTTTTTGGCGATCTGTTGGTTGATTTGTGTATTCTTTTATTAAAACTGGATTTTAATGGGAAATTTTCGGTGCAGGATTGGCGGCGACGCATGATTCATGGGGACCGCAGATAAAGGGGCTGACGGGGACGCTGGAACCCAACGACGAGGAGGCGCCGGCGACCGTCGGTGGGGGAACGGACGGCCTGGATGAGGAGGAGGAGGGGATCGAGGTGTGCTGCTTTGATAATCGTGGGGTGGGACGGAGCTCTGTGCCCACGAAGAAATCCGAATACACGTGAGTTCTCTATTTCTCTCTTGTGTTAAGATCTTTCTCTTTGTTTAGAAATTAGATTCATACTATTGATTCCTTGGTTATATTTGGGGTAAAAGAACAATTTTTCCTATCTGGATTTTTCGCCCCATTTCGTTGGATTCTTTGTCAAATTATATTTATGTTTATTTTTTTTAATTTTTCTGATGTCCTGAAGGAAAGTTTTTTTTTTTTAATCATTTGACAAAATCTTTATCGATGGGAACTCAAATCCCAGCTAATTTAAAGCAGGATTGTTGTATTTTAATTTGTTTCCATATCAATTCAGACAGAAAATAGCAATGCAATAAACATAAAACAAGGCAAAATTGTTTATTTTAATGAAAAACATGATAAATAAAGCATAATGGATTTTTTTTATTAACAATGAAATCGGTATCAATTTCTGCCGATGAGATCATCTGATGAGCAAGACATTTTTTATTTTGCAAGCATGTGATCATGAGGTCAAATCTACCGGACGAAATAGGTATAAATAATTAATCTTTCAAATTGGACATTTTAGAGGGCTAATAGCTGGCAACGTGCATTAATTTGTGTTGAAACACTTAAATTTAATGTGTAGTATGTAATTCATGCGAAGGCTCTTATGTGCTGCGCTTGATGGTTTGCAGAACAACTATCATGGCGAAAGATGCCTTGGCTCTGCTGGATCATTTAGGCTGGAGAAAAGCTCATGTCTTCGGTCACTCAATGGGTTAGTTGGCTCTTTTCCTTTGTTTTTTCATTGCTTCTGAGTTTTGTAGGAATGACTTGGGTTGTTTTATGATGTTGTTAGAGTTGGAAAATGGGAGAGAGTTTGCTCACTTATATAATGTTGTTTGTGCCATTTGTGGCCTAAAATTCCTTGTTATTTGTTATTTTTGTTGGGTTGAAAACAGGAGCTATGATAGCTTGCAAGTTGGCAGCAATAGCACCAGAGAGATTATGCTCTTTGGCTTTGCTCAATGCTACCGGAGGTGGCTTTGAGTGCTTCCCAAAGGTATTCTGACAAATCGATTGCTTCCAGACTTACAAATAAGCTTTGTGGATGAACACAACTAATTTAGATTTTTTTGGATTTCAGTTTCTTCTTTGCAAGGTTGAGCAGTTAGGGATTTTCCTAGTGGCAATTGCATTACAAGATAATGCCTTTTTTAAATTTATTTATTCAATTCTCAACTTGCATGGACATTGAAGGATTGGACTTGCAAAATGAGTTGGTTAAGGGAAGGGTATCCATTTGATGACCAATTCCATTGGGAGATTGTGCTGGGCTACAATTTTTTTTTTTTAAGAGCTCGATGCCAAAGAAAGAAAAAAGTGTGCTTCATATAAGAGTTCAATCTTCAAATGGAAGTTTCATCTAAACATTGCTCACCTTGAAAGCCATGTTCAAAAACATTTTTTTATGATAACTGTTCCACTAAATCTTATATCTTGATTTCCTTTGCTTGAAGTCCCCAACTTTATTGGCGGTTTTACAATTAGCAGTTCATTTACAGTGGGCTTATGTTCTGACTTATTTTGCAGATTGATCGCCAGATGTTATCCCTTGCATTTCGTTTCTTAAGAGCAAAGACTCCTGAGCAAAGAGCTTTAGTTGACTTAGAAACACACTACACTCAGGTTAGTCAGCATGGACATTTTTTTTTCTTTTTCATATGCATTTGCTTCATGCAAAGATTAATGGACTGTTTAATGACATCTAATGACATGTAAAAGAAGATCTTTTAACTTTCCTTAGTCATTCAAAAGAAACTAGTTCAAAACCTTTGCATGTTTTGTTCTATTGGCAGGAATATCTAGATGAATATGTTGGATCATGTACACGAAGGAAAATTCTTTATCAAGTAAGTGGCATTAGTGCTGTAGTAAAAAATATGAAGCCAGCAGTATCACTTCTATGGATACCAAGTTTCCCTCTAAGATGTTTACCTCCTTTTCCCTTCATCTCGACCTTGTGTGGTTGCCTATTCTCTGGGAATGAGATTCTACAGTTTTGCTCTTGAGGATAATGCTGGCAACTTGTTCACTGAAAATGATATCTATGCATGGATAATGTTTTCTTTATCTATATCATAACAATGGGACAAAAAGAAATGGCCAAAATCACCAGCACCTCAAACTCTTGCATCTCTTTTGTGTATATCTTCTGTCTGAAAGCTCTAGCCATGTTGTCCGGTACTCATAAACTTTTTCCTTCTACTGCAAATACTGCTTACATATCTTAGGTTCTCTCTCTCAGAGACATCGGTTTAATCTCAAAGTAGTTTAACTGAGGATAACCACTACTTTTCTTGAAAGACTACAAGCTTGATGATTATTTATATGCTTTTATTATTGGGTCTGCTCATTCGTTTTGATGCTATTGAGCTTAAATTTTGGTTGGTTCAGGAATATGTGAAGGCCATATCATCAACTGGTATGCAATCAAACTCTGGTTTTGAAGGCCAAATTAATGCATGCTGGACACACAAGATGAAACCAAAGGAACTTGACACAATTCGTTCATCTGGTTTTCTAGTCTCAGTGATTCATGGAAGGTTGGTACTTATTGTTGATCCATGACTGATGATTCTTTCTTACCACCCATGCACACACACATCACACTCATCTGCCAACAACTAATCTGTTATTTATCAGAAGCATGGGTAGAGAATGGTAGGAGACTGATTTTGCAATTCAAAATTTTGACAGGGATGATATCATTGCTCAGTTAAATCATGCAAAGAGACTTGCAGAGAAGCTGCAACCAGCTGCAAGAATGGTAGAACTTCATGGTGGACATTTGGTGAGCCATGAAAGGCCAGAAGAGGTATGCATCATTTACAGTTGGAAAGGAACAGTACTTCACATCCGGTTTCTACTAGTTGCTGCTGAATACTGAGGATTATGTATCCCATGGTGTAGCCTGGGCCAGCATGTTAACTTTCATAATGTTCTGCACAACTTATGAAAACTATAAACGGCACAAGTTGCTGGATTTTTTCTGAAAGTAATTGCAAATTCCTTAGAAAAATCAAAGCAACTAGTCTGTCAACATTCGTGACTTCAGAGACCTGCAAGCACCATGTTCTGAAACTGTACACACTATGCAGTAGAAGGCAATAAGTTATATCCGAACAAGATATTGTTCATTGTGTATTTTCAGCAGTTGATGCTCATTAAGCTAGTAGAACTTATAAGATTGAACTAATTTAAGGAAATGTTTTAAAATGTAGCTGGTCTGGAGGTTGTTAAAATTTATAAATTTACCTTGATATCTGTAATTAGTCATGATAATATCCGCAAAAGTAATAGAATACCAAATACATACACTTATATGGTACTGGATAACCTAGGAGGTTCAAACGAAAGTGCCTGGAAAAAGAAAATGAAAAAACAGTCAAAATATTCGGTGCATTATTTTGTATACTTGGACTTTAAATGTCAGTCATTTGAGAACAACCTTGGTCAGCTAAGGTAAAACTCCTTGACCAGGTAAGCCAGGATAACCGTTGCTTTGTATATATTAATACTTCTTCTCGATGTCATTTGATGTATGGCGTTTTGTGGTCCACATGGTTTGTTTTATACCTCAAATACTGGAAAAATATAGGCCAGACTGGAGGTTTCTGTCTAACATCTTTACCTTTGAAGCAAGCAATATATCTGGGCAAGCATTGAATAAGAAAATTGAGTTACCAGCTCTATAAAATTTACTTGAGTAATCAGAATACTGGAACTTTCAGCACTACTAGCTATATAACATCTACCTAGGTGCATGCATGACATAAAAAAGGATATCTAAATTCATTTAAAATGTTGGTTGTTCTGCAGTGCTCCATCATAGGCTCTGGAGGAGTTATCATAACAGTCACTGCATGGTAGCGTGTAACCTGAATTGGCATATATCCTGCAGTATTACGAGTAATATCTTGGTGCTTCATTGTTGCTAGATGCTGCTGTTAGTAAGTAGCCAAGCACACAATAAGAAGACACCAGCAAACAAACAGTAATTCCAGCATTTTATTGCCCGAACAACTAGCTGTCAATAGATGAATCCAAATACAATTTTCATCTTTCATAATGAATTATCAAAATAAAAAAACAAGAACTACAAATATGCATGCATTGGGAAGCAAAAACTTAGACTTTGATTATTTTGTGTCCGTAGTTAAATTCTAGGAAAAGCAGTCTGGTTTGGTCGCATCAAGTACTAGGTCTAATGCATAATTTGTTTCGATACTATAATTAAAAAGGCATCTTGGTGCATGGCATCCAACCGATAATGGAGCAAGTTTACCATTGTGCTAAAGCCTGCCCTCTATTTCCGTACTATAATTAGAAGTAAAAAATTAATGACATTCCCTAGAACCCTAAATATCATCCATTGGGAGCTTTGAAGACATTCGCGTACCAGTCAAACCATTGAATAAAATTAATGGTACAGAATGTGATATCATATAACAGAATTGTAGACTCTGTATATTAATCTTAATCTTAGCATGTAGCAGTTACCTGATAAAGAAAATAATATGCAAGTAGGATGTCCTCCAAGACATTGAGCTCTGCACTCAGGCTTGCAAGCAGATGATAGGTGCATATGAAAACATCAGGAATGAACTCAAGAATTTAGGTACATGAATTCCTTTTGAAATGCATAATCAACAAGAATAAGTGGAGCATTGCAGTGAATATCACATATCCTGTCTGTCACTCACTAATTCCAAAGAAAGTTGACTGTCGAGCAAGTACCTTTTATCATGTAGGCAACAGGGACTTGTGATGAATTGAAAATCTTACCAGACATTGACGACAGATCTGTGCCTAGTATCTCCGTTGGATGAAGATAAACCTTTCATTATTTTCCTTGTTTTTGCTTTTTGATTTGGATTTTGGAAAAGAAACGTCATCACTAAATATTATCAATGCCAAACAAATCTCAGAACTCATGCTACACCTGCAGGTTAATCTAGCTCTTATAGAGCTGATAAAGGCTTCAAAATCTAAGCTCAGACCAAAAGATTGGTCATACCTGCCAGAGAGAGCATCTGGTAAGACCACAACAACAAGCAGCTTTTTATGCCAATGGCAATCCATAGCCTGGAGACCATCTCATATTTAACTTTTTGTATAACCGGCTTTTCATTTTTAACAGGGTGGCTCGTTTTGGGGATGCCAATATCTCTAAGCATTAGGAGTCATGGAGCAAATGGACTGGTAACCGTTTACAACTTATTTGGGAAGATACAACTTAGCTTCCTTTACTTCATTGGGGTGTTTGTGATGGGATTTCAGCAAATGAGAAATTTCCTCAGAATCATGAAGCCTGTCAGAGTTGCAGTCTCCGATTCATAAGGTAATAATATGAACTTTATCGTTTTCAGTCTTACAGTTATGATAAGTATCCAACCTGAACTTGAGCGCTCATTCTTTGTAGGAAGCATGTTCTCAAGATGGGCGACCGTTGCTTGGACAAAATGCTGAGTATGACATCTTGTCGTAACAAATAAACCCGGATTTTTCAAAACTTGGAGATGCAACAGATACCATACTAACATCATGAAGTACCCTTATGAGAAGATTGTGTTCTCAATCTACATCCTAACCATCACAAGAGAAGATCCTTGATGTTCAGAGAATAACAAGCAACAGACTTGGATGATGCATGCAGTTAAACAGCATCTTTTTTCTTCAGTTGCTATTGGAATAAATTCCAGCAGCTGTCTATTGTTGTACCATTTCATTCTCTGCATGTATTCTTGATTCTTTTTTGGAACGCAGAATTGCGTTCTGTTCGATGCATTTGAGGATGAAAAGCTATTTAAAGATTGACTTGCATTTGAAATCGCAACATCTTCCCCTCATCTTCATGATTCTTGCAGTTTTTTTGTGGTGATCTGCAAGCTATCAGGAAACCACTTCACAGATGAGATCCTCCACGAGCTATCATTAAACCATACATGTTTGAAAAAACTAAGTTGAAGCCTTCAAGCAGGATACCACAAATAAACCTTTGCATGAATATCCATATGTCATTTGCGAGCTACAGGATTTTCCGTCAACCACCACCTGGTCGGCTTCGCAGCAGGATGATAGCCAAGCAACAAGTGTCTTAATGCCCCTGCATGGAAGCAAAGGAGAGGTCGAAGCCATGGAACAAAAATTCTGCTAGTAGAATCACGGTCATAAAAACTGGACTGGCATCGGATTAGAAAACTGGCGAACCGGCCACCTGTCTGATTCGCTTTTATTGAACCACTGGTTTTCAGAAAAAACCGGCAAACAGAGCAGGTTCATGGTCATACTGGGTGAACCAGCCTCACCTCAAATAAGAAAATCCAAAAATCCAGCAGCTCAAAACCAAATTCCAGCTCTCAACCTCCTCCATCCTCTAGACATCTCAAGCCACTGCAACCACTCTTGAAGACTTCAAATGTTATAACAATTATTTATCTATTTTCTTTTTTTAATGCGGTAGGAGACGCTAGAATACATAGGTTAGATATAGTTCAATTGTAATTTTTCCCTAAGAAGAATTGATTTTTTTCCCCTTGAGCAAATATAAAGAATATTTATATATACTTTGTTTTATCTTTTAAACATTTTCAAAACTTTACGGTTTGTAAATTAAATTACTCATAATTACTTTCCATTTATGTTATAATCAAAAAATGGTTCTGAATATGAATATATGTTATTTAAAGAGCTGTAGCTTTTTTGGTAAAATTTAAATAGTAGTAGTTAAAGTGAAAATTTTATCAATAATTATCTATTTTCTATTATGTCTAATATTTTATATTTTATTTTTAATATATTCAAATATAAATCCAATTCAACTAATTGATCAGTGATCAAGTGGTTAGTCCCCGGTTCCAGTTTGATAAGTATGGCTAGAATGCTCATAATTCTATTATGTCTAATATTTTATATTTTATTTTTATTATATTTAAATATAAATCCAATTCAACTAATCGATCAGTGATCCAGAGGTCAGACCACGGTCCTAGTTTGGTGACTATGACTTGAATGCTCGTGGATTTCTTCCACCTGGCTTGGAGTCTCAAAAGCTGATTCTTATACACGACAATCCAATATACTTCGAAATGGAGCTCCCAGTTTCCAGATTTTGGCGGTTGTTATGCACGATAACTCGATCCATAAAAAGTTAGAAAGTAAAGAGGGATGGACATACGACCAATAGCGCTCAAATCTCCCATGTTCCGCCTAGAAGCCTTATTTGAGCTATGGAAGTAAAGGTGAGGGTCGTAATATCTATCCTAATTTATTTTCATATCCAAAATGCTGTGAATATGGGTAGGAATTTAAGAGCAAACAAAAATTTATATAAATATAAATATATAATTATCTAATCCACATCCAAATATATCTATAATTCTATATAATTTTATATAATAATACTTAATAATTTTTTTAAAAAATATATAACTATATAAATATGCTATTAACTTAATTTATTATTTATTTAGTAATATCTTTGATTTTATAATTATAAAATTTAATTATCTAATTTATATTCATAATTATATCTATACTTCTAATATTTGAATTGTAGCAGAAGAAGAAAAGAAAATAAAAAAAAATAATAAGATTTTTTTTAAAAAAATTTTTTATTTTTTTTCTTTCTCTCTCTAATTGTACCATGAATCTCAGAATGCATATAAGATGAAATCAAGATGACCGAAGAATTAATCTGAAATCCGTGCAGTAGATCGGATCTCAGTCTAGTCTTTATTTGAAATTCATAGTATTTGATCATGAACAATTCTTATTGAATTATCCTAACATAATCTCTGATGATCTCGATCATGATTATTTTTTATAAAAAATATAAAAATTTTATTTAAAATAAATATAGATATAAATTTTTATATCTAAATAATATTTATATTTATTAGATAAAATAAATATAGATATAGATATGTTGATATTCGATCCAATTCCAGCTTTCTATGAAAGCATTTAGTAATAGAAAAATACATTCTAGAGGGGCAAGAAAGTATAGTCAATTAGATACTATAATGAATTTGCATGAAATACAAAAGAAAATTGGATCAAGGAAAAAATAATTGAAACACTCACCCGAATTCTTTTTATTGCCGTGATGATCGGCCGGAGGGAGTCCAGACTTTGAGAGAGGTTGCAGCAGGAGAAAGCCAAGGAGGTGGAGAGGAAGAGGGAGGAAGGTGCGACGCTTGGTATTACTCAAGCCCAGTAGGATAGATTCCCTTGCCTGAGATAATATTCCAACTCCCCAGGATATTCGTCAGATAATTCCCCTTCACGCCACCGCAGGATTAGCTCGTCGGGTTCGGGTTGTACCTTTCGCCCCAAGAATAATTGATGGATCGCTTCCCACACAAAAATCTCAAAGCGATCTGCACGGATCTGAAAGTGAAGATTGCGCGATCCATCGCTGATTTCGCGCGAATGAAGTTGAATCTTTCTTCCGCGAGAAAAATACAACCCATACCCTCCTCGCTCGTTTCGTTGTGCTGCCTCGTGGGCTCGCCGGGACATTCTCGTCATTTCGTTGCGTGTTTCCGGGTACTTGCTTTTCTTGGGCTAGGCTACTCGTAGATGGCTGGGCCGTTCCAAGCCTGGCCTATCTATAAAATACACTTGTACTCTATAAACTAATATTTAGCACCTACTTAGCACATTTTTTTTTAGTAAGAAGGAAGATGTATATTCACAGGTCAATAACAGTTCATGTAGAGCCTCCATGAATATAAATATAACCAAAATTAGAAAAGGCTCAGTTCCACTATATAAAAGAGAACAAGAAAAAAGGACATTAAAATAATAACCCAAAACTATACATCCAGTTAAACTAAGTAAGATATGTGAAAAAGTTTCACAAACTATAGCCTGCAAATGCCCATCAGTGTATAATTTTTGATTGTGAATCATCATCTGGGCACAAGAGCAGAAAGGAGGATAATAAATAAGATGGTTGCACTTTTCCATCAGTATTTACATCCTTTGGGGTGAAATAATAGATGCTGTTGGGGTCTTGGGCACCTTGCAGACTAATTCTAAGTCTTTTACCTTTGAAATAGCAGCAACAAAGCAATCCTAGGCATGGTTTGCATGTATTGTAGGCTCTTCTTGGGTGGTTGGAACCATCATAATCATTAGATACAATAGATAAGAATCCCAAAGCAATTTATTTTAGACCATAAATGCAGGTGAGCAATTGGCAATTGGAATTGATATGTATTCTGTTCCCCACTTCAAATTCCATGATGCTGTTTAATAACCAAAGCAATTGAAACATGAAGGTAGGAGGTAAAACTGGACCCAGTTGGATAAAATATACTGCATGAGTAAAGAATCAACTTGGGAAGAGACCACCTGATTTGCATAGGACCATTACATAATAGAAGGTGATAGTCAGGAGAAAGTTTCAAATAAACCCAGCAGAGCATATTGCATTGCGTTGAGGTTAAGACAAGATTCCAGCAATCATATATAATGCATGTAGTCCCTACAAAAAAACAATGATATAGTCCAATTGAAGCAAGACCATTATAAATGACTTATTGAAATTAACAGTAGAAGGAAGCATTTGAATCATGCAATTCATGGCCTCAAGTTAGTTTAAGCTACGGAGGTACTCTACTCCCCAGCAGTCAACCTGTAATATACCAAGGAGATGTGAAGGGAGCTGAGAATAAAGGTAAAAATTAAGGTCTTCTTCCATAGCTAACCATGCCATGCAGTCAGCAGCTTGATTACCTTCACGCTTTATATGACAAACCTTACGGTTAGGAATACTGTTCAGCCATTATTGTAGTTCTTATAGTATGGAGCATTGCTTAGGTTGCCTCGTGTGTTTTGTATTAATCCAATTTATAACAATGTTAGAGTCCCCTTGAATATGTATATTATGAGCCCGTAGTTTAGAACAAGCAATATAGACCCCTAGTCATGCCGTAATTAATTCAGCATATAGCATTGAGATCGGAGGTAACAGTTTGCCCCCTGTCCTAAGCAAGAAGCCAGAACAATCCCGAATGACAAACCTAGTTGCTGCTTTAGATTTGTCAACAGATGCATAAAAATTTATCATGCTATCTCCAATGGGACGAGGTTGCCAAGAGACCAGAAGGGAGTTATTTGATGCGTTAGGATGAGAGTGGCCACCCCAGTGCCAGGACGGAGATTCATTGAATGTCTTTTGGTTTAATAGCTTGATATCTGAAATAACTTTTCTTATGAGTTGCTAGGGGGAATTTGAGATTGCTGGCAAAGACGTTCATTTCAAGCCCACCGTAATTGACAAGCAACATAGGCATACTCGGCTTTCCTCTCAGTTTCTACCTGGGCTTGTAGTGATACAATCAACTAACTCCGGCAAAGATGAAGGGATGAGGCTGAGTTCACCAATATGTTGCATTGTCTCCCAGCAATGGAAAGCATAGGAGCAGGAAATAATGACATGTTGAACCGAGCAAATTAGCTTTTCATCCAATTGTTTGGTCCTCTATTTGTCAACCTAAATCACGTGGAGGTATTGGATTGGTGGACCTTACAACTACAAGGAAAGCTTCTCTTTGCAAACTTGCAACCCAGATCATTCTGAATCCCAGCTCTCTGTGGGTTCAAAAGGGTACGTATAATTTTAAAGGCAGTGGGTATGACTAATATAAGCCGAGAAACTGCTTGGCTATATGGGCCCAAATCTTTAAAATTGGTTCACTTGTTCAACCACATTTTATCTGATCCATAGGCAATGAAAATTTTATTAATGTTTTTGATGATCCTTGGATATCTAAAATTCCAATAAACAAGTGGCCTACTTTTGTCAATGTCAATCAAATTGATGGAACCTTGATGATAGGAAATAGGATGTTTCGAGGCTTTCTACTTTATTCTCAGTTGAAATGATGACCAACATCACTTGCATTTCTTTGACTAAAGAAGGTTGGGCTGATCAGCTATGTTGGGGATCTTATGGACACAATCAAATCTCCTTAGCAGACATGTATCCTCTTCTGGATCCTGTGGAACCAACAAATATTTCTACCAATTATGATTGGATATGGGATCCTAAAGTGCCAATGAGAGTCAAGTTTTTCTTATGGAGGTTGATATGGAATCGCGTACCTTGCAAGCAACTTCTTTGTCAAAAGGGAATTCTACCTTTAAGTTTATTACGACGAAAAAGATGTGGGGTTGTCATTATTTGAGATTGTGACTTTTCATTCAAGCGTTTGGAGTGATACTCCTCTTCCATAATTCGACCAAGTTAACATTGAAGTGAAATTAAATAAACAGGAAGTTTTTACTGTTTTTGAATTCAGCTTTGCATGATCCAAGTCTAATATTTTCTTTAATATAATAGGCGTGGATTTGTCACGTTCGATGCGTAATGCAGAGCGTTGAGAGAAAGGAAGAGCAAGGACGGCAATTTTGTTGTGGGTAGTGAGCAAAGAAAAACGACATGGCCTGCCAAGATTGTAATTAGATATAAAAATAATTAATGTTTATGATATATTTACAACACAAAGCTTGTAAGTAATGTATTATTCAAACAAAGACTTCTGTGCATAATTTTGTTCAAGATCGTGTTCACAAAGTAAAATAGGAACTTGAAAGTAATTTGCTATCATTCAGAATAGCTTTTTAAAATAATAATATTGCTTCTTATTATGCGTACATATACGGTTTTCTCAACATGTAGCAAGATAGGATTGGTGTAATTTACAAAATTCGTCACCAAATATGGAATTGGTGTCAGCTCGATAAATTTCTTATGTGCGCAAAATGGGCAAGTTGAAGAATTTTCTTGTTGCTTTATGTATGATCCGTGCGACATGAAGTCGGTAGCAACTGCCGAATTCATTCGAAGCTCGTGGAACCTGGACTTGTTTTTATCTTCATGTTTTTCTAACGTGCGAGGTTTTGCTTTGCAGAGAAGCGGAGATTGACGCTATGGTCTCCGATGCTGACGATGTCGATTTAAAATCCCTGCCTTCTTCTGGGTGGGATTTCAGCTGGTGGGTTGATGAGTTCTCCCTTAAGACTCTTTTCAAGATAAATGGATTAATTGTATGGTGACATTTGAATCAATTTTTACCTCGATCTTTAGATTGCAACGACTCAATAAGCTGTGAATTATGTTATAATGGCCTCATAATTCAAATGGCGGTCTCCATGCTCAAAATATGATCACCATGGAAAAGATTCATTGTATGCATTGATCCATTATTTATTAACCGCAATGTGGTTTGTCCATGGAAACTTCTTTCTACACACAGCATAATGAGTTTATGGCCGATACTTTGCGTTTCGATCCGATAAATATTTGAAAAACTAAATATGGTTGTCTTAGGTCCCACTATTGAAATAGAAAAAATGAGACCTTTTAGTATTTACCACCACTTAGGAATGGTATGAAGCAGCATAGGTGGCAAACACAGTGCTTCATGTTTTGTTCACAATGCTAGTTCGATATGTGAAAAGTTTGCTACAGATAGATGAGCATATGCTTGTTGCTTGAAGTTCCATAAGGTTCATTTTACTTTGAACTAACACAAATTATTTTCTTTAAATAAATAATACAAAACTTATCTTCAAAGTTATATTCATATATATTGGAAAATTTGGTGCCAATTTGTCCAACTTTCTTATTAAGATCTTTGTCGGCGGTGATTTGAAGCGGATTATGGATCGAAGAAGCATGCAACAATTGTCTGTGCTGCATTAGCAGTTGATAAGGAGGTGTGCAAATTACCAAATATTTATTCTTTATCTTACCAACCAGAGAGAAATATGCCTGCATTTTACTTAATCTTGGGGAAAAAAATGTAGGACACCAAATGATTGTGACAGGTAGACCTGAACTCTATCCTTTCAAAATGGAATTTTGATTAAAATTGCAGCCAGGCAAGGTTAAGAGGTTGATGTCCATTTCCACCGGTCCTCTTTCTAAACAGCATCATTCTTCTTGCCAACTTAAAAGCATTTTGTGTGGTCATACAGACACTTTGAGGCGATGCAGCAACAAAAAATATTGAAGAATTCGGCCAGAACAAGAAAAATTTCGAGCAGATATGATTTTAATAAACAGCGTTCCGTAGTGCAAATGGAACATAAATTGTAGCCAGTTCTCGTATTCATGTTGTTCCCAAAACTCAAGCTAACATAATTGTCTACCGTTTTCAATCGGTGCCACATGCTTGGATTGGCTCTGCCTGTTCTTTTCAATTAATTCATTAGTTGATAACTTGATATTATCCTGGAGGTTGATCAGTTAATCTTTGTAAAGCTACTACTTTCTCCAGTTGTGCTGATGTCGTACTTTGTTTATGTATTTATTCTTTTTAAGCGAAGCTGAGTTGCAAACCTAGCTATTGCTTGCAACTTCGATCGATAGCGTCTAATCTAATACCGCATCGGCATAAATTCATTAGCTCGTAAGGTTCGAAGTTGATCTGGAAAGTTAATTTTCCATACGAACATTGGAGGCACGTCTTTTTTTCCACCGTGGAGCAATTTGGCAGCCCAGTTATCTCATCTTTAGTCTCCGTAAATCTCTTCAATTTTTCGTTTCTTCCATCACCGCTTCTCTTGCTGTCTGGCACCAAACTCCCACTTCCAGACTTCATGCGAAGCCTAGACTTCCAGAGGTTTCATCAATCTTCCTTCTCCTTGTGTGCTTCATCTCAGGCATCACCCATCTCAGAAATTTTACCAAGCATGCAAACACAATGCTTCCTGCGGCAATCCTGCAGTTGCAATGCCGTCACTTGTTCATTGCTGATTTTGTGGCTGTCTAATCAAAGTACCCAAGGTTGGCCTCCCATTATTTTCTACCGATACGATCGTTGGCGTCTGAGAACTAGGATCCAATATTCACCATCTCGGTACCACTATTGGTACACCTAACGTGGAGGTTGGTTCAACGTACCAAAACTTGATACGCCATCTATTCAAGTACCGGCACGGTTGGTATGCACCGATACAACAAATGATGCCTGGATGCATCGGCAACCATTGCACGGATATAAATGCTTTGTCCCAAACCAACGGATTATATATTACACATACACAAAGGTGATGCGTCTTTCTTGGAGCCTGCAACGGAAAAGGCCAGGACCTGAGGTTAGATGAATAGACCTGGAAAATTTTACCGGCCTCAATTAGATGATCATAGTATCAGACACTATTTCATTATTAGGGTAAACATGAACATAAAAGCAAAACCACCTATCTCAAGCATATAGTTGTAGAACTTTGGGCTGTAATTTTGCATTTAACGTAATTACATAGAAATCTTACGATCTAATATGAAGGCTTCCCCACTTTACAAAACAACATTTTATAATATTGAAAAAAAAAGAAAAGAAAGAAAGAAAGATACAAAAAGTGTGGAGAAATAGGGAGCAGAACGGGAGTCAAATGGCAGGAGGTTAGCCATTTGTTTGCCTTCCCATGTTTCTGAGCACTGATGCCTCAATATTCATCCAGGTAACTATATAGCATCTCATCTTTTCTAGACCTGCGCCTACCGAGCAGGGACTTGAGGAAGCTTCTGTTTTTACCCGGGTTTTGCTCGATTTCTTTACGGTCATTCCTTTCGGCGTGCAAGCGCATCGTTGCTGATTTCTGTAGCTCCAAAGGATGCTGCAGGATCGCGAAATGGGAAAGAAATAATTGATAAGTTCCCATTCTATTGGAGCAAGCTTTTGAAATCAACTGCCACAATCTTTATGACCGAAATTATGGAATGTTAGGTGTTTCCACATATTTACACCAAGAGCCGTGCACCATCAGTGAGGTAAAGGAAAGTAGACTTTTGACCTTGGTCAGAAGTACATGTACATCTAATGCATTTGTCCACAGACCAGTTCATATCATTCTTCTAAAGACTTGTAACAACCTAGACCTAGCCTTTAGCCGTTGCATGAAATCATTATATATTTTTCGACATTTCTTACTGTTTTAGAACATTGATTCCCTCTTGCTAACACATATCTCCAGTGAATTAGACGGCAGGATCGGCTTTCTCTTTTCTTTCTTTTTTTTGAGAAAAAGGAGAAGCGAAGCTCAACCAAACTTCATTAAGAAAATAAAGGTTAACAGACAGCAGGATCAGTTAGTAATGTTCCATGCAGTAAATTAAAAAAGATCTACATATATGTGCATTAAGCTCAAAAACATAAGCAATATCTGCATACCCGCCGTCCGATGCTTGATGAACTGAGAAGAGATGGTCTACTTGAGAATGATCCTGAACGTGCTAGAGGATTTGAAGTCGTAATTGCTGAAACTACTCTTCCATCTGTTTTACATGAAAAATGATGCATAAAGAACCTTTGATGAACCAGCAAACTCTGATAAAATAACAGTCCTTTTACTTAAAAGTAACAGATCAATCATTTCAAGTGTATTGTCGAACCTGTACCTGTCAAAGATTTCCCAGGCTGGGGAGAAGGTGAAGGAGAACGGACTTTTCGAGAAGGTGATGAAGAGCGTCCTCGTTGGGAAGGGCTAGGGGAGATGGAACGCAGCTTCCTGCATGGAATATGGAGTATACCAGGTGTTTAGCTTATGCAGTTTTTCTTTTTTTAATTGATGCACCCTCAACACTGAGTTTCCTAAGCTGAAATTTCCTGATATTACCTGAATGAAGGTGCTCTCTCCCTTATTGTTGGATGAATTGCTGAATGGTAATAGTTATATCAGTGCTCGCTTACTTAAATATAATCAAAAACTTTTCACTGAATCCATGAGATCAAAGAGTATGGCGCATCAAGGTGGCATTACCAGCCTGAAGATGTTGCAATTCAATATCATCCTTTACTATTTTTGATTCTTGAGATTTTGCTACAGCATGTCTTCCAGATTCAGGCAGGGATCCACCAACTGAAAGGGAAAAATAGGGCAGAGCGGTATTGATAACTTAATAACAAGAATACCTGCAGAATGTGCATAAATTTATGGCCAGGAAATTGGCAATGGCTCTCAGAAAGCAAAGTGGTCATCTGAACATGGTGTAAGATACTGGGACTGCAGCAGAAGTAGTCAAGTAGGAGTGACTTGCCTGGCAATATATACTGCTTATGGTACTTGGGAGCTGTAATCACCAGAGATTGTTGAGAAAGGCCTTCCCGATCAATAAGTGCCTGGCATGCCCGGATTCTCTAAAATTTTCCAGAATATCAAAATCAGAGACTCCAATTGGGATATTACCATTGCAGCCATCGTAACCATTCTATCAGACAATGAAACAGCGGTGAATTGAATAATACCTGTTCGATGCAAGACACACGAAGTTCGGTGCCAGAAACTTCATCAACCTTCTCATCAAGAAGACCATTTACTTTGAATGACACGGATCCCAAATGGTCTACGGTATTCACAAGAGCCTTCACAGCATAATCCTTTAAGGTGTTCACCACTCTAAATCAAGTGATCATTGAAACTTTGAATTAGAGAGAATTGTTCAAACTCGATGTTGCTCATCAGACGGCAATATGAGGTGGATAAAATAAAAATACACATACAGTTTCTTCTGGTCATCATCAGTATAAGATAATTCAAAGTACTCTGCTGCCGAGTACAACTGCGACCGCAAATTCTTCAAATCCTGGAGACCAAGAACCAACATGAGAAACATTACATTATATGCTTTTCAGTTGCCTAGAAAAACTGCAGAGACTTCCTGAAAGTCTTCAGGATATGACAAAATTGATGATCAACAATTTGCTGGCTTTCTCAAAGTTGGAAATTTTTAGACAGCACAACAAGGGTACCCATTTGCCAATCTTTAGGAAACTAAATAACACAGAATATAAACTGAGAAACATATAAATTAGACAGAATCAGACTGGTTCCAGATTTTTTCTATAAAAAAACATCATGTTAACAAACTGGCAAAAGCAAATAGGACATTTTAATCAGAATATTGAGGTGACTGGAATGAAGGGAAGAACTAATGTAAAGTTCTAAGTTCTCTGTTCCTAAATAATAAAATTTTATGGCAACAGACAAAATAACCGACATGTAATGTTAAGCGTGCCTTCTCCTGTAAAGAAATGGTTCCACAAGTTTGCTCCAAATGAGTAGATAGTTTTGTTTCTTGTCACACCTGGCTCGCATCGCTAAGATAACTAAATGAATAAACGCTTCAAGTTCTAATAGATATGTAATCAATCAAATAAGCCATTACGGCCAAGAGGCGGATAGCTACCTTGAGGCTGTCCGAGAAGAGCAAGCTCTGTTGCATGGAAAACTCATCGAAGGTCGATGCTTCACGCCAGCCGGACACGGAAGAAGATGTCGGAGATATGGTCTCCATGGTTGGATAACGGGCAGGCTAAAACCAAGACCTTGGTGCGCTTCTTCCTGAAACCATAACCACAATCACAACCCCTTTTCGCATTTTCCCACCAAATCATTGGAAAAAGATCCAGACTTAGAGGAGATTGAGAAGAAAGGACATCTTCTTCTCTTTGTACAAGCCAACAACCAGTTCGGTTTGCTCATTTGAAACAACATTGGATGAACTGGGAAAGAGACGCTAAGAAACTTAACTCTTGTACGGCTACATAGATACATGGGGTGGGATTCAAGAAGAAAGAAGTGTACCAAAATAAGATCTCATTACCACCTTTCTCTAGTCTTCAGAAATGATAAGGAACCAAAAAAAAAAAAAGCTCAAACAAGGAGAGTAAAGAAGAGATTTGAGAGAGAGAGAGAGAGAGAGAGAGAGCTTCTCTTTACCTGCGGCTGCTCCCAGCCCCCCAAAGCCCTCTTGCATTCGACAGCAGCAGCCTCAGTGCTGCTTTTCTATCCTCGGCAAAGTTAGAAGGCCAAATCCAAGCAAAAGCTATAAGCTAGATCAAATTCCTTGGACATGGAAACCGATTCGGCTGATTGGTTTCTCTTTTTTATTCCGGATAAATATGATATAAAATAACAAGACCAGTTATCACACCTTCATTTCTTCTTCCAAATGCCCTTTTCGATTTTGTGCTTGGATTGGTTCACCGGAGGTGTGCTTACCTCCAGTTTTTCTCTCCTTAGCCAGTGTTTTACATTTTACAAATGATAATACTTTGGGGCTACATGATGCGACTATATTAAACTATTTTTTAGTGCTCAAATTATTTATAATTAAATTATTTATGCTTGGATATAAAATATTTTTTAGAAATAAAAAATATTAAATATTAATTATTATCAATTATCTTGATGATAATTATTGTCATGTATTTTACCCATTAAACAGGTTGTTGGAATTGTAGATTTGAATTATAGATAATAAATTTTAATGCTAAAAATACAATGCCATCTTTTTTTGCTATATAATAAAATTTATATATTATTTACAAAAGGATACGACGTTGAGTATTATTGAGGATAAATCCCGCTCCTACCGAAGTCTAGTTCGATGCTCAGCCTAATGCAACCAGTAGCCACGGAAGAGCTTCAACGGATGGGTCTTAGTCAAACTCCTCAGCGGTCGTCTCTTCAGTCGGTCGAGCTTCTTTAGACTTCTAACTGTCGAACTCCTCAGCAGTCGTCCCTCGATCGAACTCCTCAGTGGCCGTTCCTTCAGCGACCGAGCTTCTTCCGAACTCCCCAGCGACCGAGTCTTAGCCGCGCACCTCCAGTCAGACGCCTATGGAAGCTAAACTCATTCCGAGCTTCTTCTTCAGGAGTCCGAACTCCTTCAAAATAGGTACACATGGAAGCTCTTCAATCCTTCATTCGGCCTCGAGCAGCTCAGTATCAAGATAGCTGCAGCCATCACCATCAATCCACCGCCAGCGATAGCGATCCACTATCAGGCGGTGATGGCTGTCACCATCAAATGATAATACATATTTGGGGCTACATGATGCGACTATATTAAACTATTTTTTAGTACTCAAATTATTTATAATTAAATCATTCATGCTTGGATATAGAACATTTTTTAGAAATAAAAAATATTAAATATTAATTACTACCAACTATCTTGATGATAATTATTATCATGTATTTTACTCGTTAAACAGGCTGTTGGAATTGTAGATTTGAATTATAGATAATAAATTTTAATGCTAAAAATACAATGCCATCTTTTTTTTGCTATATAATAAAATTTATATATTATTTAGAAAAGGGTACGACGTTGAGCATTATTTTTTTTTCTATTAATTAATAGGTTAAAAAGTCTACTTTCATAATAAGAAAAATAATTAAGTTAAATAATATATGTCACCATCACTGATAAATCGGTATGGATCGGAAGATCTAAACTTTTTCTTAATCATACCTAACGGTGAGGATAAACATATTCTATTTATTTGCACGGTGGGAGGAATTTGGTGAGGGGACAACATCAAGGGACGCACTTCGGGAGTCGGGAGCATTTGGAGCGCGCACAAGTCTCCTGCTCCTCTTTTGGCTGGACCTCATCATTTCCTAATGGTGGGCCCACCCTCCCTCTCTAATCAGAGGTTTCGGGTTGTATCTTTCGCGCGAAGGAATGATTCCCCTTCTTTGATGATATCAACCGTTGGATCGCACAACATCCACTCTGCAGCGGTTGAAGATAATACGGACCGTTCGATCTAGTGGTCGACGTCGTGAAAGAAGATCAATCGTTCTTTGCGCGCAAGATACAACCCGAAACCCTAATCAAGACACTTTCGCTCTGGGTCCTTGTCAGGTCAGTTGTTCCGCTCCACTTTTTTTTATAGCTTCTCGATTGCTTACTTTAATCATAAACCGCGTGATCACTGTTTGACGGCTATAATTGCTGTGAAATCATGATGAAGTTTATGCTTCTATTTTTGTCCATTTCTCCCATTCGCTCCTTTCACTTCATTCATTGTCTTGTGCGGAAGATTTTAGGTGGTGGGTGAAGGCTGTCCTCTTCATTCTTCCGTGAAGAGTAGGCCCCAATTAAGTTCTGCCACCGATGTTGGGGAGCAGCATTATTTGACCCTCACAAACCACGCGGACGATCAGGATCTATAAATAACCATTCTTTCTTTTTTCCAGATAAATTTAACAACTTGGACAAATGATAATTTTTTTTAGAAAAAAAAAGACACAGCGTATATTTTAGAACTATTTATTCAAATATTCTATTTTAGTGGGAAAATGCTTGCAAGTGCCTAATCATATGAACATTGAAAGTTTGCAATTTATATTGGCTTTGTAATTTAGCATTTATTCACTCGTGAATATCCCATCACTTGTTATGATTCATGTGATAATATATATATATATATATATATATATATATATATATATATATATATATATATATATATATATATATATATATATATATATATATGCATTGACATGATTTATATTCTTAAACATGATTTAGTTTAAAAATTTCAGGCATTATTACCATGACTTCACCTTCACCATGTGGCCTTCCGTCTCTCAACAAATATGAATATTGGATATTGTGAATATATTTGTTTGGAGAACAAATATGGGCCGGCATTCACTATAAAAGTGTATGAGGGACAAAATATATCTAAATATTTGAAAGCTAATTTATTCATGCAAAAAAAAAAAAAAAAAAAAAAAAAAAAAAAAAAAAAATTGAATCTATACTACAAGTAAATAAACTCGAACAAATTTGCAAAATTTTCATCATACTACAATAGAGTTTTTCTTACTTTTTTCCAGAGTATCACGGCTAATAAGAAATTTCTACAAAGTGACATTACAAGAGTTTGCTGCGACTAAAATGATAGAGGATAAACCCTAACCATGCAAACACCACGCATCCATCGTACCAACAAGATCTCATCTATCTTTCTAGGTGATGCAACTTGAGCCAAACAGATCGGGATGAAACAAAATACAGTTGTCAAAAGACCTAACACGGACTAAAAAACAAATGAAGAAAGGAAAACGTGAGGTTACTGCATTTTTCTCAGTGTACGTTATATAATTAATCCGGAATATAAAAAACTGTTCACCGTACTCTCGTGAATGTCCTAAAGCTTAAATGGGCAGCACGTCAGAGAGTTCATTCCAACTCGTGATGCCCCATGATGGTTATCTTACTCTGCTTTCCTCGTTGATGTTAGGCGTGGAAATGAGCTCCACTTCATAAGAACCAATCACTCCGTCCCTCTTTGGACGGTAGAGTGTCTTCCATTCCATGTAACCTTCCTGGTTGTCAAATTTTCTACTCCCTTCTGAGCTTGGGCCCAATAACGCCAACCTAACAAAGTGGTGGCAGCGACTCCTCTTTAATGCATGTGGGAAACTCGTTACATCTCTTTCGATGTGAAACCGAACGTATAAAGAGATTGAATGACCTCTATTATGTATCCATGTATGCATCATCCATAACTGATTTTGGAGTTAAGTTTCATACTTTGGGTAACAGTGCAAACCTCTATGTCCAGCAAGCAGTAATTGTAGGTTTGAATATGGGATGGTGCACTCCCCAAAGACCTAGATATAATATGATAGGTTCCCACCTTTTCTCAAAAGATGTTTGGTTAGCTATTGATTGAAGAGCTTTTGGAGAACTACTTGGAGACATAAGAAAATTAATCTCCTTCCATAGAATCCATTTGTACTTGCATTTTGTTGACAATTTTGATTATAGAAAGAAATTCTAGGATGTTCGAAGAAATCTACCATCAATTTTGTATGTTCCGAGGCTTTGGCAAACTTTCATCTATAGTCTAATTTTTTGGCTAGGATGTCAAGAGGTAGGTGGAGTTCCTACAAAATCATTAAAATCATCTATTTCTTGCAACTCATCATTTTCTTTACCCCTGCACTACCCGCATAACTCATATTCTATTTTTTTATTTAATAAAATTTGGAGGAAGGAAGACCTTCCTCCACTTGCATCCGAAAAAAGCATAAAAAAAAAAGAAGATAGATTTTTTTTTTCTTTAAAAAATATAATCCTTTTAGTCATCAATTATTTTTTTTGTATATTAAAATAATCTTAGAGGCATTTCAATCCAAAAAAAAAAAAAAAAAAACGTAATCCCTATCATGTACTCAACTCAAGCTTCAAACAAAAACCATCCAAGATGTCCCGTAAAGGGAGCATGAAGAAATATCATACCTCTCTACTATTATAATTAAAAATATATATATATAATACATTCTATTTTGATTCCATTCTGGTGTACTTACAGAAATGCTTCTCCCCTGACGTCATTGAGAAGAGTAGATTTCCTTTGGATGTAAACTGAGACATAGATTTCACATGCTAAGTCTATTAATGTAATGCAAGTTCCTTAATGCTTCACTTAATTTTCAACCAAAAAAACTTTATTAACCAGACATCTTTATCTATTCATCTCTCAGCAAATTTTTAATAATAAGAAAGTTATAGGGATTTGTATCTCGAAACAAGAGAGGAGGAAGCACGTGAGCAAGCACTATTTCATATGTCCCAACAATTTTCAATACTTTCTTCTCAAATGAAGGTTTACGCTGGACCCATTGTGCAAATGATTGCTTCTATAGGATAAAGTTGAAAGGAGTTTATTTTGAGATATTAAGGAAGTGCTTGGATGAACAGCTATGATGTCTGCAGGATATCTAGTATATCGATTAGAAGCGTATCTTATACTGTACTTGCACCCAACTGTCCATGTGACCGCATCCATAATGACTGCACTTTCCTTGTGGTATCAGAATCCGTCTCTGCCATTCAAAGGTTCTCAAGTTATAGTTTACACTCACGAGCTGGAAACACAATATAGAATGAGCTAGGAACCAAGCGATTCACATTAAAGGAAGCAACACATCCTTTCATGTGCTCTTACTTCAACATAGGAATCTGGGATATTTTGTAACAATTTAAAAGATATTATTTAGATTTTCTAATCCTACGTAAGTATCCAACATCTTCATAGTGAATAATCGATGTAGAACTAAATACATATTCGTGTAGGTCCTCACATACTCTCTCATTTTAAATTCTAATATTCTCGTCAGACTAAAGATCCAAATCCATACTTTCATTCACAAATACCATGATTAGTCCATGATCAATCCAATGAATCCATGTTACAGCATCCCTTAGTCTATATGGTTATTAATTAGCTAGATTGGTTCGATAGTATTTATAACAATCTAGGATTTCACCCAAAAAACTAGTCAGAAGGTATTATTTAGATTCCTTAGTCTTATATAAATAACCAAATTCTTTTCAGTGAATAAATGATGTGGGACTAAATACACGTCCATATGAATCCTCATATATTAAATTTATAACAATTCAGGACCTCACCTAAAAAGACTAGCCATAAGGTATTATTTGAATTCCATAAGTATCCAAGATCATCCAAATAAATAATCGATGTAGAATTAAATACACATATGTATGGGTCCTTACATATTCTCCTCTTTAAGCCCTAATGTCATTTCCAAGCTAAGAGTCGAAATCCATATTTTTATTCACAAACATCATGATCGGCTCATGATCGACTTAATGAACTCGTGCTACAGTATCTCCTAGTCAACATGGTTATGAACTGAATCGGCTCTGATACCATTTATAACAACTCAAAACTTCAATGAAAAAAGCTAGCAAGAATATACTATTTGGGTTCTTTGATTCTGTATAAGTATCCAAGAACTAAATATACGTTCGCACAATCCTCACACATCTTCAGCAAGCTAGCATGCATACATGTAGTACATGTGGACACTTCCACCTACACATTTTAAAGCATTCTTTATTGCATTCATTCACTTACTGAATTTTTATTGCAAAGTTTGTCAAAAATTTGTACTCCATTTGAATTGGATCAATATAGAAAAAACTGCAAATGCTGGTGCTTTTTAAGTCATTTGCCTATGCTTATAAGCGTCGCTGGCTGGATAGATTCAAAATCTCCGAGAACCTCTCTTTCACCATGGAGAACAATTTGCATCAAGTGTAACACCCGAATATTACTTTTCCTTGGACATGACTATGAGCAACAAATACCTTTTCCTCCAAAGACCTTTTTATGGACATGACTATGAGCAACAAATTGCAGATTGAGCCATTTAACAGAGACCTTTTTATGTGCATGTTTGTGGGTTCGTGTGAATTGGGTTTTGCTTTGGTGCTCACTCTAGCTCGCTTAGCAGCCAAAGATTTTAGATACCGAGTAGAATGTTGTATTTCTTAATGCCCAAACCCAAGTTCTGTGACACTTGAGTTCATCTTCACAGGTTCAAGTGCAGTCAGACTCGAGATGATCAGGACCAGATCTGGAGACGCATGCTTACTTTGAGCACAATCCTTATCACTGGAATTTTATATTTCTGGAGCATAATAACCATAAAATAACCTATACTTCTAAGAAAACAGTAGCTTAGATAGGCCCAGCCCGGCCCATTGTTAGACGGGCTGTGTTCGGAGTTTCTGGAGTCTCCTGGGTTACATAGGCCTTCCCGTAACCACCATCCGGACCGTTGACTCATCTGATCTGCACCGTTGAGCGCGGTTATCCCACCACTCGAGCGCACCGCGATCTCTGAAAGGGAGCGAGGCGGAGAAGAAGAAGGGAGCGAAGGCGATCGCGGAGAGATCGAGTAAGAGTGAGACAGCGATGGCGGTGATGGAGAAGCTCAAGATTTTTGTGGTCCAAGAGCCCGTCGTCGCCGCCTCGTGCCTCATCGCGGGAGTCGGTACTGTTCTCCCTTATATAATTTATTCCTCCCAAACCCTAACCTCGATCCGTTTGTCTTCAATCTATTATTCATACTATTTGAACAACCCGCCCTAGAATAGAATAAACCAAAAGGATAGCGTCGTTTCTTCCAATTAACTTGAATTTGTTAGCGATTGTTAGTTCCGGCACACTACGTATGCACGTACGTCTGATCTAGCTTTAATTAGATCTTTAAGATCTAGTCCTCATAAAATTCTGACGGTTCGGACTTATTCCATCTAGATTTCATTCTGTTGATGCTAAAAATGGACGTATGAAAGAGTAGAAAAGCTTGAAAGATTACAAACATTTTGAATTTGGGGATTGGCTTTCGAAGGTGCTGTTTTCAAACCTTTTAAACCTTAAGAAGATTTTTGCTTTGGCGAGGTTAATTCTATTTCCGTACTTAATCGTACACCGATTAGCGCAGGTAATTAACAATATGTTGCGGCGTTTGGAGATTGAGCTAAAAATTGAATTCCTCCAAACAGCGGAAAATTGAATTATACGATGAATAGAGTTGCAGAGATGAAAGATGGTGTTCTTTAATTCAAGTATGCACGATCTTGTTGGTAATGGCTTCCCAGTTCTTGGAACAGGTGGTGGTGCCTTTAGGCTTTAACTATGTATATCACTTTGTAACTGTTTGTTGGTTCTCATTTGTGGCATTGGGCTTGTGCTTAAATATCATTTTCATGAGAAACAGATCTTTTCCCTTTGTTTGGTGATATAAGAAGGTCTTGACCAGTTAGAGTATCCTAATGGAAGGGAACTTTGTATAGGAAGGTCCTGACCAGTTAGAGTATCTTAATGGAAGGGAACTTTGTATAACAATACTGTGGGCATTTTCTAGATGATTAGGTTCAGCACGAGCAAATGGATCAGTTAGAATGGAGTGAAATGCAACCGATTAAACTTCATTTTTTGATTTTGCATGACCATGATGGCAGCTGGTTGTCGCCAGGTTGATATGTCAGACTTGGTTGATTAAAACCATACCTTCTAATCTATCTAGTTGTACCCAAAAAAAAAAAAAAAAAAAATCTAGGAAAGATGTGCAACATGGTATTACCATTTTAAATATGTATTGCTGTGTCATTATTCCAACCTGCTCTAGAATTTCACTGATGGGTGGATAATGAGCAAAATCTACTACATTCAGGATATTGGTAAAATCCATAATTTTTTCGTGGTAGGTTTTCTCGGCTTTCTAAATTAAGGTTGTGTTTTCCAATGATTAAGCTGGTATTTATCTTCTTGAAAAGCTCATTGCTGAGAATTGATGTGGAAGATAAATCAGGGATGTGGCTGCCGCTTTCATAGCTTGTCTGAAAAATGCATTCCTTTCTTAAGCAGTTTGATACTGCTGGTTTTCTTATGTCTGTTATCTGGATGCAACCACTATTTACGGGATTGGGATAAGATTGTTATTGTAAGCGTGAATGATATGACAAAGGATTATGTTAGGAAATTGTCATTCAAGGTTTAACAGGAAAAAATTCTGGAAGGATGCTATTTGATGAACAAATCTCAGATACTCTAGAGTTTAGAAAATCACATGCATATTCAAGGTTCACAATATCAATGCACATCGCCATCTATTGGGCGTACCTTACCTACAAACCAATACTAGGTATGGAGCATGTACTAAGTATCGGTGTGCCAAATCGAACCCCCTACCGAGCGTATTGACTCTATACTAGCATGGTACTGGTATAGGGTCCAATACCTAGATTGCAAACCTTGCCGTATTTCTCGTCTTTGAAGGAGATCATTGGAAGTCATGATTCCCAAACATTACAAAATGCCTCAGATCCATGATGGAAGAGAAAGATTTACTTCAAAGATATGCTTCCATTTTATTTTTTTTTATTTTTTTTTTTGTATCACTTTGGAAATATATGCTTGGTTGTTGATGGCTTTAAAAGTGAGAGTGAGCTCTCTTCAGTGCAGTTTTTACCAATTTGACATTTCTTCATGATTGTATAATATATTTTCTGGGCAAGTACAATACTGATGTTCCTTCAGGATTCCTTCAGGATAGAAGTTTTTGACAGGTCACATACTGCAGATCTGGATGTTTTTTCCGAATGCACCATTTTGAACCTAGGGTAGGAAAGAAATGGAAGAATCTTTAAATGGTCACATACTTTTTTTTGCATTGTTAATTTTGTTGCATAAGTTGCTGGTCCAGTTGATTGGAGGGAATTCACCGTTCTTCTTCATAAAGCTGATTTAGGTGTAATCTTTAGGCACTTTGGGCAACGATCTGTCTCTTCTTGGTTAGTCCACACCCCATAGAATTTATCACCAGATCATGGTGTGTATAAACCAGATATGTCAAGATAATGTACCAGCACCTCCCTGGATCTGATTCTGTACATCATTTTGCATTTCAGAGATATGAAATCAAGGTTTCATAGTGGATTTAGATATATCTTTGCAAAAGATAATGGTATCTGTTCATGCTTGAATAGTTTAAACTAGTCTCTTTTTTCGTACTCGCTGTAGCATGTTATTGCTCTTTATGCTAAAAACATCTGTAAATCTTCTAATCATTTACTGGTTCTATCATATGATCTAAGTGATAAAGTTTGCTCCCCTAATTTTGTTTTTGATGAAAATTGTTGAGTATCCAACCCAGAAACTCTTCTTTTCTTCACCTCTATTTGTGCTTGCAATATTTTGTCTTAGTAAAATCAAGCTGTGCTCTTTTCCAAAATCTCTAAATACTCTGATTCTATTTTTGAATGAATTTATACATGCATGCATATCCTTTCATGTTCTTCTCCAACATCAGGCATGATGTTGACTTTTATGGTGATAATCAATTATTTATTCCATACATGCATATCCTTTCATGTTCCTCTCCAACATCAGGCTTGATGTTCACTTTTATGGCAATAATCAATATTTATTCCATGCATAAATATCCTTTCATGTTCTTCTCCAACATCAGGCATGATCTTCACTTTTATGGCAATAATCAATTATTTATTCAGGATTTGCATTAACATGTATTACCATTGAATAAGAAACCATGTACAGAGCACTGTATTTGCACTAGACTTGGACCATTTGGTATCCTTGGAACAGTATACCTCATTCTATTCATTCAACATTTCTGAATCACTTTATTTTTTTAATCAATAAGTGTGAAGAAAGTAGGATTCCTCTGGTGAATTTCAAGTATGTTGATCTCTTGTGCAATATCAGGTCTCTTCCTTCCCGCTGTGGTCAGGCCTATATTGGATTCCTTCGAGACAGCCAAGCAAGTTCCACAACCTGCTTTAAGTGATGTATGTATATGTTGCACCTTTAGCATTCTTTATTTTGTACCGGTTGATCGAGTTGAGACACATCTCCAACTAAAGAAGGCCCATTTTCATTTCAGCTCTGGTTCACCTACAATTATCCACTTCTTTTGATTGCAAATGTGATTCTTGCTAACTTTGAAAATGAAGTTATCAATTTCTTATGTAATAGAGTGTATTCATACTAATTAAGAACATGAAAAGGATGTATCAGATTTTGTGGTGATGGTTGAAATATCAATGTCCAGTAAAGCATGCAACTTTACCAAGAAATGGTGCAAAACTTAGTGTGGGTTAGCTTCAAATGCAATATTTTGATGAGCATTTAGATAGAGAAATTTGTGTAAATTATAAAATTAGGCAATATTACTTCATCTATCTTTATATGAAAGCATTTTAGAATGTGGTTTGACCTTCAGAGGTCACCAGTGCTCCGGTAATTGGTGCTGCGAAAGAGATGGTGAAAGTGGTCCTAGATAATCTTTTTTGAGCCAAGTGTTACCATATGATGATCTTATTCTATATTGCCTTTGATTGCAGGTGGTTGCAGGTGTGACCGGCAAAAAACAGGAGTAATCTGGATTTGCTGTGGTGCTCAAATGTGGCCCCTTTTTCCCCTCTTTTTATTTTTTGTTTAATCTGTGAGACATTTTGATGACCAATGTGATGCGCATCTGTTTCTCTGATATTTTCATGACACTGGGAAGTAGGCGCGGACTCTATCTACTTCTGCTAATTGGTTATTGGCCTGCATTGCAATGAAATTCCAGGTGTAGAGCCGGAAAATAGTAGTTTAAATAAAAGAAGAATTTGACAAAACATTGAGAAAATTTTTGTTTCAGTACTATTTATACAGCCATTGAAGATTGGATACAGGTTAACTCCGCCGCCAAGTAAAATTTTAACGTGTAATATATTTTAAACTTTGGAATTCTGGTGGAGCTGCTTTATGTTCCAGTGCACCGTTTGAGGAGTACAAAGAGATTCTTGCAGTATATATTTTGAAGTTGATTAGTATTATAACAAGGCCAAATGGAAAACTTTGCCGTCTTTTTTATTTGTTAATGGTGGAAATTGCCCATGGTCATGAAGAAACTAGCTCTTGGGACTAAAATTGTTGCTTTCCTATGATAATGGTGACGTTAACTTCTTTCCCCAGACCTCTTGATTCATGAGATTTTCAGGTTGACCTGTGGATGTTAACGCACTTTCTTCAAGGGTTTTCAGTTTTAAGTGATAAGATGGCTCTAGTTATACTTTAATTTTGATACATTCCAGATTGCGTGTTTTGATGGGTCGGCAACAATGTGTGCGAGAAGTACTTCAGAAACATCTCTCAATATTTGAAGAGGAACGGTCTCTTAAACTGGTAGAGTGCAACTCTTTTATTTTATTTTAGAAATAGAGAAGGGAAACTTTCTAACGCTACAATAATCCAAGTCTAAATTTTTCTAAAGAATACGCAATCCAAGAATAGAATCTAGGACATGGAAGCAGTGTTTTGTTATCATTTTGGGCAAATTCCGGTTCATGCAACTATTTGCTAATTGCTATTTCCAACGGCTGAAGTTGCATATAACCTCCCTCTCACACTGTCTTATTACAGTATCACGGTGATATTTTTAAGGAAAACAAGAAAAGTATGGCCTATCGTAGGGATAAAAATGATATGAAATTTATGAATATTATTTATTTTTATATTTAAATTAATTTAAATATGGATAAAAATTTGAAGATCTGATTAATATCTGTATCTATATTTATATATATAAAAAAAAAAATATAAATATATATGATTTTATGGACGTGGTCTCTGGCCATGAATGGAATCTCCATTCTCTACGTGCACGACCGCAGCAAATCATGCATCAGGAGAGAATTAATCACCCATCACCAAACCCGATGAGATACTTATTACCAATTGATAATAATTAATTAATTCGTTAACCGGCCTCCAAAGACCAAGACCTCGTAACCCCTACTTTCCTCCTCCCTTCCCTTCCTAACAACACGCTTGAACACGTCCCCTCTTAAACTCACCGAAACATGCACCCTACTACTGGTAGGTGGAGTCCTTAATTTGATCACACTCGCGTAGCCAATCTGTGTTCATGAGAATCTCCCATAAGCGTCCTTTCCAAAGATAAGCACCATTCCTATTATCTGAGAGCACAGAGAGAGAGAGAGAGGGGAATGAAGTATCCTGGAATAATCAATAGAATTAAGTGAATAGCATTTATTACGCCGAAGAAGAACAAAATTATTGGATTAATTTCATCATAATCATTCAACCCTCGGTTATGCTATAAATTCCTACAGGGCCAATAGAGAAAAGGCGCCAAGCGTAACTCCCCTCTCCTCACTCTAGAAGGGTGCCTCTTTATCTTCTACTAACAAACTTACTGTTAACGTCCCTCCCTCTCTTCTCCTCTCCTAAACTCTTTTCTAAACTTGTTCTACTAATGTTCCACACTATCTTTTGTTTGCAGAGTGCAAGGCTTACTGCTTTTCCGTCTCTCTTGATATGGACTTCCACCTTTCGAACAGTCTCATGATAGTTGCGGAAAAGGACTCGATTGACTGGGCTCTCTTAGGAGACCCCCTCCCAGATGTTCCACTCCTAAGGTGAGAGAGAGAGAGAGAGAGAGAGAGAGAGAGAGAATGATTTGTGTTTTTACTAGGTCTTTAAGTGTACTATGTATTTTGTTTTGCAGTGAGAATGATGCACTGGTGCCATTTCCTGGGAGCCTGGATCAAAATAATGACCTGCATGGCTCTCACCCATTTTCAAATAATTTAGCTGCTCTAGTTCCATATCAACCCCATTCCCCGCCACCTCTCAATCAAATGGACTGGGACGACAGCAAGGAGTTCCCACCACACTACGGCGATGCTATCAGTGATGTAGGGCCACTGAACATTATCACCAGGTCCAATGATGTTTACGATGTTAAAAATAATTACAGTGATCCATTTGAAGCATTCAGAGTAGGTTATGCACTTGAAGAGAGAAGCTCTGAGGGGAGAACAACTAGCCGGCCGAGGTTGACCGATATTGGCTTCAATGAGATTAAAAACTACTTCCACATGCCGATAACCCAAGCAGCGAAGGAGATGAATGTGGGGTTAACTCTCCTGAAGAAGAGATGCAGGGAGGTTGGGATCCCTAGATGGCCTCACAGGAAGATTAAAAGCATCGGATCTCTCATCCATGACGTTCGGGTATAGGGAATTTGCCGACTTTATGTATCCTGTTACCATTAAGTGTGCTAGTAGGATAAATAAATAAATAAATATATATATATATATATACTTTGAGAATTGTTGATGAGATATATGAATGTTAATTCTATGGCACTGGGACTTGATCTTTGGATGATGTGTTACGGTTTTGTAGGAGTTGGGAAAGGGTGCAAGTGGGGAGAGCATAAGGAGGGAGGTGGAGACATTGGAGGAGCACAGGAGGCTGATGGAAGAGAACCCTCTGACAGAATTGACGGAAAGAACAAAGAAACTGAGGCAGGCCTGTTTCAAGGCTAATTTCAAGAAGAGGAGGGCACTTGAAAAACATTGCATCGACCTCAGCAACAAATATTTTGCTTAATTCGTTATAATCTGTATTTAATATCTTATTATATGCGTGTATCCATAAGATTTGAATACTAATTAAATCAAACTTTGATATATTGAAACTAGTTTAATTTGCATTTTACCACATTGCGGCTGAATTCTTAGAGGAGGACAAATCTTTTAAAGAACTGGATTACATGCCCAATATCACCTAGAATCATCTTAAATATTTGGCAGCTGGGAGAAATTATGTAAGTCCTGCAACTGGTGGATTTTGTGGCGAATGGTTTCAAGGTCTAATATCACACTTGCCAGCTTACATTTATCCATTGGAATTTCGCCCAACTACATAGGAATATGGCTTTCTTCTCAATTGTGTACTTCATTATTTGGTTTAGTTGCTGAGTTTTGGGGGCCGTTTGGTTGTACGTAGGTTTTTCTAAATTAGATAAA
Source organism: Cocos nucifera (assembly GCA_006176705.1). Classification (NCBI taxonomy): domain Eukaryota; kingdom Viridiplantae; phylum Streptophyta; class Magnoliopsida; order Arecales; family Arecaceae; genus Cocos; species Cocos nucifera. The sequence continues at coordinate 305,317 of QRFJ01000030.1, forward strand.
TATAAAATAAAATTTTGTCGAAACATATTTTACTAAAGAATGGATCTGTTTTTGTAAAACTCATTTTTCTGGTTTGTAGAACATGGCAGTTTTGGTAAAACAAATTTTATGAAAAATAACCAAACAATCTTGTTTTGGAAAAACCTCTTAAACTAATTGACCCCTAACAGATCTGTGGTGGTCGTTTAAAATGAGCAACAACCCAGGAACATAGCATTACGATAATGTGATCTACATGATTGGCTAAAGTTGCCTTTGTTAAGAGGAATACAGATGTTGATCTCCATATATAGGACACTGGCATATCCTAGTCTGAGTTACAAAATCATTTCTTTTTATTAATACTTACTAAAATACTTTGGTTTGGTCTTGCAATTATATGAGAGCAATTTGATTTTTAATTCTATGTTGGTTGTGTAATCCATCTTATGTTTTTTCTACATCAGGGACATATCAAAAGCACCGGACCATCTAAACAACTAAGCATGGAAAGAGCAAAATTATAGAGAAAAATGTTAGATATCCAAATAATGTCCCATATGAATAATGGCTGAAGAAAACCAAGAATAACTACCGTCTATGTGAAATTATATCTTGCACCCTATGCACCATGTAGCCGTGCATGCAGTCAATTATAGCCACTCATTTTTGTAGGCTTCATTCGTTAAGTGCTCATCTCGGTGCAACCCTACAAGAACAAACGACTATAATGTGCTACGTATGGGCAGTATAAGATATGATTAGGGATAGAATTATTCAGTTATAAACTAAGGTCTATATAACCATAACCACTTCCAACCACACGGCCATGCAATAGGAAGCAAGAAATGCCCTTGCCCATTGTTTATTTTTGGCCACCTCCGGCCCCTACCCCTACCGTAATGAGACCAATTTTTTCTTTCTCCTTTGTGAGCTCCAGCCATTTAAATACATTCCACAAGAATTCTCGGCTAGAAATCTTTAACAGAGTTGCTATTAAAACCCAACAATCTGGTTGCCATGGATGGCGGAAGTGCCCTTTTTATTTAGGGGTTCGGCATGAGGCAGTCTCCATTGGAGATTGAAGCACGGCGCGCATATCATACCGCTAAATCAAGACTTTAAGAGCCACGCTTTGAAAGAGTTTAGATGGAACCATATTCTATCAATTTTTTTCTAAAAAAAAAAAAAAAAAAATCTTTAAGAGCCTATTCTTTTATGGATAAATATCATGAAAAAATTGATCTACTTTTTCATGAATCTAATTTATCCATGTTTTCATATTTTTTAAAATAAAAAAATTACTTTCTTTTAGATAGCGTTTATCCATAAATTGAAGAAAAATCTTATCCACCTAGAAGATGGCTAAATCATTTTTTCATTCATCAGAAAAGTAATTTTTTTAATTCATTCTTAATATATCCTTAATCTTATAATATAATATAATATAATATAGTGTAATATAATATAATATATCATAATAATAATATAATATATTATATTATTATATATAATAATATATATTATATTATGTTGATATAAAATATTAACATAATATAATATCATAATATTATATTATATTATTAGATATTAAAATATATTATTATAATATAATATATTATAACATGATATAGAATATTATATTATAATATTATAATAAATTACTATAATATACTATATTATATTATTATAATATATTATGATAATATAATACTATAATATATATATAAAAATATAATATATTATAATCTAATATATATATAATATGATATAATATATAATAATATTTATATAATACTATAGTAATATAATATATTAATATAAGATATTAACATAATATAATATAATTATATTATATTATATTATTAGATATTATAATATATTATAACATGATATAGAATATTATGGTATAATATTATAATAAATTATTATAATATAGTATATTATATTATTATAATATATTATGATAATATAATACTATAATAATAATATAATAACATATTATTATATATAATAATATATATTATATTTTATTAAAATAAGATATTAATATAATATAATATATAATAATATTTATATAGGAAAGAATATTATAAAAAATATGGGTAGAAAACTAGTAATGTAAAAGAATATGGATAATAAATTTTTGAATCATTTTTTCATGTATAAAAAAATATAAATAAATTATTTTTTATTTAAATATTATTTAAAAAATATTTATCTAAAAAAATATAAATTTTTTATTCTCAAAAGAACGTGCCCCGAAGAATTCCTCATCCCAAAAAAATTTGGACTGACATGAAAATATGATGTAACCATCTCTCTCTGATCCTCGCAGGGGTTTCGCGTCCGCTCTCCTTTTTCCGCCCGCCAGTCTACTACCAGAGCTCCCAAAAGTAACGCCGCTGCCCGCCGGTCTGCCGCCGCCTATCCTAGTTTCGCCCCTAATCCCTCCCTGTCTTCTGTCTCCCGCTTTCACCGTCCGATCCTCTCAATCGCTTCCGGCAACTCCACCTGCTGCACCCGATCTTCTCTCTCCAGGCCTAACCCTTACCATAAGCCATCCCGGTTCCTGCCAACTTTCGAACCTTATCCTTCATTATGGTCATGCTGGAACCCTAGATAAACTCCAAGACCTAAAACCCTCGTCCTGCTCTAGGTGCTTACATTTTGCTACATGGTTTCTCGCGTATTGGTATCGAACAAATAAAACTAACGTAGGGAGGGAAAAGCCTTTGGTGGGACCGCGACGTTTTGTTTGGAGCATTTCGGCGAACAGTGAGAGGGCGCTTCAGATCCGCTATTCGAGTCCTGCCCGTCGGTGAGCGGTCAGCGGCTGCCATTGTATTCCGCCAGCGGCGTCAGCTCTCCCGTTATCGCCGAATCAGATAGCCATGTCTAACTCTCCTGGAGAGGAGGAGGTCTCCTCCTCTGTTAAAGGGGAGCAACGTCGCTCGGCGAAGAAGCCGGTTCGTGGCCGCCGCCAACTGCTCTGGCAGACCTACAAAATCTCCAAGGAGGAGATAGCAGCGCTATTAGACCAAGGTCCTGGTTCTACCAGAAGACGAGATGGAGAAGTCTCGCCGGGAATGGGAATTCAGGTCGTTGTATGCTAAGAGCCTTGGTCGACGAGTGCCAATCACTCGAATAACCAAGGAGTTCAAAGAAAAAGGGAAGCTGCTGAGTGAAGTGGAGGCATTTGAATTGGCAGAGGACCACCATGCGTTCCGGTTTGGCACGGAGGTCGAATGCAATACCATCCTAACGAGGGGTCGCTTGCAATAGAGCCCTGGGTAGCTGACTTCGTCCCGGAGGGAGGAAGGTGCCATCAAGTCAGCAATGCTGTGGATGCGATTGCCCAAGCTTCCAGTGGAATGCTGGAAGAAATCGACTATTCTTAGCATCGTATCTACTGCCGGCCAACCCACGTTTGTGGACGAGTAATAAATTATAATGATAGACTAAATTTAAATATCCAATTATTCATTCATATAAACAACAGGTTCTCAATATAATAAATAATATAATATAAATTATGATTTTAGTTTCATTTTGATTTTTAAATTTTTTAATTTTTAATCGGATCAAACCGAAAATCAAAATTTTTAAAAATGAAAATCAAAAATCAAACTCAATTATATTCGGCTCGGTTTCGATTTAGTTTTTCGATTTGGTTCGGATCAATTTTTGGTCTGAAATCGAATTATGAACGGCCCTGACCCTAGCAGCAATCGTAGTAGAGTTTTAATTTGAGTAATGTTGGTAAACAACAGTACAGCAGAGCGAGTAGCTACTCTTATGGCTATTGGCTGGAGCTTTGTCTTGGATTCTCTATCCTCTGTTCCTCTTCAGCTTCAGGAATCTTAAGTCGTATGGATGCAGGTTTTATCAGAGTTGCATAATATGTTATGTCTGCCTTATCCCAAAAAAAACTAAAAAAAAGGTTTTTTGGTTATCGTAGTAATTCTTAGTTGACTGAGTGATCCTTGGTTACACTTCTTGCCTTCTATTATGAACATGTTGACTGTTTGTCCTTGTAAATCTCATTTAATTTTCATTTTCTGGTGTTCAGTAGCTATTAAGCATATATGTTTCTTTTAGATAAAGCTTTTCTGAACATCTTATCAATAGTTTATCTAGAATCTGATTAACTCACATGTTTAATTTATATATGCCGTGGTTCTTTCTTCAATCTTCTAATGCTTATTAACACATTGCTGGTGTTATCGTAGAATCTGGTAGTCACCGAAATTCGCTGGAGTAGAGGCAGATGGGGTCGCCGTCGGGGACCTGCAAAACAAAATTCCATCCGAAGCTGGTGGAAAGTGGTTCCGGCAAGATCCTTCGACGATCAAGTCAGCTCCAGTCAATAGGAATGGAGTGCTCAGTATGGAGTTTCGTAGAGTTTAGAAGAGGAGAGAAGGATTTTTTAGAACCTCGCGTAAGCGTATCTGGAAGGTCCTTTTTATAGAAGGAGCTTGTTGTAACCATCTTGATTAATGATTGTCGTAACTGTCTTGATCAATGCCGATCGTTATTGACTTGATAAATGCCGATCGTTATTGACTCGATAAATGCCGATCGTTATTATCGTGTAATCGTAGCGGGATCGCCTGCAGGAATCCGTCATAAGAAGTTCGATTTTCATGAAAGTTCGACCATTGAAAAGCCTGTCCGCTGAAGAAGTCCGCAGGAAGTGCGGCTTCCATAGAAGCTCGGCCACTGGAGAAGTCCGCAGGAAGTCCGGCTTCCGTAGAAGCTCGATCGTTGGAGGAAATTCGACTCCCGCAGGCGCCTGGCTGAAGGGGGTGTCTGGGAGGAGTCCGACTTCTGAAGAAGTCCGACCGACGAGTAAGCTGAGAAGTTTGGTCGAGGGACTATTGCTATGAAGTTCGGTCGGCTGAAGGGACAGCCGCTTGAGGAGTTCCACCGCTGGGAGTCCGAAGGAGCTCGGCCGCTTAGCAGTTCAGTCGGCTGTAATAGTTCGGCCAAGACCCATCCGCTGAAGTTCTTCCGTGGCTATTGACCGCATCAGGCTAGGCACCGAACTTGACTTCGGTAGGAGCGGGGTTTATCCCCAACACTAGCTCCCCCACTCCCGAGTTCGAAACTCGAAGGAAGGGAGTGCAGAAGAGGCGACTGCCGAAGTCTTCTTCTGGGCTCCGTGCTAGTTCAGGTCGAAGCTCGGGGGAGATCTCATCTCCGACTAAAGTTGATGTTGAAGTTGAAGCTCTCTAGCCGAGGTTGGCCCGATCGCTCGGGGGAGATCTTATTTTCTTTGGCCGAGGTTGATGCGGGCGAGCCGTTAGGATGAGGTTCTCCTCCTGTTCCTAACTTCAACTTTGCTCGCATTATGACGAGGTTCTCCTCCTATTCCTATCGGGCTGTGGGGGCGCATTCAGACCATAATCCGTCTCCCCTCATCTCGTCTAAGGTGAATGAAGTCTTCGACTTTGCTCGCGTTAGAACGAGGTCCTCCTCCTATTCCTAATGGGCTATGGAGGCACATACGGACCATCGTCCGCGCCTCTCTCCCCATCTCGTCCTTCATGAACGAGGCCTTTGACTTTACTCGCGTTAGGACGAGGTCCTCCTTCTATTTCTAACGGACTGTGGGGGCATATTCGGACTGTCGTCCGTTTTCCCCCATCTCGTCTAAGGTGAATGAGGCCTTCGACTTTGCTCGTATTTGGACGAGGTCCTCCTCCTATTCCTAACAGGCTGGGGGGACACATACGGATCGTCGTCCGAGCCTCTCCTCCCATCTCGTCTTTCGTGAATGAGGCCTTCAATTTTGCTCGCGTTAGGACGAGGTCCTCCTCCTGTTCCTAACGGATTGTGGGGATGCATTCGAACCATCGTCCGTCTCCTCCCATCTCGTCTAAGGTGAACGAGGCCTTCGACTTTGCTCGCGTTAGGACGAGATCCTCCTCCTGCTATTCCTTAACAGGGCTGTGGGGGCACATACGGACCGTCGTCCGTGCCTCTCCCTCCGTCTTGTCCTTCATGAACGAGGCCTTCGACTTTGGGAAGGTCTTATTTCCCACGACCGAAATTGACCCGAGGGAGATCTTGTCTCCTGCAGCTGAGCTTGCCTCGGGGGAGATTCTATCTTCGACAGCCGAGCTTTCCCCGGGGGAGATCTTATCTTCTGTCGAGGTTGTTGCTTGCGTTAGGACGAGGTTCTCCTCCTGTTCGTAATACGGCAATTATTGACTGCTTCTTTCTGGCAGCGCATTCTGTGTTTCAGGGTCGTGGTAGCGTCGTTCCTCCGCATCCTCTCCGGTAATAAGTCTCAGGCCGGACGACCTCCTCTATCTCATGCTGGCCTTCTCAATTTGGAGCAAGCTCTTGGCTTTATCACTGGGAGATGACAAATCGTCGATGTACCAAGCTCCTCCCTGGGGTAACGTTGATGACGCCGTGAGGCGACCGACCTTATAGTTTCTGGTTACGGCAGCACCTTTAGCCGATCTTCTCCTATCGAAGAAATTTATCCAACCGCTCTTTTCTGACGAGCTTCTCGATTTCGTCTCGCAGCTGGATGCATTCCTCTGTGTTGTGACCATGGTCGCGATGGTAGAGGCAGTACTCGCTTCGATCGCGCTTGTTTTGGGAAGACCGAACCCTTCTGGTCTTGGCAACTGGTTTCTAACTTCGATGAGAATTCGAGTTCGAAGAGCGTTGAGGGGGGCGTAGTCGCGGAACCTTCCAAGAGGAGGGCTTCTTTGCGCCCTTCTGTCGGGGCTTCCTTGGTGGTGAGCTCGAGATGAAGTTCGGCCTCACTTGCGCTGGGGAGGTCGTGGATGTGGCTGGACTTGCGAAACCCTCCACGGAAATTCCTTGGTGGTGAGCTCGAAAAGTTTGGGCCTTGTGCTGTGGAGGTCGTAAGCATGGCCAAACTTCATTCCATCCCTTTGTGAAACCTATGGGAGAACTTCATGCCCTTTATCAGAGCTTCCTTGGAGTCAGGGAGTCCTCGCTTGTCTTGGGGCGGTCGTGAGCGCGGCCGAACTTCATCTCACCTCCTATGAAATCTTTGTAGGGGTCTTCCTTGGTAACATACTCGAGCGGGAGTTGCTTGCACCGAACTTCAATCCGATGATGAGGTTTGAGGGAAGAGTTCGGCCTCACTTGCGCCGAACTTCATTTCGATGACGAGCTTCGAGGTAGAGTTCGGCCTCACTTGCGTCGAACTTCGCTCCGCTTTTTCGCGAAAGCTTCCGCGGGAGGACTTCATGCCCCTTCCTCGATGATAAGCTTCGAGGGGGAGCTCGACTTTCTTTGCGTCGAACTTCATTCCGCTTTTTCGTGAAATCCTCCATGGGAGAACTTTCTATTGCTTTTGTCCGAACTTCCTTTAGGACGAGCTCGAGGGGAGCTCGGCTTTCCTTGGGCTGCCGAACTTCATTCCGCTTTCCTGCGAAAGCTTCCGTGGGAGGACTTCATGCCACTTCGTTGGGGCTTCCTTGGAGTCATACTCGAGAGGGAGTCCTCGCTTGCCCCGGGGTGGTTGTGAGCTTGGCCAAACTTCGTCTCACCTCATATGAAATCTTTGTAGGGAGCTTTTTTGGTGACATACTCGGACTGGAGTTCGGCCTCACTTGCGCCAAACTTCATTCTGATGACGAGCTTCGAGGTGGAGTTCAGCCTCACCTGCGTCGAACTTCATTTCGATGACGAGCTTTGAAGTGGAGTTCGGCCTCACTTGCACCAAATTTTGCTTCGCTTTTCCACGAAAGCTTCCACGGGAGGACTTCATGTCCCTTCCTCGATGATGAGTTTCGAGGGGGAGCTCGGCTTTCTTCGCGCCGAACTTCATTTCGAATCTTCTTGTGAAACCTTCTGCGAGAGAACTTCTGCTCTCCGTTTCTCCTTCCTAAGGGCGATTGGTATGTCCAAATACTTTTCCTTAAGACTGGTTCCTCGCATCCTCATGGTGGATTTGCTGGCAAAGTTTCTGCTGGAGGTTGTCGCACGGTCAGCATCATCTCGGTGGGGCCATGGATCCGACCAGCAGGTTGAACTACTCCACGTCTGCGATGGCTTCGTGTGAAAACTGGGCTGCCGGGACTAAGACAGGAATAGACGGATCTGGCGCGCAGGCTACCGATCGTCGAGTCGAAGCTCTCGAGGTATTTTCTCTTCGGGAGAGAACTGTAGTGAGGAAGAAGAGGGATCTTCGGAGAGAGAAAAATCATCGTCGAGCACTCCTTTAAGAACAAGGAAACCTCGGCTTTCTTTAAGAGAGAAATCATCGCCGGGCCTTTCCTCTAGCGTCAATCTGTTGACGTAGAATCTGGTAGTCGTCGGAATTCGCTGGAGTGGAGGCAGATGGGGTCGCCGTCGGGGACCTATAAAATAAAGTCCCGTCCGAAGTTGGTGGGGGGTGGCTCTGGCAGGATCCTCCGATGATCAAGTCAGCTCCAGTCAATAGGAATGGAGTGCTTAGTGTGGAGTTTCGTAGAGTTTAGAGGAGGAGAGAATAATTTTTTAGAATCTCGCGTAAGCGTATCTGAAGGATCCTTTTTATAGAGGAAGCTTGTTGTAACCGCCTTGATTAATGATTGTCGTAACTGTCCTGATCAATGCCGATCGTTATTGACTTGATAAATACCGATCGTTATTATCGTGTAACCGTAGCGGGATCGCCTGCAGAAATCCGTCATAAGATGTTTGATTTTCATGAAAGTTCGGCCATTGAGAAGCCTGTCCGCTGAAGAAGTCCGCAGAGAGTTCGGCTTTCATAGAAGCCCGGCCACTAGAGAAGTCCGCAGGGAGTTCGGCTTTCGTAGAAGCTCGATCGTTGGAGGGAATTCGGCTCCCGCAAGCGCCTGACTGAAGGGGGTGTCTGAAATGAGTCCGGCTCCCGAAGAAGTCCGGCCGAGGAGTAAGCTGAGAAGTTCGATCGATGGACTATTGCTGTGGAGTTCGGCCGGCTGAAGGGACGGCCGCTTGAGGAGTTCAACTGCTGGGAGTCCGAAGAAGATCGGTCGCTTAGCAGTTTGGTCGGCTGTAATAGTTCGGCCAAGATTCATCCGCCGAAGTTCTTCCGTGGCTACTGGCTGCATCAGGCTGGGCACCGAACTTAACTTCGGCAGGAGCGAAGTTTATCCCCAATAGCTGATTATGATACAATTAAATTTATCTAGCTTGGTAATTATTATATTTCATTTTAAAACCAGCTTGCTACAATTCTATAGATTGTGTAAATGAAATTGAAACTCACTCATTTATTTCAAGTCAACTGACAACAAACCTACTACAGGGATCTAGTAGGGTAGCATGGTGTCATTTTTACCAATTTACGTAGATTGTGTAAATGAAATATTGTCAACAAAGGCAACAAATTAGACAATAATATGGACAGACAGCATGGTGTAAACAGTTGTTTTCCGCATAAGATTGCCACTGTATCTAGAAAAATGGATACGTATTGCAAACCATGTGATTGAATGAGTTACAACCAACGATCCCCATTTAATCTTTTTGGGAATATGATTTTGTATCGATCTTTGTTATTTATTCCCGTCGGTTGTACATGCCCCATCAAAGAGGTAAGAACATAAATTTCCACAGCTCGTTGTGTCCCTACCTGCTAGCTAAATCATTTGACCGAGCTCCGCATAATATTTTAAACTCATCCACTCTTCGATACAATCAATGTGTATGGAGCATTTATGGGTACAACTTCTGACCGGAAACTTCAAAGGCAACCTACGTTCGCAAACACTAGACAATCACAAATAAAGACTATAGGAAACTACGGAGACACATGTTTCGGCTACACGATACACCTCATGCCCAAGCTTCTCTTCTTCCATCCCTAGAGTTGCCGATGCCGAGCTCTCCCAGTTTCTTGCTGGACCTGTTCAACTGAAACACAGGGTGCCTGCAAAGCTTTCTCACTCCTTTCCTAAAATTCAATCCATCCAATATGCCTTCCGCATCCCCACGACAGCGTCGACCCATCTTTAGTTGCATTCAAATCACGGCTAACAGGCGAACTTTTTCCAGAAATGAACTCACGGTCCTCACCGATATCACTCTTCTTCTCAAAGCTCCGAAGGCAGCTCTGTCGAGAAGACACATGTCCATAGTTTTTCTCATTAGAGCCCACACTAGATTCTTCGGCTGGTTTTACTAAATTGGGTTCATCCTTGTCGCTTGGAGATTCAGAGCAGAACAGGGACTGGTTGCTGCAGATGCCTCCTCCCTTTTATTAAATTGGGTTCATCCATAGTTAAAGCTTTGAGCGGCACGCACAGCTCCACCCAGAGGTTCTCTGCATTGCATGTGTCATCGTAGTTTAGCATTTAACTCCAGGCTGAAAGCAAGGTTGAAAAAACACTTGAGTCTCTGGTGGGCCAGACTTGTTTGAATTTCAACAGTTTTAATGGTTTCAATAATTTCAGTCTAATTTCAGCAATTGAAGAAAATCTGATTAATTTGAATAAAAAATAAGATAAAAAAGAAATCAAGCAAAAATAAATTTGTTATTTGCTGTCTAAATAGACAATCCGAGAGGAAGGATGAATTGAATTTTTTTAAAACTTTTACAAACTTAAAATAAGTATGCATTCAATTAAAGTAAATAAAGTAAATGTACCGTGGAAGTAATAAACTACCTCATTTTCGTTAGACAAATTCTCTTTATAATGATTTTTAGTGCCAGAGAGAAAATATTATGCAAAAAATAAAACATCCAAAATAAATAAGACAAATAATATCTAACACCAACATATAAGATATAAATGACACAAATAATATCAAACACCAGCATATATCATCCATAATAAACATAGGATCCATAATACATTATCCAAGACATAATATAAATATATATAATTCACTATACATCAAACATAAAAGTTCATAATTAAAACTACAAAAATATATCATCACAATATTTCATCAAAACTAGTTTTGCTTGTTTGACATTCATTTGAGCCATTCAATTTCAAGATGGATGTTTCGGATGACCACAAATATTTTTCGGTATTCTCTTTTAACAAATACCTCGGCAGCAATTAGAATAGTTCATGTTGTGCCACCATCTCAGACATTGCATGCACCATTTTTGTCATCTCATCAATAATACATTCATCAGACTGATATTACAAAAATTTTTATGAAGGAATGTCATAATGTTCTTTACATACGTATTCATTATCTTTTTTCCACCATATTATGATATTCTTTTACAAAAATTATGACATCCATTCATAAAAATTATGATTTTTGAATAAAATGCTATATTTTCTGCAGAAATATCATAATTTTTATAAAAAAATATCATAATTTTTATGAATGGATGTCATAATTTTTGTAAAAGGCATATTCATTATTTTTTCTCTCTATACCGTATTACGACATCGCTTTACAAAAATTATAACATCCATTCATAAAAATCATGACATCACGAATAAAATGCTATATTTTCTATAAGGTGTCAATTTTTATGAAGGAATATCATAATTTTTATGAATTGATGTTATAATTTTTGGAAAGAAGCATTTTCATCATTTAAAATTTTAAGCGCTGTGAGATATTATGTGTTCCAATGAAGCGATCCGGTATACTCTACGTTAATTTTATTACACCGTACGTGATGTAGAAAGTATTTCTCTTGTCATGTCATCCGTTATTAGTTCTTTTGCAGCAAGTCCAAAATTCTGAAATCTTATGTACGACCTATCAAGAAGCCTATCCCATAACAGAGGTGTTTTTTCCCTTGTGCTGGATAAATTTCCTGGCCCTAATTGATACAAAATCTAAATTAAGAGTGACATCCAGAACTACCTCTAAAATGTTGCTCTTGCCTGGATTTGCTTGGTGACTCGTTACCCATCCATACCATAATTTTAACCATGAACATTTCCATTAAGCATTGTCTCAATTATTTGTGGTTGGCTTTATATGCTTGTTAAATATGCCTACTTAAGACTATTTCTTGTGTACGTGCTTGCACGCAACTTCAACCCATTGTTCTAAATATGGTGGATATCGCCACATATGCATTCAAACACGCATATGGCTTCCTAGATTGCATCGCGTTACCTATATGCAATATTGTACGTACTTATTCACGCATGGACTACAAAATTATTACTTCCTTTTTTTCTATTTAGATAGTAAAAGGGTTCAATAGTGTTGCTGAACGAAAAGAACGAATGATAAAAGGACTGACATTGGGTTTAAAAAGTGATAGGAGCAATTCATTTGTGCTCATGTATTCGTTTATGCATTGCCGTAACTTGTATCATTCAAGGAATAATGCCCTTGCATGTAAATTACGATTTTCTCACTGAGCTCTATCAAGATTTTGTGTACAAGAAGGTGCGGTAGATTAAATCATTTTGGATGTATTGTTTAGGAGTCAACTCGGTCAGTTTTGATGCAGTTGAAGGCTATTATACATGTTGATGCTAATGGTTCTATTTATTGTAGGACTGTATGGTCGTGCCAACCAACCAAAAAAATTGAAATGAAGAAAAACCCAAAGGTTATGATGGATTGATTACATTGACCAGGGGAAGATAGCTGATTAACAATTTGTATGGCTCTGGCAGCCAGAATCCCGGTTTCCTCTCTCGATCCAGAGGTTTGCTGATTTCGGTTACAATTTGCCTAAAGGCTTTGCCTTATGATTCATGAAATCTTGAACGCTGGTGAATGCCGAGTGCGAGATTCACGAGGCCGGTGGGGCATACCGCCAAATAGAACGCACGAGCCGTTCTTCTGCGTGGCTCACAAGATCCTTGTGCAGGTATTTGGAATTTGGAGCGATGTGAATCGCGATAGTTCGATCAACAATGGACGGCTAGCGAACAGGGTGTGCGTACGGAGTTGAGCGGTTTGGTTTTGTTATTGTTCCTTCTCATCAATTGTCATGTCAACAGTCCCTTCTTGCTTGGTACGTTGGGGAGCAGGAAGAGAATTTTCCGGCTTCTGTCTTTTCCAGGAGCAACTTAAAAGGAAGAGCGATGGACATCATCCGAGTAGTGCCATATGCTACACGGCACTTTCAAAGGGAACTAATAAAGGAGAGCACGGGAGCCGGAAGGACAGGTCTACCATTAAAACCTCGAGTAAGGTTTTCACAAATCTATCACCCAACCAGGGACATCTATTTTCTTCTCAAAAAAAAAAAGAAAAAGTGTTTTTATTCGTAAAGCCAATTTCTTTTTCCTTTTTCCAAAATATAGAACCAATAAGCACCGATTGAAGTTATTAGAAGGACATCTAAAACACATGAATAATAACATTTCATCACAAGTATGATAATAATTATTATTTAAAAAAAAAATAGATTGAAGCATGATCGTGTGACGAGCTGATGGCAGACATGATTACAATTAAGAAAGAGTACGAAAGCAAAAAATTATCAAAATTTTAAATCATGTTTGAGATTGCTATTGGTAGTCTTCCTAAATCGATCCGGTCTGGCCAGTTGTATTTTTTTTTTGTTTTTTTGTTAAGCGAAAAAGGAGGATGAGACAATTTTTCTTGCTTGATGGAGCAAATTATTTACAAGAAAAGAAGGGATAAAAAGATGGATCAGTTACATTAAAGAAGATAGTAGAGTTGAGAGCCTACGATGGCAATTCAATATTTTCTCCAAATATAAGTTGCTTCAAAGTTTGCAGGCGTGTAGAGTTTGATGCAATCGAAGCGAATCTTTTAAGAAAGATTCTTGAGTTTCTTTCACGTCAAATTTACTAAAACATAATTCTCAGTAGTTGATCCTCAAACGGTAGCTGAACATTCCTCTATCTTCAACAAGTCCACACAACATGTAGATTTGATGGCTAACCTCGCATATTGAGGCATGACTTTGTTGAGATCCAAAGTCTTGTAGGAAATGGTAACTTAAGAAAGATGCGTGAGGTAGCATGACAACCATGAGGATAATCCATTCATGCGGAGAAGCTGACAACTCCCATGCCCCAACCAATTCCATTAAAAGGAGGCAGGCGGATGTGTTCGAAATTTTCTTGTCATCAAATTGCAATTTGGGCACATACAGTATACACAGGGCCCCATCTCTCCGTGTCATCAAAATTGCAACAGAAATTTATTGACACCATCTAGCTTTCCTTGCCTTAGTATTCTATCCAAATGCGTATCTTGCGTGAAAAGAAAAGCCAGAATAAAGAGGAGGGCTCATTTTATTCACAGGAGAAACTTTCTTTACACACACAAGCAGCGAAAGAAAAACAAAGCCTTCCTAAACGTGTTCCAAAATAGATAAGAAAAAAAGAAACACTTTTGATTTATCCATATTTGCTGTTGTTCACATTGTGAAGCTGGACTAGTTTTAAAGGAAAACAGTTGAATCCTATCTCGTATTCACCTGTGAAGAATGCCATCAGAAGCTAGCGTCCCCTCAAGATCTCCGATGGCTCGAGCTATTCGAACCTCCAGGCCTTTCAGTATTTCCTGAAGCAGAGTTCTTACAATATCTGCAAACAGCCTCATATTGAAGCCTACAGACTCTCCAAGTTCGCAACCACCAGCAAAGCAAGAAGTAATCTTGGATTGTAACTCCATCAACCTCTGGCCTGTTGCCACCATATACCTTTGCAGCTGAAAGGCTTCTTCCAAAAACTGTTCAAGTGCTTCGGTTTGTTCCTTTGTCCTGCCAATTGGTGAATTCCTGCTGCTTCCAGCTCGGTAGTTCTCGTGCTAACATGATAAGAAGAAAGAGAAGAAAAGGTGAGTTTGCATCCTAAATTGTCACCTAAAATCAAGAAATAAATAGAGATTAACCTGAAATGGATTCTTAATTACCATTCTCCGCCACAGGTTGTCGGTCTTTTCTTCGAGGGATTGATACCTTTTCACCTGTTTACTTAGCAAAACCATCATTTCCATGAACCCCTTCTCTTGCTGCCTGTTCTCGTCAGCTTCGTCCTTTGAAGTGCCATCCTTGGTTGTCGGCTGCTCCATTGCCTGAGATGCTGTCAATTTTTCGAGCACAAGTAGTTGCTGCTTAAGCCTTTTGATCTTGTAAGAAACTCCGAGAGCATGAATATCCATCCTCCAAGATGAATCCTTTTTCATAATTGATGGCCCAACTGATGAATACTTATCATCGATGTCAGCATCTTCTTGTAAGCTATTTGTCAAGGGAACATTACCTGGGTCCATGGTAACCTCTTTCTCTTCTTCGATCTCTTCTTTGGGAGACGGGGAGGTCAGGATGATACTCTCAGCTTCGTCCCTCGATATGCTCTCCCCTCTTTTTGGTTCTTCTAAAGGTGTTTCATTAACACAGGTAATGGCATTGCCTTCAAAATTATCAGCTGATTGTGCTCTATATGTTGGACTAATTGCTGCGGTATCAGTAGCTGTACTCACTCTGCACATGAGTTCTCTGTTTCTATGTGATTCCAACTGAATCAGTTGTGTTTCTTCACTGGCATTCCAAGCATCCATCTCAAGAACCAAGCTCCCTGCCTTCTGGGTGTCTCTAACTAAGTTGGTCTTCGACTCCTGATCTTTCTCCCTTTGTATCCTCTTTGTGAGCTTCACTTCTGACCTGGGAAAATAATTCGAGTTGTTCTTTTGGCAGCGTTGGACAAGGTATCTGATTTTATCTTTCAACGATTTCAGTTCCTTTTCCTTGTCCAACAACAGCGCTTCCAATTTTAAGTTTTCCTCTTTGAAGTGGGACAGATTCCTATCAAGTCCTTCCATGTGAGACTGAAGCCGCTTTGACTCGAGCTCCATGCTCAGCAGCTGCCATCGAAAAGCTTCGAGTTTCCCATCTTTGACTCTCAATTGCTCTGTGAATGCCTCCATCTCTGTGTAATGCCTTTGCTCGAGGACAGTTGCATACTTCTCAGTCTCAAAGCGAACCCAATCTTGCAGTCGTTCAAAGTCATCACCAACTTCTTCATAACAAGAAAAGATGAGCATCTCAGGAAAGGAAAACTTAAAACCAGGGAATGGGAATCTAATTGCACACCCACCAAGGATTTTCTAAATGCATTCATTACACAAAAATGGATTAAAACTTTGCAACTCCAGAAAATTAAATATACTAGTATTAATTGTTCAGAGATACGCGGAAGAGATGCAGATCTTTCTTCAATGCATTCCTCCATCAGACAAGAAACATGGAAATTGATACCTGCCTATCTTATGGAAATTTCCGGTTGCCGTAATTTTTCAATTTTGATTCACAATGTATGCATGATGCGTCTATAAAGAGCTTCAAAGCACCAAGCATTCATAAGAAATCAAAAGAACGGGAGTAAAACAATACCAGTCTCAGCGTTCCCATTGCTCGAATACCGGTCCAAACATTCGACTGTGGTAATGATACTTTCTCCCTTTGCTGAAGAAGATTCATGCTCTTTCCTGCTCTCAGCTTCCAAGTACTCCAAAAGAAGAGTCTTGGAAGTGTTTCCACTGCTCTCTAGCTGCAATTCTGCCCTTCGGTTCTGTGAACAACCTACCTCCGAAGAGTGTGCCGCCCTCCAGCCCTTCTTGTGCCGCGACTCCCACATGTTCTTCCATCTCTCCATCTCCATCTCAGCTTGTTTCTTCTTTGCCTGCGATATCTTCACCTCCTTCAGCAGCATCCGTTTCTCTGCAGTGTCAACCTTGGATTTCCTCAACATTGCCGAAAGGATCTTATCCTTCTGCTCGGAATCTTTCTGAAGCCTCACAATCTCTCCACTAAGCTTCTCGACCATCGCAAGCGCTTCCTCCTTCTGCTCGAGGGCTTCCTCAAGCTCTTGCTTTGCCGCCTCGGCTTGTCGGAGGGCACGACCCATCTCAGCCTCCAATTGGCGCTGGTTGGAGACGACCTCCACCAACGCCGTCTTATGCTTCCGAAGCTCGGCCAAGTGTTCTTGTGCCTCCCTCTTCGTCCTCTCGTTCAGTTCTTCCTTTGCTTCTTCAGCCAACTGCAGCATCTCCTCCAACTCTCTCCTCTTCCTTGCTTCTTCCTCGAAGGCTTCATCCTTAATTCGTATCGCACGCTCCTCCTCCTCGACTCGCCTCCTCAAATCCAATATGCCCTCGTCATTCCTTGCCTTCAAGATTCGCATCTCGGTGACGAGCGCTTGGATCTGATGCCTGAGGCTCTTTCTTTCAGCAATCCAGCTCTGTTCGTGGACGGCGAAGATGCTCACAACCTTCTCATTGGCCTTGGCATCTTCAATTCTCCTCTGCTTCAGCTCATCAACCTCCAATTCAGACTTCCTCAGCTTCTCCTCCAATGCCTCTTCCCTTCTCTGAGCTCTGTCTACGAGCAACCCCAACAGCTGCGCACTCCCTTGGAGCATCAATTCGCCTATGCGACGCCGACGAGCATGCTCTGGATCGAGCTTTCTCATCCTCGACATGAGCTGAAGGGATGCGAAAGCACAGGAAACACCAAAAAACATTGGATAGGCGCCATCATTAATCCGTTGGAGCGAAGCGGATTGCTCCTCCTCGCCCATCGTTCTTTCCCAAGTTTCTTCTGAAGTATAGGATGGATCACGAAGGGAAACAGGAACTCAACACTCAAGTGGAAAAAGAGGCAGCCCAACAATATCCACCACAGAATTGCACCAGAACTTTTAAACAACAAGTTATCTTATGATCTTATCTTTCCCCTCTCCTGTGCTCAGAACGAGCAGCAGAATTTATGGGACTATCGAATGAGAGGTGACCATGCCGCTGTTAACCAGAACAACCAGATGCATGCCTTCAGGTACCGACTTTTCCATTGCCAGTGCGAGAGAGAGAGAGAAAGGCATAAGGATGGTGGATGGAAGGGCATCACCCAGAAATTATGGCCGCTGTGGGTGCCAATGGCATGAAATTGGCACGTTGGAAGGGGTGAGAGATCGGTTGGTGTGCAGGATCGTATTTGTCAGAAAAGCAGCAGAAAATTATGGACAGAGACCCTGGTTTTCAGTGAAAAGACTAACCAAATGCCCACTTTATCCCCATCCTTTTGCTTTTTTTTTTTTTTCCTCTCTCCTCTTTTGTCCGCTCGCAGAGTGGCTTTCGCCTGCGATGAAGGACAAGCCAGGAGCCAAGTTGAGTCCGTTCCCCTGCGAAGTTCGAGGGACTAGCAGGCAAAAGACCCTACTCTTTATTGGAGGCTTAAAAAAAAGGGGGTTAAATCTTTATGGTTAGAATGAGTTTAAAGAATCAAAAAAAAAAAAAAAAAAAGTACCATTGGGTTTGTCGATTCTGAGGCCGAAGTGCGTTCCAGAGATGTGCCACGTGATGATCAGATCAACTAGTGTTTTTTTAACATTATGCGGTTCTAAAGACCGAAGAAAACGAAAAGTTTCGGTTGTTTTTTAACATTATGCGGTTCTAAAGCCTGAAGAAACGAAATGTTTCGGTTTTGTTATGCCGGTGAGGTCTGAAAGATTTCAGTTGCATCGTGAACTTTTCAGGTGACAGGCGCATTTGTCATAGATTACGTTTCTTTTCAGAAAAATTATTCTTAGAGTGCGATGTGTTAGAGAATTTTTATTATGTTGAAGGAAAAGTTTTATAAAGGATTATATTTTTTATCGAGAATCTCTTGATCTATTTCTTCTGTAGGAGCGTCGCCTAAAAATTTTTGCTGTAAAGTAAAAAGTTATATAAATGCAAAAGTCAGGATTTGACCATGTGTGAATGATTTGTTTTGTGCATTAATATAACTGAAATTATTCTTGTGATACTAAAATGCCATAGAATTTGTCAAAGCATATTTAGCGGCACCATAGAATGCTACGAAACAGCTTGCATTAAATTATACACTTAGTCGGTCGAAACTTTTAATTTCTGATCCCCTCAAGGAAGTAAATTACACATTTACACGAAGTCATCCAGCAACATCCCAGAATAATTAGCCTTTAGATGAGTAGGATAAAAGGGATCTCCCAGGAAAAAAAAAAAATCAATGAGTTGTAGTTGAAACAATCAAGCATATGAGTGGAAAAGCGAGTTTGGAAGCCTCGGAATGCAGGCGTGTTGCTAAAGTAAACTATTATTACAGAGTCTTAAAGGCTAATTACCATCATGTTCGATATGAAAATGGTCGCTTTTGTTATTGATATAATTATTGTTTAAGCTGCGCCAGCCTGTTCAAAAGTCTAAACATCAAGCAATATCCTAATAGATGAATCAGTACATCGTCCTTCAAACAAACAAAGAGTACCACGTTGTCCTCTAATTGATCTCTGCATTCTCTTAAAAAAAATTAGTTTAATTCGTCTAGACCAATCTCTCATCCTTTTTCGATGAAACCCCACTTCTCCTTATCATCACAACAATCCCACTTCTTTCAATCCCTCATCCCCTCTTTGTGGACATGTAGAGTGGGGACTTGCCTAAGAAAAGCACAACATCCACAACAACATCCAATGCAATTTGAATTGAATACCCCAATACCATTGACAGTGCCCTACCCTAATATTTATCACTTCCCAATCTGTAGATCCAATAAAAAAGGACTAGCCACATGGAAAGTCTCTCTTCCCAGCTTTGTGACACTCATTCTCCTGTTAGGTGATTACCCAACTACCATCATGAAGCTTAGTGATCTCTCTTGATAGAACCAGGCCAACGATGTGATCTGGATATTAAATTAGTTTATCATTGCTTTGATCTCGTAATTTTGAATAATCCTATGATTAAGTGGTGGCCGATCTTGTTAGGAGAATGGGCAACAGATGTGATTTGGATACAATCTAGTTTATTATTGAGAAGCCTTGACTTTTTCTTCTCGCTTTGGTCCTGAGAAAATTGTTTGCCTCTAACCCAGCAAAAGAGATTGTTCCAAGAAAACGAAGACCAAAGAGGTTGCCCATCATTAGATTCATCCCGCCCAATAGCATCAGGTCACCCTTTCTTCTCTTTTTTTTTTTTTCCCCCTCCTCCAAGGAATAGCAGCATTCTAAGTTGAGCTCGGGAGAGGCTAATACATCCACGACCACCTTTGGAAACACCGCCTCGACCACGAGGACACCCGAATCCCCAACCACCATCTCTCGCCGGAAGTCCATGACAACCAACTGTTTCGCCATCTTCTTGTCTTTATCCTGGGATTACTTGAACTACGTCGGTGGAGGAACTGCGTCCAGGGTTAGGAGCAGAAGTTGAACATGTCGAAGGAACATGTTCAAAACTTCAGGACAAGGACGTTATCGGAGACAGGTTTGTGGGCTAAAAGAGCAACAACAACTTGGAGCTTCCACATTTAGAAGGATATGGCTCTGGACTTGTGGCTGAAAGTAAATAGCATACGAAGTCTATGCTAGACTGCGGTGAAGAATATTTTTATTCTCGGGCCGGACAGGAGAAAATCTAATTGCCTGGATTATGTGTCGGCAGCTAGTTCAGTGGCTGGGATTGGGTGGAATTACTGGCCTTTAGCTGTGTGGGTGAAATGGCAGAGGAAACACGCAGGCCTCCGCTATTGGTGCAAAGTCTAGTCATATTATAATATCTCGCAACTCAAGCTGCAGACTTGACCATAGGTACCGTGGAGCAAGTCTCTCGCGTGCATCGCTCAAGAAATCGGTGTACACAGCTTAGGATTCGGGTTGTATAAAGAATGATTCATTTTCTTTCGTCAACCATTGAATCGCACAATAATTATTTCAAGATTTATGCAGACGGATGGAAGTAGTTGGAGTGCTTTAAAGATTGTGTAAAGAAGATTAATCATTCTTTCTTACGCGAAAGAGCTTAAAAGCTCCAAAATCTACGGTATATGTACATATATCAATATGATGGCTTTTATGGTGACTCCCAAAAAGTAGCTCGGCTGTATCTTCATTACAACGGGGATGAATTCTAACTAATTCAAAAAGGAAAGGAAAAAAAAAAAGAATAAGAAGAAGAAGAAGTATCCAAGTGGGAGGCATGTGGTGCAAAGATTGCTCGCGGCGGATTGGCAATCGATCCACCATATTGTCGGTAAGAACTAGTCCGTTAAAAAAAACATATTAAATTGTTACCCGCTCGTTAAAAAAAAATATTAAATTGTTACCCGCTCGTTACGCTAGGTTACATATACTCTGCATTCCATGGGCTCATGCATTAATAAAGCCTCGTGACTGATACCGACCCGCAAACTTTGCAGCTCTTCCATTGACATGAATGCAAGGGCCCATTATTTAAAAGAGGAGGTCGTATTGTGGCAGGTATAAACTCCACCCTCCTACTCATGCTGGAACGAGTAGGGTCCGAGAAGACGACACTAGTCACTCAACTTATGGTCAGATGATGGAAAGAAAACAGTGGGTAACAAATGGCTCCTAAATATAAGAAAACGAATTATATAGAGGCCAGATGCTCCTAGCCAGACCATTTGGACCATTGGAGGCAACACCAACCGCCCATTTTTGAATTGGATGATTGAAAGGGGCCTCCGAGCATCTCAGCAGGTTGCACAAGGACCTTTGGAACAGCAGGACTGGCATTGTCCAATGTCTTGGCTCAAGTGGCCGATACTTGTAGCATGTAGCTTTAGCTCCTAGACGTGCATGCCCATGCCACAAGTACACAGATAGGTGAAAGATAGCATTTGACCATTCATTATAGCATCATTCTTCCATCGTAACCATCCTTTGAGTCTCCCATTCATTTTGAGATCAAAATGAATTGACTAGCCGATCAAATGATCGAACACGCTTTGGACCAATCATTAGCTCAAGGACCATAAGGTTCTCTTCTTCAGTTCTCTTAGGCCATGGCTCAACAGACATACAGGTCCAAAGAATGGGTGCGGCAATTGCCAATCCAATGGTGTGATGTAACCATTACCCGAAAAATATTATGATAAACGGTCAGAACAGGCAGATATATGTATTTTGGACCACCTAGAACAGGCAGATATATGTATTTTGGACCACCTAGAACTACCTCCCTGTTCCTAGATGTTTTGTCTTTATTAGTCATTCGACCGTATCCTCTCTCTTTGCTTTCAGAAGGTTTGAAGCTCCATTTAATATCTTCTTAGAACCCTATGGAACCATGAGGTCAGATGGTTCTTGACCATGTGGTTGGTTGCCAGGAGAAAGCTACCCCGGTTGCATTGAACTATCACCACATAAAAATGGATAAGATCTGGTAAAATCATATCAAAGTTTCTGAGGAAAAGGAAGAAATCAGGGCCCATGGCCCCCTAAATGATGATGATACTTCGAACTTTCTGATTTGTGCCAAGGAAAACAGCAAGAGAATCTGCTTCAATTAAATAAGCACGTCTCAGCCGCATGGGACTCAACCTAGATGACAGTGACCACTTCTACCGGAAGTCTCGAGTCCGCCCGAGAGAGCATTATTTTGGTGAGAAATACTTCATGCACCATGCAGTAAAACTAATATGTAGCACACCATCCAATTATATTGAATCACGTAGCCACTATTTTTCAATATATATTTAATATCTATGATTTCAATTTTTTTAAAAAAATTTTAAATAATAAAAATATTTTTTTAAAAAAATATATGATATTTTATGATCATATTATGATATTCTACGATAAATTATGACATCCTATCATAATTTTTCTTTCAGAATTCATAAAAAGAGAAGAACATTATCATTATTAAAAATTTATAAAATTTTTAAATAACAAGAATGCTGCTCACTACTTTATGACTTTTTATGTACAGAAAGTTGTAATTTAACTACAGGATGTTATAATATTACCATAGAATATTATAATTTTTTTAAAAATAAAGGAATATCTTTGTTATTCAAAATTTCAAATAAAAAAAAAAAAAATTACAATCATCAAATATGCATTAAAAAATGATGACTACATATGGCTCAATCAGGTAGGACGGTGCATTTTTTCTTCTACACCCATTGCGGTGTACAAATAATTTCTCTACTTTAGTGGAAGCCGATTCTATGTTGATATTGGTAAGCAGGTCGTCTCACATGACCAAAAAAGACCAGGCCCAGAGTCTCACCAAAGTAGTGATAGTTCCAGACGTGCAAATAAAAGTCTATTTGGATCTTAGAAAAATGCAATCAATCATTTTTTTGGCTTAATTTACATCCCTATCTAATATGCAAACGGTTCGGGCCCAGGTTGAAAAGGGACGGGTTGTATCTTTCAAGCGGAAGAATGATTCACCTTCCTTCACGAAATTTCTAAAATCGATGCTATCCCTGCAGTAAGATTACTCATACATTTTTCACGCTCACAGCTAAAACGTCCGTATAGTTTTTTTTTTAGAAAAACGAAAACCAAATTGGGATTCACAAAGAAAATAAAAGTTTTTTTAATAAATAAATCAAAAACCTTATCATTTTACTCTCTAACGGCATCATAGAATAAGTGATATTTATGATTCGACTGATGCATGATGAACAAATTTACAGCACAACCACATTCAAAAAATTTCTTTCAAGATTTGCTCCAATTAGTAGCTACCCAACTTGACTGCAAGCTCATCAATACTTGCTTAGCACCAGGTGAGAAACAACCATCCAAATGATGGCAATATAAAGCACCAGAACTCAAGCTATTAACACCAATCTACAACTATAGCACAGTTTCCTGAACATCACAAAAATTAAGAAAAACATATGGGACGCATCAACATATACAGATGGATAAAAATGATGGTTCAGAATCCTCACCAGAGAAAACAAATACAGTTAATAAAAGCTAAATTCTTTGACCAAGCCCAAGAATCTGTACATATATCACTAAAGCCCCAGAAAACATTGCCGCATTAGCTTAAGAATGGTTTGAATAAAAGCATAGAGTAGTCAAACTCTGAAGAGATAAAGAATGAATATGGCTTACATTTATACAACCTAGTGATCCTCTTTTTTCCCGTCGTTTGCATTGTGAAAATAGATTCTAATATTTCCACCTGCATATCTTGAAACTTTGATGACCAGATGACACTTACCATCCAAAAAGATGATCAGATGACATCAGCAGCAGCCTTGAACTGAGACTCTAGGGCAGCCATGGATTCTGGTTTGGTGAAATAAGTGAAGAGGAGGCATATGCCATCTAAGTATGGGTTAACTCTCTCCAGCCTTGTTCTCTTTCTTTATGGCGTATGCAAGTGGGATCACTACTTGGTTAAACATCTCCGCTTACATGCCAACACCTGCAACAAGCAACTGCAACATATAGCCTGGCAGAAACAGATTGAAATGAGTGAGCAACTTATGAAAAATTGATTCGTATGCACTTCAAGAATGGTGAGGGGAAGGCAGAATAAATCGTCACAACAAATTTAATAATGTGATGATGCCATCATAACGATAGCAGGCTTTATAGGAACATGCATATAGGAAACTACAAGATGATTTAGTTTCAAGAATAAAAGCTTTTAGTAATCTGGTGGGAAGATTTGGAGGAATGGCTTCTTTCAGTTCAGTGAGCATAATGCCAAAACCATGTATGATTGAATTTTTAAGATTTATCTATAACCACACCAGCTGTCAAAAGAAGTCAGGAAAACAACACAAGGCAAGCACTTTGATCTTTAGACTTCCAAAATGTTTGACTTCTATAATTGAATTCATTTGGAAAGCATCCGATTCAGTAAGTGAATTTCACTGTCTAGTTAATTAGAGAAATGTGTACAAATGTAAATCTGAAGGTGGCCTTGTGATGCAGCCACTAGTGCTGCTATCATCGTTTCTTATTTTATTATATGCAATTTTTTTTGTTTTGTTTTGTGAGTTTGTGTCTAGTTTGGGCTTAAGACAATTAGTTTTACTTGGTTCGGCTAACTTAAACTCATTATCCACCAAAATTACTTCCAAAACCCCAAAACCTGCACGGTTGAAATTAATACCTCCTCTTTTCCTTCAAAACCTGCATGGCTGAAATTAATG
Source organism: Cocos nucifera (assembly GCA_006176705.1). Classification (NCBI taxonomy): domain Eukaryota; kingdom Viridiplantae; phylum Streptophyta; class Magnoliopsida; order Arecales; family Arecaceae; genus Cocos; species Cocos nucifera. The sequence continues at coordinate 330,128 of QRFJ01000030.1, forward strand.
CCTCCTCTTTCTGGAGCCTGTGCCTTAGAGAAAACAAGAGGAATTAATGTGGGCTGATTTCAAAAGAAATTAATATAAGGCTGATTTTTTATATTAAAAATATCCAATACTTGATGCCTTTGAGGACAGATAGGAAGAATAGAAAACTTCTATTGAACTCTTATTCCTTGCTGTGGTGATCTCCTCCCGGTGTAATCGTGTCACTTCTTCCTTGCGGTGTGGTCGTTTTTTCCTTCCTATTGATTATGTCGCTTCTTCCTCATGACGTGATTGGCTTCTTCCTCTTTTTCACCACTTCTTCCAGACTGCTGCCCCTCTCTTCTTTCCTCCCCTCTTGCTGAAATTCTTTTTGTGGGGGGCCACCATCCTTGTCAACCGTGGATCCCCTGCAGTCATGCAAACTGTTCACTATTGCCCTTCTTGAATCCCAACCTCTCCTTTACCCCAGGTATCATTATTTTCAGCCATCCTTCTACTTTCATCTGTCCTTGCCAAAACAACCTAAAACAAAGAGTTTTATGCTCGATAGGACCGAACCTATTACTTTTGTTGGAACATTTATAAGCAGTCTAGTTGAAAAATATTATTGTTCCTTATGTGGGGTGATCCCCATTGTCTTTTGGGTTGCTCTTAGCTAGATTTACTATCTCTATTGCTGAAATTTTATTTGCTTTATTGTTTATTGCAGTTAAAATTCTTCGGAATTCCTTAAGGAAAAAAAAGGGCTTTAATTGAGACTTCAATTTTGCAACCTCACATGGGCATTACCTTGGCATTAAGAACTTGGAAGATATGAATCTATCACTCCTTGACAAACGGGCCTGGAGTTGCTCTGCCAAGTAGGATGATGCCAAATGAAGTACTTTAGTCATCGAGAAGGAAACTAGGTCCTAGGGCAAGAAGATATACTGCTGGCCTCTCTCTATTCTCGAGAGACCACTAAAAGTTATAAAGCATTCTAGGACTGTTTGGCATTCAAATTTGGAAATGGTGAAAATGTTCAGTTCTGGGAAGACCCTTGGGTGGACAGTTTGTATACCTCTGAATCTTATCTTTCCTAGGCTATCTGCAAAAGTCCCCCAAAGCACTGCTGCCTCTCTAATCCCAATGGAGATGGAGAAGCGCTGTATAGAAAATTAGGGTAGAAAGTTACAGTTTTTAATCTCTAACTTAAGGTCATCAAGGGTAATTGGTAAGCAAATTAGAAGTTAACCACTAACATTCAACAAAGTTTATGCTCAAAGTTCTGCGTACCCTTCAAAACTTCTTTATAAGCCTTAACCTATGGCGTAGATCACTAAGATCCATGAAAATTATCCTTACTTAATTGCTTGATTCCCTCATCTCTCCATCTTTCACTGAATCTGAATAACTCTAACTTACGCTTATTTAAATCTCCTCATTCTATATACTGTTTCTTCTTCTCTGTAAACTTAATAGAATTTTTTTAAAGAAAAATGATACCCCTCCAAGCCTTCGGAATTGTTTATATTAAGCTAATCTCAAAATTTGAGAAATCTTTGTGAATCATCTCCCAGAGGCTAAGTACTGCAATGAGCCTTCCAAACATAAAACAAGATCAAATTAACAAACAAACCAACTGCATTCAGTAGCGATATCACTAACCTAGGGCCCCCTTCAACCCCTTCAAAAAAATAAATGCATCAGAAAATTTAGCGATGATAATTAAATTGGAAACAGAGTCAAGATACAAAAAGAAAAAGAAAAACGAAAGCAAGAGATTGACAAGTGCGACTCTCAAAAAAGTTCTTAGAATGAACAACAAATATAATAAAAGAAAAGATCTTTTTTCAGAATTTACTCGAAGATTTATGCAAGAGATATATCGGTAAAGGCGAGGCGCTCGTCCTCGGTCATGTCGGGCCGGAGCACGGCCATGGTCTCGTACTGGCGAAGGCCAGGGGGACACCGCGGCTCCTCCTTGTCCTCCAGCGCCATGGAGGCGGAGGCGGCCGAGGGACTGCGGGAGCCATCCCCTCCTCGTCTCCCCCTCCCTCAAAGAAAGAACCCGAGAAATCTAGGGTTTGGGGTCGGACGGAGAGCGGCCGCGCGGGGTTCCGGTCACCGGGAGGACGCCGGAGGAGTCGAAGGCCGGAGGTAGAAGAGAGGGAATGGAACCCTAGGGACGAAGGGCGGAGGACAGCGGGAGAGGAGGAAAGGCCGAGATCGGAAGCTAAGGAAGCCATGGATAATTCCTACGAGACGCGAGAGAGGGAATGCAAGGAGCCACAGGGTGGCTACGCCGCTCGCGGGATACCGTATTTCCCTCCATGCCGTTGCTGGATCAGATGTTCACATGGACGGTTGTAATCTGCCCATGGCACAAATCTACACCTTTATGAACTGGACGGGGGTTGTATCTTTCGCGCCATTCATCATCCTTCGCACGAATCCACCGTTAGATCAAGCAATGATGCTTTGAGATCCGTGTAGATGACCGACTGGAGTGGGTTGAAGTGCTTGACTATCTGCGCGGAGCGCGATCCAACGGTTAATCGTCAAAGAAGATGAATCATTCTTTGGCGCCACAAATACAACCCAAACCCCTGGATGGACGGCTCCGATTCCAGATTAATCATATTATTATCAGATCTAGAGGCCAAATAGCTATGAAATTGACTATTTTTTCGTATCTGTTATTTTATTTCAGAAAAATTCAAGCAAGCATTAACCGAGCCTGCAATTATTAGAACATTGTTGTCCTCTTGAAAGTTCTTTAGTGATTTGCTTGAATTGTCACCACCAACCAAGCAAACTTTTTTATCGCAACAATTCATGTAAATTTTATCCAACATCTGGTCTGTAGCTTGCTGGCAAGGATATACGAGAACCGAGGTCGAATCCTAAGCAGCCTCATTGTGTGTATCCAACACAATTTTCTAAATTCGCACGCCATGTTATTTAGAAATATCAACGGCCCTGCTTCGTCATAATGGGAGGCATTTTTGTTGACTTAGAGAAATGCTCAGACGGCTAAGTAGCATCTCTTCTTCATTTTTTTTTTATCCTTCTTCTTCTTCCAATTTCCTTGATAATTAACCACTATTGAAGAAGGACGTATTTACTCAATCCAGGTATGGCAGCTTGGTATGGATTTCCATGTACGGTTGACCAAGTTTAAAGTGATAGCATTGTGCGAGAGGGACGTATTTACTCTCCAATGCAACCAGCTTTGAGAAGCATCAGAGTGCTGTGTTATGGGATAATGCAGTACTTTTGACGTTCTCATAAAGAGGTTAGCCAGGTAGCGGACTAGCCAGTTCTTATTAACATAAATTGTTTTGGACCAAGTATTTTCTTTCTCATCTGGCTCATCTTCTTCAAGCAGATGCTACGGATGTTTTTTTTTCTTCTATCGCGCTGACCGTATCAGTCTTGTAAAGCAAAAACAAAAAGACACTATTAAAGTGCAGGGAGGGTGAGGCTACTGCTGAGAATGGAGGCTATTAAATCCAAGTTCATTCCTTGAGAGTTTCTGTGGCTCTTTTCAATCTTTGCTTGGGATTAGCTAGCCTGATGAGAATAAATTTGGAATTAGGCCTGCGAGATTTAAAAGAGTCAGGACGCCTCTGGATAGACTAGGTTTAAAAGGTACAGTTCGATGACAATGATGCTATCGATTGAACCTGGGTCAGATTTTTTTTTTTTTTTTCGATGAGCAGGGAGGCAAGTGCCTCCCAATTTTTATTGAAAAGCACATATTTACGGGAGCTAATTATGAGAAAGGAGGAGTGGCATCATAATAATATAATAACACATCAAGCATTGGTTCAAGAGGAGACGCCTGAATCTGAATGCAGAAGAACCTTATCTTGGAGCCTTTGTTCCAATTTTTCAAAAACTGACCACAGCTTGTGATCAACTATGGAAGACTTGGTCATTGAAGGGGCCTAGACCAAGTACATCAATAGTAAAGATTAAAGCTTACTTCTTAAGAAGATCCAAGAATTACACTTCTTGCAGCATATCCAACAACAAGCAATGAGCAATGTGAGCACCATATGTAGGCAAAAAATGTGCATCTCCACTCTAAGTAAAGATGCTCTTTCACAAATAATAGTCCATTCTAAGCAAAGCATAAGCAATTTAGCTTCCTGCTAACAGCTCCATCAAGTTCTGAAAGTCCAACTGAAACCAAACGAATTTTTGATCAGATTTTTTCAAATTATGGCAAGAGTGAAGGTCGGCAAAGAATAGATCAATCATTGAAAAGATTAAGAGCTTCTGTAGCCACTGAAGATAAAAAAGGATTTTTTGTTAAGAAAAAATCAAGAGTTGCACTCCTTCCAACAAGACCAAGCAACTGCTGATAGGAGCATTAGAACCAGCCACTGATTTTGACTTGAGAAGTTACGTTTCATCCAATCCGTACAAAGAAATTTGGAGGATAGAGGGTGCAAGACACCAAGGACACAATAGATGGCCTGCCAAATGGATGAGAAGAAGATGCAAGTAGAGAATAGATGATTCATAGATTTTGGTACTAGATTACAAATTGCACACCCACCTAAAAAATGCCCAATCTTCCTGCCAAGCATTTTCTTGGTATTCAGCCTGTTTTTCCAACATAACCACATGAAACATTTGAGTTTTAGTGGAATGCAAAGGCTCCAAATCATCTGAACAAACCTACATTTGATGCCAGTGGTATTAAGAAACTGATGCATAGAGGAGGTAGAGAAAACTCCGCTGGTGGCGACCTTCCAAACAATTTTGTCATCCTCAGAATGTAGATTGATGTTGTTCAATAAATTGGACAAGTAGCTGAATTCAATTCTATCTTGGGAGTTGGCTAAGGAGGAAGTTTGAACTCCCATCTATGGGTTCTTCTGTTGAAGAACTGAGCCACCAAAACATTTTTATGCCTATTGAGAAGAAATAGAGAAGGAAAGATGTATTGAAGTGGAGCATCACAGAGCCAATTATCTTTCCAGAAGAAAGTGTTACACCCATTTTCAATAGTATGCTGAATTCTATTCCAGAAGGGGGGTAGGGCATGAATGACATCTCACCATAAATTAGAACATCTTTTGACTGGTTTCCAACTTCCAGAAAGTTTGACCTTTCGATGGTAAGCAAAAAGCATTCGATTCTTCCAAAGATCCAGCTCTCCAAAAAGCAAGGCCAACCCCATTTGGAGAGGAGGGCTGTGTTCAATTGATGAATATCTTTGATGCCCAAGTCTCCCTCCTTTCTTAGCAAATATATAATCTTCCAGTTTACTTTACAAGAGATGCCATTGGTAAAAGAACTTCCACTCCAAAGAAAAGATCATCGATAAGAATCAATTTTCTTGATAACCCATGCAAGAAGCCTAAAGAGAGACGTAAAATAAAGAGGGAGAGAGGAAAGGACAAAGTTTACCAAGGTAAGATGTCCGACGAAAGGATAGGCATTTGCTTTTCCAAGCGGTCAATCTTGATTCCACCCATTGAATTAGAATCATCCACTCAGCTCTTGATAATTTATTGCTTCCAAGAGGTAGACCAAGGTATTTGAAAGATAGAGATGAGATATTGCAATTTAGCCATGCAGTACGTTGGTCAGTTGTGCCTTGATGAGCGCCAATAGGAGAAATGAAGCTCTTTTGGTAATTAATGTGAAGACCAGAGCAAAGAGCAAAGCAATATAGGATGATCTTCGGGGTTGCAATGCACTCTTTTTTAGCATGGGTGAAAACGAGAGTGTCATCAGCATATTGAAGAATTTTTGTAACTCCTGGAGACCAAGAATTGCCTAGCTCCTCAATGATACCACGAAAAGAAGCCTGGTTCATCATTCTGCATAAAGAGTCTGTAGCAATGATAAAAAGAAAAGGTGACAGGGGGTCACCTTGTCTAAGCCTTCTTTTACAAAGGATCCAATCACCCAGTTCATCATTCACTGACACAACTACTTTAGAAGAGTCAAGAATATTTTGGATCCAGCCAATCCATCTAGTTGGGAAGCTGCGATGAGTCAAAACATCTAGAATGAAAGCATGAAAAATTTTGTCGAAGGCCTTAGAAAAATCCAGCTTGCATAACACTACATCCAATGAAGCCTTTTTATATTGGTGAATGATTTCATGAGCACATAGAAAGTTATCCAGGATTGATCTATTCTTGATATAAGCAGTTTGAGTAGGATCAATAAGATTGTCAAGAAAAGTTGTAGTCGACCGGCAAGAACCTTGGTGAAGATTTTGAGACAGCTGTGAATCAAACTAATCGACCGAAAGTCGGAGGGTGATGCCACTACCTCTTTCTTGGGAATGAGAGTGAGAGTAGCATAGTTCAGTCGAGTAAGATCAGAATTTTTCTCATGCAGTTAAGAGAAGAAATCCAAAAGGTCAGTACCAACCAAATTCCAAAAATGTTGAAAGAAAATCATTGAGAACCCATCGGGACCGGGGCCTTTATCATCTTTGAAATTAAAAATAGCTACTTTGATTTCTTCAAGGGTAAAAGGGGCTTCAAGTATGCTAAGATTCAGATCTAATTGTTCATAGAGTTCATCCCAAACAAGATTAATTTAAGGCATGAAAGAGGTGCCAAAGATGTTTCTAAAATAATCTTTGAAGATTCCCAAGATTTCAGCTTTGTTTGTGACCTCCAATCCATTCCATAAAATATTGGTGATCCAATTAAATTTTTGCCTAAAGTTAGCTGATTTGTGGAAGAATGCTGTGTTATTGTCACCTTCAAAAAGCCACTTGACCTTTAAACGTTGCTTCCAATAAATTTCTTCAAGCTTGTAAAGATCAAGCAAAGCTCGTTCGTGCTGGTCTCTTTGATCTCTTTCAATGAAGGAAAGGATATTTCTTTCTTCTTTTGTGTCAAGTACCTGAATTTAATGTAGAAGTCTATCTTTGTTCTCATTTGTAACCCTTCTGAGATTGAGGGACCAAGATTTGAGTGCTTTCCTGGTGGCTCTGATCTTTTGGGCAATATTCAAGACAGCATCCTCAGTAGAGCCATTTGACTGTCATGCATCAGCAACTACCTCCGCAAGATCAGATTGCCCGAGCCAACTTCGATCAAATCTGAAGGGTCTGTGTATTCTTGGAGGAGTAACAAAAGAGAGCTTAATAGGAGTGTGATCTGAACATGGTTTGGGTAGTGTAGTTTGAATGGCATGAGGAAAAATATCATCCCAATCCGGTGAGAATAAGAACCTATCGAGCTTTGCCATGATTAGAGACTCACGATGATTACTCCAAGTATAGTCTTGACCCTTTAGGGGAGGGTCAATTAACTGAAAGGATCGGATGAAGGAGATGAAAGCTTTGGAGATCTTGGTTGATTGTGGAGTACCATTTCTCTCACGAACTTTATAAGTTGCATTGAAGTCGCCCCCAATGAGCCACGGTCTCAGAAAGGAAGCTCTGATTCTTCGAAGTTCTCTTCAGAATAAAATTTTTTCATGGTGTTCGGTTGGTCCATAAACCTTGGTAAAAGTCCAATTTACATTCAACATCCTATCTAACCAGTGTATAGAAATCAAGTAGTTACCAATCTTTTTTCTTATTGTATCAAATCTAGCTTCGTTCCAACCTAAAAGTATGTCGCCCACAGATCCGGAAGAGTTGCACACCTCCCATGCAGAAATTTTACCTTCGGAGTTGGATCTAAGAACAACAGAGAAAGGTGAATCCAATTTTAATTCTTGGAGGCCAACCACATGACCATCATTTCTTGCAATAAAATCTTTGATAATCCTATGTTTTGTAAATTCTCTGAGATCCCGGACATTCCAGCTTAGGAGAGACATGTTAGTAAGAGCACAACCAAAGCAATAGAGATGAAGCCAAAGGGAGGAAAAAGAGTAAGACACACATTAGGGACTAGAGCAGAGGACATCTAAGAAAGAGTGGATAACATAGCATTGCACCACCCTAGCTTGTGGATAAAAAGTCGAGACAAAGTAGATGTTTTTGACATAACTAGCAACCATAACTTAAAGCAAACCAACAGATACAAGAGATCAATGGGCATCTAAGACTTTGATGCTCCATTTTCCTTCTCTAGAGCCAGCAGAATATGAGCAAAACGGTCAACTTCATCATCTATGATCTTCACTCCACACTTCTTGCTCCAATCGACCAAAATTTCAAGGATGAAAGAGTGCAATACTAGATTTTGGTACTCTTCTCGTAACTCTCCATCCACAGTATTTGTAGATGATGCCTCAATAGAAAATACATGGCTCGACTCTCTAGGAATAGTGGGTAACAGCTTAGTTGACGTTCCATTGCCTTTTTTTTTGGAATCGAGAGGAGCTTGGAAGTAGCAAGTCTTATAGATTGAATAGTGGGTCAGATCTGAGTTTCCAAGTTGAGTCGAACTTGCAATTTTAAGTTTTTTCTTTCTGTCCTTTTGTCATCTAAGTTGTCAGAATTTCTTCATTTTGATTCAGCAGTTGAGATCATCTTTGGACGGAAATTAATCAACACTTTATAGGGAGTGTAAGATTGCATGTACAGGGATTAACATATGGTTAATCCAACATATCGAACTCAAGGATGGTCGTAGGCTAAGCAACGAGGAGCAACATGGATGGTGTTAACTGGACTGGTCGGGTTGGTTTAGTCCAATTCTAAATCCTTGTGGTTTGGGTTTTTTTTTTCTTTTCTTTTTTTTTTTTTTTGTAACAAATTATGCTTTGACTTCATCTTTAACAATTGATGTTAAACCCAACTCGGAGTCAAAACTTTGAAATCTAAGCGTGCTATAACTTGGACCCAGGCCGGATGACTCGAAACTTTTTTTTTTCTAGAGATGCTTACTCTTTTGATTGCTACACTTACTCATCTACTCACTTAGATATGCATGAAGTACATAACCATATTTTCAAAGATTTTCCCACTAAATGGTAGACATGAAGTTGGTCGGATGTCTCATGTGAATTTGCTTCATATAAAAACAGGAGAAAATCAGCTATTTGTTTGAAAACAGTTGAGGTCCACCAATTTACTACGTACCTGTTGAAATACGGAGTCTGGAAGTGATCTTTTCTGTAAGAAGAGCACCGGAAACAATCTTGAACAGAAGTCTAAATTAGATTTGCAAACAAAAGTCCCGACAGAGTGCAACACGGAATTAGTTTGAGGACTTCTTTTTTTGAGAAAAGAAACTAGATTAAAAATCGAGTTGCTTGGACCTCAAAAGTACGACCGAGATCCTCTCTTTGGGGACTCACAACCTAAAATTTAAACTATTAGGAGAAGCAACAGCCCAGGCTAATAAATCCATATGACACCCCTTTTATTAGTTCATGCGGGGCTTCGGCAATCTCTTCTATTCAATCTCCTGATAGCCTCGTCATGGTTAGCTCCCTGAGAGAGAGAGGGGCCACTTATGGCCCGGATCCTACTCAATCCTAGTAAATTCTTCATGATCCTAATCAGTTTTAATAAGATGTCCATATGATTAATAAACATCATAATATACAATAAAATTGACTTTGATACCACTTGTAACTAGAGGTGGCAATTGAGTCAGATCAGATCGAAGACGAATCGGATCAATATGAGTTAGATCAGAAAATTATCAATCCAAATCCGATCTATTTATTAAACAGATCAAAAATTAAAATCTGAACCCAAACTTTTTATTAAATAGGATCCACTTAATCCATTTATTAAATGAATTAAGTGGATTAAATAGGTTGGGTTAAATGAGTCAAAAATTGATCAATCAGGTTTTAAACAGATTAAACAGATCTTAAATACGTTAAATAGATTAAATAGGTTACCTGACTCAATCCGACTTAAATATTAAATGGGTTCAAGAAGTTAAACGGATTAGATACCTGAAATTCAAATCCAATCTAAATATTTAATGGGTTAAACGGATCGACTTAAATATTAAATGGGTTAAAAAAAGTTAAACATGTCATATACTTGAAATTTAAATTTAATTTAAATATTAAATGGATTAAATGAATCAATTTATTTATGATCCAAACATGTTTAGCCTAAATTCAAACCTATTAATGATAAGTTGGATTGATGGATCGGATCATATTTTACCGATTTTATTTATAATATAAAAACTCAAGCTATTGGGATAAGGACCAGCTTAGGCTAATAAATTCATGTGAAACCCTTTTTATCAATTAATATAGGACCATAAATACCAAACTGAAAACACTGTAATGAATAGGCTGCATTCGATAATTTGGATGCGATCATGGTTTCATCTATAATATACTAAAAGTGTACGCCGATCTCATCAAATTGTGAACATAAAATATCCAATCAGATAGAGAAAACCTGCTACCAAAATAGAGATTAACGTAACATTTCCTGGCATCTTCCCTCCATCCTTCCTCAGAAACATGGCCTCATAGATAGGCAAGCAGTTGGCCACGATGAACCCAGATAAGAACAACTGCACGAACATTTCAATGAAAACCCCCTCAATTGTCACAGCTCTAGCAATCCCGATGATGAAGGAACTCAGGTTTACGATGGCCGCTGTACCCAAAACCACAAAGAATGGCGATGCTATGCCAAAATCAAGCATTCCCTTGTCATATCTCTCGCTTTGCTCCTCTTCCATCACTTTGCTGGTTACATTAAACCCTGAAGTGGATATGCCAACATGATCGAGTGCAAATTGGATAGTTCCAAAGAGGTAAGACGTGAGGCCTCTAGCCATCCATATCCTTTGATCATTCCACCACCTGTGAATTGTTCCCTTGGATCTAAGGAAATCGATAAGGTCTATAAAATAGGCAGCCAAGAAGAGGTAGGCATACAGATAGAACCATGGGTCAGAAACCTGCAATGCAAGTAAAACACGTCAAGAAAATAGTTCTCTTTGCCAACTTTTTGTCATATTGGTTTGCTTTGAAGAGAGAGGGCTATGAGGATGCAATAAGAATGACCATGCAAAATATCTACCAAATAGATTGATCAGGAAAAATAGAAAAGATTAAATTTCTAATCCATGGAGAACATCTATCGATCTTTGTACAATGAATAGAGAGAGGGGAAAGAGAGAGGAGGCAATTTTGAATTATTGCTCGTCTTTTCTATCATTTACCCACCTCATCCTTGGAAATTAACGCAGATCAAACCCTGTCCCATTGCCCAAGGGGCAAGGATCATAGCATCCAAGCAAGTACTTGGTGGTTTTGAATTTAAAGTTTGATGTTAGAGCTTCAATTTATTGTTTAGCTTTTAAGGATTTGTGATATTTTGTTGCACTCTTTTGTTTTTTTTTTTCCTGGGTACATCCTGCTCTCTCCATTGTTATACTTTCTTTTACTTAAGTGAATGGTGCTAGTCCCTCCTTTTTTTCTTTTTTTTTTCATTTTTTTCTGAAAACTTGACAACTAGCATTCCACTACCACAAAAATAATTCAAGTACACTTAAGCCGAATGAACTGCATGCCAAAAATAATTCCTACTCCGTAATGTAGCTGGTTCATATTGTCACAAAATATATTAGTCATATCAGACCTATTTGCACCCAAATGTAACCCGATTAAGTTGACAGATCACGGAGCCAACTAGAATCTGGATAACTGGGCCAGACCAGAACCACATCAGCTTAGATTTGCGTAAGATCCCGCATATCGACAGGTCTGATTTCTACCAGACTAAAAGTAGCCGATCATAAGCCGCATTGGAGTAGTGGCACAGAATTGGAATTTAACCAACTACAACTCTACTGCCACAAGCCTACAACGTGTACCATGATCAATTTTTGGCATATCAGATGAAGGCTCCTGAACTACTTAGGAAGCTAGAGTTGCATGTGAATGTATGCTTCACGTAAATCTGACACTAAAAACCTCTATATATAAGGACCACACTTGCAAGGGTCCACTTACATGTTAATAAATAGAAGTATTCCCATACACTCAAATCATTCGGAAGAGATGTTTCGTTGGATTCTTTTTTATTTTAGATAGCTGTGTAAATGGTTTCGCAATTTGCAAAACTTGGCTAAAGATGTATCTTAATTTGTTATTTTAGAGAATTTTTTCAAGTTTTCTCTTTGCTTGCGTGCATGTACTGGAGATGGAAAGAGGAGCATACCTGAGGGAACAAGCGCTTTTGATAGATGAGAGCCAATGGTGGGAGAAAAGCATAGATTGTGAGAGGAATGCACCATGATCCCCAATAAGCGTAATATGCATAGCACAAGCCCACAGGCAAGGAAGCCTTCCTGATTCCAAAGGTGAGGGGATTGTGCTTTGAGATGGCCACCTGTAAGTTCCCAATGCACCATCTCTTTATTTGGCCAAGGGCATCATTTAAGTTCTTTGGTGCATCGCCTGCGAATGCCGGCCTCTCAGGATCACAAAATATAGACTTCCAACCTTCACAGTGCAGGCGATAGCCTGTGTGGTAGTCTTCAACAAGCGACCCATAACGAAACCCAATCTGCACAAGTTTGTAACACCAATCACCACAAGGTTATATCACATAAATCTATAAACATAATTTCATTCCCGTTTGTGTTTCTATATATATAATTCTGACATGAAATCATTGTTCATCCATTATATTGGAGCAAATGAGCAATGGTTGTTGTTCGGCTCGGGCTACGAAAAAAAAAAATGATCGATCCTCTTTCACGACGGCATGCATCCATTGGATTGTGACCTGCACATATCTCAAAGCAATTGGAACTTCAAGTGGCCCTTGCACGATCAAATGGTGGATTTGTATGAAAGATTCAACCGCTGTCCATTGTTATTTACCCCACCGTACTAGGAACGAAGCAACGCCACCGAGAAATAATGGAATCGTATGAAAATTCAAATTAAAATAGCAGTTATATTATGACAATCGTATCAGGTTAACTACCAAATTAAAGTTGTTATTTAGATTTTCGTTATTTATGTGTATAATGTAACAGAAGACCTCTTGACTTATATGATGTTATATAACGACAACTATATATCCAAAATTATAATTCCAATTACTAACATTAGAACAATGCTGCATGATATTATTCTACGACTTACCGTTGAACCCCATTTTGCGCCAACCTCGTAGTTACAACTGGCCACTTCATGAGCCCGTTTCATCACCGACTCCGAACGCAAGTCGTGCGAGCCCAATGGAGCCAGGGGTGAGGAGTGCATGCCACGCAAAGCCCGCCTGTTAAAAAACAATTGGAGCCCATACAGTCGGGCCCACCGAACCCATCCATCCCTCGCGAATTGATTCGAAACGGGCGCTTTCCCTCGCCCCCGTAGATGTCGTTCTTGTTGAGCCCCTGGAAGTGCTGCGGAAACTGGACGTAGGCGAGGTTGGAAGCCATGGCTGGGTCCAAAAGATAGCACAGAGCTCGGAGAGGAGATTGGGGGTCATTGGAGTACATGTCAGAGTCCAAAGTGAGGACCACCGGCGCATTGGTCATGATGCTGGACACGCGGACCTTTTAATGGAATGAAAACAGGAGGATTAATGGGAGTTGAAGAATGGAAGAGAGTGCTTCACCTATTTTTTGTTGAAAAGAGAAGAGGGTATTTCTTTTGAAAAGGTTTTGGAGGGAGGTATCTTTACCAAGGCATTGAGAGCACCAGCCTTGAAGTGGTGGGGAGAATTGATATTTTTCTCTCTGGAGACGTAGATGAGGTTAGGTAATGCATTGCCCATGATATCTTTGTCTTTACTGCTTTCCAGCAAAACCTGTTCCACACCAATCATCATAATACTGATCAGTATACAGAGAGAGAGATCATGCCTCCCCCCACGCTTTTTTGCTATATCAGCAGTTCACCCTCCTTTTTTTTTCTTTTTTTCTTTTTCTTTTTTTTCAGAGACAACTATTTACTCCGTGAAGTGGGCTTATGATGTAATTTATCATCCATTTACCTCAAATTAATTAAATATCAAAATTGAGTTTTTTTTTTTTTTTTTTTTTTAAAGAATATATATAGTTTGTTGTTTGTTTTGGCAAGTGAAATATATAGGGATACAAGTTTCCACAAGCCCATTTTGTGTCGGCAGCATCCTGTTGTCGTGACAACAGAGTTTTGTGTGGGACAAAAAGGAAACTACAGAAAAAGGTAGCAAGGATTTATGACTGTAAAAGTAGCTCAAAAATTAGTGGTTAGTTGATGATGAATAATTTGATGGAAGTAGTGCATGCCTGAATTATTGACGGGTGATCATGGCGGGTAAATCTCTTCCATTTTTTGAAAATCTCTGGTTCTTCCGAAGAGGTAATTAAATCATTGCTAGCGACAAAGCCTCTTTGCAATGCACTTTCCACCTTCTCCTTCATGGCTTCATACATCATCTGAAGGAGTACAAAACAAAAATTGTGTAAGAGAAATATTTAATCGAAAGGTATAATATACGATATTTAGTTATATATCATGCAAGAAAAGAAAGATGATGCTATATATATATATATAATTTCAATCAATGAAAGATTATTTTTTCTAATCAAAATAGTTTAATCATAGCTTTGAAAAATCAGAAATTCTTTGTGCACCGCATACCCCCCATCCCTTTTTCCCCCCCCCACAACCCTGCACGTGATCCAATCATGGGCATGGTGCACAAAAAATTTTCCTTAAAAAATATTTTTTTTGCATAAATACCCTTCTTAATATTTAAATTTATATAAATACCCTCATAAATTACTATTTACATATTCATCCATTTTTTTTTTTTCTTTTTAACAACTATTCGTTAAGAGGATTTCAATTATTTCATTGTTAAACTGCTCATTTCTTAATGGCATTAGATGGTATGAATATATATATATATATATATATATATATATATACACAAAAAAAAAGTGAAAGATATATATACAAAAATAAATATTTTATAAGGGTATATAGAAAAATATTAATTTAGGATGTATACATATAAATTTAAATATTTAGAAGAATATATATATTAAAAAATCATAAAATTTTTATCTAGCATGTAAATGACGAGACAAAATTGATGCACAGCTAGGATAAAAAGTAACAAATTTCTCTTTTTTTAATGAAAAATGCCAAAGAGCAACAAATTTAATTATCAAAATATTATGTTTAGAATAAGCCGAACATTTTCATTCATCTTCATGGTGCCTTGTAAGATTAAATGGTCAGACTCCCACATATAAAAGGCAACATATGGCTGCATGTAAAATATCACTAAGAGGGGGATTTGGTATGAAGTGATCCACCTAAGATCAAGAGTGATGTATATATATAAAGATCTTAAGATTAATATATTTGATTGCACCATGATGATCTTATATGACAGTATTATGAAATTATCATAACTTTGTAAATCACCACCAAATCTCATAATGGGATATCCATTCTTAATGTTAGAAATCCAAAATCACCCTCGGACAGTGATGTTGGATTGAAATTTAAAGACAAAAATATTCCTTAGTTTAACAAAAAAATTGATATATCAATATATCATTAGTATATCATATCAATATTATATATTAGGTATTATATTATATTGATATTATGATATATATTATATTATAATATATTATTAATCATATAATTATCATATTATGATTCATGATAATTTTTAATTAAAGCAAAAATCTCTAATTATTTTTTATATTTATATAATAAAAATATTTATATATTATTTCTATTTATCTTATTTTTAATTAAAATAAATATTCATATAATAAATAATATATTATTAGTATAAATAAAATATTAATTTTATAATAATAATTAATATATTTTTATATAATATAAAATAGAATATATTATAAGTATTTTATATTTATATAATAAAAATATTTATATATTACTTCTATTTATCATATCTCCATCAGGAGCTCCATCTCGTACTAGGCTTCCTTTAACTTATAAAACTACACCTCATACTGAGCTTCCTGCCAGATAGTAATGTCCTCTCATCCTCTTCTTTCCTTCTAGAATAATCTTATCACTGTGCATGATCTTTAGGATTCCATCATCAGCTATGTACTTAAGTCGTTTGAATCAAATCTGCTTAGTGAGATAAAATTCTACTTGAAATTGAATATGTATCGATCGAACCTCCTCTAATTTCCTCACTGCACCGTCATATGTCCTCTTGGCCCAATTCATGGATGAATTCATGTGGCTCACCGCATTAATAGTGTAATCCCGCATGCATGGCATGTATGAGTTTGGTCGAGAGATGGGAACGCACAGCATACACGCAGTGCATGGGCTGTATTGCACGATCGTGTGGCTTAGAGCATGTGCAGCAAAGATCGGATGGCAATCAGAGGTATACGGGCATGTTTGAATCTTGATAAGAGTTTGACTCCGATCTAGTCAAGTTTTTGGGCCTATTTAAAGGGTCTAATGATGCTGTGGAGAAGTGTAGCATCTGAGTGTAGTTGAGAAGAATTATGGAGGTCGTGGGAGTGGCCGAGGAGTGCAGGAACAGAGGCTGCAACAATAGAGATATAGCAGTAACAGCGAGCAACACTACAATGCCATGTAGGGCCAATAGTAGTACTAGCAGATGGTAATAGGTACAGTGCATTTGGCGAGAGAGGTTGTGAGAGTAGAGTATTCTGTAGTTGCAGCGGATCTCTTTGAAGGATTTTGAGAAAGCTTTTGTAAGGGTGTGTTTCTTATTGAGAACGGTTTGTATATAAGAGTTAAGAGTGGATGTACTTTTTTTGTACTTATTTTTTTCTTTCATAGTGAAACTTGCATGCCCCATGGAGGTGAGCTTTTAGACTGATTATGTGTTCTCTATTTATTTTTTTTTCTTCCTTCTGTAACAAGGTAATATCGAATCCTATAACAAGGTAATATCAATGGATTATACTTGGAGCTCAGGCATGTTAGCAATTAAACCTCTAAAATTTTAAAAAAAAAATTAAAAAAAGAATTGACAATATATTAAGAATCTCAATTCAAAGTTGCCCTACCTAAAATTATAAAAAAATTATAGATCTCACACTCTTAGAATGCAGCACTGTACCTAAGTATACTATAGCTGATTGATTGTTGTTTATATTCCTCTCTTATAGATCATTGAAAATAAGAAAAATAAATATCATATCTATTTTTTTTATTTTCTTAAAAGTAAAAAATTCTTACTTGGTCAAGGTTCATGCATTGAGGAAGATAAAGCTCTTGATTGGAAGAAAATTTCAAAAAAGACAGCAAAGCAAGCTTGGATCACAGCATTAACTTGTTCCTCTATTTAAGCTTGAATCTCAGTTCTAACCTCATCTTGCAATTGAGCTCGAACGTCTTTCCTAATGCTATTCACGAACAACTTCTTAGCACGTTCGATAGCCCTTTGCACCTCTTCTTACATATTTTCATTGTACCTAACTCTTTTAGATGGTATCTTCTTTTCAGCACCTTTGCCATGAAAATAACCAAACTTTTGGTCAAGTACTTACAGTGATATGTCATCGCGAGTCATTTGGGATTCATCCTCTTGTGTTTGTTGAACAACCTCCTCAAGTTATTTCTGTAATAGATTATAAAAGATGATATGCCAAAATAATGCATAATGAATTTTATGAGCAATAAGAAAAGTTTTTTAAGTAACATGGATCTCCTTGGATTTAGGGTCAGACCATACTAATTCTTCTTCTTTATTTTTTTTAGTGTGCCGAATTAACCAAATCTAATCTGGTGGTGCTTTTTCACCTGTTTCTAGGTTCTTCTGCGATGAATCATAAAAAAATAAGTGTTTCATTTAAAACTTTCTAAAACTATGTTAAATCTTCAACTTATTCTAAAAACTTATAGTTGATTCTTTAACTTCAGCATAAGATCGGGAGCCACATGTATGCTTAGTAACTAGCTTTTTCCTATTTGTTGCATTTCGCTTGCTTATTTTCTACAAACAATGGATGCATGCAACTAACATCATCCATAAATCCAAAATGATGATGTATGTATATATATTAAATATAAATTAAACTTTAATTTGTAAAAACCTGAAAAGCATTGAAGTATGCCATCATATATTTTCAATCTTCTGGAGTAACATCCTCAAGAATATTAGCCAACCTCTCCTCATCAGTTCTAAATTTCTTATATAAATCATGCAAGCGATTTCTCTAACCTCTATAAAGTCATTGCATGGTGGCTAAGATAAAAGCAAATAAACGATATTTATTCCTATCATCTTCCATCTTAAACTTCTCCTACAAACATAAACAATGTAAATTGTATGTTAATATATACAAATAAAAATAAACAAGATACTAAAATCAATCATAAATATTTAATTTATCTTTACTTACAGCCACATTCGCTCACCTACACTATTTGCTACATCTGGCCAATTTTCAAAATTAATGGAGCTTGTGTCCTGATAATATAATCACAAAAATTGACAATATCTCTAGCAATGATACTAACTTTCAATGATCCATTCTTTATTCTCATATCAACATTAATACATTTGTAATGCCCACACACATTCTTACTTGAAACAGATGTTATAGAAAATAAATTACAATTACTATAACTAAGTTTAAGTAGAACAAATTAAAACTTTCCACTATAAATAAAATATTATTATATCGGCATTACTACAATGACTAGAAATTCTTGGTTGAGTTTAAAGTTGTGGATTGACTTTGTTGCAATTCAAGTATCTGATCTTGATGTTCATTTGTAGAGATAGTGTTGTTTGCCTCTCTACTGACTAAAATACTTATAATATCTGAAAAATAATCATTTGCAGCAGCTTAATGAAGAACTAATGCATTAGATAAATTGTCGTAGGCACTCAAAAAAATGTGCATTAAACTATTAACCTGAGGACAACAAATTGCATTTCCAATAAGTGCAATCAAAAGGTTCTGTACAATCAAATGCCATCCTTTCTATAATATTTGAAATAGAAGAAAAATTCACGGACCATCTCCCAGTCAAGACTAGATCGTATGTGTTTGGAAATGAATGGTACATTAGTGATTGTAGTTCAACAGGATACCGATTAGGTGGAAGCATAGTAGGTGAAATTTTTATAGAATCAAAAAGTCTACTAGGTGGGTTAGATAGAATAAATTTGTTGGAAACATGAGACTTGAGTTGAAGAGCTATTTTCTACGGCACTACATCTTGCAAACCACATATCCATATTGCAAATATTGAAAAAAATGATAATACGAAGGCCTCTAAAAAAAGTAGCAACTCTGAGATGCTCTATATGGGCAATATCTCCTCAACCCGTAAATGATTTAAGCCTACCGCTTCACAATTTAGAATCCCGACACTCTTATTTTGTTTTTTTCTTACTTCAAATTCTTTTTGCAGAGGGGAAGTACCTTATTTTCTTATTATTTTTACTCAAAAAAAAATTTCTACAAAAATAAAAACAAAATAGAACTCCATAAATTAAACCTAGAAGCCAAAAAAGATTATTTTGATCCTTTTGGTCCTAAATGAGAGTTTAGAGAGGTGGAACTTAGCCTACCACAGGTCCTGCATTATGGATTTGGTATCATATTCATGTTATCATGAGAACACAACTCCATGAACTAAAAGTTAGGAGCCAAGGTAGAGCTTGGAAGTCTGACATCGTGGATTTAGTATCATATTCGTATTATCATTTGAATAGAAATCTACAAATTGAAAATAAAGGAGCCAAAGAAAAATCCTTTTAATTAAAAATCTCCAAACCCTACAAAATATCATGCTTTTATCTAGATTAACTCTCCAAAACCTTAAGCTCACACCACCGCAACTCACATAAAATCCCATTTTCTTGACAAAATTCCAATCGGAACCTAAAAACCCCTCCAATATTCTTAGATGCTCTCTTTCTCCATAGATCTCCAAAAAACAACAACGAAATGAAAAGAAAAAAATGTAAAAACTAAAAAAAATAATCAATCTATGAGGGAAAGGTCATACCTTTGATTTTTTCCATCCATCCTTTGTTTCGCTAATTTTTTTTATGTTTTTCCTGGGTTTTCCTCCATTTTTTATGTTCTTATGAGGCTTAATCATGTGGGAGGCTTGGAGTGGCCAAATGAGGAAGACGAGGGATCTTTGAGACTCTTTTTTATAAAATCCAAAAAGACGAGCAAAAATTGATTTCTCGGTAGTTAAATTTCTTTTCTATATTTTTATTTAATTTTCATATCTTTCTCTTCTTTTTTTAGTTTTTCACATCCACAGGAGTCTCAACTGCGAGAAATAATTTTGCATTGGGTGTGCATGAATAACAATTTGAATGGTATAAATATATTTATCCATCAACTTTAAAACATACAAGAGTTGGAGTTTATTAGTTAATTTGATGATTAGATTATTAACAGGTTTCAGCTTCAAATCCTCATATTTATTTACTATATTTATTTTTTTAATAAAAATTTATACATGCATATATATATATATATATATATATATATATATATATATATATATATATATATATCCTTTTTTTTTTATACTTGAGTGATGCTTTTTTTTTTTTATGAATCTTGATAAGACTCCTAACATTAGAAAAGACCCATTTTAGAAAAAAATTTAGAATAGAGATGGCAATTAGGTCACGTTAAGTCAGATACGGATTGGGACGGACATGTATCAAATATTTAGTACGCTAAATTCAACTTATTTATTAATTATTAAATAGATCAAAAATTCATACTTGAACCCAATCTATTTAATAAATAAATAAGCCAATCCGATCCATATAATTTATTTATTAAATAAGTCAAGTCATTAAACAGATTAAATAGGTTAAGCAGGTCAAGTTAAATAGGTCAAAACTATGTTAAACAGATAACATGGAATATAACAAATGAAGGAAGATAATATGTTAAATAGGTCAAGTTAAATAGCTATTACATATATGTAGCCAAAATGTAACTTGCTTCATTTGAAGGAAGATAACATAGAACATAATAAATAACAAATGCAAGTAAAATGGAGAATATAGTTTCAAAAGCATTTAATTAATTAATTAGTATAGTATCTAAGAATAATATGTATATAAGGGAACTTGTGTTCAGGTCTTCTAATCTCATCTCATCCAACTAGATAGAGCAAGCACATCATATATATCAAGATAGTACAAATAGCAAAAATCAATGAAATACTTATAATGGTATTTTTATTTGTAGCTCATACGAAAACATGACAAAAATAGAATACCACAAACAGTAAGACTTTCTAAAAACAAAAATGGAACGTACTTCAAACTCCATTCATATTTTCATCAATCAAGAGTCTAACTAGGATCTGAACCCCAACACTTTAACATGAATGTTTGAATCTATCCTTTTTAATCAGATTGAAATAGTCGAAAGTAATAAGAAAAATTAAATATTCAACAAGTAATTCATAAAATTTTAAGATGAAATAGACTGAACATGCTACAAAAGAACCCATAACATTGATCTAAAGGAATTTAAAATGCATTGGGAGGCGAAATGATAATGTAGGATCAATGAAATTGCCATGTAGAGTCCTAGTTTAGATAAACTAAAAAATAAATTAGAAACTAAAATCTCACCATGGTAGCATAGGGGAGAGAGAGTGAGTAATAGAGAACGGGCTTATCTATACAAAAAGACTTTTGGTATTAGAGCTGGGTTTTGAATTCTAACCTTTACTGTAGTGCGACAACCTCCTCCAAATCCAATCCAATGTACACCAGAATGTTTTCTTCAATAGAGTTATCAATTGGAAAAGTGTCAATTATGAGTTCTCTCACTTCACTACCGATAAAAATGAGGGTGTGGGGCTTTCTGGGTTTGAGTATTAGTGAAAAAGTGGTAAACGTGGAGAGATGAAACGTTTTATTTCTTCTTCTTCTTCTTTTGAGGGGGCAAGGCAAGGGCTTCCAATAAGGGATTTGGTGCATCCATTTCAAAAAAATAAAAAAAAAAGGTTCTACTCATGTATGATTTTTTTAATATTTTTTTGTTTCAATGACAAATAAATACAGTCATCGAATTTTTTTTCTATGACAAGAAAATATTTTCATTGATAAGTAAGTATTGTCACCAATGCCTTTGAATGACAGAATTTCAATTCTTGTCATGAATAATATTTTTTTTTCTAATCAATATTTTAGATTTTGGCACTTTTATTTAGTGATAGATTCTAGTGACAAGGAAAAAAATTTTGTCATCAATATATAATTAATAATCTATAACAAAGATAGTTGTTTGTCATTAAAATAAATCAATTGATGCTAATTAGTGATAAGCATAATTTTTTGTCATAGAATATTTATTTTCAGTGATAAAAATTTTCTTTGCCATGAAATACTTGCTACTGTAGATAAGATTTCTTATAGTGAAAGTGTTTCTCCTATTTTTTGTTGAAAAGAGAAGAGGGTGTTTCTATTTGACAAAGTTTTGGAGAGAGGGATTTTTACCAAGGTATTGAGAGCACCAGCCTTGAAGTGGTGGGGAGAACTGATATTTTTCTCTCTGGAGACGCAGATGAGGTTTGGTAATGCATTGCCCATGATATCTTTGTCTTTGCTGCCTTCTAGCAAAACCTGTTCCACACCAATCATCTTAATACGGATCAGCACACAATGAGAGAGAGACTTCATGCCTCCCTTTAGTCAAGAATAAATAACTTTTTTTTTTTGCCAAAATAATTAATAAGATACTTCACATTGGCAAAGAACCTTTGGAGAATAATCCCCCCATCCCATCGGCCCCCTCTGTTTTTTCTCTGTATCAGCAGTTCACCTTTAATTTTTTTGTCTTTTCTTCCAGTGACAACTATTTACTCCATGAGGAGGGCTTATGATGTAATTTATCATCCATTTGCCTCAAAGTTAATTAAATGTCAAAATTGAGTTTTTTTTTTTTTTTTTTTTTTTGAGAATATATATATAGTTTGTTGTTTGTTTTGGCAAGCGAAATATATAGAGATACAAGTTTCGACAAACTCAATTTGTGGTCAGGAGCATCCAGCGACAACAGAGCTTTGTGTGGGATAAAAAGGAAACTACAGAAAAAGGTAGTAAGGATTTATGACTGTATAAGTAGGTCAAAAATTAGTACTTAGTTGATGAATAATTTGATGGAAGTAGTGAATGCCTGAATTATTGATGGGTGATCACGGGGGGTAAATCCCTTCCATTTCTTGAAAATCTCTAGTTCTTCGGGAGTGGCAATTAAATCATTGCCAGCGACAGAGCCTCTTTGCCATGCACTCTCCACCTTCTCCTTCGTGGCTTGATACATTATCTAAATTAAGGAGTCAGAAACAAAAAATTGTGTAAGAGAAATATTTAATCAAAAACTATAATGCATGATATATAGTTATATATCATACAATGAAAAAAAAGATGATGCTAGTATACAAAAATAAAAAACAATATTTCAATCAATAAAAGATTGTTTTTTTCAAATCGAAGTAGGTCAATCATAGCTTTATTTATTTTTTTTTTTTCATGAATACCCTCTTTAATATTTAAATTTATGTAAATACCCTTTTTAATTTATGTGTTCATCTATATAATTTTTTTTTCTTTTTAACATCTATATATTCATTAAGGGGATTACAGTTGTTTCAATTTTAAATTGCTCGTTTCTTAATGGCATTAGATAATATGGATATATATGTAGAAAAAAATGTAAATGATATATATAAGAAATAAATATTTTAAAAAAGTATGCATAAAAATAATAATTTGGGAGGTATTTATATAAATTTAAATATTTAAGAAGATATATACATAAAAAAATTCAGAAAAATTTTATCTAGCATGTAAATGACAAGAGTCAAACTTCATGTATAGCAATGGCAAATAGTAACAAATTTTTTTTGTTGAATAGAAAATATCAAATAGTAATAAATTCAATTATCAAATTATTATATTTAAAATGAGCCAAATATTTTCATCCATCTTTATGGTGCCTTGTGAGATTAAGTGGTTGATTATAGTCCCACGTATAAAAGGCAGTATGGCTGCATGGGAGCCATCACTAAAGGCACTTTAGCTTCTAAATATGCCAATTTAAGAGTGCATGCATGCATGCATGCATGCATACATACATACATATATATATATATATAGGTAGATTGGTCTTCGATCAATCGAAGCCTAATCTATATCCGATTGGATTTTCAACTATTCGAAGCCTAATCTATATATATATATATAGAGCCAAGACTAGAATACATTCGACCGAATTTGGATCAAGATCTGATCAGATCAAAACTCTATAATGAAGATTTTACATCAATGATCCAAGCCGTTGAATGTGATCTACTATTCAAAACTACTTGCATACCAAAAATCATATGATTTGAAGATCCCTAGCCTATGCATCAAGTAGTCAAAAATTGGATAGCCTAAACAAAATTGTATTAGATATATTTTTGGATCACTTGATGCATAGGCTAGAGATGTTTAAATCATATGATTTTTTATGTGCAAGCAGTTTTGAGGTAGTAGATCATATCCAACGGCTTGGATCATTAATGTAGATCCTTATTATAGAATTTTTACTTGATCTGATCTGAATCCAAATCTGATCGAATGTATTCTATTTTGGTTCTATATATATATATATATATATATATATATATATATAAAGAGATACATAAATATATGCACAAGTGGATCTACTAAAGTTTTAACCTATATCGTAATATGTGGATCTACTAATTTGCAAGAAGAAAAGTATATGCTTCAAATAAGATGTTTAATCCATGACTCAACAGAAAATTTAGCCCAATCTTATGAATTGCTAAAATAGGGTCCTAAAAGTATTCAACAATTTCAACGGCATTGCCAGCATCTCGGCTTGGAAACAATATAAAATTCATCCTTGTTATTACTTTTAGGACACCCAACAGGCTTATCAGGATACCGATCGAGTTAGGACACCCAACAGGAATCTTGGCGTCCAAATATCTGATACCAATGGTGCTAATTAATCCCTTGCTAATCCGGCCACCTTATATATATATATAAACAACTATGCTCTATCCCTTTCTTGGTACTTGCATTATAATTTTATGTTCTGTCCATGTCGACAGCCTCGTTTGTCCTTGCCCTTCTGTTGCTATTTTCCACTGGCTCGTGTTTGACGACGAGCAAAGAAAAATCTATGCCCGTAACTTCGCATTTGGACGATGATGTGTTCTAAGATGATTTGTTGTGACTCTAAAATGAGTACCGCATCCAGCTGTTGCGGCTGATAGGAACCATTGATGAAATCGATAACGGCGCTTTCAGGCTGTCGTATTACACCCAACTTGGAAACCATTATTGCTCGGGACAAAATTGCCGCCCTCGAGATGGACGAGCCAACCACGTCACCGTGCCATCGAGCCTCTTTCCAACGGATTTTTCTAGATACCAGAACTCCAACGTATTTATTATATATATACGAACTCCAAATCTTTGAATTGCCTTAACTACTATTTTAACAAATTAGTGTACTATTTATAAGTTTTGATAATATATTTATACTATTTTAGCACGTATATATAAACACCAACGCAAAACACCAGCCATTAGCCTAAGTATTTAGCCGCCGCTGCAAGCCTTCCATCCGATTGAGACTATTAAAAATAAAAAAATAAAAAAAATAATAGAAGGTGAGACCCTTTTCCATAATTTTTTTTTTTTTACTTTATTTTTTTTTTATTTCATTCTCTTTTTTAGAGATCTATGGAGAATGAGAGCACTTGAAAGAGATCAGAGGAATTTCTTAGATTTTGATTGGAGGTTTTTTCTCAAGCATATGGGATTTTGTTCAAATTGCTATGGTCTGAGTTGGTCACTTAAGGTTTTGAGAGCTTAATCTCGATAGAAGGATGGTATTTTGTAGGATTTGGGGCTTGTTGACCAAAAGAATTCTTCTTTGCTTACAAAATTTTCAATTTATAAAGTTTTACTCTCGTGATAATATGAATATGAACGAGGGGTTCAGGGTATACCAATTTTAAATGGGATGGATTTGGATGGTTACAGATTCAGATACGAGTAGGACTATGACTGAGATGTCAAAGTGAAAATATTGTACTGAATAAGCTGCATTCCGTAGATCCGATGCAGATATAGTTACATCTATAATATAGTTATCCATCCTTGCTAGCTAAAAGTATTTGCCAACCTCATCAAATAGTGAAAATAAAATATCCAATCAAGTGAAGGAAACCTGCCACCAAAATGGAGATTAACGTAACATTTCCCAGCATCTTTCCACCATCCTTCCTCAAAAACATGGCCTCATAGATAGGCAAGCAATTGGTCACGATGAATCCAGATAAGAACAAGTGCACGAACATTTCATTGAAGACCCCCTTGATCCTCGCAGCTCTTGCAATCCCAATAACAAAGGAACTCAGGTTTACGATGGCCGCTGTACCCAAAACCACGAAGAATGGCGACTCTACGCCAAAATCAAACATCCCCTTGTCATATCGCTCGCTTTGCTCCTCTTCCATTACTTTGCTGGTTACATTAAACCCTGGAGTGGATATGCCAACATGATTGAGTACAAACTGCATGGTTCCAAAGAGGTGAGATGTGAGGCCTCTGACCATCCATATCCTTTGATCACTCCACCACCTATGAATTGTTCCCTTGGCCCTGAGGAAATCAACAAGATCTATAAAATAGGCAGCCAAGAAGAGGTAGGCATGCAGATAGAACCATGGGTCAAAAACCTGCAATACAAGTAAAACATGTCAAGAAAACAATTCCCTTTGCCAACTTTTGGTTGTACAGGTTTGCATGGAAGAAGTGGGGGGGGGGGGTGCTATGAGGATTTAATGGCAGCGAGCATGCAAAAGATCCTTCACCAACCAAATATATCAATCAAGAAAACAGAAAAGATTAAACCTCTAATCCATAGAGAAATGCAGATCCTCGAACAATGAATAGAGGGAGGGGAAAGAGAGTGGAGGCTATCGGCAATGGATGAAAGAATTGCACTGGGGTGGTAAAGGTGGATGAAGAATAGCCATTTAATATTGACTATATAGACCGAAATGAAAACAAATAACTTTGTGCCATCTACCATCGATACTTCATAGGATAACTTTGTGCAATTTTAAACCATCCCCACGGTTTACCCATCTCACCCTAGGGATTGTCTTAGACCATAGTCCAAGTGGCGAGGTGATAACATTTAGCCAAGCATTTGGAGATTTTGAATTTAAATTCGAATTTTATAGTTTCCATACATTGGTGGCTTTTTTGGATTTGTGATATTTTGTTACGGTCTCTCTTTTGTTATACTTTCTTATAGTTAAGTAGATGGTGCCATCTAGTATTTGGATCATCAGGCCAAATGTGACTTGAGTCATATAAGTTTAGATTTGGGCAATATTAATTAGACCTATTGACGGGTCTAAGTTACCAATAGAATGGCAATTCCTCATCATAAGGTGTATTAAATTAGTGCCCTAGAGTTGAAATACATCTAACTATAACTTGACCGCTACAACTTGAACTATGATCATTTTTCAGCAAGTCAAATTATGGCACTAAAACCATTTAGAAAGCTACAATTATATGTGAACAAGACCTACTATTTTAGTGTCGAATCTCATACCGGTACCATTCTATTATAATATTAATACATGATATGGTATGAGATGACAGTATATCTCTAGTGTTGGTACAATATAAGACTATATATCAGTTCATTACCAATACAGTACAATACTTTCGGTACAGTGCTATAGTATCGATTGGTACAATTAATCCTATACATGAACTTATACTCCACATAAATCTAATATTGAAAATGACTAAACTTGCAAGGGTCCATTTACATGTAAATAAATAGAAGTATTCCTATATACTCAAATCATTTGGAAGAGACGTTTTGTTTGATTCTTTTTTATTTTAAATAGCTGCATAGACAGTTTTGCAATTTTCAAAAAATGGCTAAAAATTTATTTTGATATGTTATATTAGAGATTATTTGAAAAGGTTTTCTTTTTGCTTGTGTGCATGTGTATGTGTTTCTCTCCGCATTGGAGAGGGAAAGAAGAGCACACCTCGGGGAACAAGCGCTTCTGATAAGCGAGAGCCAATGGTGGGAGAAAAGCATAGATTGTTAGAGGAATGCACCATGATCCCCAATAAGCGTAATATGCGTAGCACAAGCCCATGGGCAAGGAAGCGTTCCTGATTCCATAGGTAAGGGGATTGTGGTTTGAAATGGCCACCTCTAAGAGCCCAATGCACCATCTCTTTACTTGGCCCAGGACATCATTTAAGTTCTTTGGTGCTTCGCCTGCGAACGCCGGCCTCTCAGGATCACAAAATATAGACTTCCAACCTTCACATTGTAGGCGATAGCCTGTGTGGTAGTCTTCAACAAGCGACCCATAACGAAATCCAATCTGCGCAAGTTTGTAACATCAATTACCACATGATCATATCACATAAATCTATGAACATAGCATCGGGCTTAGTCGGGTTTCAATCCCATTTGTCTTTCTATATAATTCTGACAATGAAATTATTATTCATCCATTATAATGGAGTAAATGAACGATAGTTGCCATTGGATTGCATGATAAAATGATTGATCTTCTCTCACAATAGCATCCATGTAGATGCTAAAGCAATCCGGACTCCATCACTCATCTATTTGCATAAATCTCGAAGTAATCGATCCAAAGATGAATTCACGTCAAAGGCATAACCCCTGTTCGGTGTTATTTACCGAACGAACAGAGTAGAATAATTAGGAATGTAACAATGCCTATTGTAATAACAATTATAAACCATGGAGAAATAATGGAATCATGTGAACATTGAAAATTACAAATAGCAGTTATACTACGACATCAATAACAGGTTGACCACCAAATTACGGTTGTTCATGTGCATAATGTAACGGAAGGCCTCTTGAATCATATGGTGTTAGATAACGGCAACTATATACTCGAAATTTTAATTCCCATTATCAACATTAGAACAATGCTACGTTGTATTATTCTACGACTTACCGTTGAACCCCATTTCGTGCCAACCTCGTAGTTACAACTAGCCACTTCATGAGCCCGTTTCATCACCGAGTCCAAACGCAACGAACCCGACCCCCTCGGCTCGCTCGAGTCGTGCGAGTCCGACGGAGCCAGAGTTGAGGAGCGGCCGCTATGCAAGGCTCGCCTGGCAAAGAAACAATTGGAGCCCACGTAGTTGGGCCCACTGAACCCGTCCATCCCTTGCGCGTTAATTCGGAACAGGCGCTTCACCTCGCCCCCGTAGATGTCGTTCTTGTTGAGCCCCTGGAAGTGCTGCGGAAACTGGACGTAGGCGAGGTTGGAAGCCATGGCTGGGTCCAAAAGATAGCACAGAGCTCGGAGAGGAGATTGGGGGTCATTGGAGTACATGTCACAGTCCAAAGTGAGGACCACCGGCGCATTGGTCATGATGCTGGACACGCGGACCTTTCGATCAAGAGGATCAAGGGAGTTAAAAGAATGGAAGAGAGTGCTTCTTCTATTTTTTATTGAAAAGAGGAGGGTGTTTCTATTTGACAAAGTTTTGGAGAGAGGGATTTTTACCAAGGTATTGAGAGCACCAGCCTTGAAGTGATGGGGAGAATTGATATTTTTCTCTCTGGAGACGTAGATGAGGTTTGGTAATGCGTTGCCCATGATATCCGTGTCTTTACTGCTTTCCAGCAAAACCTGTTCCAAACCGATCATCTTAGTACGGATAAGTATACAATAAGAGAGAGAGAGAGAGACTTCATGCCTCCCTTTAGTTGAGAAGAGATACCAATTTTTCTTTTTTTTTTTGCCAAACTGGTTAATAAGATACTTCATATTGGCAAAGAACCTTTGCAGAAAAAACTCCCTCCTCCCCGCCGGATCACCCTTTTTTTTTTTTTTTTTTTTGTCTGTCTTTTCTTCTTAGACAACTTTTACTCCGTGAGGAGGGCTTATGATGTAATTTATGATCCGTTTACCTCAAAGTTAATTAAATATCAAAACTGAGTTTTTTTTTTTTTAGAATATATATAGTTTGTTGTTTTTTTGGAAAGTGAAATATATAGGCATACAAGTATCCGCAAACCTATTTTGCGGTCGGTAGCATCCTGTTGTCGTGACAACAGAGCTTTGTGCGGGATAGAAAGGAAACTATAGTTATGACTGTATAAGTAGGTCAAAAATTAGTAGTTAGTTGATGATGAATAATTTGATGGAAGTAGTGCATGCCTGAATTATTGACGGGTGATCACGACGGGTAAATCCCTTCCATTTCTTGAAAATCTCTAGTTCTCTGGGAGTGGCAATTAAATCATTGCCAGCGACAAAGCCTCTTTGCAATGCACTCTCCACCTTCTCTTTCATGGCTTGATACATAGCCTAAAGGGGTAAGAAACAAAAAAATATGTAAGAAAAATATTTAATCGGAAGGTATAATGTATTATATGTAATTATAGATCATATATATATATATATATATATATATATATATATATAAAGATGATGCTAGTATACAAAAACAAAAAAAAGGTTATTTCAATCGAAGTCCAATCATAGCTTTAAAAAATAAAAGTTTTTTTTGCATGAATACCCTCTTTAATATTCAATTTTGTATAAATACCCTCACAAATTATCATTTACATGTGCATGCATATATATATTTTTTCTTTTTAACATCTATTCCTTAAGGGGATTTCAATTATTTTAATTATAATTACTTATTTTTTAATGACATTAGATGATATATATATATATATGTGTGTGTGTGTGTAAAGATATACATAAATACATACACATGTGGATCTACTATAGTTTTAACTTAAATGGTAACCTGTTTATTAATTTGAAAGAAGAAAATAAATAGGGTATGCTTGAAATAAGATGTTTAATCGATGACCAAAATTTAGCCCAATCTTACCGAATTACCGAGACAAGTCCTAAAAGTATTCAACAATTTCAACAACATTGCCGGAATCTGGGCTTGGAAACAATATAAAATTCATCCTTGTTACGTAGAATCACCGCAACAGGCTTGTCAAGATACCGATCGAGTTAGGACACTCAACAGGAATCTTGGCGCTAATTAATCCCTTGCTAACCCGGCCACCTTATATATGTATAAACAACTGTACTCTCTCTTTCTCGATACTTGCATTAGAATTTTATATTCTGTCCACGTCGACAGCCTCGTTTGTCCTTCTCCTTGCCATTCTGTTGCCATCCCCCACTGGCTCTGGCTCGTGTTTGACATCGAGCAAAAGAAAAATCTACGCCCATAGCATTGCATTCGGACGGTAATGTGTTTTAAAATGATTCGGTTTGACCGTAAAGCATCCTCCAGCTGTTGCGACTGATAGGAAACACTGATGACATCATATATATAAAAAAAGAAAAAAGAAAAAGGCGCTTTCAGAGTGCTTTGTTTCACCGGGCAACTTGATATCCATTATTGCTCGGGACAAAATTGCCGCCCTGGAGATGGACGAGCCATCCTTCTCACCATGCCGTCAAGCCTCTTTCCATCGTCGGCACCATAGCAAAGAATCACTGATATGCTTGTTTTTTCTTATGAATAACTGATATGCCTGTCGACGGGGCCTACGAGACAAGGACCCACACATCCAAACTAATTGGTATTCTCGGTAGGGACTCAAGCATATGGGTCAAGTACGACACAATTATCTCAAGCAAGAAGATACCATGCTTTTTAGTTTACTCTTCTTCAGGATGATGAGACCGGTTTCATTTTATAGATAAGGATTTGTCAAATAAAATTCAATGGTGGCTCCTCATGAAGAATAACACCAATCTCATCCATTCAATGAAATATCAGATCATAATTAAGGCTTGAAAGGATTTGCGCAATTCACAAGATTTAGCGTTCATGGAGTGCTATAAGTAAACTCGCCTTCTTTTAATCTGAACATTATGGCTAGATTTGATTGCTGGGAAAATTGATAAAGAAAAATCTAGTAAAAATTAAAAGAAAATTGAAATAATTAAAATTGAGAATTTTTTATTGCTTGATTGCAGTAAAAAGAATCAAGAAATAAGTTGTTGATTTTTCGGTGTGACCGGTCATCTTAA
This sequence comes from Cocos nucifera, assembly GCA_006176705.1. Taxonomy (NCBI): domain Eukaryota; kingdom Viridiplantae; phylum Streptophyta; class Magnoliopsida; order Arecales; family Arecaceae; genus Cocos; species Cocos nucifera. The sequence continues at coordinate 362,090 of QRFJ01000030.1, forward strand.
TTAAATTGTTTAGAGATTTTTTATATATATATTTTTTTTTTAAAAAAAAATATATATATATATATATATATATATATATATATATGTATATATTATAATTTTTTTCAACCACCAGATTTTGAACAGAAATATTGAATATAATTAATTTTATACGTCACTTTCTCGATGACCAAATAGACCCGACACTCTAATCAATTTAAAGTAAGAACCTAGGGATTCCTTTTTTGTGTAAACTTGTCATGCAAAATGTTGACATAACTTAAGAAGAGGATGGTGCTGGCAGTAAATTAAGAAAAAGCTTTCTTCTTAATTAGCCTTCCCAAATCAGAGCTAGTACCTCCAGCAAATTTGTCGACTGGGATATTTTTCTTTATTTGGAAAAATGTGGCTTGGAAGCCACAACGTGGTTTGATTTTTTTAGATGCTAATTATAATTATTCAGGTCTACTTATCAGAGTTTTTAGTTATTAAGAATTAATGTTTAATTATTTCCGCGCAGCTATGACTTTACTACATGTAATGCATAAAATAATTAACGTATGGCCCAAAGCAGCAAAATGGACAACCAGGAAATAATAAATAATGCCTACTTTAGATGCCGTGCCAGCTGATGGCATGGCGTACCGCATTCAAAAGTTGAAGTACTAAAAAAACTTCAAGCTATGCTGCGATTGGCGGAGAATGGCACGGAAATCTACCCTCGTGCCCGGGCACCGCATCTTAGAAGCCATGTGGGCTCCAATATTCAGCACGGAAATCTACCCCCGTACATATTTTATTACCCTCCAGCTTTGAACCTATCAATTTAACGTAGAAGAACCCTCGCTTGTATCCGCCGTTAAATTAAATATTAGGTGCTTGATCCAAAAAAACCTCCAAACTAAATTTGAAACATTTTGATCATCATAAATAAAATAATATAAAATTTAAAAATAAAATATTAAAAAAATTAAGTCATAGGCCAAACTTATATGACACCATACTCTTTGATGATCGGGCTTAAATTATATTATTTGATTAAATTAATTTATTTTAAATAAAATTTTAATTAAATATATTTTTTAATTTAAAATAAAATATGTAAAATAATATAAGATAAAATTGATGTAGAAGTCGAAATCTATTTTCTAAAAATTTTAACTTCTTCAAATTTATTTTTACTTATGATATTTATTTTATATATGTATATATATATTAGAATTAGAAAATAAAATTTGATTTGATGTGTGCAAAAATAAATTTTACTATTATAAATAGAGATAATATATTATAATTTTTAATTAATTAATTAAAATATGACATTTAAGTTTTATCTTTTTTTTTTCTTTTTTTTTTTCTCTCTTTCTCTAAATTTTGCTAAGAAGATTTAAGTTGGATAGGTTGAGAAAAAAAAAAAAAAAAAAGGTTGAACCATTATTTTAAGATATATATAAAAAGATGAATAAAAAAACTTGAATAATACTTGGCGACGTAATTTATATATACCTCACGTCCTAATCAGATATGCGTAGTTATCGAAAAGAATAAATTTCCACCCCACCCCGAAACCCCAACCTTTTTCTTGTGGGTGTAACGGGTACTCTCATCCTCCATGAATGATAAATCTCCATGAAAGCTGCAAGTGCAAACATGGAGATGCTATTAAGAAAAGGCAACATGTCCCACGTCCTAAAACTCGCGTTCTTCTAGCATTTTATATCTCAATAATATAATAAACTAGTGGTCCTTGTTGTCAATCACATATTTTATTTTGCACACTCTGGCATGGAAAGGTTCCCTTATCTGGTTGTCTTTCTTGATCTGAATGAAATCTTGGACTCATATCCTGGGTTCTCATATTTTTGCTCAGAAAGGCTAAAAAAAAAAAAAAGCTAGTAACCATTAACTAATATATGAAACTTGCTATAATTACTGATAAAACATGGAAACTTTCTATTTTTTTACTTCTATTTAATTATCTAACATCTATTTATTTAAGGAAGGGAAAAGACCCGATTGGTATTTCAAATGATCAGCAGTGGAGAAACAAAATATATAATTAATACACCCTGTTGCTTATTGCTTACCTTCATCTTGTCAGAGTTTCCACCAATACTGGAGTTGAAGTAGACCTCAGGAGACCTCTCCTGAAGCCCGTTCTCCCAGCAGAATGGCAACCAGTACCTGGCGAACATGGCCGCCTCCATGAACGCAAAAAGAGTCACCTCCGAGCCCCCATCATCGGAGACATAGACTGAAAGCCTATCGGTCGGATAGTCGAAGGCCATCACCGATAGCGCGGTGCTCACGACGCTCATGGGTGGCTCCTTGTGTGGGTCTGCGGTGCATATAAACACATCTAGCGCCGGCAAGTTTTTCCGGCCCACCGTATCGATGAGGCGGTCCGGGAATTCCCGGCGGCGGACCGAGCGCCACCGAAACGGCTGGACTAGGCCCCACATGAAGGCAAGGACAAGATCGGCTAGGAGGAGGAGGAGGGAGAGGAAGGAGGGGGAGGCGAGCAAGGTGGTGCAGTGGTGGTAGAGGAGGGCAAGGATGCCCAAGGAGTAGAGGAGAGAGTGGACACGGTTGTAGGGAGCCAAGGGGTCTACTTTGAGAGTGTGGAGGGTGGAGGTTTTGGGCTTGGTGGAGAGGGTCGTCATCTTGGCCTAGCAACGACGAGGTGACCTTGGCTTTCCAAGGATAAGGGAGGTGGCAAGGTTCCGGTGGTTTTTATAGACCCCGCACTTCAAGTGGAAATGGGGAAACAGTTTAAGGTAACAGGCTAGCAACCGTTACAATTTGAGAATAATAATTGATATTTGAAACTTTGTATTACTCACCAAAAATATTATTTTATATGTGAAATAATATTCAACGTATCACAAGTCATCAAGATACTTTGTCATTTTGTACTGATTGAGTTTAAAAAATATTCTAATATTATTTTATGAACATAACCAAGACGATATTAATAAAAGATAAACAAGGGAGATCCGTTCCATGAGATGCAAAATCTAGTATTTACTTCTTCTTCTTCTTCTTTTTCGTTGGATTGCTATCGTTTACTCTTTGGTACCGATTGTGATTCACACGCATTCATCTATATAAAATGTTATTATTTAAGTTGGAATACATAAATGCCGCCTTGCACAAGTAATTTTTTAGGCAATAGTTTAGGGATGCAGTTAAGCTAGCAGGACTAAGTTATTTATTTTTCAATAATCATGGTTGTAATAGTTTTCCATTTCATTCAGTTATTTATTTTTCAATAATCATGGTTGCAATAGTTTTTCATTTTGTTGGGGATAAATCTTGCTCCCATTGAAGGCCAGTTCGATGCTCAGCCTGAAACGGCCGGTAGCCATGGAAGAATTTCAATGGACGGGCTTTAGCCAAACTTCTACAATCGGCCGAACTGCTTAGCGACCGAGCTCCTTTGGACTCCCAGCGGTCAGACTTTAGCCAAATTTTTACAGCCGACCGAACTGCTTAGCGGCTGAGCTCCTTCGAACTCCCAGCAGCTAGGCTTTAGCCGAAATCCTCAACCGTCGAGCTTTAGTCGGACTCCCACGAGAGCCGAACTCTCTCCGCATCGTTCCAGCCAGACGCCTGTGCGAGCCGAACTCCCTCCAAGCTTTCTCTTTGGTCGAATTTCTTCAGAAGTCAGACTTCTCCCAAACATCTCCTTCAACCGACCCTCCCAAACATCCCCTTCGAACTCCTCCGCTTTCCAACGGTCCACACACCTTCAGAGCTCGGAAGCCAAACTTCTGAGCTTCCTCTTCGGTCGAACTCCTCTACAAGTCCAAACTCCTCTAGACGAACTATCGCCATCAGTCTGCCACAGGCGACGAGATCGGACGACATGGCCGTCACTACTGGCGACACCACTTTCTTCGTAATTAGTCTCATGCGACCCATGACCTGCCAGTATGGCTGTCACTATTCACCTGACGACGCCTTTCTCTCCGTATCGAACTCCATGCGGCCCCAACCGCTCGCTACCAGGCGGTATGGCCGTCATCATCAATTAAGCTTCGCCTATAAAGGACCCTCCAGATATGCTAACTCTAATCTCTGAACTCTGGTCTCTAAGCTCTCCTCTCCTTCTCTAAGCTCAGCGGAACTCATTTTCGAGCACTCCATTCCTATTGGCCAGAGCTGACTTGATCATCGGAGGATCCTGCTGGAGCCACCACCCTACCGACTCTGGACGAAATTTTATTTTGCAGGTCTCCGATGGTGACTTCGTCCACCTTCGCTCCAGCTGATTTCGATGACGATCAGATTCTGCGTCAACAGATTGACGCTAGAGGAAGGGCTTGAACCTCCGAGGTTCCTTTGTTCTTAAAGGAGTGCTCGACGATTTTTCTCTTCCCTCTCCGAAGATCTCTCTTTTCTTTTTCGAAGAGAAAATGCCTCCTAGCAGAGCCTCGACTCGACGGTCGACGGCCTCCGCGCCTCGATCCCATCCAGATCCATCTACTCCTACTTCAGCTCCGGCAGCTCAGGTTCTATCTATATCCATGGTAGATATGGAACAGTTCAACCAGCTTATCCAGCAGGTCCGCGACCTCACCAAGGCAATGCAGGCTATACAGCAGCCCCCGATGGTGGCTCCACCAAAAAACTCACCATCGAAATGTCGAAAATTGACCCCAAGAAAGAGTACCCAGGCCAACGCACCCGTCGCCCCTGAGAAGGAAAAACGGAGAGCTGAGGATCTATGTTCGGATCATGGTTCTCCTCTGGAGGAGACCTTTCTTGTTTGTAGCCTGAAGTCCCCCAAGATTTGCAGCAGGACGACCCCCTTGATCGAAGACTGCGGGAGATGGACCGACAAATTGAAGAGCTCGGCCACGTCGCCCTGGCTCATCATGCCGACGTCCGCACTGATCTCCTTTCTCTCTCCAAATTATGTAAGAGCCCATCCCACCGAACTTCAAGCTTCCTCAACTTAAAATTTACGATGGAACCTCTAATTCGATTGACCATCTGGAGGCCTTCCGGACTATGATGCTACTTCATGGTGCTTCGGACGCCATACTGAGCCGAGCCTTCCCATCTATCTTAAGGGGAGCAGTGAGAAACTGGTACTCGACATTGAAGTCGGGTATGATTTTCTCTTTCGATCAGATGAGCCGTCAGTTCGTAGCTTACTTCATCAGTAGCCGACGTCCGTGCCGAGGTTCGGATTTCCTGATAAACGTCAAGCAGAAGCAGGGAGAATCCATCCAGGCTTACGTCATCCGATTTAACGCCACGACATTGAAAGTTTGGGACTTGGACCAGTCTATTGCGATGGCCGCACTTAAGGGCGGTCTTCAGAAGAATGACTTGCTGTTCTTCCTGAAAAAAAGATATCCCAGGGACTTCGTCGATCTGCTGGCTCGGGCCGAGGGATATGCTCATACGGAAGAAGCCTTCAAGTTGAAGGACGAGGAAGCCTTAAGGGAGCTGCTGGCAGATGAATATAATAGACCTACTGCCGAAGGAGAGGCAAGCGAAGTTTGACCGCGCTCGTAGACCCCCTCCGGGCGCAAGCAAGCCCGAACTCCTCAAGCTCGCCACCGAGGAAACCCCAATAGAAGGATGCGAAGAAGTCCTCCCGAAAGGTTCCGCGACTACGCCCCCCTTAACGCTTCTCTAACTTAAATTCTCACTGAAGTTGAGAACCAATTGCCAAGACCAGAAGGATTACGGTCTTCCCCAAACAAACGCGATCGAAGCAAGTACTGCCTCTACCATCGCGACCACGGCTACGATACTGAAGAATGCGTTCAGCTCCGAGACGAAATTGAGGAGCTCGTCAGAAAGGGACGGCTGAGTAAATTCCTCCGACGCCAGCCTGAAGCAGGAGAAGATCGACCAAGGGCGCTGCCATAGCTAAAAACGGCAAGGAGGTCGGCCACCTCATGGTGTCATCAACATTACCCCTGGGAAGAGCTTGGTACATCGGCGATCCATCATCTTCCGACGTCAAAGCCAAGAGAAGCATGCTCCAAATTGTGGAGGCCAGCATGAGATGGAGAAGGTCGTCCGACCCGGAGCTTATCGTCCGAAGAAATGCAGAGGAACAACGCTACCACGATCCTGAAACATAAAGAATTTGGGGATGCGTTGCCAATAACTTTCTTTCAATAAAATTCTTCCCTTTCAATAGTATTGTTTTTGGATGCAAAAATTATGCGATGACAGGGAAGAAGTAGTCAATAGTTGCCATGTTAGGAACAGAAGGAGAACCTCGTCCTAACACGAGTAGGTCAAAGACCATCAACCTCGGCCAGAGATAAGATCTCTCTCGAGCGACCGAGTCAACCTCGGCTAGAGATAAGATCTCTTCCGAGCGACCGTGGACAACCTCGGCTAGAGATAAGATCTCTTCCGAGCGATCGAGTCAACCTCGGCTAGAGATAAGATCTCTCCCGAGTGACCATAGACAACCTCGGCCAGACATAAGATCTCTTTCGAGCGATCGGTCAACCTCGGCTAGAGATAAGATCTCTCCCGAGTGATCGAGTCAACCTCGGCTCCAGAGATAAGATCTCTCCCGAGCGACGTAGCAACTCATCAGAGATAAGATCTCTCCCGAACCGTGGACAACCTCGGTCAGAGATAAGATCTCTCCCGAAGCGACTGAGTCAACCTCAGCTAGAGATAAGATCTCTCCCGAGCGACCGTGGTCAACCTCAGCAGAGATAAGATCTCTTCCGAGCGACCGAGTCAACCTCGGCTAGAGATAAGATCTCTTCCGAACGACCGCATCAACCTCGGCCAGAGATAAGATCTCTCCTGAGCGACCCGCATTAACCTCGACCAAAGATAAGATCTCTCCGAGCGATCGAGTCAACCTTGGCTAGAAATAAGATCTCTCCGAGCGACCGTGGACAACCTCGGCAGAGATAAGATCTCTCTCGAGCGATTGTGGTCAATCTCGGCCAGAGATAAGATCTCTCCCAAGCGACCGAGTCAACCTCGGCTAGAGATAAGATCTCTCTCGAGCGACCGCGGCCAGAGAATCTCCTGAGCGATCGAGTCAACCTCGGCCAGAGATAAGATCTCTTCCGAGCGACCGTGGATAACCTCGGCTAGAGATAAGATCTCTCTCGAGCGAAGGCCTCGTTCACAAAGAACGAGATGGGGGGAGAGGCCCTGACAGCGGCCCTTATGTGCCTCCACAGTCCGTTAGGAATAGGAGGAGAACCTCGTCCGAACGCGAGTAAAGTCGAAGGCCTCATTCACAAAGGACGAGATGGGAGGAGAGACCCTGATAACGGTCCTTACGTGCCCCCGCAGCCCGTTACGAACAGAAGGAGAACCTCGTCCTAATGCGAGCAAAGTTGAAATCCAAGCTCCGAAGTCTAACAGAAGACAGGATCTCCATTAACCTTGGTTGTAGGAGATAAGATCTTTTCCGAGGTAACCCCGGGCGCAGGAGATAAGATCTCCCTCGAGCGACCGTGTCAACCTCGGCTGGAGAGCTTCAACTTCAACCTCGGCTAGAGATAAGATCTCTTCCGAGTGGTCGAGACAACCTCGACCAGAGATAAGATCGGAGACAACCTCGTCCTGAGATCAGATCTCTCCCGAGCTCCCGTATTAATCTTGGTTGTAGGAGATGCGATCTCCCCGAGTGCCCGCATCAACCTCGATCGGAGATGAGATCTCCCCCGGGTCTCAACTTCGATATTAACTTTGGCTGAAGATGAAATCTTCTCTCCGAGCTTCGACCTGAACCAGCATGGAGCCCAGAAGAGGACTTCGGCAGTCGCCTTTTCTGCACTCCCTTCCTTCGAGTTTCGAACTTGGGAGTGGGGGGGACAATTATTGGGGATAAATCCCACTCCCGAAGCAGCCGGTAGCCATGGAAGAGCTTCAGCAGACGGACTTTAGCCGAACTCCTATAGCCGATTGAACTGCTTAGCGGTCGAGCTCCTTCGGACTCCCAGCAGTCGGGCTTTAGCCGAACTCCTACAGCCGACCGAACTGCTTAGCGGTCGAGCTCCTTCGGACTCCCAACGGCCGGGCTTTAGTCGAACTCCTCAACCGCTGAGTTTCAGTCGGACTCCCGCGAGAGCCGAACTCTCTCCTCGTCGTTCAAGCCAGGCGTCTGCGGGAGCCAAACTCCCTCCAAGCTTCCTCTTCGATCGGATTTCTTCATGAGCCAGATTTCTCCCAGACATCCCCTTCAGCCGACCGAACTCCTCCGCGGTCGAGCTCCTTCCTAGCTTCCCCTTCGGCCGAACTCCTCTACAAGTCCAAACTCCTCTGGACGAACTGTCACCATCAGTCTGCCACGGCGATGAGACCGGACGACATGGCCGCCACTACTGGCGACACCACTCTCTCCGTAACCAGCCCCATGCGGCCCATGACCTGCCAGTATGGCTATCACTATCCATCTGACGACGCCTTCCTCTCCATACAAAACTCCATGCGGTCCCAACGGCTCGTTATCAGGCGGTATGGCCGTCACCATCAATTAAGCTCCGCCTATAAAAGATCCTCCAGATATGCTAACTCTAATCTTTGAACTCTGATCTCTAAGCTCTCCTCTCCTTCTCTAAGCTCAGCGGAATTTATTCTTGAGTACTCCATTCCTATTGGTCAGAACTGACTTGATCGTCGAAGGGTCCTGTCGAAGCCACCTTCTATCGATTCCGAACGGAACTTTATTTTGTAAGTTTTCGATGGTGATCTCATCTATCTTCGTTCCAACTGATTCCAACAATGATCAAATTCTACGTCAACATATTTCGTTCGAAAACAAACTGAATCCATATTAAAATAGATAAATAAATGTATATTATTTATGTTTTGGCTTACTACAAGCTTGACCGAAGCATGTGCCGGCTGTTGAGAAGAGCTTGGCACGAGCTTCCACGAGCGAAGAATGTTGACAAACGGCCAAACTAGCTTAGACACGTGTGTCTGCTGGGTCCCACCGAGACATGCCCTTGCATGGGCAGGGGCTGGCATGGCTGCCACGTTTTCCGGGTTGTATTTTATTTTATTCTTATTGAAGCTTTGCAGGATAAGTTTTTTCTTTGGTATATGCTTAGCAGCATAAGTTGCGGCCAGTTCTCGGCATCGTTCCATGCCTCGCCAAGTGCACCAGTCTCCGTAGCGGTTGGTGTTTGAGACAACGAACGAAAGTCGCATGGACATTGCCGATTGGAGCAGGAGCAGCGCGGTGAAGCAGTTTTCCTAGGCAGAGAACAGGAATACATGGGATCCTCGCACCGCAGATTATAATACAGCCATAGGTGCCTCCATCGAGCAAGATCAGCATGATGGGGCATTTTAATTTCTTAGGCCAAAACATACGGATACATGGGATCCTTGCACTATGGTGCAATCATAGATGACCACCATTAATAAATGAATGACCATCAAATAAAAAATCTACAAACAAAAATTATACCATATATAGCTTATATTGTTTGATGGCCATTCATGCTTTAATGGCAGTCATGTATATATAATGCATCATACTCTACTATGTCATATATATATATATATATATATAAAAGCACCATGGATGTTCTTGATCATTCATGACTTTCTCCTCGTCGCCACTTTCCACTTCCACAAAATATAGTATATATATGGAGTTGAAGCATTTATTCTAATTTCCAAAATTTAAATCAAATTAAAAGAAAAAAGTTGGGGGAAAAAGATAAAAGACATGTTAGCACAGTTATTTTTCCAACAATAGTTGAATGATGGAGCACATAATAACATAGTTTTATTGATAATTATATGGTTAGAGGCTTGGGGCCGACACTATTGCCCGAGATGTTCCAAATTTTGTATCATATTTGAAACTTTATTCATTACAATAAAAATAATTATTAACAGTATTTTTAAGTGCCTCTATTGGTCAGAAAGAATATCATAAATATTTTTATCGATATTTTTATGATATTTTTTTATGTACTATCTTAAGATGGTGTTGGTAATTAATTATCAGCATATATATTCTAGAATTTAAATAAAGAGAGTGTTGGGGATAAGCTCCGCTCCTGCCGAAGTTCAGTTCGATGTTCAGCCTAATGCAACCGGTAGCCACGAAAGAGCTTCAGCGGACGGATCTTAGCCAAACTTCTTCAGCCAGCCAAACTTCTTAGCGGTCGAACTTCTTCCGAACTCCCAGCGGTTGGACTTTAGCCAAACTCCTTCAGCCGACCAAACTCCTCAGCGGTCGAGCTCCTTTCAAACTCTCCAGCGATCGAGCCTTAGCCGCACTCCTTCAGTCAGACGCCTATGAGAGCCGAACTCCCTCCGCACTTCTCCGACCGAACTCCTTCTGAGCTTTTCCTCGACTGAACTCCTCTAGGAGTCCGAACTCCTCTAAAATTAATACATGCCGAAGTCTACCAATCAATGCCTGCTTTCTCAGAGCCACGGCTATTAAATCTAGATGAACGGTCGCCATCAGTCCGCTGTAGGCGACAGCGATCCACTACCAGGCGGCGATGGTTGTCACCATCAATCTATGGTAGACGGCATTGCAGACGACGTCTTCCTTCGTGACTGACCCCATCGGACCTCGAGTGGCTCGCTATCAGGCAGTTGCAGCTGTCACCATCAAGCTCCGCCTATAAAAAAGGATCCTTCAGATATGCTAAGCTCTAAGCTCTCATCTCCTTCTCTAAACTCTGTCGAACTCATTCTAGAGCACTCCATTTTTGTTGGCCAGAAGAGCTGACCTGATCATCGGAGGATCCTGCCGGAGCCACCCCCACCAACTCCGGACGAGACTTTATTTTGCAGATCACCGACGATGACCTCGTCCTCCACTCCAGCTCGATCCGATGTTAATCAGATTCTGCACCAACAGATTTAGTGCTAGAGGAAGGGCCGCCTCTGTTCTTGAGGTGTTCTTGAGGCCCTCTTGTTCTTAAAGGAGTGCTCAGCGACGATCTCTCTCCAAAGATCTTCAGAGTTCTTTTCTAAGAGAAAATGTCTCCTAGAAGAGCTTCAACCCGACGATGGACGACCTTCGTGGCCCGATGCCGTCTAGATCCATCTGCTCCTGCTTCAACCTCGGCAACTTAGGTTCCACCTGTATCCGTAGTAGATATGGAGCAGTTCAACCTGCTTGTCCAGCAGATTTGTGGCCTCATAGAGGCAATGCAGGCTATGCAGTAGCCTCCGACGGTGACTCCATCAGAAAATACGTCATCAAGATGTTGAAAATCGACCCCAAGGAAGAGTACTCAGGCCGACGTATCCGTCACATCTGAAAAGGAAAAATAGAGGGTCGAGAATCCATGTTCGGATCAGAGTTCTCCTCTGGGGGAGACATTTTTCATTTGTAGCTGAAAGCCCCCCAAGATCTACAATCAAGACGACGCCCTCAATCACAAACTACGGAAGATGGACTGATGGATTGAAGAGCTCGACCACATCGATCCGGCTCATCATGCCGACGTCCGCACCAATCCTCCTTTCTTCCTTCGAATTATGCAAGAGTCCATCCCACCGAACTTTGAGCTCTCTCAATTCGAAAGCTACGACAAAATTTCTGATCCAGTTGATCATCTAGAGGCCTTCCGGATCATGATGCTACTCCACGGTATTTCAGACGCCATACTATGCCGAGTCTTTCCATCTACCTTAAAGAAAGTAGCTAAAAACTGGTACTCGATGTTGAAGTCGGGTACGATCTTTTCTTTTGATCAGATGAGCCATCAGTTGGTGGTCCACTTCATCAGCAGCTGACGTCTGCGCCGAAGTTCGAATTTTTTGATGAATGTCAAGCAGAAGTAGGGGGAATCCATCTGGGCTTATGTCACCCAGTTTAATGCCACGGCGTTGGAGGTCCGGAATCTGGACCAATTCATTGCGATGGCCATGCTCAAGGATGGCCTTCAGAAAAATGACTTGCTATTCTCCCTGAAGAAGAAGTATCCTAGGGACTTCGTCGATCTGCTGGCTCGGGCCGAAGGTTATGCTCGGACTGAAGAGGCCTTCAGAGCCAAGGACGATAAAGAAAAGTCGAGTGAAGCTCGACCGCATTCCCAGACTCCTTCTGGGCGCAGGCGAGCCTGAACTTTTCAACGGGCCCGAGAGCACAAAAGTTTCGATGGAAGGGCTCAAAGAAGTCCTCCCCCCAGGAGCTAGAACCACCAATGAGGGAGGAACAATAAGGAGATCAGTCACCTTTCAGTGTCAAAGCCAAAAGAAATTTGCTTCGAATTGAGAAGGCTAACATGAGATAGAGGATTTACCACCCAAGAAAACTCGGAGGAATAATGCCCCCACGCCCCTGAAGCATACAAAATTCAGGGATGTGCTACCAATAACTTTCCTTCGGTAAAGTTTGTCCATTTCAATAATATTATTTTTGGATGCAAAAACTACGTGATGATAGGAAACAAACAGTCAATAGTGGCCGTATTAGGAACAGAAATAGAACCTCATCTTAACATGAGCAGGTCAAAGACCTTCAACCTTGACTGTAGGAGATAAGATCTCTCTCGAGGGTCTGGGCCAACCTCGACTATAGGAAATAAGATCTCCCTCGAGCGTCTATATCAACCTCGATCGTAGGAGATAAGATCTCTCCTGAGAGTCCAGGCCAACCTTGGCTGCAGGAGATAAGATTTTCCCCGAGCATCCGCAGCAACCTCGACCGCAGGAGATAAGATCTTCCCAGAGGGTCCGAGTCGACCTCGGCTGCAGGAGATAAGATCTCCTTCGAGCGCCTGCAACAATCTCAGCTGCGGAAGATAAGATCTCTCCCGAGGCAACCTCGACCGTAGGAGATAAGATCTCCCCCAAAACAACCTCGACCGCAGGAGATAAGAATCTCCCCCGAGGGTCCGGGCCAACCTCGACTGCAGAAGATAAGATCTCCTCCGAGCATCCAGACCGACCTCAGTTGCAGGAGATAAGATCTCCCTCGATCGTCCATAACAACCTCGACCGTAGGAGATAAGATCTTTTTCGAGGGTCCGGGCCGACCTCGACCGTGGAAGATAAGATCTCCCCCGAAGCGCAACGCATCAACTTCGGTCAGGAGATAAGATCTCCTCCTGAGGGTCCGCGGTCAACCTCAGGCTGCAGGAGATAAGATCTCTCTGAGCGATCGAGACAACCTCGACCGCAGCAGATAAGATTTCCCCCGAGCGTCCACAACAACCTCGTTGCAGGAGATAAGATCAGAGACAACTCTCGAGGGTCAGAGCGCCTGAGACAATGGCTCGACAGGAGATAAGAATCTTCTCCGAGCGTCCGCAACGACTCGGCTGCAGGAGATAAGATCAGAGACAACCCGAGCATGAGCGCAACGACCTCAACTCGACTAGAGATAAAGATCTCCCCCGAGCGTCCGCACAACCTCGGCTAGAGATAAGATCTCTTCCGAGCGATCGAGCCAACCTCGACCAAAAATAAGATCTCTCCCGAGTGACCGCAACAACCTCAGCTAGAGATAAAATCTCTTCCGAGCGATCGAGCCAACATCGACTGTAGGAGATAAGATCTTTCCTGAGCGCCCGCATCAACCTCGACTACAGGAGAGGAGATCTCCCCCGAGTCAGCCTCGGCTGTTGGAGACAATATTGCCCTCGAGGAGCTCAACCTCCGACCTCGATCGTAGGAGATGAGATCTACTTCAACCTCGGCTGGAGATGAGATCTCTCCTGGGCTTTAACTTCAACATCAACTTTGGCTGGAGATGAGATCTCTCTCGAGCTTCAACCTGAACCAGCATGAAGCCCAAAAAAGGACTTTAGCAGTCGCCTTTTCTACACTTCCTTCCTTCGAGTTTCGAACTCGAGAGTGGGGGGGACTATTGTTGGAGATAAACCCCGCTCCTGTCGAAGTCCAGTTTGATGCTCAGCCTAATACAATTGGTAGCCATGGAAGAGCTTCAACGGACGGATCTTAGTCGAACTTCTTCAGTCGGCCGAACTTCTCAGCGATCGAGCTCTTTCCAAACTTCCAGCGGTCGAACCTTAGCCAAACTCCTTCAACTGACCAAACTTCTCAGCGGTCGAGGTCCTTCCGAACTCTCTAACGATCGAGCCTTTGCTGCACTCCTCCAGTCAGACATCTACGAGAGTCGAACTCCCTCCGCACTCCTCCGGCCAAACTCCTTCTGAGCTTTCCCTCGATCGAACTTCTCCAGGAGTTCGAACTCCTCTGAAATTGATACATGCCGAAGTTCACCAATCAATGCCTGCTTTCTCAGAGCCATGGCTATTAAATCTGGACGAACGGTCGCCATCAGTCTACTGCAGACGACAGCGATCCACTACCAGACGGCGATGGCCATCACCATCAATCTATGGCAGGCGACACTGCAGACGGTGCCTTCCTCCATGACTGACCCCATCGGATCTCGAGCGGCCTGCTATCAGACAGCTGTAGTTGTCACCATCAAGCTCCTTCTATAAAAAGAGACTCTCCAGATATGCTAAGCTCTAAACTCTCATCTCCTTCTCTAAACTCTATCGAACTCATTCTAGAGCACTTCATTTCTGTTGGCTAGAAAAGCTGATTTGATCGTCGGAGAGTCCTGCCGGAGCCACCCCCACCGGCTCCGGATGGAACTTTATTTTGTAGGTCACTGACGGTGACCTCATCCTCCTCCACTCTAGCTCGATTCGGCATCAACCAAATTCTACACTAACAGAAAGGATTCAAATCAATGATCTTTTGTTTGAATGACAAGCTCTTGATCAATAAACTATAATTTATATTATTAACATATAAAAATAAATTATTTAATTTATTAATATATATTTATATTATTAAATAAATAATATTAAAAATATATATAATAAGATATTTTGTAAGACTGGTATGACCAAACCAAGCTCTATGTAAATCGGTATAATTAAACCAAACTCTATGTAAAAATTAATAATTTAAGATTTAACAATAATTTTTTAAAATTTTATAAAATATGATATTATTTATCGATATATTAGTTAAATATCATAATAGCAATTTTGGATTCTAGCACTTCAAGATATATGCCGTAAAATATAAATTTATAGCAGCATTTATAATAGAATACTGCTAATAACAAAAATACTTATTGAAAGATAGCAATATATTTAGTAAAATACAGCAAAAAAATTTAGCGGCATATAATAAGAAATATTACAAATAATTTATCATCAAAAATTATTTTTATTATAGTAATTCCTAATTATTTATTACTTTTGCTCAAGGATATAGTTTCTTCTTTTGATCCGGGTCACAAGTTAAAACAACCTATGGTCCTTGAAGCAAAAGATTAACCAGATAGACCTAATTAAGTGGGATTTATATATGTGTGCTATGTATGCATATGTATATATATATATGAAAGGGGTATAAGAATCTACTTATATGCACGTGTATATGTATAAGCAAGTTTTGAGTCGGCAAAATATTCCTCGCTGTGGGTTATGGCACAAAATGAATAGGTTATAGCACAAAAATTTAAATTTCCAAGATCAACAATATGAAATGTGATAGTATTTTTATATTTAAAAATCTAAATTAAATGCACGTGTTGATCATCTATATATTTATATAAAAAAAATTAATTTTTTTATAGTCCACTTCACGAGTTAAATGTGCAATGTAAAATGTAATTTTGTACTTTAATAAATTATATTATGAATGTATGTGATTTTCTGCATGTCTATATCTCCTCATCATTGACTGGTAATTTTTCTGTACCATGCACATATTTATAGATGATGAGAAGAGAAAGCATGATCGATCCATGACCACTTGTTCAACAAAGGCAGGAATTTAATTTTGATTTTAGTCAATCGTCAAGGGAAGGGCAGGTGGAGGGTACAAAAGACATGAGGAGAGAGAGGGAGAGGGAAAAAAATAGATAGAGACAAGAGGAGAGGGGATTCTCTCATGAGATATATACCATCTTTTCTTAGCACGAGATCGAAAAAATAAAGCAGGCCATTCCTTGTATATGGATCTTATCCTATTGCTGAAAAATCATCTTTTAATAAAATAGTTAGAAATTTTATTTTTTTGGGGGCTCCTACGTACCTTAGCTTATCTAGCTTTGGGGTTTCTATTTATTATATATAGAGAAGATGGAGAAAATAGAGATGTAAAGATATAATATCACTACTAGCGTTGAAAAACTTAAATTTCTATCAAAGTAAAATAGGCCACCAATTAGTCCAGGCGACTAAGACTAATTGGCATGGGCACGCAAGTATTGTGGAAATCCCATGGAGTGGTTAATGTTGGATCTATAAAACGACAATGTTAGAATCATTATCCTCATTAAGAAAGCATCGTTATCATTTTTTTAAGAGAAATAATTGAATGCTAGAATATACAATCGGCCAATATATCCTAGTTAAACAATGAGTAGGAATTAGTTTATGTAGCTGCATATTATAGTCATGGTTTGTAAGGTATGGTGGATTAGGGGGTATCATATCTCATTCAATGCTCCCACCGTACATCTTTTTTTGAGGAGTGGGGAGGCTACAATAATTCAGCCACTTATCCTTATTAAGAAAAAAAGATATTTATAAGTAAGCTGATTGTGTTGAATATTACAAATCGTTGGATAAAATTCTTTGAAAATCAAAATAAAAAACAAGAACATCATCCCAAAGCATAGAAAGTAGTATCCATTTTTTTAGAAATCACAGACATAAAGTATTAATAATAAGAGCTGACACAGATTTCTGTAGTAGAAAAAACTAACAAGGAGACTTATAATTGCACCATAGGATGAATCAATAATTTTAAACTTTATCATAAATTAGTATGCCCCTCAAACATTTTCATTGCACAAAAATGCCTCTAGCTATAGAATCTTTGTAGAATTTTAAGATGCTCCGCATAGATTGAGCATTTTTTTCTCAGAATACGTGCATTTCTCTCATAATAAATTTTTTAATATAAAAACACAGCTAATTGATCTGTTACTCTTCTGACCGAAGCATCAATCCAACTATGCATCAGATTATTTTTGGAGCATAACTAGATAAGAGTGTGACACATAAGAGCCGTTGCATGAGATATGGCACCCATAGTCTACCATCCATCCATGTACTATGGTCATCATATATGGTGATGCAAACCATTTTTTGAGATACACTACAAAATGCATAAATCTTGAAAACCATATCATGAAGATTTTGAAATGATTTCGAATACTATACTATCTTATTATTGAAAAAATAATTTAATATAACTTTTTTGAATTGGAAAGATATGAATCTCACATCAACGATCAAAGCTGTTGGATGTAATCTACTGTTCTTAAACTATTTATACATCAAAAATCATATAATTTAGAGCTTTCTAGTTATATATTAAGTGATGAAAAAATGTATTATTTTTGTTAATTAAATTGTTTAATTTTTAACTACTTAATATATGGATTGGAAGTCTCCAAATCACATAATTGTTAGTTTGTAAGCAATTTAAATATAGTAAATTACATCCAATGGCTCGAATCATCGATATGGGATCATGTTTCTAATTCAAAAAATATGTAACTTTGTAAATATTACATTAAGTGTAACTTGAATATGACCATATATATATATATTATGTATATGTATGTATATATTGTAAACATAAATCTTGATATATTTTACAGCATGCTTTAATCAAGAACAACATAAATTCAGGATCATAAAGAGAGCTTTTATAATCTTCATACATAATGCAGGAGAATTTGATGTAGAAAAAAAGATAACTTTCTACCTGCAGATTGGTTTCTCTTTCTTCTTCCATTTCTTATGGTGTAGCAACAATGATGGAATCTACGTCACTATCATGGGCAGAAATAGGACCTCTATTTATAGATTCTTATTGATACTTCCATCAAGTAATCAGATGAGATTTGAATTCTATTTGAATTCAAGTTGACCATTATTAAAGTTCAAATTCTACGGTCCATAATAAATCGGCCATTTAATCGGGATATTTTCTAATATTCTTCCACTTGATCCGATAATAACATTATACATGAATCTTAAATATTTATAATAAAATAAATCTATTTCTTAATATTCATCATAATTATCTTAGTATGATAAATTACTAAATACGAGTTATGACGGTCATACACCATTTATTTAGCATACTCTTTTTCATATACCACAACACTTCGCAATTTAATATACTAGATCTATAAGATATATATATCTTTCATTATGGTTCACAATAATATCTTATAGAGACTTTTTTGTTATAATTAAACATAATATAATTTATGTGTACACCATCATAAGAAATAAAAAATTTATTAATATAAATCAAAAATACTTTATTGAGCTTAGAGTGTCTAAAACATCATTAATACATTATACATTAATACAACCAAGATCCATTTTATGTACATATTTTTTTAAATATCTTCAGTTGTAAATCTTTTATCAACGGATCTGCTATCATGAGATCAGTTTCAATATGTTCAATTGACATTCTTTATTTCTGAACCTCTTCCTTAAAAACAAAATATTTCAATTTCATGTGTTTTGTATCTCTTGAATATTTATTATTTTTCAAAAAAAAAAACTGCTATAGAATTATTATAGTAAATTTTCAGTGGCTTGTTAATGATGTCGATAATTCCAAGTCCTGAAATAAAGTTTCATAGCCATAATGACTGAATTGTGGCTTCAAAACATGCCACAAATTCAGCTTCTATAGTGGATAAAGCAATGATAGACTCTTTAGCACTTTTTCATAATACTGTTCCTTCAGCAAACATAAAGAGGTACCATATATAAATTTTCTGCTGTCAATGCATCCAGCAAAGTCTGAATCTGAGTATTCGATCATATTCAAGTGGTCGCATCTTCTGTACATGAGCATGTAATTTTTTATTCCTTGTAGGTATCTCAAGACTTTTCTTTACAGCTTTTCAATGATCTCTGTCAAGATTACATTGATACCTTTCTAGCATTCCGATTGCAAAACTAATATCTAATATTGTACAAGTCTGCATATACATTAAACTGTCCACAACAGAAGCATAAGAAATTGATTTTATTTTACATCATTCTTTGGACATTACATGAGACTGAATTTATTTTCTTTCTGTATTAGGATAATTTTGGCTAAACATTTATTCATATTAAATCTCCTTAGAATTCTTGCGATATATCTTTTTAGAGACAATCTTAGAATACCTTGTGATCTGTCACAAAATATTTTTATTCTTATCACATAGGATGCCTCTTCCATATCTTTCATTTTAAAATTTTTTGAGAGAAAATCTTTTGCAATATACTTAAATCATTAGCAGCAAGTAAAAAGTCATCAACATATAGAGCTAAAAATATGAACTTACTCCCACTAATTTTTTGATATATAAATCGATCAATGATATTTTCTTTAAAATTAAAAGATATTATGGTATCATTAAACTTGATGTACCATTATCTACAAGCTTATTTTAGTTCATATATTAAATTTTTTTAATTTACACACCATTTGATCTTTTTCTTTTATCGAGAAAGCTTTAGGTTGATTCATATAAAGTTTCTCCTCGAGTTCTCCATTAAAAAAGGCTATTTTCATATCCATTTGGTGTAACTCTATATCATAATGAGCCATCAATACCATAATAATTCTTAATGAATCTTTCTTTGAGATCGATGAAAATATTTATTTATAATCAATGCCTTCTTTCTGAGTATAATTCTTAGTAATAAGTCTAGTTTTATATCGTTCAACATTACTATTTAAATTACGCTCCGTCTTAAAGACCCATTTACATCCGACTCATTTACAACCTTCTGGCAATTCAACAAGATCCCAGAATTTATTATCTTTCATGAATTTTAACTCATCTTTTATAGCATCAATCCATTTACTGGACTCAGAACTTTCTATGGCTTGTAAAAATAAAACTGGATCTTTATTAATTCTAATATCAAAATCTGACTCCTATAAGTAAACTACATAATCATCAGAAATAGCTGATCTTCCTTTTCTTTTAAATCTTCTTAAAGATATTCCTTATGATTTAGATATATCAGATATTTATGAATTAGTTTCTTCATGAGATAATTTTTTATTCAAATATTATTCATCATTAGTCACCATTACTACAAAATAGGGCTACGGCAGCGGTTACGAACCACTGTCGTAGCCCAAAAAATCGCTATCATAAGCTACGACAGCAGTTCTCTAACCGCTGCTACTGCAGCCATCGTCATAGCTCTATGACAGCAGTTATTGCAGTGATTGTTTGAACCACTACCATAAATAGTCTATTATAGTGATTTATAAACCACTGCAATAGATCGATCTATGACAGCGGTTATGTAACCACTACCATATTATCTATAATAGCGGTTATATAATCATTGCCATAGGTAATCTATCGTAGTGGTTTTTTAATCGCTGCCATAGGTCTAATACAGTGGTTGACACCATTTGCATCAGAAACCTATGGTAGCGGTTGGCACGGATATGATAATGATTATAAAATCGCTATCGTAGATTTTAAATAATTAAAAAAATTAAAATTTTAATTTTTTTATATATTTTATCTGATAAATATAAATATATAATATAAGAAAATATAATAAACATAAAAATTATTTTGAAATACTAAAATTTTATCACTGAATAAAATTTATTAAAATATTTTTAAAAAAAATAAAAATATATCAAATTTTTTTTAAATCTACATCATCATCGTCGTCATCGAAAGTCGAAGCTGGAGCTGGAGTCGGAGCTAGAGCTGGAATGCAGGCCAATATATTCTTGAAGTCTGTGACTTCAAAATGCCTACTGAGCATCGATATCATGTCTCTCATGATGCTCTCTAGATGAGATGTGCGCTCTTCAACCCGATCTACCCACGTCGCATCATGATCTGCCCATGCCAATGCCTCCTTAAGCTTCTTCCAACTGACGATACCAGAAGTTTGTGAGAAGATGCTCGCCTCAGACTAGTAGCTCATCGACGTATGTTCGGGCCTGCATTGAATCCTCCTAGAGTGCTCAGACTCCAAGATCTAAGAAATGCTACAATACTAATTATATATACTAATATATTTAATACTGATAAAAATATGCCCGATCGTGATGTTCATTGGTCTGCCCGTCTTGTCCGTGCGATTGGATCAGAAGATCTCGCTACGGCTGGGCATCACTCTATCTCTCATCAGCTATAACAAAGAATAAATTTATGAGAAAAATGATAAAAAATATAAATTTAATTTATCTAGTAAGATTTAAAATTAATTATCTCTCTATGCACACGATTGGCCATAGACTCATGGCCTAAAGTGTGCGTATACTCCTGGACTGCATGGTTCTTTCGATTCTGACAGAAGGTAGTCTAACAAGTATTCAAATAAATAATAAATATTTAAAATATATTTAAATAAAATTTTAAGTATATTAAAAAATTTAAAAATTAAAAGTTTTACTTCGAACTTCTAGCTCCTCCAGTGTCTAACCATCCTCTCCCACTGACTCGAAGGACAGTCCTATATCCAGGGAATAAGCTCCTTCAGAGTGTCTCATCGATGCTTGAGCAATTCTATATAGAGTTTGTCCTTGTAATCCTAGTACAACTCCTCAATTTTCCTCAATCGGGTATCTCGAACCCTCTCATGATCGAAAAAGTCATACCTTCTTTGCATAAAGTTATCAAAAATTAGTTACAAAATTATTCTAATCAAACATATATAGTGTAAACATATAACATACATAAATATAACTAAGATGCGCCTACTTACCCATATCTCCTTTCATATTCGGTCCCTGATGGCAGCATCCATCAAACATCAGTCTTTGGGCTCTACGAAAATGATGTCCGACCGTCTCACAAGTACTCAAAAAAAGAAATACATCTTCCGCACGGTCTCCTCTACCGGCCTTCCTTCCTCTCTTCCTCTCTCGATCTCCCTCGCCAGTGATGGCGGCGAGGTCGGACCCCCTCTCTCCCTTCCTCTCACTCTTGATCTCCCTTACCGACGGTCGGCGAGCGATCGATCCTCCCTCTCTCAATCTATCGATCTCCCTCTCAGTCTCTCCATTTCTTAGTTTTAGATTCCAGAATTGGGTCTAGCCTTCCAGAATCCATTAGGATCCGGATTTGGTACTTCAAGTATAAATGTGCCGGGTATTCAAATTCGGATCCAGTACCAGTAATTAAAATTAGATCCAAATCTAAATATTCAGATTCTGATCCGAATCCAATCTATTGATAGATCTAGTCCACAGCCGCCGATATGGCACAGCTTAAGGCTACTACCACGGTATGATCCAAAAACTATGGCATATAGATAATTATAATATTTATAATAAATTTTTATAATATTTATTATAAATATTTTATAAATTTTTATAAATATATATGATTAATAAATAATACTATAAAATTAAAAAAAATTATATCTGTGGCTATAAAGAGCGGGTCGCATCAAAAGCTTCGAGGGTTGCCGATGACGATGCTAGAGGAGGACGACGGCACTAGAGGTAACCTACAAAATAAAAGCAAGATAGTGAGATAGAGAAGAGAGAAAAAGAGAAAAGAGAGAGAGAGCAGGGGTGGGGTGAGTAAGGAGCACATGACGAGGAGGCCCGGGAGGCACAGTGACAAGAGGATCGACGATCGAAAGGGGGAGTGTGGAGGGTGGGGGTCGGGGGTTGGTAAAAGGGGCGGCCAGATGGGGGGCTAGGGTGGGGGTGGCAGGATGGCGGAGAGGGACGTCGGGATGGGGGAGGAGGGGCGGCTGAGGGGAGGGTGAGGGGTGGTGGAGAGGGGTGGCTGGAGATGGAGGGGTTGGGGGGTGGCAGGATGGCGGGGGAGGGAACGATCGGGGATGAGGGAAGGAGGGGCGGTCGGAGGAGGTGGGAGGTGGGGGGTCCGGGTGGGGGTGGCGGGTGGTGGGAGGAGCGACAGGGGGGTTGGGGGTGGGATTTCGGATGGGGGGTGGCGGGGATGGGCGGTCAAAGATGGGGGGTTTGGGGGGTGGCAGGGAGGGGCGGTCGAGGATGGAGGGAAGGAGGGGCGGCCAGGGGGAGGGTGGGGGACCCGGATGGCGAATGGTGGGTGGTGGGGAGGAGCGATTGGAGATGGTGGGAAGGTGGGGTGGCTGGGGGTCGGGTGGGGGGTGGCGGGTGGTGGAGAGGGGCGGTCGAAGATGGGGGAATAGAGGTAGAGGAGGAAGGAGGGGCGGCATCGGTCAAGGGGGGAAGAAGCCTCACCGACGATGAAGAGAAGGAAGAAAGATAGAGAGATCGAGCACGTACGGAAGGAAAGCAAAAAAAATTTGAAAATTTTTAACCTAACCTACGATAGCGATTATCAAATCGCTGCCATATATCTACGGCAGTGGTTATTCAAAATCGTTGCTGTTGGTGCAGAAATCCGTCGCCGCCGGAGGTCGCCGCAATCGAGGCCGCTGGGCACCGCCGGGGACCTGCAAAACGAAGTCCCGTCCGGAACCGGTGGGGTGGTGGCTCCGGCAGGACCCTCCGACGGTCAAGTTAGTTTCCGGCCAACAGTAATGGAGTGCTCGGAATGAGTTCCGGAGCTTAGAGGTGAGGAGGAGAGCTTAGAGAGTCGAGAGTTCAGAGAGCTTAGCCTTAGTATGTCGGGAGGGGTCCTTTTATAGCGGAGCTTAGTTGATGGTGACGGCCATGCCGTCTGGCAGAGAGTCGTTGGGCAGCATGGAGTTCGGTACGGAGAGGATGGCGTCGTCCGATGGATCGTGGGAGCCATACTGGCATGTCGTGGGCCGCATGGAGTTCGGTACGGAGAGGAAGGCATCGTCCGGTGATCGTGGGAGCCATACTGGCGAAGTCGCGTGGCCCGCATGGAGTCCGTCTGATTTCGTCGCCTGTACTTGATGGCGAGCAAGTCGCGGGCCGCATGGAGTCCGGTACGGAGAGTAAGGCATCGTCCGGTCTCGTTGCAGGTGACAGTTCGTCCAGAGGTAGAGTTCGGCCGAGGGACTTGTAGGAGAGTTCGACGGTGGCTGAAGGCCCGAGAAGCTCGGCTGGGGCCAGTTGAAGGACTTCGGTTGCTAGTTGGTTCGGCCAGGGCTCGCTGAGGAGTTCTCCGCCTGGAGTCGGTACGAAGGGGTTCGGCCGCCTTGGGCTCGCCTGAGTCGGTCCGAGGAGTTCGTTTGTTCGGGCTTGTAGGAGAGTTCGGCTGAAGGGAAACCCGGGAGGAGCTGGCCGAGAGAGGTTCGGGAGCTCGGATGGCCGAACGGGCGTCTGGGAGGAGTCCGTCTCTTGAAGAACTCCTGCCGCTTGGAGTCCAAGGAGCTCGGCCTCAGGAAGTTCGGCTGGCGGTGGGAGTTCGCCCGGAGCCTGGCGCTGGGGAGTTCGGCAGCTCGGCCCGGACCTGAGGGGAGGGCCTCTAGTTCGGCCTGGAGCCTGGGCGCTGGGGTTCGGCTAGTTCAGCCTCTAGGCAGTTCGACCGGCTGAAGGAGTTCGGTCTCTATGCAGTTCGGTCGGCTGAAGGAGTTTGGCTAGACTAGTGCGCTGAAGCTCTTCTGTGGCTACTGTTTGCATTATGCTGAGCGTCGAGCCGGGCTTCGACAGGAGCGGGATTTATCCCCAACAGTAGTCCCCCCACTCCCGAGTTCGAAATTCAAAGGAAGGGAGTACCAAGACAGGCGACTGCCGAAGTCCTCTTTCGGGCACCGCATGCTTGTTGCAGCTGAAGCTTGGGGGAGGTCTCATCTCCAGCCAATGTTGATGTCGAAGTTGCAGCTGAGGCTTGGGGGAGACCTCATCTCCAGCCGATGTTTGGAGTTGAAGCGGGGCTCATTTCCAGCCAAAGTTGATGAAGCCGATGTTGAGGCTGACGTAAATCTTGCCTTCTATGGTCGAGGTCGGAGTTGAGCTCCTCAGGGGCGACATTGTCTCCATCAGTTGAAGTTGACTCGGGGGAGACCTCCTCTCCCATAGCCAAGGTTGTCGCGGTCACTTGGGGGAGATCTCATCTTTCGCAGCCAAGGTTGACTCGGGGGAGACCCTTATCTCCTGCAGTCGGGCTTTCCTCGGGAGAGATCTTATCTCTACAGCCGAAGTCGAATTGCGCAGGGGGAGATCCGCTTCGGGAGAGATCTTATTGCGCACTCGGGGGAGATCTTATCTCCTACAGCCGAGCTTCCCTCGGGAGAGATCTATTCTGCGGGTTCTGGTCGCTTTTCCTTCCTAATCGTCAGTCCGGTCGCTCGGAGAGATCTTTATCTCTAACCGATTGTCACGGTCGCTCGGGAGAGATCTTATCTCTAGTCGAGGTTTAACGGTCGCTCGGGAGAGATCTTATTTCCTAGCGCTTTGTGCGCTCGGGGGAGATCTTATCTCCTGCGAGCTCTCTCGGGGGAGATTCTGCAGCCGGGTGGCGCTCGCGTTAGGATAGGTTCTCCTCCTGTTCTAACCGAGGTTGTTCCGGTCGCTCGGGAGAGATGCTTATGCTCTAGCGAGGGTTGGTGCTCGCGTTAGGCGAGGTTCTCCTCCTGTTCCAACGCGAGGTTGTTCGGTCTCGGGAGAGATCTTATCTTAGCGAGGTTGTCACGGTCGCTCGGAGAGATTTATCTCTAGAGGTTTGTCTCTCGGAGATGCCGAGGTTGATCTCGTTAGACGAGTTCTCCTCCTGTTCCTAACGAGGTTGTCACGGTCTCGGAGAGAGATCGTTGTCAGGCCTTAGGTCTTCAACGATCGCTCGGGAGAGATCTTTACTCTAGCCGAGGTTGATGCTCGCGTTAGGACGAGGTTCTCCTCCTGTTCCTAACCGAGGTTGTTCACGGTCGCTCGGGAGAGATCTTATCTCTAGCCGAGGTTGTCAACGGTCGCGTCGGGAGAGATCTTATTCTAGCCGAGGTTGTCAACGTCGCTCGGGAGAGATCTTATCTCTAGCCGAGGTTGAATGCTCGCGTTAGGAGAGGTTTCTCCTCCTGTTCCTAACCGAGGTTGTTCAACGGTCGCTCGGGAGAGATCTTATCTCTAGCCGAGGTTGATGCTCGCGTTAGGACGACGTTCTCCTCCTGTTCCCTAACCGAGATTGTTCACGGTCGCTCAGGAGAGATCTTATCTCTAGCCGAGGTTGGTGCTCGTGTTAGGAACGAGTTTCTCCTCCTGTTTCCTAACCGAGGTTGTTCGATCGCTCGGGAGAGATCTTATCTCTGGTCGAACTTGCTGTTCGGGAGAGATCTTATCTCTGGCCGAACTTTGCCCTCGGGAGAGATCTTATCTCTGACCGAGTTTTACGCTCGCATTAGGACGAGGTTCTCCTCCTGTTCCTAACACGGCGACTATTGACTGCTTCTTTTCCAGCCATCGCATAGATTTCGCATCCAGAAATGATTTTATTGAGAGGGGAGAGTTTTACCGAAGAGAAGATGATCGCAGCGCATTTCCGTTCGAGGGTTGTCGGGGTGTTGTTCCTCGGAGTTCCCTCGGGCAGTAAGTCCCGTCCAGACGACCTCCTCCATCTCATGCCGGCCTTCATAATTTGGACCATGCTTCTCTTGACTTTGTCGCTGGGGATGACAATCACCGATGTAGCTAGCTCCTAGCTCCTCCCCGGGGTGGCGTTTATGACGCCGCGGGACGGCCAACCTTCTTGTCTTTTCCGGTTACGGCAGTACCTATAGCCGATCTTCTCTTTGATCGTGCATGTTTGGAGAGGCCGTAGTCCTTCAGGTCTTGGCGGTTGGCTCTTAACTTTGCCGAGAATTCGAGTTAGAGGAGCGGGTCGTAGTTGCGGAACCTTCTGGGAGGGGGGCTTCGTTCCGTCCTTGCCAGCGCCGAACTTTATTTTGGAGGTTGAGTTGAGGAGTTCGGCTTTCCACCGAGCTTCATTTTACCTTGATGCCGAGCTTTGGGGGGAGCCCGGCTTTTCTCCGAGCCGAACTTCTTTCCGCTTCGGCGGGAAAACTTCTGCTCTCTGTTTCTCTCTTCGGGGCGATTGGGCTCTTCCTTAAGGCTGATTTCTCACGCCCTCATGGCGGGCTTGCTGGTGGAGTCGCTACCGGAGGCTGCTGTATAGCGTGCAACGCCTCCGTGAGGCCACGGCCACGGATCTGTCGGTCAAGCAGGCCGAACTGCTTCACATCCACCGCGGGTGCAGGTGGAACCTAGGCCGCCGGGGCTGAAGCAGGAACAGACGGGCCTGGACGGGATCGGGTCGCAGAGGCCACCGAATGCCGTGCGGAAGCTCTCCTGGGTGGCGTTTTCTCTTCGAAAGAGAAAAGGAAGATCTCTGGAGAGGGAAGAGAAGGGTCGCCGAGCACTCCTTTAAGAACAAGGGAACCTCGAAGGTTCAGGCCCTTCCTCTAGCGCCAATCTGTTGGTGCAGAAATCCATCGCCGTCGGAGGTCGCCGCAATCGAGGCTGCTGGGTGCCGTCGGGGACCTGCAAAACGAAGTCCCGTCCGGAACCGGTGGGGTGGTGGCTCCGGCAGGACCCTCCGACGCTCAAGTCAGTTTCCGGCAACAGGAATGGAGTGCTCGGAATGAGTTCCGGAGCTTAGAGATGAGGAGGAGAGCTTAGAGAGTTTGAGAGTTCAGAGAGCTTAGCCTTTAGTATATCGGGAGGGGTCCTTTTTATAGCGGAGCTTAGTTGATGGTGACGGCCATGCCGTCTGGCAGAGAGTCACTAGGGCAGCATGGAGTCCGGTACGGAGAGGAAGGCGTCATTCGATGGATCATGGGAGCCATACTGGCGATGTCGTGGGCCGCATGGAGTTCGGTACGGAGAGGAAGGCGTCGTCCGGTAGGATCGTGGGAGCCATACTGGCGAGTCGTGGGCCGCATGGAGTCGGTACGGAGAGGAAGGCGTCGTCCGGTAGATCGTGGGAGCCATACTGGCGAGTCATCGGGCCGCATGGAGTCCGGTACGGAGAGGAAGGCGCCGTCCGGTCTTGCTGCAGGCGACAGTTCGTCCAATGGAGTTCGGACTTGTAACAGAGTTCGGCCGAGGGGGAAGCTGGGGGAGTTCGTCTGGCTGAAGGGTCGGCCATCTGTAGAGTTCGGCCGCGGGACGGTTGCCGAGGAGTTCGACCGCTGAGAGGCCCGAAGAAGCTCGGCTGGCCAGTTGAAGGACTTCGGTTGCTAGTTGGTTCGGCCAGGGCTCGCTGAGGAGTTCGGTCGCCTAAGGTCGGTCCGAAGGGGTTCGGCCACTTGGGCTCGCCTGAAGTCGGTCCGAAGGAGTTCGGTCGTGGGGTCCGAATGGGTTCGGGCTTGTAGGAGAGTTCGGCTGAAGGGAAAACCCGGGAGGAGCTCGGATGGCCGAACGGGCGTCTGGGAGAAGTCCGTCTCCCGAAGAAGTCCTGCCGCTTGGAGTCCAAGGAGCTCGGCCGTCAGGAAGTTCGGCTGGGGGTGGAAGTTCGGCCCGGAGCCTGGCGCTGGGGAGTTCGGCAGCTAGGTAGTTCGGCCCAGACCTTAGGCGCAGGGGAGTTCGGCCTCTAGGCAGTTCGGCCCGGACCTTGGTGCAGGGGAGTTCGGCCTCTAGGCAGTTCGGCCGTGGTAGGGGCTCGGCCTGGCGCCCGGCGCTAAAGCTCTTCAGTGGCTACTGGTTGCATTGGGCCGAGCATCGAGCCGGGCTTCGGCAGGAGCGGGATTTATCCCCAACAGTTGCCATACATCTACGGCAGTGGTTATAGACCACTGCTGTAGATCTATAGCAGCAATTTTTGATAACTGCTACCATAGGTTAAAAATATATTTTTTTTATTTTTTTTAAATATTATATAATTTTAAAATTTAATGCTCATCTTCATCGTTCATTATCTAAATAATTATCATTAGAGTATCATCGCAAAAGGTCATCTCGATCCAATGGCCCTAGCTTCATCGATTAGAAAAATTTGATTTCGATGATCATGAATGACGATGCGATAATTTGATAGATGGAGACCTTCGATGGATCCAAAAATTTGCAATAATGATTTTGATGATGTCTATAGTATATTGTTAAAGATTCACTTCAATCGGATATCATTATCATAGTCAATTTAGTATAAAATAATTTCGACCGTTAAATTAGAAATAAACGATCAAAGGATTAAACGGTATTCGATTATGCGATAATTTTTTAATTATATTATTTTTATTATAATTTTAAATATTTTATATGATGATAATAATAAAATATAAATTATTTTTATATAAATTATTCATGTTAAGTAGATATTGCAAAAGTACGAGCATAACAACCAATGAAGTTTTAGAATGATTATCAGAAGACGTATAGTTTTAGATCGTTCTTCATTTCACGAGTTGAATTTTATAATCACCACCATCAAAATAATTAAAGTAGTAGCCATGATCATTTATAAAAAAAATTATCTCATAATCGGATACCATTTGGTCCTTTGATCATTCGTTTATCATTTAACGATCGAAACTAATCTATACTAAATTGACCAAGATAACGATATTCAATTGATGTGAAACTTTGATAGTATGCTACAAACATCATCGAAATCATCGTTGTAGGTTTTTAGATCCATTGGAGGTCTTCATCTATCAAATCATCGCATCATCGTTCGTGATCATCAAAATCAAATTTTTCTGATTGACGAAGCTAGGGCCATCGGATCGAGACGATCTTTTGTGACGATACTCTAATGATAATTATTTAGATAATGAATGATGAAAATAGATATTAAATTTTAAAATTATATAATATTTAAAGAAAAAAAATATATGACAGCTGTTATAATTAATCGTTGCCATAAATAAGCTTATGACAGTGATTCCTACTAACCGCTGCTATAGGTCCGACTTATGACAATGATTTCATTAACCACTGCTATAGATCCGACCTATGGCAGTGGTTACAATGAACCGCTGCTATAGGTCCGACCTATGAATCTATGGCAGCGATTTTATTTAACCGCTGCTATAGATCGGACCTATAGCAGTGGTTAACAAAAACCGCTGTCGTAGGATCTTTGACAGTGGTTTCAAAAACTGCTACTATAGTATGCGCTGTCATAGAATCTTTTTGTAGTAGTGCACAATATTTTGTATAGGTATGGATGAAGGAATACTTATGGATAATGAAATATCTATTTTGACTTTCTTTATTTTCACACTATTTCGTTCATTACTCTCATCGACTTTATAATTTTCAATAAATCTTGCATTATTAGTTTCAATAATTTTTGGACTATGGTTTGGACAATAAAATCTATATCCTTTAGATTTTTCTGGGTAACCAATAGAGTAACTACTAACTATTCAAGAATTTAATTTTCTTTCATATAGATTATAAACTTTTGCTTCTGCTGCGCAATCCTAAACATGAAGGTGCTTTAAATTAGGTTTTCTTCCAATTCATAGTTCAAAAAGATTTTTTAAGACTACCTTACTAGGAATCCTGTTTAATAAATACTTAGCGATTTTAAGAGCATATATCCATAATGATTTGGATAATGAAGAATTACTTATCATACTCCTAACCATATCCATTAATATCCGATTTTATCTTTTAGCTACATCATTTTGTTAAGATATACTTGGTATAGTATATTGCGCACATATACCATATTTTTTGAGAAACTTTGCAAATAGATCTGGATATTATCCTGTTTCATTATATTTTTTATAATATTCACTATCTCTATCAGATCTTTATGATTTTTATCTTTTTTTTATCTAATTATCTTTCAACCTCATTTATAAATATTGCAAGGGCATCCACTGCTTGAGATTTTTCATGAAACAAATAGATAAAATCATAATGTGAAAAATCAGCAATAAAGGTGATAAAAAATTTATATCTACTAAAAGATAGAATATCAAAAGATCCACATATATCGGTGTGTATAATTTCAAGAAGCTGACTACTTCTTATGGCGCCTTTCATGTTATGTTTAGTT
This sequence comes from Cocos nucifera, assembly GCA_006176705.1. NCBI lineage: Eukaryota > Viridiplantae > Streptophyta > Magnoliopsida > Arecales > Arecaceae > Cocos > Cocos nucifera. The sequence goes on from QRFJ01000030.1 coordinate 392,892, forward strand.
TATTTTTTTTTTATGCAATCTATACATATACCAAGATCAGTAAAATTTAGATTCGAAAGAATCTTATTCTTTACTAATCTTTCTAATCTTTCTTTGGATACATGATCCAAACATTTATGCCATAAGTAAGTAGAATTTTCATTTAGTAAACTACGCTTTATTCCAGAATTATAATGCACAGTAAGAAGGGATTCAACAAAAAAATCATCAAGTTTCAATTTATATAAACCATCAATAAGTTCTCCAAAATCAATAAAAGAAGTACTCTTATATAAACTAAAACAACCATGTCCAAATATAAAATTAAATCTAAAAACATCAAAAAGTTTTTGAAAGAAAAATCAAGTTCCTAGAAATAGAAGGTACATAAATTATCTGTAATTGATTCAAATGATAATTAGTATCCAAGATCAAACGATAAATGCCTATGCCTTTAATTAGAACCTTCATACAATTTCTTGTGAATATAAAATTTTCAGCTAGATTTATGGTTTGGATCGAAAAAAATCCTTGCATCAAATTAAAAATATGAGTGGTAGCATCAGAATCAAGCCACCAAGTATTATTAGAAACTTCAGTTAAGTTTGATTCAAAATATACAAAGATATTAGATTTATCTTTCTTTTCGAACCAAGCTTTACGTTTCAAGTAGTCTTTCTAATAGTGTCCAACTTTCTTACAGAAATGATACCTATCCAGCTTTTATTCTTTTTTATCAACCTAAAAATCTTTAGTAGGCATTTTCTTTTTCTTCTTGAACTTATTGGCTTTCTTCTTATATCCTTTATTAGATTATTAATTCATGAAGTTAATAGAATGACTATTTTATTTCTTCAATCTTGTTTCCTCTTAAATAAGCATACTGGATAATTCACTGATATTCCACTTATCCTTGATAGTGTTATAATTAATGTGAAAAGATCCATACTTAGATAGTGAATTTGGAATGAATTGCACCAAGAAGTCATCAACAATCTTTCCTAAGATCTTTAATCTTGCTGCAATGTTAGTCATCTCTATAATGTGATTTTACATACTTCGCGATCCATCAAACTTTATGATCGTGAGTTCTGCTATTAGGATACCAACGAGTGACTTATCTACAGAACGAAAATATTCTTCCACTAACTTCAAATATTTCTTTGCACTTTCTGTTTATAGAATTATGCTCTTAATGTTGTTGACAGTGGTCATTCATATAAATATAAGACTTAATATGTTAGAACATTCACATGCTTTATAATGTAACTTCTCTTTCTCACTACTGGAATTCGTAAGAGCAGTAGATTTTTTTTCTAATAATGCTAAGTCAAGATCCAAAACTCCTAAGCAGAAATTGACTTGTTCACTCCATTCAAAGAAGTTCAAATCATTAAATATGGTAACAGATGAAGCATGCGAATAAAGAGAAATAGTTGTAAAATAATACATAAATACTCAAATTTCATAATGAATTTAGATAATGAACAATAAAAGCATATTGTAATTCTTCTTTGGATAGATATTACAACATACAATCATAATTTAATATCATTAATAATTTTTTAATAAAAAATTAAATATTCTCAACCAAATATATCTATTATCTTTGGATATATAAATATATTTGATCAAAGAATATTAATTAATCTCTGTCACACTCACCATTCATGGAATAACGGTTCATCTTTGGATAAACCCTAAAGTTTCAATGAATAGTGAATATCAATTTATCCACTAAATTTTTCATTAATAGATATTTAATCATGGATAAATGATCAAATTATGCATGATAAATTTTTTTAAATATTTTAGTTTGACCACTTTGGTGACTAACAAACTATACATAAACATAAGAACATGCATATCAATAATAATTAAAATTTTAAATGCATGTTAAACATTCTACTTTGGCTACTTTGGTGACTAACAAACTATACATAAATATAAGAACATATATTTAAATAATAATTAAAATTTCATCAATAATTGATCCTAGATCTTTATTAAACAAAAATTTAAATACAAGCTTAATGGATCATTAAAGCATAAAACAATTAATTAGGGACTGAAAAGAAATTTCTGAGGACTGTTTTGAAATTTTAAAATTTTTAGGAGCTAATTTGCAAAAGGATCCATAATTGTAATTGGATCCTTTTATAATTTAATCTTTATTGAGGGCTTAACTACAAAAACCCTGATTTAAAGCATTAATGGGTTTCTTCTGCTTAATGGATGCGGATCAAATTCGAACCCAAACCTAATTTCATTAATTGGATGGATTATGGATTTGGGTTTCTAGTTTAGACCCAAAATCCAAATCCATTAGGGCATAACCTCTTCTCCCTCACGAGAAGAGGGGTTTACCACGCCCAAAAGCGACCGACCGATCGCCCAAAAACTTTTGGCTGCCAACCTTCGCTCCGTACGGTGCCCACCTATTGAAAAATATGTTCCTAAGCCAAACATCTATATATTGATGGTTGTGCTACATTATATCTATAATTAATTTATTAATAAATAAAATATATTTCTTATATTTTTTATCATAAAATATTCATCTTCTAATGAACTTCATTATTGTGATGAAGTTCTTAGGACTATTTAGCTTCGATAAAGAGAGGATTTATCGATTAGTTCTTAAATCTATTCACGATCAAATGATAGGCTGTTAATTAGGACAATAGCATCTATCAAGAATAGATCGTTGTATGTCATATTAGTAGGTTGTCCTCTTGATCAAGGGGTGTGAAGATGCTGGTATGGCATACAGATGAGATGTATGGGTACATCGTCATGGAATATCACCAACTCCAGAGCATTCTGTTGTCAAGAATATCTCTGATGGGATATAGGTATAAGTGTTCCTTAGATCTGAGATCATCTTAATGACTTGCAAGCAACTCACTATGATTTGATACTGGACTAACTAAATTTTTAATTCAATAATGGAAGGCTTCTAGGCATAGTCAAGTACTTACGAAGTCAAAGACTAAGATGGAATTGATCACTCTAAGAGTTGGAGAAGAATGTATCACTATATTTCAATATAGCAAAATCTTGATCAGGATAATCCATCAGATGGATTTGATATTTTGAAATACAATATGGACAACCTGATCTGAGTTAATAGTTGAACTCTAAGATATCCTACGAGCATTTTGGTCAAGAGAATGAATTATATGAAAACTATATCCGCATGGGTTCTAAGGATGTTGTTCTACACATTCGACCTATTCGACTATCGAATATCATTACTAGCTGATTATTTTGATTAGTACAGAAATTTATTTCTATGCTACCAGCTTAGGTTCGGACCTATGAGGTCACATACATTAGAGCTCATGATCTGATTGGATGTTGATCAATGATTAAGAATCATTCTAGGGTTAAACGATCAATATGATTGATGTTTAACCTAGTGCAAGTATTACAGGAGGATCGATTAGCAATTTAATTACTAATTGGCTTAATTTGATTAAGCTAAAGGACTGAGATTAAGTCTATTTAAATATGATTTAATTAGATTTAGTTTGAACTTGATTAGATTAAGTTTAATTAATTTATTTGATAAGCCAAGTGCAAGAAAGAACTAGTCGTAGTTTAACTAGAACTTGGATCAACCTAATTTTAATTTGATTAAAAAATTAGTTCAAATTTAAATATGATTTAATCTAATTTAATTAGATTCTTAATTAGTTTAGAACCTAATCTAATTAGATTGATTTATTTTTAATTTAATATAATTTGAGAAATCATATTAGATCAAGTCAAAATAAGAATCCTAGTATGACTAAGATTCCATTCCTTGTGCCATTTAGTATCTTACTCCCACCCCACGCCACCACACCTATTTTTTAAGATTTTTTTCATGGAATCTCTTTTTTTTTTTTTTAATGTTCACACATTCCCTCTCTCTCCCTCTCCTACTTATTTGGAATAAGTTATGGATTCGATCAAAATAGATGGCAAGTTGTTGTGTAATTGGACTCTATATGATAGAATCTCAACCAACTTATATTCCTTCCTTTGTGCCTCCCCCCACCAGATTTTCTCTCTGATTTTTATGATAAAAAAAAAAAAGAAAACTTGTGCACATATTCCTGGTGGTCCATGGCATGGGATGAGGAGGAGGCATCTAAGTGTTGGGCGCCCCAACAACTTGTTATATATTATCCTGCCTTGTCTAGAAATTTGATCTAAATAAGCCTATTCTATATCTATTTATTTAGGATGAATTTTAGTCTAAAATTTTTATAAATAATAGACCTTTGAGAGAGGTTTTGGGTGTGTGAAAATCAGAGGAAAAGGATTCTTGGGCATTGGATTTTCATAGATATAAAACTAGGTGTCTAGATGAGAGCAAAGAAAAGAAGAAGAGGGTTTTCTTCTAGAGTTACTATGTTCACCTCTTTTCTTCCTCCTTTCTTGAGTTTTCTAAGAGTATCTCACACCTAAAAACTCTTCTCTTTCTTCTCCTCTTTGGAAGAGTCTAAATTCAGAAGAAGAAGGCATCTGATCGACCATCCAAGAAGGATCAGCATAGTATTAGTATACTATGCTGATTTTCTGCATCAGAACTTCTGATCATGATCGTGGGCTCGTGTGGATGACTCTTAGAGATTGGATGCATGTGCAGCTCATAACTTCATTCTCAAGCTTGGATCAGTAAGTCAGAATGTCTAACTTGCACAGATAATAAATTTGATCAATTATTTTCATACCTGCATTAGATGTAGTGTATATATATGTTGATGTGATTAGCATGTTTTAATTCTTCTTTATATTTTAATTTTTGATTTAATGACATGCCATGATCATGTAATAGATCTTAGATCTAAAATATTTTTTAATATTTAAAATTAATTTTGATTAATTTTAGTCTTATGCTGTCAGATCTTGAAAAAATTTCAAGATCTAACCCTAAAATCCTAGATCTGGTTCCTTCAATTGGTATCAGAGCCTAGGTTGATTATTACATGATTATGTATGAATATTTAAATTATTTTTTGGACTAGATCTAATTTATAATCTATTTATTAAATTTAAAATTAAAAATGATAATCACATGAATTGATTATAAGATTATCCTGCTGTAAGATTTATCCTTTACAGTGGAGAGATTATCTTAGTTCGTGTAGATCTATCTTTAATCATAAATTTATTAGATATATTCTAATTTTATTTATAATTTATTAAATTTAAATAGTTTTAAATTTAAAAATTAAAATTTTAGATTGCACAGACTGATTATAAGGTTGTCCTGCTGTAAGATTTATCCCTTATAGTAGAGAAATTATTCTAGTATGTGCTTATCTGAAACGTTGATCATAAAATTTTAGATTAAATTTAAAAAATTTTATTATCTAATTAAAAATATTTTAATCTAATTTTAATTATTATAAATATATTAGATTTAATCTAAAAAAATTTATGATTGATTATAGTTAAAATTATTTCAATTATATGAACCTATTTAGATTAGATCTAAAATAGATTCATGTTTATGTTATCTGCATATTGATTATGAATCAAACATACAACTTGGTTGATAGAACCATATTATAAAAATATTTTATAAATATAAAAATTATTTTCAAAAAGTCAAATCTCAATTCTCAGTCCAAAACTTAATTGAGAACTAAGAAGTTATTTGATTAGGATCTAAGATTGTGAATTGAAGATCCTAAGACACAAATCATAACACATTGGGTTAAATGGGTTAGTGAAGATTAGATTCATTAATTGGGTTAGACATATGATTAGATTAAAAAATAAATTTAATTAGAGAATTGACTAAATCTAATAAATTATTATCTTAGATTAGATCAAGGATTCTCTAGATTAATTACAATAGTTGTAGTTGGTCAAGTTCATATCTTTAACGAGATCCAAAATGAACTTAATTTTTGGCTACACGGTCTAACACAAACTGTTAGATTGATCTAATTGAAACTAATTAAACTAGTGGATGTTTAAAATAAATTAGATCAATGGTCTTTAATTGGCAGCCCACTTATCTGACCATTTTTTATGGTATCTAAGGTAAGCTTTGGCAGACCCTCCTGCTGATCAAACTTATCTGATCTCTTGGTGAAATTATGTTTTGATTAGATCACTTGACTATTCGAGCTGATCCATGTCAGCTAAGTAAATTAGTATGACTGATTTAAGTGCTCTTAGATCAGCCTATTAATGGTCTCTCTTAAGCTAACTTGGTGAAGCCAATGAGAGGATCATGATAAGCTGGTTCATGTGACCATCTCTCTTTAAATTAAATTAATTAAATTTTTTAAAATTATTAAATTTTTAAAATAAAATAGTTATGATGATAACTAGATCAGAGCCTTCCATTAAGTGGATGATAATGGATCTATTAGTTAGATAATCATTGAAGGCCCATAGACCTGGTGCTTATCTGCTAATGAAATTATCATTCATAATATGATTTCTTGATTGTGTCTCTCTAAATAGTGATTAGGTTAACCAATCATAGTTGGGCTTAATCATTCATTAATTAAATGGATCAAGTATGATCATATTAATGGTTGGACCTAACCAAGACTTTCAGTGGAAGCCCTAGCCTACTAAAAAGATACCTTGAATAAAATTAAATTACTAAAAATTATTTAAAAAAATAATTAATTATGAATCTATCCTTAGATGTACATGGGTTGACCAACCATAGTTAGACTTGTGTGCAGTCTATGTAGATTCTAGTATACACTAAGAAATTAAGATAATTCCTCGAATTGGAGGTAGAGGCTATCGGTTCAAATAAAATAGTGAAAAAAAACTTTTGATTAAAGTCCAAATCTTTAGGTTCAATGAATTAATTACTAATTAGACTTTTGATTCTTCTTTATGTAATTAAATCCTAACCACAGTTGCTCCATTCACCGTTGGACAGTGATAAACTTAAGGGATCCAACTTCGATAATAAGTATCGAAAGTTGAACATTGTTCAACAGCACGAAGTGGTTCATACTGAAATTTCTATGCTCGGTTTAAACATAAAATCCAAGAATAACCTAGATCAGGTAGAATGCTTCTACTGTAAGAAGCAGAAATATTGAAAGAGAAATTATCCTTAGTATCTTGATTTTCATGATTCCAACAAGCTAAAAAAGAGAGATGAGCAAGTAATTGCTGATTAAAGATATTATATGATAACATCTTATAATTTTTATGTTTATGATACTTCTACGTGGGTATTACATACTAAAAGTTCAGTCCATATTTGCAATATATTGCAAGAACTTTAAATTAGTAGAAAATTTAAAAATAATGAGCAATTCCTGAATGTTGAAGATGAAAGGTCTGTTCCTGTTCTAACTATAGGAATAGTTTAACTTATTCTCAATACTAATATTATTTTTTTAAATGAATTTCATTATTGTCCTTCTTTTCTGATGAATATAATATCTGTTAGCCTTTTGGCCAAAGATAGTTATCATTTATCTATAAAGAAAGATTATTGTGATATTATTATGAATAATATTACAATAATGCAAGAACAATAAAGAAATGGTATTTACATTTTATCACAGCCCATGAGTATAATGTATACTTTTAAAAAATATCCTAAATTAGATAATATCTCTGATATCTATTTATGGCATTGTAGGTTAGATCACGTAAATAAGAATAGGATAAATAGGTTGACTCAAGAGAGAATCCTCAAAGTCAGTGATTATGAATCACTTCCAACCTACGAATCTTGCCTTCTTGGTAAAATGATCAAATCACCTTTTACTCGAAAAGATGAGAAAGCTACTGAGCTCTTACGTCTAGTACATACTGATGTATGTGAACCAATGAGTATAAATGCTAGAGGTGGATGGATACTTCTACTTCATTACTTTCATAGATGATCTATCCAGATATGGATATATTTATCTAATAAAATATAAATCAGATTCATTTGAAATGTTCAAAAGATTTCTAAGTAAAGTAGAAAAATAAACTGGAAAGAGTATTAAAACTCTTCGATTGAATCAAGAAGGTGAATATCTATCAAGTGAGTTCTTGACATATCTAGGAGAGAATGAGATTCTCTCATAGTGGACTCCTTTAGGAATACCGCAGCATAATGGTGTATCAAAAAAAAATCAAACCTTGTTAGACATGATTCGATCCATGATGAAATTTTCTAGTCTGTTTGTTTCATTTTGGGGTTATGCTCTTATGACTGCATATTATATATTAAATAATGTACCGAGTAAATCTATTACAAAGGCTCCATATGAGATATGGACTGGGCATAGACCTACACTCTCTCACCTACGAGTTTGGGATTATCTGGTCTATGTCAAACATTTGTATACAGTTAAGCTTGAATCCCAATTTGATAAATGCGTGTTTATATGGTATCCCAAAAAAAGTAAGGGTTACTATTTCTACCATGTTGAAGAATAAAAGATGTTCGTCAGCCTTAAAGTAATTTTTTTTAAAAAAAATTTTTGGTGAAGGAACTATTGCCTCTAAGATTGAATTTGATGAAGTTCAACAGGTAAAAAAACCAACACCTATAGCCAAACCTGAGTTAGATTTGATTAGATCAGATCCGGAGCCTAGTATACCTGCACCATTAAGGTGATCTAGTAGAGTACCATATCATTCGGATAGATACTATGATTTCTTAGTCTGGGATGGTGATCCCATTAGTCCGGGATGCTATATAGAGATCCGATTCTGAAAAATGGCTCAAGACCATGAAATTCAAAATGGAGTCCATAAAGGTCAACGATGTGTGGACATTGGTTGATCCATCTGATGGGGTTAAATCCATTGGATGTAAATGGATCTTCAAAAGAAAAAGGGATGCAGACGAAAAGGTGGAGATCTATAAAGTCCGTCTGATTATCAAGAAATATTATCAACGTTATGGTATTGACTATGATGAGACGTTCTTTTCTGTAGCCATTCTCAAATTCATTTGAATAATGCTTGCGATAGGTGCCCATCTGGACTATGAGATCTGGCAGATGGAAGTGAAGACAGCTTTTCTAAATGAAAAGCTGACCGAAGAGGTGTATAAGATACAACCTGAGAGATTCATATCCATGGATGAGTCTAAGGTGTACAAGCTTTAGAGATCCATTTATGGATTGAAGCAGGCATCTCGGAGTTGGAATATATATTTTGATAAGGTGATCAAAATGTATGATTTCATTAAGAACGAAAACAAGTCCTGCATTTATAAATGAATAAATGGTCTAGCAGTAGTATTACTTATTTTGTATGTGGATAACATTCTCTTAATCGAAAATGACATCCCTGTACTACAGAAAATAAAAGTCTGGTTGCCATCATAATTCTCCTTGAAGGACTTGGGTGAAGCATCTTACATCCTAGGGATGAAGATCTATAGGAATAGATCTAAAATGATGCTTTATCTCAGTCCACGTACATAGATACCATGCTGAGGAGATTCAGCATGGAGAATTTCAAAAAGAATTATCTTTCGATAGGCCATGAAATTTTTTTCTCTAAGAAGAATTATCCGACAACTCCTGAAAAGAGAGAGCATATGAGTAGAGTCCCATATATTTCGATAGTAAGATCTATCATGTATGTCATGACATGTACGAGACCGAACGTAGCATACTCATTAGGAGTAGTGAGTAGATATCAGTTTGATTCTGAAGAAAATCACTGAAAAATGGATAAAACCATCCTTAAGTATTTGAAAAATACTAAGAATCAATGGTTGGTTTATGACAAGTTAGATCTAAAACTTATGGGATTTACAGACTCCAGCTATCAATCTAACTATGATGATAGTAGAAGCATGTCGGGATATATCTTTACTCTAAATAAATGATGGAGCCATCTATTGAAAGAGTTCCAAGCAGTATATTATGGCAAACTCTGTTTGCGAAGCAGAGTACATCATAGCATTTGATGCCATGAAGGAAGCTGTGTGGCTGAGAAAGTTTATCACTGAGCTTGAAGTAGCACCCTCCCTAGAATGGTCCGTGTTAGATATATGTGCCATAGAAGTCAGAATTGGCTGATACTTGTAATACACTTCTAGAGGCAAAATTATAATTTTGACTAATATCAATAAAATGAATTATTTTCTATCACATATGTGTATTTAGTATCTATGATACATCCTTTGAGTTAATGGTAATGATAATTCATATTTTCAATAGTTAAAAATTTAAGACATGAATAATCATTATTAACTCATAAAATGCTCCCGACCATAGGATCATCACGAGGATGGTGATTGATCCGGAAGGTTGGTGTACGAATCGCTTCTCTTTAGTAGATGAGTCTTGAGTCTACGGTGTGGAGACACCGGAGCGAGAGTACAGGTACTCGTTAGAGAACGAGGGCACTGAGCGTGACCACCTCGAGTAGTCATTAGGGAAGTCTACCTTCTCGTCAATGACTGACTCGATGCTGCAGTAGTGTGTCTGGTTCTTTGACCTGAGATGCATCGGCAGTTCACCTTGAGGGTGTTATAGTTTGACTACACCATTACTCGGTCTCCTAGCCATATGGAACCCTGAGGTGTATGTTGGCTATAGCATGTTCATTGTAGGAACTGGATTGCATCAAGATGGAATCTATCTACCTCGGTGGTAGAGGAGCAGCCCTATGATGATCATGAGAATCAAGTCCAGAAGCCCATGGCCATGGCATAGAGTGAAATAATAGAAAGAGTTTCTATTTAGATTTTCACATTGGACTCGAATCGAATGATTACATCATATGACAGAGACTAGGGTTTGACGAGTTCACCTTAACCCTAATCTGATCGGGGCTCAAGATAGAAGAACTTAATCACACAGGTAGCTGCACCAAGAGGTTCGCATTCAGCTCTGATGGGTTGCCACCATATACTGCTAGGTGTCACTGGTGGATTTTGGGAGCAATTAGAATGATTTAGATGATCGATCATTCTAGCTGTTCGAATCAGAAGAGTTCTGATCCATCGAAAGGAGTTTCGATGATGTCGATGATGATAGAGATCATGACATATCCCATTACCATACAGAACTGAACCTAACTGGGTCACACAAACAAGGGTTTGAATCTGGTGATCATCAATTGAACTGATCTAGTTCAATTGATCTGAATGAGATTCAATTAGGTTCAAGGAAAATCGTGCTAGCACTCGATTGAACCTAACGTTCTTCTTTTACTATCATAAATAAGTTGTCCTGACTGAGCCAAAGGAGTTTGTGCTCAATCAGAGGCCTTCATATGGTCTGACTGGAGGTTGTCCAAGTCAGAAAAGGTTGTCTTATTTGTAAGACATTACCTGCCATTTTTGGTCACCTGCCATTTCTTGTTCTTTGACTTTGGTCAAAAGTCTACCTTTGACTGGTCAAATGTTGACCATTGACACTTTGACTTTTGACCACATGTCATGCACCTATTGGAGAGCTGGTGGGGGCTTGTCCCCCTGCCAGAACCTGGCAAGGAGAAGGGCGCACGCCAAGGTGGCGTGACGCCAAGTAGGACTCCATCTTCCTTTTTGGATTCCAATTAGAGTTCTCCTAAGAATCCAACTTTGACTGGTCTTAGGCACCCTCTAAGGAGGAATCCAGGGGACTCTATTCCACCAATCAGATTTAGATCTGATTTCACAAAGGGTTGTGATTGGTTGGAAGGAAGAGGAGTTGGATCACAGACAGTCTATAAATAAGACCCTGCGCCCAACTCAAATTAATTGAAAAAGGCATTAGAATTTCCCGCCCAAGGCTGCCTCTCCCTCTCCTCCTCCATGCCAAACCTCTCCTTCCTCTCCTCTCCACGTCCAAAAGGTGTTTTGGATCTTGGTTGGTGCGATTCAGATCAAAGAAAGGCGATCAAAAGCAAGAAGGCTGCGCTGCTGCAAAGGACGACTGCTGATCTTCAAAAGAGTTTTGAAGATCCTCCAGATCAGATCCAGATCTGATTTTTGGAGGTGTGATAGAGAAGAAGAGGATCTCCAGATCCAACCCGAGTGGATACCGGTAGAGGCCAGGCGCTTGCGTGGCTAGATCCAGAACCTTCCGCTGCAATACAGGATCATCTACAGGGTAATAGGATTACCCAAATCAGGTAAATTAAATTTGATTTAATTTATCTTATTTTATTTTATTTATTAAAATAATAAGAATCAGATCTGAAAATATCTCAAGATCTGATTAGATCAAGAGAAAAAATTTTTGAAATATATCTCTTGATCTGATCAGATCTGAACGAACCTGGACCGGGAAAAATCAGGATTTTCCTTCAACTGGTATCAGAGCCATGGTTCTAAAATTATTTAGATCTAATTTTAAATTTATTTTAATTAAAAAATAAAGTGATTTTAGATGTCACATGAGATGTGATCAGATCTGAAATCAGAAAAAATTAAAATTAAATGATTTGGATCTAAGATTAGAAGATATGCATGACTAGTTCTAGAATAGAATAGTTCTATAGAATAGTCTTGCATGTTTTTGATTTAATTTGATTAAATCATATTTTAGATCTTCTTTATTTACTATTTTTTGATATTATAAGTGTTATAATAACATCTAAAAAATAGCAAATAAAAATTATTTAATTTTAAATATCATATGAGATATGATTGATGCATGTCTAGACTAGTTGTAGAATAGTTCTACATAATTGTCTAGATTAGAATTTATTTTGATTAGATCAATTTAAATCTAATTTTTTAGATTATTATGAGATAATTTAGATCTGAAAATATGCATGATTTGATACATGAGATGTATGCAAAATATGCCATGATTAGATCTAATTTGTATATGAGATATATGATATATAGATCTATAACTGTTTTGTAGTATTGAATGTTCCTGATTAAGGCGTTCCTCTTGGCCGTCCGGTCATAAGAACGAAGAAGGGTTTAAAGGCCCTCTCTTCCCATTCGATGGGGTGTTCTTATGATGTGTAGGGGTGCTGCGTGTTCGTCCTTAATCAGAAACCCAAAACTTACTTTCTGCAAAACCCTAGATCCTGAAACCCTAGGATTTATTGTGCATATTTTGTTTATGAACCCTAACTTAATTAAGAATTAAGTTTATGGAATATTAATTAGGTCTAAAATTGAGAATTTCAGATCTAAGACATATTCATAATACTGGGTTCGGGCTTGGGTAGCTCAATTAGGTCTAAGCGGTTGATCAAACCGAATCAAGAGTTGGTTAGATGGGATCAACAATGCTTAAATTGACCAGCCTAATAGGATTAAGTCTGGGTCAAGATCGAGTCACGATCAAGCAAGACCTAATTAGGCTCAGAGGTTAGAGTCTGGATTGTAGGCTAACCCAATTGGTTCTGACTCAACAATTTGGTGTCTAAGGTAAGTTTGGCACATACGACCGACTGGTTTTTAATTGGAAGCTACTCGACCTGAATGCGTTCTTGTACGAGTTAATGGCATATTCCTTCCACCGGTCTCACTTACCTGGCCATATCTGTTGACACAGTTCTGATCTGAGGTGGTCAATAATCCGAGCTAACCCATGCCACTAGGTTAGTCATAATTGTTATGACTAAGCCAAGTCTAGTTTAATGAGACCTGAATCAATTCTCCCTAAGAAAAGATTAAGTCTGAGGTCTTCCACCATTGTAGATGTGCGGGCCCTTCCCGGGGTTGATTGTTCTCGGCTGGATACAGTGGCTCAGTTGCACCGGGAAAAGATGCAACCATGTCTATTAGGCATTGGATGCTATGGGCTGGAGGATGAGTTGGGCTCAATATTCCGGATACGGTGAGAGACTCAATTAGGAACCCAGTCTATGCAAATGGTGGGTCTGACTTAACTAAGGAGTGGATCAATATTCCGGATACGGTGAGATTCATGAATTAGAGACCAAGTTTGGGTGCACCATGATTAGAGAATCATTGAACAAGAGTTGTTCACTCATTGGCTAACCCATCACCAATAACTGTTAGGTGAGGTGATGAGTCAGTTGGTGAGACCGCACCACCCACTAGAAATCATTAATCGTGGAGATTTTTGCATCTCTACAGAGGGAGTGTAGGGATCCGAGAAAATAGTGGGAGCTAATTTGTTTAAAAATAAAATCCCTAAACAAATTGGTCAAGTCAAAATTACAGTATCTAACTAGAATCTTTGACTCTCTACAGGAAAAATGTCTGCGTCCAACCCATTGGCACGTATCCTGGACACACATAGACTGACTGGACCCAATTATAAAGATTGGCTCAGGAACTACAAAATTATTTTGGGTTCAGAGAAGTTAACCCATGTTTTGGACCAGGACCCTCCCACCTTACCAGCTCGTCCATCCACTGAACAGAGAGCGTCTCTGGAAAAAATGGATTGACGAAGATAATAAGGCCAGATATTACATGTTGGGCTCGATGTCTGATGAGCTCCAGCGCCAACATGAAGATATCGGGACTGCTCGCCAAATGTTGGCTCACCTGCAGGAGATGTTTGGTGAACAGAGTCGCGCAGCCAAATATCAAGTCACGAAATGACTTTTTAAGGCTAAGATGCGTGATGGGCAGTCAGTCCAAGATCACTGTCTGACAATGATCAAGGACATGGAAGAGCTTGAGAAGCTCGGTGTGAAGTTGGACTTGGATCTGCAGAACGATATTATTCTGCAATCCTTGACTGATGCATATGGGCAATTCATCATGAATTACCACATGCATAAACTTCAAAATTCCTTGGCCGAGTTAATGAATATGCTGGTTACCGCTGAGCTTTCTATGAAAGGTTCTAAAGGCTCAGTTCTTGCTATGGAACGGACTTCTTCCAAAAGAAAGTCTTATGGAAAGAAAAAGAAGTCTGTGAAAAAGCAAAAGGTGGAAGGATCAAAGAAGAAGAAGGCAGAACCGAAGAAAAAGGCCGATGGCAAAGGAAAGTGTTTCCATTGCAACAGCGACGGCCATTGGAAGCGGAACTGCCCTACTTACCTGGCCACCCTAAAGAACAAGAAGGAAGGTCCTTCTGGAGGTATGCTCGTTATTGAGTCTAACCTTACGGTTTCTTCTGCATCCAGTTGGGTGCTTGACTCTGGTTCTAGTGCTCATCTGTGCACTTCTATGCAGGGTCTTGAGGATAGCAGGAGGCTGAGGGATGGAGACATGATCCTACGCATCGGTAATGGAGCAAGAGTTGCTGCAGTAGCCGTGGGAACATACCCTCTTCGATTACCATCTGGTTTAGACTTAGTTTTGAAAAGACTGTTATTATGTGCCTGCAGCTAGCAGGAATTTGATTTCTGTTTCATGCTTAGCACAAGAAGGTTATGTGATCACCTTCTTTAAGGACCATTGTAACATTCTTTATGAAAGAAATAAAATTGCAAATGGTTTCCTTATTAATGGTCTTTATCAGCTACATATTGATGTACCTGTTCTAACTATCGAGCAAAACGTGAATGCCAAACGACCTAGGGATAGTCCAAACGACAGATATCTATGGCACCTGAGATTAGGTCATATAGCAGAAGATAGGATCAACAAATTGGAGAAAAATGGGCTATTGAGTCCATTGACTTTTGAGTCATATCCAACTTGTGAATCTTGTCTTCAAGGCAAATGACTAAACTCCCTTTTGTTGGACATGGGGAGAGGGCCACAGATCTCCTTGCCCTAGTACATACTGATGTGTGCGGCCCATTTGATGTGCCGGCTAGAGGCAATTTTGTCTACTTCATTACCTTTACCGATGATCTGTCTAGGTATGGGTATGTGTATCTTATGAGACACAAGTCTGAAGCTTTTGAAAAGTTCAAAGAATTCAGACATGAAGTAGAAAAACAAACTGGAAAAACCCATTAAGGTTCTTCGATCAGATCGAGGAGGTGAATACCTTAGCCGGGAATTCCTAGACTATCTTAAGGAAAAATGGCATAGTCTCTCAATGGACTCCACCAGGAACACCTCAACTCAACGGGGTTTCAGAACGGAGAAATCGGACTCTATTGGATATGGTTCGATCCATGATGAGCTTCACAGACCTCCCTGATTTTCTTTGGGGACACTTCATTGTTAACTTCAATCTATCTTACTGAATAGGGTTCCCTCTAAAACCGTTCCTACCACACCGTATGAGATATGGCACGGTAAGAAACCAAGTCTGAGTCATCTCAGAATTTGGGGTTGTCCGGCTCATGTCAAAAGACAACAAGCGGACAAGTTAGAGTTTAGGTCCTTTAGAGCTCGATTCATAGGATATCCTAAAGAGTCATTAGGATACTATTTCTACATTCCAGAAGACCACAATGTGATTGTGAGTCGACATGCCATCTTTCTTGAAAAATAGTTTATTCAAGATAGCGGCATTGGAAAGTAGATTAAGCTTGATGAGAAAGTCTCACAAGTAGAACGAGCTAAGGACCAATTGGAACCAAATCAGGTTGAGCCAATAAGAACACTACCTCCTCCACCTCGTAGATCGGAAAGAGTTTTCCGTCCCCCTGAAAGATACTTAGGTATTATTTCAGAGGAAGTAGAGGAAATGTTCCTCATAGGTAATGGTGCTCATGGTGATGATCCCAAAATCTATAATGAGACGATATCAGACATCGACTCTGAGAAATGGCTAAAGGCAATGCAGTCAGAAATTGACTCGATGCACTCAAATCAAGTTTGGACTTTGGTAGATCCATCAGAAGGTATAGTACCTATTGGATGTAAATGGATCTTCAAGAGAAAGATTGGTACAGATGAAAATATGGAGACATTCAAGACTAGACTAGTGGCAAAAGATTATAGTCAATGCGAAGGCATTGACTATCAGGATACCTTTTCTTCAGTGGCTATGCTAAAATTCATCCGCACATTGCTTGCCATTGCAGCCTATTTCGATTATGAAATATGGAAAATTGACGTGAAAACGGCGTTCTTGAATGGATATCTTGAGGAAGATATCTATATGAAACAGTCGCTAGGTTTCACATCCAATGATACTGATCATAAGGTTTGTAAGCTGTAAAGGTTCATATATGGACTTAAGTAAGCATCTCGGAGCTGGAACACTCATTTCAATGATGTAATCAAAATGTTTGATTTCATCAAAAATGAAGAGAAATCATGTGTCTTCAAAAAGGTCAGTGGAAGCACTGTTGTCTTTCTCATATTGTACGTAGATGACATCCTCCTTATTGGAAATGATATTCCCATATTAACGACAGTCAAAATATGGTTGTCCAAGAAATTCTTCACGAAAGACCTAGGTGAAGCATTCTTTATTCTAGGAATTAAGGTCTATAGGGATAGACCGAGTAGGATGCTAGGACTTTCACAGAAGATATACATAGAGAAAGTACTAAAGAGGTTTAGTATAGAAAATTCTAAGAGGGGATTAATACCCTTTAGACATGGTATTCATCTTTCCAAGAAGATGTACCCTAGCACACCTGAGGAAATAGAATCCATGAGCAAGATCCCTTATGCTTCTGCAATAGGGAGCCTCATGTATGCCATGCTATGTACACGACTTGATATAGCCCATGCTGTGAGTGTCACAAGCAGATATCAATCAAATCTAGGTGAAGAACATTGGACTTCTGTGAAATGTATCCTTAAGTACTTAAGAAGAACTAAGGATATGATGTTGGTCTTTGGTAACGACGAACTCCAAGTCCAAGGATACATAAACTCGGATTTCATATCCAATATAGATGATCGAAAGTCGACATTTGGGAGTCTATTTGTGTGCAATGGTGGTGCTGTCAGCTGAAAAAGTTCCAAGCAAACGGTGACAGCAGATTCCATCATGGAAGCAGAATATATCACTGCATCAGAGGCTGCGAAGGAAGCATTCTGGTACAAAAAGTTTGCTGCAGAAATCGAAATAATGCCATCAGATGCCATTCCTCTATACTGCGATAATAATGGCACCATAGCCCTTGCTAAGGAGCCAAGGTCTCATCAGAAATCCAAGTACATTGAATGGCGATACCACCTCATTCGTGATTACCTTGAGAAGGGTTACGTCGAGGTCAAGAGAGTCAATTTCGCAGACAATGTGGCAGATCCACTTACAAAGCCGTTGGGACAATAAAAGATCGAAGCCCACCTTGAGAAGATGAGACATAGACTTGTAGCCAATTGGCTTTAGGATAAGTGGAAGATTGTTAGATATATGTGCCCTAGAAGCCAGAATTGGCTGACACTTGTAATACACTTCTAGAGGCAAAATTGTAATTTTAACTAATATCAATAAAATGGGTTATTTTCTATCACATATGTGTATTTAGTATCTGTGATACATCCATTGAGTTAATGATAATGATAATTCATATTTTCAAGAGTTAAAAATTTAAGACATGAATAATCATTATTAACTCATAAAATGCTTCCGACCATAAGATCATCACGAGGATGGTGATTGATCCGAAAGGTTGGTGTACAATCGCTTCTCTTTAGTAAATGAGTCTTGAGTCTACGGTGTGGAGATACTGAAGTGAGAGTATAGATACTCGTTAGAGAACGAGGGTACTGAGCATGACCATCTCGAATAGTCATTAGGGAGTCTACCTTCTCATCAATGACTGACTCGATACTGCAGTAGTGTGTCTGGTTCTTTGACCTGAGGTGCATCAATAGTTTACCTTGAGGGTGTTATAGTTTGACTATACCATTACTCGATCTCCTAGCCATTCAGAATCCTGAGGTATATATTGGCTATAGCATGTTCATTGTAGAAATTGGATAGCATCAAGATGGAATCTATCTACCTCGGTGGTAGAGGAGCAGTCCTATGATAATCATAAGAATCAAGTCCAAAAGCCCATGGCCATGGCAGAGTGAAATAATAGAAAGAGTTTTTATTTAGCCTTTCACATCGGACTTGAATCGAATGATTACATCATATGATAGAAACTAGGGTTTGACGAGTTCACCTTAACCGTAATCTGATCGGGGCTCAAGATAGAAGAACTTAATCACACAGATAGTTGCACCAAGAGGTTCGCATTCAGCTCTGATGGATTGCCACCATATACTGCTAGATGTCATTGATAGATTTTGGGAGCAATTATAATGATTTAGATGATCGATCATTCTAATTGTTCAAATCAAAAGAGTTCTAATCCATCGAAAGGAGTTTCGATGATGTCGATAATAAAGATCATGACATATCCCATTATCATACAGAACTGAACCTAATTGGATCACACAAATAAGGGTTTGAATCTGATGATCATCAATTGAACTGATCCAGTTCAATTGATCTGAATGAGATTCAATTAGGTTCAAAAAAATCGTGCTAGCACTCGATTGAACCTAACATTCTTCTTTTGCTATCATAAATAGTTGTCCTGACTGAGCCAAAGGAGTTTGTGCTCGATCAGAGGCCTTCATTTGGTCTAACTAGAGCTTGTCCAAGTCAGAAAAGATTATTTTATTTTGTAAGATATTACCTGCCATTTTTGGTCATCTGCCATTTTTCGTCCTTTGACTTTGGTCAAATGTTGACCTTTGACTGGTCAAATATTGACCATAGATACTTTGACTTTTATCCACGTATCACGCACCTATTAGAGGACTGGTGGGGGCTTGTCCCCCTATCAGAACCTGGCAAGGAGGAGGGCGTACGCCATCCTTGGCGTGCGCCCAAGTTGGAGGCACCAAGGAGTTCCTGTTGGATAGGGACTCCATCTTCTTTTTGGATTTTAATTAGAGTTCTCCTAAGAACCAACTTTGATTGATCTTAGGCACCATCTAAGGAGAAATCCAGGGGACTCTATTTCCACCAATCAGATTTAGATCTGATTTCACAAAGGGTTGTGATTGGTTGGAAAGAAGAGGAGTTGGATTACAGACAGTCTATAAATAAGACCCTGCGCCCAACTCAAATAGTAATGAAAAGGCATTATAATTCCCAATGCCCAAGGCCTCCTCTCCTCTCCTCTGCCATGCCAAACCATCCTCTCCCTCTCCTCTCCACACCCAAAGGTGTTTGGGTCCTTGGTTGGTGCAATCCAGATGAGAGAAAGGCGACTGAAAGCTAAAAGGCTGTGCTGCTACATAAAACAACTGCTGATCTTTGAAAGGAGTTTTGAAGATCCTCTAGATCAGATTTAGATCTAATTTTTGAAGACATGATAGAGAAGAAGAGGATCTTCAAATCTAGTCTGAGTGGATACCGATAGAGGTCAGACACTTGCATGGCTAGATCCAGAACCTTCCACTGCTTACAGGATCATCAACGGGTAATAGGATTACCCACTTCAAGGTAAATTTAATTTAATTTAATTTATCTAAATTTATTTTAATTATTAAAATAATAAAAATTAGATCTAAAATATCCTAAATCTGATCTGGATTAAAGAAAAAAAATTTTGAAATATATCTCTTGATCTGATCAGATCTGAACGAACCTAGTTCAAAAAATCAAGATTTTTTTTTAGTCGAATCCTACTTTACTGTGATAGCACTAGTGCCCTCAGACGAAGGAACCAAAAGTACACCAGTAGATGAAGCACATCCTGCGCCACTTTCATCTGATATGAAAGATCATGGATCGAGATAATGTCGATCTTTAGAAGATCGATGGAAAGGAGAACCTGACTGACCTCTTCACTAAAGCCCTAGCGATAAAGAAGTTCGACAACCATAAGTCGAAGATAGGTATTAGATACTACGTCGAGTGGCTTTAGGATAAGTAAAAGTTATTAAAAAATATGTTCCAAAGCTAATCATCAGTCTATTGACAGTTGTGCTACATTATATCTCTAATTGATTCATTAATAAATAAAATATATTTTTGATATTTTTCATCATAAAGTATTCATCTTCTAACGAACTTCATTATTATGATGAAGTTCTTAGGATAATTTAGCTTCGATAAAGAAAGAATTTATCGATTAGTCCTTAAATCTATTTATGATCAAATGATAGGCTGTTAATTAGGATGATAGCATCTATCAAGAATAGGTCACTGTATGTCATATAGATTGATTGTCTACTTGACCAAAAAGTATAGAGATACTAGTATGACATACAGATGAGATGTATGAATTTATCATCATTGAACGTGACCAACTTCAGAGCATTCTACTGTCAAAAATATCTCTGATGGGATATAGGTATAAGTGTCCCTTAGACTTGAGATCATCTTAATAACTTGCAAGCAACTCACTGTGCTTTGGTATTGAACTAACTAAATTTTTAATTCAGTAACGAAAGACTTCTGGATAGAGTCAAGTACTTGTGAAGTCAATTTAGTAAAATCTTGGTCATGATAATCCATCAGATGGATTTGATATTTTGAAATACAATGTGGACAATCTAATCTGAGTTGACAGTTGAACTCTAAGATCTTATATGAGAATTTTGATCAAGAGGATGAATTATATGGAAACAACATCCATATTGGTTCTAAGAATGTTGTTCTACACATTCGACTTATTCGACCATCAGGTATCATTGCTAGATGGTTACTTTGATTAGTATAAAAATTTATTCCTATACTATCGACTTAGGTTCAAACCTATGAGGTTACACACATTAGAGCTCATAATCTAATTAGATAGTTGATCAACGATTAAGAATCGTTCTAAGATTAAATGATCAATACGATTGATGTTTAACCTAGTGCAAGTATTGTAGGAGGATCAATTAGTAATTTGATTGCTAATTGACTTAATTTGATTAAGCCAAATGACTAAGATTAAGTCTAATTAGATATGATTTAATTAGATTTAGATTGAACTTGATTAGATCAAGTCTAATTAGTTTATTTGATAAGCCAAGTGCAAGAAAGTACTAGTCCTAGTTCAACTAGAACTTGGGTCAACCCAATTTTTAATTTGATTAGAAAATTAGTTCAGATTTAAATATAATTTAATCTAATTTAATTAGATTTTTAATTAGTTTAGGACCTAATCTAATTAGGTTGATTTGCTTTTGATTTAATATGATTTGAGAAACTATATTAGATCAAGTCAAAATAAGAATCCTAGTATGACTAGGATTCCATTTCTTGCGCCACTTAATATCTCACGCCCACCCCACGTCCCCTCACCTATTTTTTAGAATTTTTTCATGGAATCCCTTCTTTTTCTGACATCCCCTCTTTCTCCCTCTCCTACTTATTTGGAATAAGTTATGGACCCGATCAAAATAGATGGCAAGTTATTATGTAATTGGACTCTATATGATAGAATCCCAACCAACTTATATTCCTTCTTTTGTGTCGCCCCCCACCTGATTTTCTCTCTGATTTTTATAATAAAAAAGAGAGCATTTGTGCGCATATTCATGATGGTGCACGACATGGGATGAGGAGGGGGCGTCCAAGTGTTGGGTGCCCCAACAAATTGTTATATATCATCCTACCTTGTCTAGAAATTTGATCTAGACAAGGCTCTTCCATATCTATTTATTTAAGATAAATTTTGGCTTGAAATTTTTGTGAAAAATAGACCTTTGAGAGAAGTTTTGGTGTGTGAAAATAAAAAAAAAGGGTTCTTGGGCGTTGGGTTTTCATAGACACTATTAGTACAGAATCTGGTTGACGCTGAATTAAGCTAGAGTTGAGGAAGACGAGATCACCGTTGGTGATCTATAAAATAAAGTTTCGTCCAGAGTCGGTAGTGGTGGCTCTGGTAGGACCCTCCGACGATCAAGTCAACTCTTCTAGCCAATAAAAATGGAGTGCTTAGAAAAGAGTTTGGTAGAGTTTAGAGGATGAGAGGAGAGCTTAGAAAAAATATATCTGGAGGATTCTTTTTTATAAACGGAGCCTGTAGCAAATTGATGGTGACAGCCATATCGTCCGATAGTGGGCCGCATGGGGTTTGCTATGGAGAGAGAGGTATCGTTAGACTGATAGTGACAGCTATACCGTTTGGTCGTGGACCGTATAAGGTTTGCTATGGAGAGAGAGGTGTCGCTAGGCTAATAGTGACAGCCATACTGTCTGATTGTGGGTCGCATGAGATTTATTATAAAGAGAGAGATGTTGTCAGATCGATAATGGCAACCATACCATCCGGTGGAAGCATGCATTTGGAGTTCGACTGAGTGAAAGGAGTTCGACTATGAGAGTAATCTAGAAGGAGTCTGGCTCCTGAAGAAATTCGATTGAAAGAAAATTTTGGAAGGAGTTTGGCTTCTGAAGAAATCCGTCTGCAGGAGAAATTCGAATGGAGTTCGACTCATGAAGAAATCTGTCTGCAGAAGAAATTTGGATGGAGTTTGGCTCCTATAGAAATTTGATTGAAGGAGAGATCTGGAAGGAGTTCGGCTTTCGTAGAAGTTCGACTGAAGAAAGAATTCGGAAAGAGTTTGGCTCCCGTAGAAGTTCGACTGAAAGAGGAATCCGAAAGGAGTTTGGCTCCTGTAGAAATTCGACTGAAGGAGAGATCTGGAAGGAGTTCGGCTCTCATAGAAGTCCGACTGAAGAAAAAATTCAGAAGGAGTTTGGTTCTCGTAGAAGTTCGACTGAAGGAGGAATCTAGAAGAAGTTCGGCTCCTATAGAAGTTCGACTAAAGAAGAAATTCGGAAGAAGTTCAGCTCCTACAAAAATTCGACTGAAGAAAAGATCTAGAAGAAGTTTGGCTCCCATAGAAGTTCGACTGAAGGACTAATTTGGGTGGAGTTTGGCTTTCGTAGAAGTCCTATTGAAGAAAAAATTCGAAAAAAATTCGAGTCCTATAGAAATCTGACTGAAGGAAAGATCTGAAAGGAGTTCAGCTCTCTAGAAATTCAATTGAAGGAGAGATTTGAAAAGAGTTTGGCTCCTGTAGAAATTTGATTGAAGAAAAAATTTGAAAGAAGTTCGACTCCCATAGAAGTCCGACTGAAGGAGGAATCCAAAAGGAGTTCAACTTCTGTAGAAGTCCAACTGAAGAAATTCGAAAGAAATTCGGCTCCTGTAGAAATCTAACTGAAGGAGAGATCTAGAAGGAGTTCTGCTCCCATAGAAGTTCGATTGAAGAAGAAATTTGGAAGAAGTTTGGCTTTCATAGAAGTTCGACTGAAGAAGAAATTCGGAAGGAGTTTGGCTCCTGTAGAAATCCGACTGAAGAAAAAATCTGGAAGAAGTTTGGCTCTCATAGAAGTTTGATTGAAGGAGAGATCTGAAAGGAGTTCGACTCTCATAGAAGTCCAACTGAAGGAGAATTCTGGAAGAAGTTTGGCTCCTATAGAAGTCCAATTAAAAAAGAAATTCGAAAGGAGTTCGGCTCCTATAGAAGTCCGACTGAAGAAGAAATCTGGAAGGAATTTAGCTCCCATGAAAGTCCGACTGAAGAAAAAATTTGAAAGAAGTTCGACTCCCATAGAAGTGTGACTGAAGGAGGAGTCCAAAAGGGATCCGACCGCTGGAGGAAGAATTTTCGATCGAAGCTCTTTCATGATTGTCAGTTGCATTAGGCCAAGTGTCAGACTGGACTTTGGTAGGAGTAGAATTTATCCCCAATATTAGTCTCTCTACTTTTGAGTTCGAAACTTCGAAGGAAGGGAGTACAAAAAAGGTGATTGTCAAAGTCCTTTTCCGACCTCTGCATTCGTTGAAGTTGAAGCTCGAAGAAAATCTTATCTTCAACCGAGGTCCAAGAAGATCTCGTCTTCTATTAATGTTGCAGTTGAAGCTCGTGGAAGATCTTGTCCTCAGCCGAAGTTGACATCGAAGTTGAAGCTCGAGAAAGATCTTATCTTCAGTCGAGGTTGAAAGAGATCTTCTCTCCTATTGATGTAGACTTTGAAGTTCGAAGGAGATCTTATCTCTAGCCAAGATTGAAGAAGATCTTATTTTCTATTGTTGTCGAGCATGATAGGACCATCGTCGGGGCCTTTCCTCTCATTCCGTCTAAAATAAATGAGACCTTCAGCTTTGCTCACGTTAGAATGAGGTTCTCCTTCTATTTCTAATGGGCTGTGGAGGTACATAAGGGCCGTTGTCAGGATCTCTTTCCCCATCTCGTCTAAAATGAATGAGGCTTTCAACTTTGCTCAAGTTAGGATGAGGTTCTCCTCCTATTCCTAACGGACTATGGAGGCACATAAGAGGCCATTGTCAGGGCCTCTTCCTCCATCTCGTCTAAAATGAACGAGACCTTCGATTTGCTCATGTTAGGACGAGGTTCTCTTTCTATTTCTAATGGACTATGGGGGCACATAAGGGCCATTGTCAGGGCCTCTTCCCCCATCTTCTCTAAAATGAATGAGGCCTTCGACTTTGCTCGCATTAGGATAAGGTTCTCCTCTTGTTTCTAATGAACTATGGAGGCACATAAGGACCGTTGTCAGGGCCTCTCCCCCATCTTATCTAAAATGAACGAGGCCTTCGACTTTGCTCGCATTAGGACGAGGTTCTCCTCCCATTCCTAATGGACTATGGGGATACATAAGGATCATTGTCAGGGCCTCTTCCCTCATCTCGTCTAAAATGAACGAGACCTTTGACTTTGCTCATATTAGGATGAGATTCTCCTCTTGTTCCTAATGTGGCCACTTTTAATTATTTTTTTCTATCATCACATAATTTTTGCAACAAGAAACAATAATATCGAAATGAAGAAGCTTTATTGTGAGAAAATTATTGATAGTACATCATCAAATTTTCTAACTTTCAAGGTCATGGGAGCATTGTTCCTCCGAGCTTCTTTAGATGATAAGTCTCGGACCAGACGACCTCCACCACTTCATACAGACATTCCTAATTTGGGGCAAGTTTCTCCTGGATTTGAAGCTAGAAGACGATGGCTCGCCTAAGCACTGTCCCCCACTTTGAATGTTTTACTTCTGACTCTGGAGTTATAATATCGAGCCATCCTTCGTCTGTAGGCCGCCATCCGAATCTAGGCTTTCTCTATTTTTTCTTTCAGTAGATTGAGGTTGGCTCTGAGGTCCTATGGATTATACTGCTCATTGAAGGCGATGACCTATACTGATAGAAGTTTAAGCTTGATTGGTATGACTGCCTCCATTCCAAAAGCTAAGGCGAATGGTGTTTTCCTAGTCGGCAACTTTTGAGTAGTTTGGTACACCCAGAGGATGTGGTAGAGGTCATCCACCCAAGCCTTCTTTGCTCTGTCGAGCCTCATCTTGATGCTTTGGAGCAGAGTCCGATTGGTCACTTCAGCTTTCCCATTTATCTATGGGTGAGCTACCGATGTGAAGTGATGGAAGATATTTAGATCTTCATAGAACTCGACGAACCTTATCTCAGCGAACTGTCATCCATTATCAGTTATGAGAGTTCGGAATAGACCGAACTAATAGACTATTAACTTCTAGATAAAGTTCTATACCTTGATCTTGATAATTTTTGCTAGTGGTTCAGCTTCGACCCATTTGGTGAAGTAGTTGATCACGATCAGGAGAAACTTTCGCTGCCCGGATGCCATCGAAAAAGGACCAAGTATGTCTATTTTTCATTGTGCAAATAGCCAAGGCGCACTTAGCAGAGTAAGCTTAGAGGTCGGCTATCTTTGTATGTTTGCATTCTTCTGACAGCGATCACATTTCTTAACATACTCTATAGAATCATGATACAAGATTGGCTAATAATATTCTTATCGAAGTAGTTTTTATGATAGAGACCTAGCTCCTACGTGACTTTCACAGATTCTCTTGTGCATTTTCCATAATGCAAAGTCAGCCTCTGAAGGTCGGAGACATCTCAATAGCGGTAGAGAATACGACATCTTATACAACTTGTCCTCATACAAAATGTATCGGAAGGCTTGATTCCTGAGTTTTCGAGTTTCTTTTGGATCACGAGGAAGAACTTCCTTCTTGAGGTAGGCAACCAACGGGTCAATCCAGCTCAACTCAAGCTCTGTTTGCATAACAACCTGTGATTCCTCTAAGCTTGGGCATTTTAGAGTCTTAAAAAATATTTCTTTTGATAGTTCGGCTGGGACTGAAGTGGCCAATTTAGAGAGAAGGTCAGCTTTTGTATTTTCTATTCTCGAAATTTGTTGAATGCCAAAACTATCGAAGGTCGAGGTCAAATCCTTTACTTTTTTTAGATACTTTATTATACTTTTCTTCCGTACTTCGTAGTTGCCACTAACCTGACTGACCACTAATTGAGAATCACTGAAGACTTGGAGCCGATCTACTTTTAACTTTCTTGCTATTTTTAATCCAACGATCAGCACTTCATACTCAGCCCCATTATTAGTCGTGGAGAATTTGAAGCATAATGCATACTCGACGACGACTTCCTCAGGGCTGACTAAGACTAACCCCGCATCTGCTTCAGTGAAGTTGGATGAACCATCCACGTACAGAGCTTTTGAAAAGGTCGGCACTCTCTTCGGAGAGGCTCGGTTGCGACAGCAGAGCATCGATGTCATTCTGTTCAACCTCGACTTTAGTTGGGATGGTACATTCTACTACAAAATTTATCAATATCTGGGCTTTGATCGATGGCCAGGGTTGATAGTTGATATCAAATTTCGTGAGCTCAATTGTCTATTTTGCGATTCTCTCAGAGACGTCCGTTCGATAAAGAACTGCTTTTATTGGTTGGTCCATGAGGACCATTATGGTGTGCCCTTGAAAGTAAGATCAGAGTCTTCTGATAGTAATTAGAAGAGAGTAAGTTAATTTTTCTAGCTTAGAGTACCTGATCTCTGCATTCCTCAGGACCTGACTTACATAGTAGATCGATCGATGCATCTTCGTTTCTTTCTTGACCAGGACTGCTACCAAGGTCATCAAAAAAACTGCTAGGTACAGAAATAATTTTTCTCTGGATTTGGACTTTGCCAGCAGTGGGGGTGAGTTGAGGTAGTTTTTAAGCTCCTCAAATGTCCATTGACACTTCGTCGTTCAGCAGAAGTTCTTTGGTTGTCTGAGAACTCGAAAGAAAGGCATGCATCGCTCGGCCGATCTCGAGACGAAGTGATTTAGGGATGCCATTTTTTTAATTAGGTACTGAACTTCTTTGATTACTTTTAAAGCAGTCATCTCCTAAATGGCTCGGATTTTCTCTGGATTTGCTTCAATCTCGCACCTTGACACCATAAATCCTAACAACTTTTCAGAGGTCATATCAAAGATGCACTTGATCGGATTCAGTTTTATCTTATGCTTTCTGAGTGTGTTGAAGGTTACTTTGAGGTCGACGAGGTGGTTTATAGAAGCTCAACTTTTGATTAGCATGTCATCCACGTACACCTCCATGTTACGGTTGATCTGCTCCTTGAAGATCTTATTGATCAGGCGCTGGTACATTGCTCCTATATTTTTTAGTCCAAAGGGCATAATTCTATAACAATAAAGACCACGGTCAGTAACAAAAGTAGTTTTCACCTCATCCTCCGGTGCCATCCGTATCTTGTTATAATCGGAGAAGGCATCCATGAAGGTAAGAAGCTCATGGCCCAAAGTTGCATCTACCAGTTGATCAATCCTAGATAGAGGGTAGCTATCTTTTGGGCAGGTCTTGTTCAGCTTTTTGAAGTCTATACATATATTCCACTTATTGTTTGTCTTTTTGATAAGGACCACGTTTGATAAGGACCACTTATTGTTTGTCTTGTTCAGCTTTGAGGAGCTTGCCTACTTCTTCTGCAATTGCTTTCTGCCTCTCTGGGGCATGGTTGTGCATCTTCTCTTTTATCGATCGATGCTTCAGATTAACGGTCAGTCGATGTTCCATGACCTTGACATCAATTTCTGGCATATTCGCTGGGGCCTAAGTGAAGACGTTCGCGTTCTTCTTAAGAAAGATGATGAGCTGCTCTCAAACCTCATCTCTCAAGTTGGAGCCGATCTACATTGCGTCCTCCGCATTCCCATCATTTAAAGAAATAGACACGAGGTCCTCTATAGGCTTGCCCCGCTCCTCAATGAGGTCGTCGCGGACATTCAGCCCATCAATGGGATAAGGGTCGGACTATTCTTTCTTATGCAGGATGATTGAGTAGTAGTGCCTTGCTAGAGCTTGATCTCTCCGACCTCTCTGATCCTATGACTTGTCGAAAACTTCATCTTCAAATAATAAGTTGATACCACCATCCGAAGTATATTTAGATCAGATCGGTCGAGAATAACATTATAGATAGATAGAGTCCTTACAACTAAAAAATCGATATGTGCCTTAGCCAGCTTCGGATGTTGCCCTGCAGTCACAGCCAAAGTTATTATGTCCTCAAGTGGTACGACATCATTAGTGAAGCCTATCAATGGAAAGTTCATAGGTCCCAAGTGGTTACTGAGTAAGAACATTTTCGAGAAAGCATCATAAAATAATATGTTGGTCGAGATTTTATTATCTACCAAAATGCGGCGTACATCATAGTTGGTAATGTTTAAAGAGATTATAACCGCATCATTATGTAAAAATTGGACCCCTTGAGCATCTGCCTCAGTGAAGGTTATGTGTTCTTCAGTCCTCCATCTCTTCACTGATCCCTTGAATCTACTGGCCTCTCCTCATCGAAGTCTCCTCGAGATAGTATTGATGATATCGAGAGACGATCGATCTCCTTGTTAATCCTCCCCCTTGGTGGCTCAGGCTGCGGTAATACCCTCGATCGATCTTCCCATCCTTCAGACCGTCGTCGTAGGAATCGGTCAAGTCTATCTTGCTTGATGAGCTCCTCGATCTCATCTTGAAGCTGAATATACTCCTCAGTATCATGATCGTGGTCATGATGATAAAGGCAGAACTTATTAGAATTGCGCTTGCCGAGATGAGTATGCATTCTTTTTGGTCTCGATAGTTGCTCTATGATTTTCATCAGTACTTAAATTTTCAGAGCATTGAGAGGGGCGTAGTTATAAAATTTTTGGAGGGAAGAACCCCGTCTCATCCTTCTATCGGGGCTTTCCTGCCTTCGAGCTTGGTGAGGAGTTCGGATTCACTTATGCTCAGAAAGAGTTTGGAAGCACGGTCGAGCTTCACTCGACTTTCCTTCCTCGATGGGCCTGTCCGACTCGTCGATTCATCGCTCACCAAAGGCTTCATCATCCTTGGCCTTAAAGGCCTCTTCAGCTCGAGCATAACCTTCAGCCCGAGCTAGCATATCGATAAAATTTTTGGGATACTTCTTTTTCAGAAAGAATAGCAAATCAATCTTTTGAAGACCATCCTTAAGTGCGGCGACGACTGATTGGTTCAGATTTCGGACCTCCAATGTAGCAGCATTAAATCAGGTGATATAAGTTCGGATGGATTCTTTCTCCTTCTGCTTGATGGTCATTAGGAAATCCAAACCTCGGCGTGGACGTCGGCTGCTGACAAAGTGAGCCACGAACTGATGGCTCATTTGATTAAAGAAAAAGATGGTATTCGACTTAAGTGCTGAGTATCAGTTCCTGGCAGCTTCCTTGAGAATGGACGAAAAAGTTCGATACAAAATAGCATCTGGCGCACCATGGAGCAACATCATTATTTGAAAAATCTTCAGATGGTTGATCGGATCGGTGGTCCCATCGTAACTCTCAAATTGTAGAAGCTTAAAGTTCGATGGGATCAGTTCCTACATAATTCTCTGAGAAAAAGGAGGATCAGTGCAAATATCATTACCATATGAGGAGGAAGCATGACGGAGCTGTTCGATTCGTCGACTCATTTCTAGGAGCCTTTGATCCAGGAGATCTTTACGGTCGTTGATCTCTAGGATTTTTTGGTGAAATAGATGTGAAGCTTCCTCCTGGGTCGAGTCGTAGTCCAAGTAGGGGTCCTCCATCCTCTGCTTCCCCTTTCTGGAGATCAAAGGCTGGGTAGCCCAAGTTGACCATTTTCAGATCGAACCACGGGACTCCGGAGAAGCCTGCTCTGGTTGAATTGGTGCTGGAGCCTATCGATGTATGGCCTGCATCACCTCTGTGAGACCATAAATCTGCTAGACCAACAGGTTGAACTGCTCTACATCCACCACGACTATAGGTGGAGCTTGAGTTATCAGGGTTGAAGCGAAAATGGATAGATCTGGATGGGATCTAGCTGCAAAGACCATCGATTGCCGGGTCGAAGCTTTCTTGAGAGTTATTTTTTCTCAGAGAAGAACTCTAGAGAGGAAGAAGAGAGATCTCTAGAGAGGGAGGAGAGAGATCGCTGCTAAGCACTCCTTTAAGAACAAAAAAATCTCAAGAATAGAAGGCCCTTCCTCTAGCACAAATTCTGTTGGTACAGAATCTGGTTGATGTCGGATCGAGCTGGAGTCGAGAAAGACAAGATCGCCGTCGGTGATCTGCAAAATAAATTTCCATTTGGAGTCGGTGGTGGTGGCTCCGACAGGACCCTCCGATAATTAAGTCAGCTCTTCTGATCAACAGAAATGGAGTGCTCAAGAAAGAGTTCGGCAGAGTTTAGAGGAAAGGAGAGCTTAGGAAAAATGTATTTGAAGGATCTCTTTTTATAGATGGAGTCTGTAGTAAATTGATGGTGATAGCCATATCATCCGATAGTGGGTCGCGTGGTGTTTGCTCGGAGAAAGAGAGGTGTCGCTAGACTGATAGTGGCAGCCATACCGTATGATCATGGGCCGCTTGAGGTTTGCTACGGAGAGAGAGGTATCGTCAGACTGATAGTAGCAACCATATCATCTGATCGTGGGCTACATGGAATTTATTATGAAAAGAGAGGTATTGTCAGATCGATAATGGCAGCCATATCGTCTGATGGAAGCATGCATTCGGAGTTCGACTGAGTAGGAGGAGTCCAACTGTGAGAGTAATCTGGAAGGAGTCTGGCTCCTGAAGGAATTCGACTAAAGAAAAATTTCAGAAAGAGTTTGGCTTCTGGAGGAATCCATTTGCAGAAGGATTTTGGATGGAGTTTGACTCCTGAAGAAATTCGATTGAAGAAGAGATTTGGAAGGAGTTCGGCTCCCGTAGAAGTTCGACTGAAGGAAAAATCTGGAAGAAGTTCGGCTTTCATAGAAGTCTGATTGAAGGAGGAATCCAAAAGAAGTTTGGCTCATGTAGAAATTCGACTGAAGGAGAAATCTGGAAGGAGTTCGACTTCCGTAGAAGTTCGACTGAAGGAGGAATTCGGAAGGAGTTTGGCTCCCATAGAAGTCCGATTGAAAGAGAAATTTGGAAGGAGTTCAGCTCCTATAAAAGTTTGACTAAAGAAGGAATCTGAAAGAAGTTTGGCTCATATAGAAATCTGACTGAAGGAGAGATCTGGAAGGAGTTCGGCTTCCATAGAAGTCCGACTGAAGAAGAAATCCGAAAGAAGTTTGGCTTCCATAGAAGTTCGATTGAAAGAAAAATTTGGAAGAAATTTGGCTCCTATAAAAATTTGACTGAAGAAGAGATCTGGAAGGAGTTTGGCTCTCGTAGAAGTCCGATTGAAGGAGAAATTCGGAAGGAGTTCGGGTTCCATAGAAGTTCGACTGAAGGAGGAATTCGAAAGAAGTTGACTCCTTTAGAAGTCCGACTGAAGTAGGAATTTGGAAGGAGTTCGACTCCTGTAGAAATTTGACTGAAGAAGAGATCTGGAAGGAGTTCGGCTCTCGTAGAAGTTCAACTGAAGGAAGAATTCGGAAGGAGTTCGGCTCCTATAGAAATTCGACTGAAGAAGAAATCTGGAAGAAATTCGGCTTCCATAGAAGTCCGACTGAAGAAAAAATCTGGAAAGAGTTCGACTTCCATAGAAGTCTGATTGAAGAAGAGATCTAGAAGGAGTTCGGCTCTCGTAGAAGTTCAACTGAAGGAGAAATCCAGAAGGAGTTCGGCTCTTGTAGAAATTCGACTGAAGGAGAGATCTGGAAGGAGTTCGGCTCCTATAGAAGTCCGATTAAAGAAGAAATTCGGAAGGAGTTCGCTCCCATAGAAGTCCGACTGAAGAAGATATTTGAAAGGAGTTCGGCTCCCGTAGATGTCTGACTGAAGGAGATATCTATAGAAGTCCGACTGAAAGAAAAATCTGGAAGGAGTTCAGCTCCTGTAGAAGTTCGACTGAAGGAGGAATCCGGAAGGAGTTCGGCTCCTGTAGAAATCCGACTGAAGGAGAGATTCGGAAGAAGTTCGGCTCTTATAGAAATCTGACTAAAGAAGAGATCTGAAAGAAGTTCAACTCCTGTAGAAATTCGATTGAAGGAGGAATCTAGAAGGAGTTCGACTTCCATAGAAGTCCGACTGAAGGAGGAATCCGAATGGAGTTCGGCTTTCATAGAAATCCGACTGAAAGAGGAGTCCAAAAGGGATCCGATTGCTGGAGGAAGGATTCTCGATCAAAGCGCTTCCATGATTGCTAGTTGCATTAGATCAAGCATCAGAGTAGACTTTGGCGGGAGCGGGGTTTATCCCTAACAGACACAAAACTAAGTGTCTAGGTATGAGCAAAGAGAAGAAGAAGAGGATTTTCTTCAAGGGTTACTATGTTCATCTCTTTCCTTTTTTCTTTCTTGAGTTTTTCGAGAGTGTCTCATATCTAAAAACTCCTCTCTTTCTTCTCCTCTTTAGAAGAGTCTAAATCCAAAAGAAGGAGGCATCTGATCGACCATTAAAGAAGGATCAACATAGTACTAGCATACTATGCTGATTTCCTGCATCAGAACTTTTGATTGTGATTATGGGCTTGTATGGACAACTCCTAAAGGCCGGATACGTGTGCAGCTCGCAACTTCATCCTCAAGCCTAGATCGGCAAGTTAGAATATCTAACTTGCATAGGTAATAGATCTAATCTATTATTTTCATACCTGCATTAGATGTAGTGTATATACATATTGATGTGATCAGTATATTTTAATTTTTTTATATTTTAATTTTTGATTTAATGACATACCATGATCATATAATAGATCCTAGATCTAGAGTATTTTTTGATATTTAAAATTAATTTTGATTAATTTTAGTCTTCCGCTATCAGATCTTGAAAAAGTTTCAAGATCTAACTATAAAATCCTAAATCTGATTCTTTCACCTCCTGTGCGCCGTCGTCGTTGCGCGGCGACCTCCTGGCTACCAGCCACCACTAGGCACGATGCCATCCTGCATGCCACGGTCCGGCGCAGCACTATCACTCGCGCGACGTTCTTCCCACCAGCAGCTGCCGTCAAGCTCGACACTTCCCTGCGTGCTGCAGTTAGGCGCAGCACCGCCATCACCCATGCCCTATCTCAAGAGGCAGCAGGCGGCTAAATGGCTGCCGCACTGATTGGCCACCGCTGCCATCCTTCTTCCTCCCAACTCGCGCGGTCCTCTTTGAGCCAGATTAGGACCGAGCAATCAGTCCTCCGTCCTCTGTGTCATACGACTTCAAACGGTCGAACGGCCACCACCATGCCTCCTCCTTTTTTGGGAAGCGGCGGCGGCCCATCATTCTTGCCTATCGTCGGCACGGCAGTAGCCACGGCTACTGCCCATTCATTGGACGACATGGGTCGGCCGACGTGGCCAGCCCCAAAACCCATCATTTACCTTTTCTTTTTATTTGTTTGTTGTCGGTAAGGCATAGATCCGACCGTCACAATGACCGAGTCCAACCATCAGATGGGAGAAGAGAATAAAACTTTAATTCAAAACTTTCAAAGATGGAGGTAAACATAATAATTTATTCCATCATAAAACTTTAATAAATTTTATTTCATAAAAATTATGATAATATAGGCTCTGATACCATATGTAAACATAAATCTTGATATATTCTAAAGCATGTTTTAATCAAGAACAACATAAATTCAGCATCGTAAAGAAAGCTTTCATAATCTTCATACCTAATGCGGAAGAATTTGATGTAGAAGGAAAAGACATCTTTCTACCTGTAGATCGGTTTTTCTTACTTCTCTCGTTCCTTATGGCATAGTAACAATGATGAAATCTACATTACTATCATGGGCAGAGATAGGATCTCTATCTATAGACTTTTATCAGTACTTTCATCAAGTAAGCGAATGAGATTTGAATTCTATTTGAATTCAAGTTGATCATTATTAAAATTTAAATTTCAGAATTCATGTTAAATCGATCACTTAATCAAAATATTTTATAATATCTGTATATATGCTAAATATGCTCATGCACCTACATCAGAATCTTATCACATAGGATGTCAATTTGGACCAATTTGTTACAACGAACATGGAATAATAATTATTGATGGTATCATCTAGTGCTTGCTTTTTTTTTTAAAAAAAGAAATTTTTGGTACAGTCATCTGGTGCTTGATTACGGTGATACCAATTACAGGCAGAGGAGGGTCTTTCTTCCTTTAGACTGGCCAGCAAATGAGGAAGCTGACGGGGACCTTTCTCTCTATGTTTCCACAACGGTGAATGTACTTGGTGATGGCTCGCAGTAGTGGGTGTAATTTTATTAGACCTTAATTTCATTCTTCTTCGGGATTGTCAGCCCTCTTACAAAGAGAGAAAAATGACAAATATATATTACGATTTTGTTGGTCAAATGGAAAAAGTCGCGCAACGACGATAGCTATGACCAAATGACACATTGCAATCCAATACAATTATACTTCATGGTACCATCAGCTTATTTTAGGTATCAAGTACATCTTATGTTTGCAATCACTATCACAATATCTCATCTTATGGGCTTAAGATACATTAAAAATATATATATATATCATCATGAGACGGTTCCACAAGATTTTTTATTTTATTTTATTTTTATTTTTATAAAAATTAATTATATAAAATTTTAAAATTTATTTAAAATTTTTTAATAATATATTAAAATTTTATTTAGTATAATTAAATTATTTAATTTTTAATTTGATCCAATTCAAATATTGATTGTGATTTTCATTGGCTTTTCTTGATAAAATTGCTATGTGATGCTGTGTGACCCATTTATATAGTCTATTTTTTTATATTTCAAATTTTCATCATTCACAGCTGATCAATAAAAATTATGATTAAAATTTAAAATTTTATTTAATATAATTAAATTATTTAATTTTTAATTTGATTTAATTTAAATATTGATTGTGATTTTCATTGGCTTGCCTTGATAAAATTGTTGTGTGATGCTATGTGACCCGTTTATATAGTCTATTTTTTCATATTTTAAATTTTCATCATTTACAGCTGGCCAATAAAGATTACGGTTAGGATTTAAGTTAAATCAATTTGAGAGTTGAATTATCTATTTCTACTAAATAAAAATTAAAATAAAATATTTTTTTTAAAAAATAATTATTATTATTATTATTATTATTATTATTATTATTATTATTATTATTTTGGCTTAAGTGATTTTTTTTTTTTTTTTTTTTTGACAATTGTTTTAGTGGTCTGGAACCGACTTATCAGGGTGGGTTCGGACGCGGACCGGTTGGCCATCTTGAGTCAAGGAGCCCCTCGCTTTCTAGTGCCTTCCTTGCCGTCCTCCTTGCATCACCGGGACACGTTGGGCTGCTGTCTCTGTTCATCGCGCTCCTTCCGTGCCGACTCCTTGCGCTTCCACTCATCCCTTGTCTTCTTGTCCTGGATCCCGTGATTCCATCCATCCGCGCGTTCGTCTCGCATAGTTGCCGTTATTGTTGGCCCCTAAATCCTCTTTGAGGCTGGTTTCTAGGGTTTCTTTCGATCGGGATCACGTTATTATTTCGATCCGATGGGGGAATCGACTATGGAGGAGATGTCCCTCCCTGCTCTATTCGAGCAGGCAAGAAAGATCCACTCCATGGCAACGGAATCCTCCGTCGACCAGGTAATCTTTTTTCTTTTGCTAATCTTGTAGCGGAGGGACCATCTTTCTTGGATTTCTTGGCACCTTTTTTTTTTCGGGGCGTAGCAAATTGTATTTTGAGATGTAATTATTGTTGTTCTTTTTTTTTTTTTTTTTTTGTAGGAGACTTTGAGGAAGGGAATCGAGGCCCTGCGCCGCTGTGATGAGATGGTAAGCAAGCTGGGGTTATTCTCCTCTAATGAGACGAAGGATGATGTCAGCACTGCTAATCTGAAATATCTCCTGGTAAATCTAATCTCTGCGACAATTGATTAAATGTTCAGCTTTTCTATTAATTCAAGTAATGGTGATGGTGGGAACTGGTTATGGGTTATGTTTCTTGTGAAATCTTGCTATGGGTTTTTAGTGACTAACGTGTCCTAAATTTGCTTACATGCTTTAATCTGTAACATGAGAAAACCCTGAAAATAAAATAATTAACTACAGTTCGTCGTACTGTATATCTAATTGGATACGCCTTTATGCGGCGGTATTAAGTCACGATGGTTTGTGATTTGGCTTAGAAAAAAGCAGCAGGAATGGATGAATGAGGGAGTTGCTTATATGGGACTTTATATCTGACTGCTGTATACCTGCAATCAGGCTGTTGCTTTAGAGGGAGGGAGTGCAAAGTGGACAGTTTTATCGCTTAGGGTCGTTGGTTGTAGCTGTGTGGCTTTACGGGGGAGAAAGGTGGTAAATGGGAAATGTTTATTTTAGGCTGCACTTTGTATCGTACGTATGTGCGGCTGCTCTAAAGAGATGAAGGCGGAGTCTTTTATCATTCATGCCTGTGGATTGATGCTTCAAAAATTTCTGGAACATTGCAGACTTAAAGGAAGCAGCATACGCCATGCAGGCAGGTATATTTTTTGGTGCAATCATTTTGGAGTTGAGAATATGCAAGTGATTTTGATTTTTGGATAGTTGTACATGTATTTTCAAGACAAAACTTGCAGCTTTTATGGGTTAGAGCCCTATAGTTCGTTAGTTTGATAACCTTATTGCAAGTCAAATACTTCTCCATTTCAAGACTTGATATCTATTTTTTGTGAAAGGAGAAATTCCCTATTTTGGTGGGAAGGACCATCCTTGTTGAGGACTCAATCCATAATTTAGCCATGTAGTTGAAGTCTTATTTCCTATTTGGATTTTTGAAACCCTTGAAAGATTACAGTTTACTGCAATATTTCCTATGGGAGGTCACAAATGGAGACTTGAGTTGCCACATGGTAAAACTAGAGGTACCTTGCAAGCTGTTAAGCAGGAAGGGGTTTGATGTTGATTAACTTGATGGCTTGCAATTTGAACCTACACTTTGAAGGTTGGAGATATTTATAGATTGGGCGTAAGCTTGATAAGGACCAATGTTAGCTGAACAAGGATAGCATTCCAATGATAGAATCGATTTTCCTTTTTATTTGCATGGAAAATGTGAAGTAGACTTTTTAACTAGGCGGGTGCTTCTAAATGAGCTTTTTTTTTTCCTTGATGGTGATTGAGTCGAAGAAGCTTGTGATGCAAACACATACAAACAATTAGAAGGAGAGTGGTTTGGGACATTCAAAAGGGGTCTTGTACATGATGGGATTTCTTATGATATAATTGTTTCTTTACTCTTAATAATGTTTACCCAATCCACTGAATGGAGGTTGGGCAGTCTAGCAAAACTTTTATTTTGAATTCTTCTCAACCCATCTTTGCTGCATAAGCTTTTTGTTTTTTTTACCTCATTTGTAGTGGGTTTGCACCCAAGAAATTGATGTGCCTTTATTTGCTTATAATAATTTGGATCCTTATGGGAGGTTTATCAAAATTTAAAGTGCAGCCCAGATTTACATACACAACATCCTGATCATGTAGAATGTCGGTTTTTTTTTTTTTTTTTTCAAGACTAGATAAACACAAGTTTGATGGGAAATGAAAATTAATCATGTTTTGCAGAATAGGAGTTTGAGGCCTAGCTAGTTATTTAGACCTAACCAAATAATCACACCAGGATCTAATGTCTCCTGCACAATAAATGTAAAGGAACTTGATCTATTATGATCAAACCATTATTAGACAGAAATTTGCAAGATGCTAGCAATGAACTTGTTTATTCATTAAAAAAATAGTTACATAAAAATCAATGCCAAATTTGGTGCCCTTTTTTTGGTGGATCAGTATGGTACTGGGCCATCTCATATGGACACTCAGTACAAGGCTTTGTTTGGTCTTGTTGATGCAGAATCTGATCGACATCGGACCGTGTTGGAGTCGAGGAGGATGAGGTCGCCGTCGGTGATCTACAAAATAAAGTCCCGTCCGGAGTCGATGGTGGTGGCTTCGGCGGGATCCTCCGACGATCAAGTCAGGTCTTCTGGCCAACAGAAATAGAGTGCTCAGGAAAGAGTTCGACAGAATTTCGGGAAGGAGAAGAGAGCTTAGAGCTTAGAGAAAACGTATCTGGAGGATCCCTTTTTATAGACGGAGCTTGATTGATGGTGACGGCCATACCGTCTGGTAGCGGGCCGTTCGAGGTCGCGTGGAGTTCGGTATAGAGAGGAAGGTGTCATCAGGTTGATAGTGACAGCCATACCGTCAAGTGGCGGGCCATTCGAGGCCTGGTGGAGTCTATCACGGAGGGGGGCGCCGTCTGTAGCGTCGTCTGTAGCAGACTGATGGCGACCATTTGTCGAGATTTAATAGCCGTAGTTCGGAGGATGCAGGCGTTGGTTAGTGAAGAACTCTGATATATATCAATTTCAGTGGAGTTCGGACTCCTGAAGGGAATACGTCTGGAGGGGATTATCCGGGAGCAATCCGCTGGAGGAATCCGACTGAAGAAGAAGTCCGGAAGGAGTTCGGTCGAAGGAAAAGTTTGGAAGGAGTTCGTCTCCCGTAGGAGTTCGACTGAAGGAGAATTCTGGAAGGAGTTTGGCTCCTAGAGGAGTCCGGCTGAAGGAGAAGTCTGGAAGGAGTCCGGCTTCTGGGGGGTTCGGTAGGAATTCGGCCGTTGGGGGAGTTCGATTGGGGCTCGGCCGCTGAGAAGTTCGGCCGGCTGAAGGGGTTTGGCTGGAGCTCGGCCGCTGGGGAGTTCGACCGGCTGAATGGGTTCCGCTGGGGTCGGCCGCTGGGAAGTTCGGCCGACTGAAGGAGTTCGGCTAAGGTTTGGCCGCTGAAGCTCTTCC
Organism: Cocos nucifera; assembly: GCA_006176705.1. Classification (NCBI taxonomy): domain Eukaryota; kingdom Viridiplantae; phylum Streptophyta; class Magnoliopsida; order Arecales; family Arecaceae; genus Cocos; species Cocos nucifera. Next base: position 432,606 of record QRFJ01000030.1, read on the forward strand.
GTGATTACTGGTTGCATTGGGTCAAGCATCAGGCTGGACTTCGGCAGGAGCGGAGTTTATCCCCAATAGGTCTCATACAGAGATGGCCATATTTTCTTTTTTTGTAAAGTTTTCATTAGTTTTTTTGGTTTTTATGCATGATGAAGATATTCAGGATCTTGTTTTGTATTTTTTTTTAGATGTTTAAGAGATGCTTTTAAAGAGCATGTTATAATTGAGTATTGATATTAGTGCCAATACTTAATAATTAACTAATAATATTTATAAGTGAAGAATCGCAAATACAATATAGTGTTGTTAACAAAAAAAAAAAAAAAAGTACCTCATGTTTATAGTCTAATCGTATGTAGAATATCAATGGCTCATATACATCTGGGTTTTGTGAGTAGTTTGGACCTGAAAAATTACTCTAGTTTGGATATTGTCCCCATTCCTGTTGGTCATAAGATGTCAGATAATGATCTATTGATCTGGCTGTGACCCTTGATGCTATGGATGTATGTTTAGTACTCATTGGAGCATGGCCATCCAGCATAGGGTAGTAAGAAGCAAGATCGTATTATGATCCTTGACCATTCTCATATTCATAGGAGAAATAATGTGCAAAGTTGGATTTCAAGGGATATGATGCATGGAAAAAACCAAATGGATCATAAGTAGATGGAGCATTAATTTCCACTCTATTGGATGTATTAGGAGGACCTCCAGTATACGATAAGATCTATTGTCTGTTATAGCTATCTGATGCACTAGCAGATGTGTCACTAATGTCGTCTCCCTCCAATCTATGTAACAGCTCTTGACTCTCCTGATACTGCTCCTTATCTCCTTTTATTTTTTTATCTAATCTTTACTACCAGCTTAGCTTCTAATATGCCAAGCATATAATCCTTCTATCCCTAAACACAGCTTCTTGTAGTTGAGCTTCCAACCTCATTCTGTGTGCCACCCATGTGCATCATCCCTGGATCCTCTTCTCTTATAGGGCAGCAGCTCCTTTCCAGATCTGGCTTGTATCCGTGCCCTATGGTCCTTATCCCACATTTTGTGCATAAATTCTGCTTCACCAGTGAATGGACTTAGCTCCTAAGAATAACCACCACCTCCTTTAGACTGCCCATCATGCCTACTTAAGCTTCCAGACCTATCACTTAAAGTATCATTATGATCATTGCTATTATAGTGAGATGATTTTGGGCATGCCCAGATCTGATAGCTTCACAGTCTTACTGTCATGTTGCTAGATTGGTATCTTGTAACCTGCCTCAACCAGATTGATGATTGGTGCTTTCCCTTTAGACTTGCTTTACTCTGCCCCCCCTTTCTTCACCTAAGGCATCAGAATACCCAGCTGGCCTCCCCATACCCCATTTTGATTTTAAAAAAAATTGCTGAGGGTTGCAAAACGACAATATTGCGGTCAGTACCAATCAGTACTGACCTGGTTCAGCAGAGATGACTGGTATGAGCATCATAGTGATCGAACTAGGGTATATATATACCAGCTACTACCAGCTCATCCCAGTTGGGATACCCTGTTTTGGCTATGTTCTAGCAACCCGAGCCCTATGCTGCTGCCAGAATCCTATTGGAACAGCACGGTACTATTTAAGCAGTTTTTAAAACCTCGGTTATGGTAACAAAATTCAGAAGCTATGCATTGAAGAACGTCTATAGAGGGAAGGAAGAACTAACTAAAGGGATATCATTTATAGCAAAGACGTATTGGAGTGCATGGAAATGGTGTGTGGATCTTGTGTACACCTTTATATGTTCTTATTGAATTACATTCTAAACTAGTGCAATTGATGGAACCATGCAGAAGAACAATATCTTCATTAAGGAGAGCAAGTTGCTTAATATTACAAGTGTCGTGGTCATGGTGATGCCCTCAGTGTTACATATTTGATATTGTATACAAAATTAATTGAAAGGCCCTTATTTTGTCGGGAGGTCTAGGATCAACACATTAATGGAGTAAATTTTCTTGCATTCTCTTTTCCCAGTGGTTAAATATTAAGTGCAGATTTATATGTTGATCGAATGAAATATAACTTGGTGAATGCTCAAAGGTAAATCATCCTAGAAATACTTGCAGCTATTCAATTTGATTTGATAATGAACATAATGTTTCTGAAGTTAGTGGCATTATGTTCTGCTCACATTGCTGTTGTACCGATGATGTGGATCTTGAATTTTCTCATTAAGTAGGGGGTTGGAAGTATTTCTTGTGGAATATGATGTTGATTTTTGCTTGACTCCTGGTGGAAGATTATCCTGTTTTGCATCTTTCTTTGTTTAAATTCTTTTACCCTTAAAAGAATGTGAACTTTGAGAACTTTGATCGCAAGAGGTGGGTTCTTGGAGTTTAAGGGTGTATGAACTCAAGCTAATGACATCATCAGACCACCAAACAGCTAAAGTTCAATCTATGACTCAATATTTACGACATAATAGGATGAACTTAATTATATACTTTTCTTACCTGATATTTTATGTTTACAGAAGTTTGTGCATCTATTATTTGACGAATTTACATTTCTCTATATCTTCAGGTTCCATTTTATCTTGGAGAATTGACAGAAAAAGTTGCACAAGATGACAGGATGCAGGTTCTCAAGATATCCCAAGACCAGTTGAAGGTTAGCTTTTATTCCACGTATGAAGTTTTCATGAAGGCTTTTTGTTAGCAAACGGCAGCCGCCAGCATCTATTGCTTTATTCATCATTGCTAAGTACTTTTTCTTTGGCCATGTCAATTGCTTTTTGCATGTCATTTTGATGTTCTTGTTTTCTTCGTCATTATGAGTTATATTACAGGAGTACATTTCAATTTGTGAGGCATTGGAGCTTGCACCTAAAGATGAGTTAGAGACATTTGGGCAAGAAGGTGCTGATACTTTTGCAGCTCGACGGGCAAAAAAGGTTTAACTTTTTCATTCTGTCACCACAGTGTGGTAGAAATTTATATATGTTATCACTGCAACTTATAAGGTTCTCTATCTCCCAGTTTATTATTTTCTGACTTCTTCTAAGCTTGAAGGTTTATATAAGGTATTTATCAGCCTTTGATGTTTGCCTGTTTCTATGCTGGCGATGTCTAAGTTTTATAACAGCCTTAAATGTTTGGCTGTTGCTACGCTGGCATAGATCATCAGTTGGCATGTTTAGAGTGTGTGACGCTTACTTTTCTGATTGGTTAGTGTAGTAGCCTGAACTGGGGGCTACTTGTATGCTGCTGATAGGTATACGATCAGGTAAAATGTTACAGGACTAATACTCAGAAAAGCACAAGCATGCAGATATCTTGAGAAGTCCCTGTTGACTGTACTTTGTACCTCTTTTATACACTTGTAGACTTTACAGAGAACACTGCTGCCTCTTTTGTGCATCTTGGTTCATAAATATGATAAATTATCTTCTACTTCATAAATTTGAACATTATAAGACTCGCCTGTTTGTTTTCTTGATCGCTTAATGATCAGGTAACTGCTAGCTTCTACAAACAAATGGGACCCATAATGTATAAATGGAAATGTGAATTGGTCGAGTTGATGGTTCACTTGTTTGGTATTAATCTTGTAACTAACAGTTGACTAGTTCATGTTTATTCTAGAACAGAAGTTTACATGCAACAGAGAGCAGTCTCATTTTGGAGTATATGTTAGTGTTAAAATAACATATCCGTCTATCCTGATTATGAACAATTTGTGTCCTTTTGATTCAACCGAGGTTAGATTGCTCGGTTTAAGCGCCAGAGGGCTGCTGAAGCAAAGCTGCAAGAAATTAAAGAAAGAAAGGAGAGACGGGGGCGGTCATTGAGAGCAGCAGCTCTGTCTGCACCTGTTGAAGCTGGGGAGGAGGATGCACAGGATGACGACGGAGAAGAAGAAAGAGAGGTTAGGTTCCATGTTTTGCAAAGAGAAGTTCCAATTGTACATTAACATATCAAATCAGATATATATACTTCTGAGGTGTCATTTGTTATTTGAAGAATCAGATTTAAGCTTTAAAACTTCATCTGGAATGGTCTGCTTTCTGTATTGTTATCTACCATTTCCCATTTTTCATTATTAAACGTGATCTGCCTCTAATTGTGTTGTTGGTAAAACATTTTCAATCATTTAGATCCCCTAATTCTCTTTTTTCTTTTTCCCAAATCATGCTCTGATATTTGCTTGTACCATGTTGGCTTTGTTTTATGACCTTAAAAGATTTCTGCTTACCATTCACCTTTGATCTCTTATAAAGCATGCAAATGTTTGCCTGTTTTTGTTATTATTTTGGCTTGTCAGCTAATGCATTGTTTTATGCCATTGTTATTGAAATTGTAATCATGGATAGCAAATTAATTTCATTTCATTTTCATTCGTATTACACCATCAGCGGTGTCTATCCACATGTTTTATTCAGAGGTGTATATGTTACCATTGTTGTGCTTTGTACAATAGTCATACTGATAACTGGCTACACAATTTGGTGTAAGACGTACTGAAAATATTTAGAATGGAGGTTTGTATCTTTCCAAGGACCAGTGAAAATATCCATTTAAGATTCAAGTGCTGTATATTATTTGAGCGAATTCTTTGCCTTAAATCAAGAAATCTTCATTGGGATAATTGACCATGCTAGTACGAAACTAACTTCTATGCTCCATAACTCTGATATTGATGTGATTCATAAGGATATTGTCTTGAAACCTACCAGAGACCTTTCTCATATTAGGATGCTAAGACCTGCGTTTGGAGAGTTCATGTTATAGCTTGAATAGTAGCTTCCTTTAAGAGGCAACCTCCATCTTTTCTCAGTCAGATTAGCTGATTTAGCTTCTAAGTTGTTAATGCTATGAAGTCGTTATGTTTAATGAGTGGTCTTTGTTGCTATGAAGTTGTTATTGGCTCTAGTTCTTGTAGCCAGAATCATTTATCTACTGTGCCTCACCCAATTAGTATCGTTCTAGACACTATGGTCTTAGAATCTTTCTAGACGCTATGGTCCTCCAGAGCACCTGCTTCTTAATTCAGTAATTATTTCCGCAAAAGTTTCTTAGTTAAACAATAAATGCCTGTTTTAGAACAAAAATGAGTAAACTTATTGCACAATTTTATAAGGATACATCTCAGGTGGCATATTTATCTGTGTTTTATCGAGCTTTAGTTCCACACCCATGCATGCATATCCAATCTTGTATCTATTCTTAATACAGGTAACTAAATTATGTTATCTGATATCTTGCACCTAGATTTAAGAATCCTTCTGGCATGTGTTAGTGAGTCAGACATGCGTCACACACTTTGCACACTTATCGAATTTTTTGATTGTGGACTTTAGAGAATGTGGTATTGAATCAATTAAATATTTTTGACACTTTAGTTTCCAAGGATTCATCACCAATTTTCTACCATATACTTTTCATTGTACATATCAGAGAAGTTACGATCATTGGAATTTTTAAAATCAGAAGTTATATGGTAAATTACTGTTATATAAGTTACACTTAATAACAAATAAGCACTTTATCAATTCAAGATGGAAGATAAAACATCTTATTGCATATCGGTTTTACAATATTGAAAAAAATATTAAGAGATATGATTAAAATTAACCCTATTCATTTCCTATGTTTCCCAAGTACTCCATTTCCTTTCCCTCCATCGGTCAATAGGACACTTGGATGGATGTTGATATTTGATTATGGTGTTTTCCTCCCTGTGACATGGAACTAAGATCTAGTAGCATCTTCATGACTTCATGCATTTCTAAACCACTTGATGGCCAGGTTTTAAGCATTTTAGAATATGAAAACACTTCTATTGTTTATTTTGCTTTGAGTATTTTTTTTATTTACTAATTAAGACATACACGCAGATACAATTTTGCAAAACATACACTCATAGGCACACATGCATAGTATGATGTATTCCAAAATTTTGAATTTTTTAAACCTTTTCAATCTGTTGCATAAAATTTGTCCATCCATCTAAATATACATTTTGTTTATGCTGCAGGCTTGGCTAACTTCAATCTCCTTAGCTCTTTGTAAGGTTGGTTTGCTCAAATTGTTTATTAGAGTTGTTAGTTTGTAAATTGTGAATTATGATGTATCTTTTTTCTTCTTTTGAATAACACATGTTTGCATGCATAACTATTCTGTTTCCTTGCTTATAGGCTTTTGATCTCCTGGACATGCTAAAGAGAGAAGAGGAGATGCTTCTTGCCATAAAAGAAAAACAATCAAAGGTTTTACCACACAACAGAAATTTATTATTTATTCTTCTATTTACTTACCTACCTTTTTTTTTTTAATTTTGAGTGTTGGGGGTGTTGGAGGTGGGAGTCCAGTGCTGCTGCTGTGTTGTTTGCACTTTGAATATATTCTAGCCTGGAATTTAGGGGCGGCAACTTGTATCTTTGAGTCGTTTCAATATCCCGAGTAAATGGTTCAAGCTTGACTTTGATCCGACCCAATTTATAAACATGTCCATGCCAACCATTGTCCCATAAACTTAACATCTCAACCACTTTGACCAGCCTTCTTTGATGAGTACAATGTTTGTTCAACATGTATAACCTCTAGTACCTGACTCAATTTGTGATTTAAAAAAAGGAAAAAAGGAAGAAATATGAGGCATAACTTCGTGGATGGTTCACACTCTATTTTCAGAATCGTAGTATCTGCATCTTAACATAATACCATGATAAGTTGAATTGCAAACCATTTAAAATAAATAAAAGATAATTAATGTCTTCCTATCATTTCTGCACATATTGGAAATCTAATTTAAACACTATGCTAGTGATGTAAGCCTCGTTTGTACCTTTTCCATCTACCATGACATTTCTTTTCGGTTGCTATTTTTTAAGGGCTCGATTTTTTGTTTGTCATGCTTCTGTCAATGATGCACTCAACAACACTTAGCATTGCCATGCATTCTACATGTTCCTTGTATCCCATCATTACCAGCCTAGTTGTTGTATCATCTCTTGTAAAATCATCACTTTTGTTTGGGCCTTTATTGATAAATTTCCCCATCCTTTTTAAAATTTACTACTGTATATAAATGTCTATATCCAACACCATGCCTGGTGGTTGATTTTAAAGGTACAGATGGGATTGCCAATTATACTGAGAGATTATTAACATATAAGGAGTTCTGTTATTCTGAGTATATAATATAGTAGCGGTGATGTGCATTATGTGCAAAAATAAGTGACTGATTTTGAATGACCGTATTATTATGATTGCAGCGCTTTACATACTAGTGACTCATCCTTTTTCTTCCTTTTGGCTACTGGCCTATTTGTTTTATAAGGCAAATTATTGTAATTTTAAACCAAATTGGATGGCAGGAAGGGGATAAAGTATTTTCTCGTGAGATTCTTGATGAGCGTACAAAAAGAGCTGAAACCTGGCATCGCAATGCTGCAAATCAAGCACCATTTCTAAAACCTGCGGACCCCATCACATGTGCAACTTTTGCTCAGGATGTTATTGAAGGGAGAGCAAATGTTTCACAAGCACATGAACACAAACACCAGCCTCTGATATTTGGACCTGCAAGTCTTGTGGGTGGAAGATTAACTAGTGAGAGGGAAAGATTGGCAGCACAAGTCTTCCAACCAGGTTACAGGTATGCTTCAAAATTCTTGTGAGGCTTAATGATTAAAACATTTTTTATGCAAAAGAATATTTTCCAATTTTGGGATGAAGCCATCTTAGCAATTTGGAGTTGAGCTTTCCCAATGCGGGTGACAGATATGCCTTCAAAAAAGAATGCTCATGCAGTGTCATAGAACATGAAAAAATAATCTTTACCCAAATTAGTGTGTGCAACTTGATGCACCAATAATGATACGCATTATTTTGTTGGAAAGAATTTTTACCTCTACAAACAGCTACCATACAAGAGGGCTAACCTGGAACACCAGACAAATGCATGATCTCAAGTTATTGGTGGAGATGAACCTAATATGCCTGATGGACTGTTCTGGTGAAATTCACACTTGTCGGCACCACAATGTTGGATCTTACTAAGCCTTTACCAATTATGTAGGGTCTAGTGGTAAGTGTTATTTACTTAAAATTCCTTGAGCACATTCATGAGATCCTGTACTAAACTCAAAGACTTCAGCATTTTATGTTGTATATAGTTTAATATGTCCTAATATAAGTTTCGGCTAAGATGGATTAGTTTCAGGCATGACCGAACCCAATTTGATCCCCAGTTTTTGAGTCTAGTCAGTTTTCATTGAATCTTGCTTGTTGCAGTTCAGTTTCAATGGTTTTGTCCAATTCTTGCTGAAACCAATCATAGATGGTGTGAGTGTATTTTTGGTATTTGCAATTGTATTGGGATCATTCTTTATTTAAGTGTATAGGCTATGTAATATCAAGTTCTGTTTTTTTGTTTTTTCTTTTTTTCTTGAGTTTAAAGAGGAGGTAGATAAACACAACTGTTCACAGGTTGAGGCTTTTGAAAGGACCCTTACTGCAATAATTTTTGAAGACTAAAATAAATCATTTAACAAAAATATATATTTTATATAAAACTAATATAACAAAACTAATAAAATCTATTTAACCTCAAAATTATTATAAATCCAAATTTAATATTTTCTGAGTTTTATAGTAAATGGTGAAGAAAGGGATTTGAATGCATCAAGTTCTAAAACAACTGGAGTTGAAAGAGAGAGAGATATATAATGTTTGTGTGTGTTTGTTCACTATGTAAAATACCAACATACTCTTAACTTATATGCAATGTTAACTACAGCCTAAAATTGTTGAAACCACATGAAAAGAATCTAGATATTGTGTGATAACTTCCTTTTCTTTTCTTTTCTTTTCTTTTTTTGACTGAAATTTGAAACTCTAAATGGAGCTTCCAAAATAGAACTGTCACTGATGCTCCCAGAGCCAGACATGATTCGAACTAGAGGTCTTTGGGTGTGAGCTGAAACACCCATGAAATTTCTCAAGTTTGTGATGGATCTGTTAAAACTCTCTACCCATCTAGGCCATTCATGTGTTAGGTATGGATTTAACTTCTATGAATGCAATTTGACCCAAGTGCTGAATGATGGTTTACCTGGTATATGATGTTTGTATCTTTGCTCCCCTCCTATTCTTCTAAAACCTATGATTTATACCTTGAGGCTTTGTCATTATTGAATAGTTTTGGGGGCATGAATCAAATTGGACTTCCAAATGATGAAACCTGCTTGAGACCTCAACTCAGTCTGGTCCATACCCAATCCACCCGACCCATCTGACCCAATCTCCCCTCAATCCTACTCAACACCGATCAGCCCAATTCTTGGACGGTGGTTGTTAAATATGGACCTTTAACTCCTATTTATTTTGGGTTGGAGTTCGGAGGTAAATAGAGTTGACTCTAATGTGATAGCACCTTTATTCTAAAGTTCTGGTCGAAGCTTCCTAAACAAACAAAACTTATAGAGTTTGCTGAAAGAACTGAAGCCAAGTTTCCAGGCCTTGTTTTACTTATTAGTTGTTTGAATATCCCTTTTATACACATCGTGCTTGCATGCATAAATGCATTTTATTTTGTACATATTTTCTGTTTATTCTATAATATATTGAGATATGTGGTATAATTTTTTTAAAAAAAATATGGTGGGAATACCAATTTCAGCGTTCAAACGCTGAACCTTTTCCTTGAGCAAGTCCTTATTGATTGGAGTGCTAGATGATGCGGCCAAATCCTGCTATTGCAATACAAATCTAGATATGATTTCATCTTCTCTTGCTTTTTGAGATTATGCAACAACTCATGGAAGAAAGAGGTGCAAATGCCGATCTTTGCAGGGGTCCTTCGATAATCCCTGCACCTCTTTAGGGATACCGGCTCTATTTCTTTAATATCACGAGTCTGATATTTTTTATGCAGTTCGATTGTTGGTGTCCTCACTCTCTGGGTTCTGGGATTAATAGGTTACCCACCATGAGCATAGAAGAAGCTGGGTTACGTGAAATGGAGATGATGAATAAATGGCAAGAAAGGAATGCCAAGCTCATGGAGGAAGCAAACTCTTCGTGGCACAGGGATGGTACTGGGCGAGCAACTGAGGATGAGGATGCTGAGGTCGGGAAAGCAAGAGCCTGGGATGATTGGAAAGATGATCATCCTCGTGGGGCAGGCAATAAGAAACTCACCCCTTGTGGGTAAATTTGGTAGCTGCACATCTTTGTATTTTTTAATATAAATTTTACCGTGAGCCTATAGTTTTCTAGAATTAGAGCTATTTTATACCTTTTCCCCATGTTTGTGTTTTATTGCATGTCAAATTTGTCAGCAGAGGACATTCGTTGTGTATTACTTGTATTATGCTTTCTCTTTCTCAGATTCTATTAGCCCAAAATTTTGCTGCTCGGAAGGTTTTATCATCAACTCTCTGGTGGTTTAGGAATCAGGAGACTTGGGTTGTTTGATCTTGTTGGACCCTGCTGAATAAAAGTGCCGTCCTCTGGAAAAAACCAGAACAAGGAGTTTATTTGCACCCACATGCAAACAAGCAAGGATCAATCAGCTTGTCTTCTCTTTAGTCTTATCTGCTTAAGTTGGAGCAATTGGCCTATATACTTTATCCAGGGATCTTGGAACCACATTATTATGCCTACGGTTCTACATTCTGGGTGTTACCGATCTAGTAAGGTCGGATGATACTCTTCCAACTGAAGAAACACTCCACTCCGTGTGGTGCATTACATTCCCCAGCATCCCGAGACGACCCTAACATAACGTTCTGGACTTGCAAGCGATGGCTCCGAAACTTTGGTACCATTCCATTCCAACGAACAACGCGTTGGAAAACATTATATATTGCAGCGTTGGAAAAACATGGCTCAACCGTTCCAGCATGGCAATATTGTCGCCCAAACTGGCACAGCCCGAGGGCGATATTTGCTGTCTGAGACAAGGGGAGTCCAGCTCAGCCAACCACCAGCTGTGTTCCCATCTAACTGATTACGAAACACGAGTTGCAAGAATGTTGACGCTTGACGAACTGCAAGAATGTTGACGCTTCACGAGATCGTATGAGCGGTCGAAACACTTGCAAAAGGCGCTGCACCAAACAAGATCTATTCATATATTTACAGAGCTTATACCTCACACAGATGAATCCATAAAGCAAAAGATAGAAAAAAAAAAAACAACATGCCAATATATAATCCCCCAAATCGGTACACCATAAGATCATAATATTCCCAAGCAAATCATTCCTTCCACTTCTTTCCCACCTCACTTTAAAACAACACCCCCTTCTCTCCTAAAACCTAAATGCTGCTGAAAGTATCCAATCATCAACAGCTTCATTTCTTTAGTCCATCATCTTTTCCAGAATTTTTTGAGGCTCTAAAAAAAAACTGAGCTGCAAATTACCATGATTCCTGTCGATTGTTGCGACGCATGATAAAGTCCTTTCTAATGTTGAGTTAGTAAAACCCCCAACCAATAGAATGACAAGGAAAACCAAAAGACTAAACTAAAAGCCCCACTACCGTTCAGCTCTGGATGCCTTCACCTGTGGGCACCTTCTGAAGAACAGCACTAGTAGCTCCACCACCACCACCTTCACGTGCTGATGCTAGAGCTGCAGCAAACTTGCTCCTGGGCCTCATCTTTCTCACCTCTTCACTTGTGTAGATGTATATCTTCTTTGCCATCTTACAGAATTCCCTGCAAGAATTCAAATTCATAAGCCACTTAGCATCTAAGTAGCAGAAGAATCCAATTAGCCAGCAAAACACAAGGTTCAGAGAGACATACGGCCAGGGATCATCGCCAACTAGCATCATGTCGCCCTCGTCATCTGTGTATACCACTTCCCATTTGTTCCGAAAGTGTAGCTCTCCCTTGATCTCGAACATCTCCTCCAGCTCCAGTATTAAGTCATCATAACTTTCCAAATTTGTTAGATCGACAGCTCGACCGACCACAATTCCTTGCATGCGAACCTTTAATCACCCAGAAATCAGCATCATCAATTCAAAAACACTGCAGAGAAGGCATAGACATCATGAGAATTTGTTTTTACCTTGGTGCGGCTTCTCGTAGAACAGTTCTGCTTAATCTGTATCTCCTTCGGAGATACTTGCGACTCTTGTTTCTGCTCTTTGGGAGCTTTCCCCGAATGCTGGTCGGAGTCTTCAAGCGATGTGGTTGCCTGAAGAGGATCCTCAATGGTGGCACTTGATAAGCTAAAATGGCCAACCGTTGCCTTCTCTATGCTACTGGAGGGATTGACCAAATCAATCCCAAATAACCTGTAACAGTTGCTACCCTCCGGTTTCTTCCATTTTTGTGTGTTGTTACCCAACCTCAACGAAGGCTCCTCATTCATGCATCTAGATATATATGGCCATGAAGGATGGATAGCATGCGTCTCTCCTTTTACATCCTCAAACAACCTCAGAGGAACATCTGTCATCAAAGATGATGGGCTCTTTAGTGGAGAATGAAGATCCTTTAACCAATAATCTGCTAAACTTGTGTTGCATGGGCTATGGCTATTCCTGAAATTAGAATCGTTGCTTTCTTTTGGTCTATGCGGCCAGAGAACTTGCATCTCCGATGTCTGGGCATCAGCAGTCTTCGGTGTGCCTAATTCCTGTGATGACGTTTTTCCTGTGTACCATAATCCCAAAGAAGCTTCTATACTCCGAAAGAACAAATGAATAGAAAAGAACATGTCAATTTTTTATAAGATGTAAAGAGAATAATAAGGAAAAAAAAGAGCTTCATCCTATGTACCCAAACTTGAGAGATCCAAGGGCGAGCGAGATCTTTTATTCTTCATAAACACTTGCTGAGTGACATTTAAGGCAGTCATAGGACCAGTAAAAGGCTCAATATCCCATGGGGAAACCCTTTCTGGCCTCTGAACGTTAGTGGCTTCATCCCATTGTATCTAAAGCAAGCACAGCCACTATAAGCACAACAAGCACAGCGAAAAAAAAAAAAAGAAAGGATCAAGAAAGGAAAAGAAGGGTAGACTACCTTCAATGATCTCCACTTAGAACCTCCCCATTGAGAAGAAATATCTCCAACTCCAGTTATGGTCCCAGTAAACCTGTAAGAGAACGGTAAAAATATACTATTAAATGAAAGGTTAAAAACATCCTAAATTTTAAAGGTAAAAAAAAAAAAAAAAAAAACATATCACCTTTTCTCTGGAACATCTTCTCCTTCGAATCTCATCTTAAATCTCATCCCAACTGTGAATCCATTTTTAACAGCCTCCAAATACTCGTTAACCCGAACAATGAATTGACTAATCCTGGATTATATACACCCGAAACGCAAATTCCTCATCATGCAAAACCAAGCAAAGAAAACAAAAATGGATGCCCAATTTAGTATAGGCCAAGCAACAGTTCTAACCTGGGCTTGTAGTATACTATGAAAAGAGACTGAGTTGAGACAGCATGTGATGCAGTGGCAAGCACTCCAAGGTGCATGCTCTGACTTGAGATCACAGAAGATGGAATTGTATTCTGCTGTCGGGCAAGGCGTCTGACACCAACACACAGGTCTCCATTTTCCCCCCTGTAGAACAAAGACATCCTTAACAGATTTAGCCACATCCTACCACAATTTAGAATCCATGCAGATAGCAAGGAGGCGAAAACACCGTAACCTGTTACACAGGAACAGATACCCACCTCATAAAAATGAATGCATCACCAGCAAGTAATCTCTTAGAAGTTACAAACGTACTCCAACCAGTTGTAAGCAAATGCCTCCGTGGTTGACCTACCCATTCAGAGAACTTTATTATCGAACAGAAAACACATTACACCAATAAATTAACCATCAATTCCATTTGGTATCGAACAGTTCGATAGTTCTCTTCCATCACATACAAGAAAACAGAGCAGGACTCGAGAAATTTAGACATTTTAGATTCGTTTGAAACCCGAGGACGTCCTGTATACCTCTAAAGATGTGTTTGAATCGCCATTCGAAACCATGGAGATCCTTGGCAGCAAGCTCCTGAGTCGGGGTTGCCTGCGACATATCCTGCCCCAAGGAAAAGATAACCCAAAAGAGATGAGAGAGCATCTGAACGCTAAAAACGGATTACAGAAACAAAGGGAGGGAAAAGATAGAACTGACAAGAGGAGGGAGGCATTCGGTGGCATGTCGACGAAGAACCGAGAAGCCCCCATGGGTGCTCGTGTCGGATGCTGTCAAAATCTTACAGAATGAGTTGACCGTCGGTCTCCGTAGCTCGGGAAGACATGGGTCAGGACTTGTAGGCTCGCTTTGCTGCAAGAATCAAACCCAAGTTCCCATTTTTACATCAAAAACTCCACTAGAATCGCAACATACCATCAAAAAAGTTCTTCTTTCCGAAATCCAGGTGAAAATTTCCAAGCAAGATCACGTGAATTCTTACATCCGATTCCGGGTGTAGAGTAATTTGAGCATAGACTTCATCCGTTTCAGGTTCGGCCTGATAAGTATTGAAGTTGATGAGCTTTTATATGTATAAATAATTGAACCAAACATTGCCTCCTCCGCATAAATATCAAAAAGCCGAATAATCTGACAGAAAATAAGAGAAAAACGGAGACTGACTCTCAGTTGGACGTTAACAACGCGGCAGAGGATCTTTGAAGGAAGATTGAACAAGGGAATCTGCTGGTCCAACTCCTGATCCGTCGGCGACAGCAGCTACAAACCATCACAGAACCACCGCTACTAAGACCCGGAAAGCAACGCAGAACAAACCAATTCAAAAAGAGAAGAAGAGCAGAGAGTCTCCGAAGTCCTCACCTGCTCCATATGCCCCTGTGGGAAGTAGAATACCCTCTCGCCCCCCCGCGGGACCTCCACCAGCGGCCCCGCGCACGCCCTCCATAGCTCCTCGTACAGCCCCTCCTCTCCCCAACCTAAAGACCAGGAAAATCCATTAAAAAAAAAGAAAAGAAAAACGAAGCAAAAGAACAAAAAGGCGACACCTTTAGAAGAACTAGCGCCCCTCACCTGCCTCCGGCCTCTCGCTCGACCGGCTAGCCGGAGACGCCGATACAAACGCCATGAGAGACCTCGATTCCCAGAACCCCGCGCTGTCGCTTCAACTGTCCCCCGTCGTCAAGTTCGCGCCTTTACGATCCCAAATGCCTAAAAACACCTTTTTCACGCCTTCGCCTTCCAAATTCTTTAATTCATTCACCCCATTAATGGACCGGCCGAGCGACTCCCAATCAAAGAACGGCCGAAGCCTTAAAAGCTTCTTCTCCTCCCCCTTCCCCTCCGCCCCGCGTAACCGCCGAATGCCGCTATCTTCCCACGAGAACCGTTTCCCGTCCCGAACCCCCAGAGCCAACGACGCCCCAAAAACCGGGAGCTCAGAACTCAGAGAGAGAAAGCGAGAGAGCGAGCGCGCGCGCGCGAGAGCGAGCGAGCGAAAGAGAGACACCGCTGCCACATGCCTAATATCGTTTTTTGCTTGGGCTCCCTTGTCCCGTTGCCAGTTGGCTCTCCCAGTCCCGCCCTTCCGACCGTCTTTCCCTGGGGGTAACGTTACCGGGGAGGGGAGGGGGTAGGGGTTAGAGTTCCTCACCCGCGCGTTACTGTACCGCGAGACCAACTGACGTCTCCTCTGGTAACGGCGGCGCCAGGGACGTGGAATTAAGTGACGGGATCCCGCGGCCGGCGCATCGGGGCGCGGGAGAAAACCGTGACGGAGATATAACGGCTGGTTGACGGCGTCGGGGCCCCGTTGTCTGCCCGTGGGCAGGCAGCACTGATGGCTCGCTCCATCAACCGCCGGCAGATATTTGGTCAGCACCGCGACCAAAAAATTATTCTAAAAAAATACCACGAAACAAAGCGAGAAAAGTTCTGTCTTTTCGTTACCCTTGGGTGGACTAATATTTACGTCTTCTGCCATTACGGTGGTCCACGTGGGCAATAGCGCGATCGGGACGTCCACCTAACTGGGTCCTTTCCGCTGGGACCCATAGCCCTGGCCACGAGTTCGGGGCAGCGGCTCTCCACCCTCCGACATGGCCCTCGTGTTGCACGAATCTCGATGCTACATTCCGGGAAACAGCCGATCACGCCCGCTGGATCACGGACCATCGTTGTTGGGTGGGCCCTGTTTCTTTTCGGTGGACGTAGTTTCGCGGGATCGCCGGGCTCCGGGGTGGAACAGGGGTGATCAGACGGCAGAGGAGCACGGACAGAAGGTAGGTAGGGGGGCATGGAGGGCAGTGATGGAAAGTTCACGTGCTCCAAGTCCCGGATAGGGAACAGCGACTGGACTCTGGAACCCCTCCCCGTACGTTGGAACAAGAGCTTGACAATTGACATCGGAGGCGCTCTTCCTCCCATTAGTCTCTTAAAAATTTGATATTAAAATATAAAATAAAATAGCTTATTGGCCCGTCCACGCCAAGAGTAGATTGCAAGCAAGGTGGACGGCCGCAACGAGAGAAAATCGTGAGAAACTTCAATTAAATAATTATTAAATAAATAACTAATAGGCTATGACAATATCAATCGAGAGCGAAAATATAAACAAATAAAGTCATTATCGGCTAAAGTTCGGAGTTTTTAGGGTTTGGAGAATGAGACGTGGTTAATTAACCAGTGACGGGGAGGCCGGCACCCGGCTGGGTTTGCCTGTCCAAGGCGAAGGCAACCGAGAGGAAAGGCAAGGCTTTGAGTTTCTTCTCCTCCAGGAGACAAGGCTCTCCGTAGTACCGTTTGATGTGACTCTGTCTCGATTGCAGCAGCAAATATCAGACCGTGCTTAACTCTTTCTTTCTTTTTCTTTTTCTTTTCTTTTTTTTTCTGAGAGAGAAAAATGTCGACCGTCGTTTTGAAAACCGGTTGATGTTTTCATCAACGTTTTAAATGTTACAAACAGGACGAAACCGGCCTTAAGACCCCGCAGCAACCGGGAACTAATCTTTTTTAAAAAAAAAAAAAAAAAAAATTCATGCTAGCTCCTTTCCACGTCAGGACGGCGCGAGTGTTTTTTTTTTGGGTGTGCAGTTTAAAGTATGGAAACCCTGTAGGGTTGAAACGAAATCATGGAAGGCCGGTGGAGATTACCAATTGCTTCTCGTTTGCATCGTTGCGGTGCAAGAGAACGCATGATGTGTGTATGACGTGTTGTGACGCATGATGGTTCCATCGGATCAACTTCCCCTCATAAATCCAGCAATTGGGGTGTCGATTTGCATGGATGACGTTGGACGCGTTGGCGTCGGGTCCTAAGATTTAACGCAGAACGGAAGATCCTCTTCGGTAGAATATTTACATTCTAGCGTGGGATATCATTAAAAATAGCCGTCATATTATTCATCATAAAAATAGATAATTCTCTAGCATTCTTATGATATACCATCTATCACTGAAATGGATAATACAATAGCCATCTAAGATGATACACGTCGCACGATAGAATATTCGAAATGGAGATTTAATGGACCCAAGTCTCGTGCATCACCTCTTCGGATGAGGTGATTGCATGCGGCATGGCGCACAAATAAGGCATGCACCAAGTATACAACTTTTTGATAATTAGCGCATTTAAAATGTAAGACTCCAAATAAAGTAGACTAGCTATCACTAATGCAAGTCCTTTAGTGCTATGACATCTAGGCATAAAACACTAACTATGTCATTATAATGGGATAATATGTCCCTATATGTTACTTTTAATGATGGTGAGGCATTAATTCTTTCAATATTACATCCTCAGGGAGGAGAAACTTTAACTGCACCTGGTTGGATTATAATTTTTAATCATTATTGATGAGGAAAGGAACAAAGACAGAGTAAAAACTCAAAATTCGACAATTCTTCTTGAACATATCTATGCATAAATATAGTGCTAAGATAATGCTTGACTACTTTATTAATGAATAATTGTTTAGGTCGTTGCACGGTTGGAGATTTATTCTTTATACTTGTTTTGAAGAAGACTTTCATTTAATGTGGACAATATATCGTGATCCAAGGTTTTATGCTTAAGCCCAAGGTTGGTCATACTTGTCAATAGATCCAAACAAGAAAACATTATTTATACTGATTTCAAGGGCTAGAAATCAACAACATGCAAGTTCTTTTGATGTGGTCTATATATATATATATATATATATATATATATATATATATATATATATATATATATATAATATAATATATAATATAGACACACACTTGTATATTTATTTTTCTATGTCTCCTATCTAACCAATAGTTTTCTTTCTTTTAAAAAAATTATTGAGCTTAAAAATATAATAATTATCTAAACACTATAGAATCAAGCCAACGATAGAGTTAGAACTCAAACTAGGTATATTACCTCGTTACAAATATCTTTCTACTAAGAGAAATACCTGCATCTTTCTAAAAAAAGAAGAATTCAATATTTTCAATCCTACAAAAATTATTTTAATTCTTTTTTGATTGAAGGCATTTAGGTTCTTCAAAATTTTACGTGCAACATCAAGAGCTATAAAATAAGTTGCAATTTTTTATTGGGCATTCCACTCTCTAAAGCTTCTTTTTTGTATGGGATTTAGGTTTTGTTTTACCCATAAAGCTTTTTCTTTGGATGATTTTGGTGCTTTGTTCACAATTTTCTCCATATTTTAAATATTTACATTTAACTCTAAGCAGAGATTATTGCTTTATTGAATAGTTTTTATAAATTTCAATTCTTTTATTTTAATAAAATGGAGATAGCTTTGCTATCTTCTATTCATATATATATATATATATATATATATATAAAAGAAGCCATAAACCAACCTCTTTTGTATTTTAAGTTTTTTTTTTTCTCTCTCTCTTTTTAATCTTTACAGTATCCAACAAGTTTCGGAATGTAAAAATTCATCCATTGGGCACTACTGGAATAAAAATGGTGTTCAATATCCGAGCAAGGCATCCTGATCCTCTAACCTACAAGCTACATGTGTATAAAGTTTTCAAAGTTTATGCCTAGAACTTGATCACGAGGAACATTTGATGCTAGGACAAATCTTACAATTCTCAGAGGCCAAGTGTTTGATACCAGCACCAGGGTGGAAAAATAACCTGGTCCGTTATCCAATTTA
This sequence comes from Cocos nucifera, assembly GCA_006176705.1. NCBI lineage: Eukaryota > Viridiplantae > Streptophyta > Magnoliopsida > Arecales > Arecaceae > Cocos > Cocos nucifera. The sequence goes on from QRFJ01000030.1 coordinate 451,711, forward strand.
AAATCGTGGCTGCCATCTGCTGTAGGTTTTCATACCAAACGGGAGGCCGAACCATACCGACCAAGTTTTGTTTGCCTGTCGATCTCCATTGAATATAATAAATTTATACTATAGATATTATAAATAATGTAAAGAGAGATTAGGGATTAGAAATCAGATTCCAAGAAAGAATGAGAAACCAAATAAATTGATGCGGGCATCCAACTATATGGATTAGGAGGACCTTGTTCCTTCTGTTCTTTCCATCAAACAACAAATAAAGCTAGCAACATGGATTTCTTTAGTTATAAATTGCCTGAGCTAGGAATACTTTGCATCTCCGAAGATAACATAGCAACTCTTGGCATTGCATCCATTCTCACTTTATCTCCTCCTCATACTTTAATAGGAGGCTAGCAATTACTCTACACCATCCCCTTCACATGGCACACCACTTTAAATATTGTATCTAGGAACCTAGAAGGGCAGTGCATGTGGCTGAATCAATCAATCATTCAAAGTCCTATCCATCCAATATATCTAATGCAGTGGCACGTGTGAAGTTGTCGAGCTGCTTGCACCTAAATGGGTGCACACGAGTACACGGTACTATATTATTGGTGGGTAGCGGCAGCCAACCCCATATAATACTGACAGGAGCCAAATGAAATCGCCCTCTCCGTGTTCCAAGGCCCTTCTTCCTTCATGATCTTTTGTGTGGTGAGAGGTCTGCCATGTTATTTTACTTACACGTCAAGGTGGTGGATGCCATTCCGTGACCACCGACCAGCACAAGTGTAAGGTGTTTTAAAACGCACGTTTGACGTAGTAGATACAGAGTTGCAGAAGTTAGGATACACCAAGAAGCGGTTTGGACGGTGCTTTCTGGCTCGTTGCACTCAAGTTAGTAACAAAGACCAATAAAGATTGGCCTCTAACTCCGTCCCATCGAATCCATCCAATTCATTCCTTAAATAAAGAAAAATCTTCCATTGCACCACTCTAATCCCCGCTGCATGCAGTCCTGTCGAGCGATGATTGGTGAGATAGCATGCAGAGAACGCCCATCACCAATGTGATCCCAGTGTACCACACCAATTCCGAAAACCAGTAGCCAGAGTTTCATACTTTTGTTATTAATTTATTTTATTGAGGATCATATCTCTCATTTGTACTTTAAAAAAAGAAAAAGAAGATTGTGCTCTAACTCTGTCCTATCAAATCCATCCAATTCATTCCTTAAATGAAGAAAAATCTTTCATTGCACCACTCTAATGCAGTCCTGTCGAGCGATGATTCGCCCATCACCAATGTGATCCCAATGTACCGCACCAATCCCTGACCGCCATGAGGACTAGTTCTCTCAACAGGAGGAGTACCGATACTGAGAAGCAGCATTTACTTAAGAGTTAAGCGACCGTTGGGTTTTGGTGGCCATCACTCTGTGGCTAGGATTGTGTTGCGGGACCTCGCAGGCAATTGCAGAGGGAGAAGAATGCAGGACATGAGGTGCAAATACCTCCATATCATTGCACTCAATGGGCTCCACCCTAGGGAAGAGGACGGACGGCTCTTCTTCCTTTTTTTTTTTTTTTTTTTCTTTTTTTCTTTTTTTTCTTTCTTTTTTTCTTTTTTTTTTAAAAAAAGGGCTGAACTGAATTAGAATTTTGGAGAAGAAACGCCATTCTCTTCGCTGAAAATACATACAAGAAAGACAAGTATTTTGCACAAGCCACAATTCCGAAGTTTCATTAGAATGGGATAAAAATTATTCCCATCATCATGCAGCTAAGAGATGGTAGTCTTTGAATCTCCCTTGATCCATATATAATTCAGTCCGAGGCAAATGATATTTAATATGCCGAACTTAATTACCATCCATGCAGCAGTTAATTATGGAGTTAGAATTAACCCCTAAAGGTGAAGCTCCAGCTCCAAGAATGGATCTCTGCAACAAGACCTGCACCCTCCAGGGAATATTTAAACTCGTCACGACGCATTATGTTTTGAAGAAAATCAATGCAAACAAGTGATGTTATGCATGGATGGACAAAGTATGTAAAAATATTATTGACGGAAATCTTGGAGCCTGCGATGTTGAATATTCTTGGAAGAGTATGTCCACGAGAGAACCGAGAGAACCAACATGCTTCCAAGGGTTTTCAACCTTATTCTCCCTGGGTGCCTGAGACCCAGAAGAATCGATACGTTGATTTATCTCGGTTAATATAGCAAGTGAAAATTTTTTCAAGGGAATCGTTTTTTCGAGATATTTCTGCTATTTTCAATTGATAACTATATTGATATATATCTCAATTGATATGGAAAATTTAAAATTGATAACTATATATCTTTTTTTATTAATTTCGAGATTTATTATTAAAAGATCGTTTAAGAAAGAAAAAAAAAAAATTTGATTGAAAAATATAAGCCAATATGATATATATATATATATATATATGTGTGTGTCTATGCATATATCACATGGAGAGAGGCCCAGGATAAATCAAAATGTCGGCCGAGATACCTGCTTGTAGTCTTCTTTTTTTTTTTTTTCCTTTCTACTGGACGCAGTTGGAAAAGTAAAACTCATTCTGTGAAAAAGCTATTCTTCTCGGATTTTTTCCCCCATTTAATTCTCGTGTTGAACACAATCTAGCGGGTTGTCATCCAGAAAGCAAGATGTGATGACTTGTACTACCTGCCATCGACTTCGGGCCACTTTTTCAAAATGCTTGCATGCGTGATGCCCTTACGACCCATTTGGTTGGAATATATCATATTATAAAATAATTTAATAATAATTATTATTTATTTATTTAAATAATAATTAAAAAATATTTTTTATTATATTTGATGGGTGAAAATATTATTTTAAAAAATAATATCAAAAAAAAATTATTACTTTTGATGAAAGGTAATCTTATATAAAAATATGATAAAATTTATAAATATATATTTAATATAAAATAATATTTTAATATTAAGATATTATTATCATCTCTAATTAATTTTTGTATAATGACTATAATCACATAATTTTTTATATAATATTATTTTAATTTTATTTTTTTTATAAAAAATTTTATTAAATAAATTTTAAAGAATATTAAAATAAAATTAATGATCATATATGCAGCTTTATTGAAAATATTATTATCAAATATAAATTATCATCATTCAAAAATTTATTAAATATTAATTTTTTTATAATATTTATTTTATTTTTTAAAAAAAATAAATATAAATTTTATTATTTTTTAATTATTTTTTATTTTTTATATTAAATATAATAATTTAATATAAAAATTATATTTTTATATCAAATTTTCCTCAATATTCAAATAGTCCCTTACCGTGAGCAGGATTTGGAGTGCTGCTTTCATGCCTTACTCTATTTTTCACTGCAGGCACCAGTTATCCGTGGCAGTCGGATCGTAATTGGCAAAGGTACAAAAAAAAAAAAAAAAAAAATCAAATGACAAACGGACCTGTGCGTTATTTCATCAACCACCATGCTGCGGGGGATGAAGCGGGGAACGAAGTAGTGATGTGAAGCATCGTTGCATTATTTTTGTGAATATACCATAAATCCTGAAGAAATTATATACTATATCCAGTGCACGCTGCTAATTATAATTCATTTATTCCTATAGGTCCTGTTCATCTAGCATTTATCTCGATGCACGAGTAATTATGATTATTAGTGTATATTATCATGTGATGCTAGGATATAATTTGTATAGGATATAATTTTTCTAAATCTAAATGATATTTGGTACATAATATTCATGTGACCCAATATCGTGGATACGCTAAAGATGTATTGGGTTAGCCACTAAAATATATATATTTTTTAAATTTAAAAAAATAAAATTAAAAAATAAAATTTGATAATATCATAAAAAATTAAAATTAAAATAATCAAAATAATTATTTTATATGTAAAATAATTTTTTCTATTTTTTTTCTTTTATTTTACATATAATTACTTTTTACTTTGTAGCAATCTAATTATCAAATATATTTTTTATTTTTTTTACTTTTGTTCAACAAAAAATTTAAAAAATAAAAAATATTTTTAAAAATTAAAAAGTATAATCAAATGTATCTAAAAATTAAAAAATATGTTTGGTAACTACGTTGTTATAAAGTAAAAGATAACAAAAATTTTAAAAAAAAAAGTAAAAAACTTGACGAGAAATAAGAATTAGAAAAGAAAGGAAGAAAAGAACAAGAAGATGAAGAACACGATGAGCGAGAAGGATTCGGTCTCGGTCTCTTTACTTTTTAGTTTAGCATTTTAAACGTGAAAAAGCAAGATTTAGAAAGTAAAAAGTCAGAAAAGTAAGTTTTAAAAAATAAAAAAACTTAATTTACATATAAAATATTTTTTTTAATTTTTAATTTTTATAATATTACTAAATATTATTTTTTGATTTTTATTTTTTAAATATTAATATATATATATATATATTTGATGGCTAACAAAACGCACCATAAGTGGGCGTTTTTGATATGCATGGTTGCGACTCGTGGCCTTGGGAACAAGTGTTTTCCCCTTGGGCATACAAATTGCGACAGGGCTACTTCCGGGGAGAGAATGCTAATAGGATGTCACCTCACGTTGTTCCGTCTTCTTGTTGCTAGCTAGCATGAGATTGAATCTAAACTTGCATTAGATTCAGGTTGTCCATGGTTTTATCACAAAAGGATAAAAAAGAACAAAGCTGATTGATCATGGACTAGAAATATGGCAGGACTAAGAACCAAGCAAGGGTTGGATAAATGTATGGTAGTCAATAGTCTCATGCTTGTTGATTGGGCTGTCATGATCATGATGTTTCCAAGGAAAAGTTGTTAAAGACTCCGAATCTTACATGATTTGGATGCAACAAAAACTAGCTCTTGTGCGGTGTGGTCCAATTTCTTCAGAATCAAGCTTATCAACGTGCGCCAAACCAATTCTTATTTGAGATATTTGATAAACAATTAAGAAAAATATGTTAAGCCCGATCATTTTCTTAAATAAGAAACATATAACTTAGATACACTAAAAATTAAATTCTACAAAAAATGAAAATCAAAGATTTTGAAAGATTTGCACTCTAATTGAAAGTGATGATCTACTCTAGTTATTTTTAAAAATATGGCATGCAAGGACAATTTTCTTGATTATTATGATTTTTTTAGTGAAGAAGGAAAAAAAAAAAAAGAAGGATTATATATATATATATATATATTAGTTTCACATTAGAGCTCCTTGATAAAGAATGAACTCGATTGTGTACGATCCGAAAAGCTCCATAATTAGAAGGGATGATTTTTTTGGTTGTGTACGATCCGACGAGCTCCATAATCAGAAGGAATGGTCTCCTATCCTTTCCTATCGTATCATTGTTGATCTGTAGGTCACATATTTTAATTTATAGATTTTATGATTTTATTCTTTAAAAGATATTTCACTTGAAAAAAATTATTCTTTATTTATAAGTATGATTTTTTTTTGATTCATAATAAATATGAAACTAATAGGATTCTTTATCTTAATAGAACCACTATATATATATATATATATATATATTGCTTGAGCGTTCTCTTCTAAAATTAAAATGTACCGGATGAATCCAAGTCAGTCCACGACAATATTTAGACCTGGAAAGCAACCCCCTCCTTTCTTAACCAGTTCTTATCTCTGGTTTTCAATCGTAAGGGATAAGGAGTATTATTCAAAGTAGTTGTATTATTACGTATCCATGATGTAACATAAAACGTCATCAACTCACTACTTGGAAGCAACCCGAGTAAGAATGAGAACTGTAGAATATATAAGTCGCGATACCGGAGCATAACTATTTGATTCTTTTGGCATCGTTTCATATTATATTAATCATTTAGCATCCTGAGAACCATCAAGAAAGTACCTTTTCATTTCTTTACTTATTTTAATGTGGAAAAGTTAGAGCCAAGCCATTGATCAAATTAAAGACCGATCCTCATCACGAAAAGAAAAACAAATGGATCTGGCTTAACACCCATATATCCCACCAGCCACAAAGAAAGATCGTAGTGTTTGTGCTTGCAAGCTCGCCTATTTTCCTTTAATTTTTAAAAGTTAATGGCACATGAGATGGTTGGTTCTGCCGTCTAATGTTGTTATTTTTGGAGACCACCTTCCATGTGGAGATCAAATATTAGACCTAAAAAGGCTGAGGAAGGCCCCGTGAGTCCGTCCAAGGGGGATGAGACTCTTGGAAGGCAATCATGCTAAGGGAGGTTTCAGAGACTTTGTGAAGCAAGATTTTTTTATTTCAATAAATAAGTAAATATTGGAATCACTTGCTCCAATTGTGACGCAGGTAATGTCCGCTGATTGTACTTTGGGCATGGGAATAAAAAATAGGTGCTGCAGTGGCTATCATTACCGGCTAGGACAATATTTTGAAAAAAAAAAAAAAATAATGATCCTATTTAACCGTACTATTATTTATTGAATAAGATAATTATCTTTGGTTGAGAGGAGATAAATACTAGAGAGGACATGAGAATAAGTGACTTTTTTTTTGGTGAAAAAAGTCCTACTCTAATTCCCATCTGACGAAGGAGCAAAAAATATCCCAATCTATCAAAATTTAATCCCTATTCTTTCAGTTATAAATTAAATATATCAAGTAATATAATTATTTTAATTTATTTTGATTCGATTTCAAACCAAAAATGATCTTGATTTGGTTTACATAAAAATTAAAAAATCAAAATATTTTATCATTCATGGTATATGTGTGCATAAATTGTGAGTCTACGATGGGAGGTTTCTAAAATGACCATGATGCGTGTGGCAACATTAGAAATCTGACCGAAATCCTTCTAGATCTATCAAATTTGCGATGCATTATATGGAGGCAAGAAAAATAAAAACGAGGACCGGTGACAAGCTTCAAGACCTTTAGACTAAGAGCTTGTTTGGCTAAGTTATAAAAATTAATTTATTTTAATTTTTTTTAAATAGAATTTTAGAAAAAAATGCTGTGAGAGAAAGTAGTTTGTGTTTGATAAAATTATTTGATAAGCATTTTTATCAATATTGAGAAGCAGTTTCTGTTTGGCAAATCTTTAAAAAAAATATTTTTGACTATCAAATTACGAAAAAAAAACGTATAGATTTACTTTATAATTAATATTATTTAAATAAATAAATAATTTTAAATATTTATTATAAATAATTATAATTTATTTTTTTATTTTTTATTTAATTAAAATAAAAAAATAAAATAATAAAAAATATATTAAAATTTTAATCAATATAAATACAAGTGAATTAAAGATAATATATATTAAATATTTTACATAATTTTTATATGATAATACACATGTATCAAATTACATCATTCACTAAATAATGAAAGAATTAGATAAAAATAAATAAGAATAGTTATAGTAAATAATAATTTTAAGTAAAAATATTTTTATCTTAAAAAATTAATTTTTTTGCTTGCAAAGAGAAGCTTTAATTTTTTTATTTTTTTCTTACAGTAAAAAAAATATTTTTACTATTATTTAAAAATAAATTATTTTTTAAAATAAATTTAATTATATATATATATATTATATTATATTTTATTTTATTTTTTCAAAAGTTTGGCCAAACGATATTAGCCCTCCGGTCACAACAAATGACCATCTTTCGAGATTTGACTTGGTTTGTGGCTCCCCCGTTTTCTAAACCTAAAATCCCTAGATTCGGATTTATTGCTGCTGGTGGTGCACATGGGATTGTGTGTTAAAAACCGTAAATTCTTGTTCTTGAATCTCTGTCTAAAATCTAACCTGATGTCACCCTCTCGTAAATGCGAAGAAAACGACATGGAGTCCTAGGTGGAATTTACCCATGGGAGGCTGGTTTGGACCTGGCCACCTCAGCCTAATATATTCTATTTGTTTTTTTTTTTAGCGAAAATATATTCTATTTGTTGCTGGCCAACTTGGTTTGGTGCAAAAACTTCTCTAAGCAGTGGAATCAAAGCATTGTTACGAAAGGAGCAATCCTATTGGGGTATAGAACTCGTGTGATGTACGTGGATTTCAATCGTCCACACCCACACCATCCATTGGGGTCTGGATCTTAAATCTATCTACGGAGAAATTATTAGTCAAAATTATTCTACCATATAGATTTTATATCATCCAATAAAATATCACCATATTTTTTGATAATTCAAATTTTCAAATCTTCCCTCTTGGTTGAAAAGTGTGAATGAGAATAAAGAACATAGTTTATTATAATTAGCCATTTATAATCCAATTTTTGCTGGATTTTTTTTTAATCTCACTAAATAATGTGATGATATTTAATTAGATAATCCCAAATTCACATGGTACAATAATTCTAACCAATAATTTTTTCCTATTTGGGGGGCACTATAGCCCAATAGTTCTAAACTTCCTAGATCCTACCTACTATAGTGGCCTTTGATTCTGTCCTAATTGTTAAGCCACTCACAACCCCTTGATGTGGGTACGGAGAGGGAAAGATCCTTGCAATTCCGGTCGAACGAATAAATTAAAACCGGTCAATGCTCAATCTTCTCCAAATCTAGCTCATTCCACGTCGGTTTGCATAAAAGTTTTAATAACAGACTTGTTTTAAATCCTCTGTGGTCCTGATTCCAACATTAGGTGGTGTAGGGGGGGAGAAGGAAATATAACTAGTCTGAAATGGTTTAAGCAAGCACCAGGCAAGATCCCTCCGTGATTAACTTATGTTGATCCAGGACAAGTATGTCGGTGTCAAGAGAATATAATGAGAGATATGACAATGAGATCATTGGTCAAATGAATAGCGATGATTAGCTGATTAATCTAATAAGTAGATTAGTAGCTAATTTGAGGACGGCACCAATGTTAGCATCATGTGATTGGGCACTAAAAGATTTGTTGGGGCACTCGGCTGTATCGGACAACTTACTTCATGGTAATTTCTAATTTAACACTTAATTCACAGGTAATTGTAGGCTTATGTACGCTCAACATGTCAACATCACATCCTGCTAATTATATTCATGGTGTAGCTTACTTTTAATATAGAATGTTATACCTTAAGTGCTGTTGATTTTGCTAATAAATTTATAAAATTATATTTGATTCTCACTCTCCAGACCTTCTTACCTTGATTCTATATCAAAGCGACTATATTTCCTAAATTCTTAATTTTCATAATAACTTAATTAGATCTTATTCTTAGAGAGTTAATTCATGCTAAACTTCTATAGTTACATGCATAATAGGTGTCCCACGACCTCCAAATTTTGGACTCATGGTGATTGGTCCTAGTTAGATTTAGATTTATCCTGATTAAGAAGATGATGTATCAAATAGAAGGCATATGAGCATTTAACTAGTGCCAAAATCTTTTTGATTTTTTCTTATAGAAGAGAACCTCTAGGGTATCTATGTACGTTTTTAAACATTCATTATAACTAGTTATATAAACCCATCATTCTACACCATAACTCAATTCATTAAGGAGGAAAAAATGTTTTTTAGGCAATTCCAACTTCTAGAAATATAACCTTTGCAATTCCTCATGTTGTCATTGTTCTCATTTAAAATACATACATACATACATATATATATATATATATATATATATATATATATATATATATATATATATATATATATATATATATATATAGGTGGACTGGACTTTGATCGAGCGTGCATCTACGCGCACCTGCCTGAAAAGATGTGCGGACTGAAGAAAAATAGGTGCACGTGCACCTGAAAAAAAATAAGAAAAAAAAGCTGTCTGAAAAAAAATTCAGAAAAAAAATTCTTAAAAAAACCTTTAAAAAATTAGAAAAAAAAAATCTTAAAAAATATTTAGAAAAAAAAAAGGGACTCTGAAGGCGCCTACATTTTAAATATAGATGCCTTTAGGTGCCTAAAAGGCACCTATAATTTAATGTAATGTAGGCGCCTTCAGGCACCTTTCTTTTTTTTTTTTTAGTGTAAATTTTTTTTTAATTAAAAAAATTTAAAAAAGCACCTGAAGGCACCTACATTAAATTGTAGGTGCCTACATTTAAATATAGGCATCTTTATTTTCTAAAATTTTTTAAGATTTTTTTAATTCTTTTTTAGATTTTTTTCGGATGGTAGTCTATTTTTTTTTATTTTTTTCAGATGCATGCACACTTGTTTTCTTTCAACCGGAGCATCTTTTCAAGTACATGCACGTAGATGCATGCTGATCTGATGATCAGAAATTCGATCAGATATGGACTGGAGTTCAGTTGATCAGAGTTCAGTCCATCTATATATATATATGTGTGTGTGTATGCATGTTTTTATATGAAGACTAAAATAGATGATAAAAGTAAACTTGCACATACACAATGAACTTAACCAAAAATGGAAGGCCACATGTCATGTATATGGTTTATTAAAAGTTTAAACTTACAAATATAGTTAGAGCTAAGTGCATGCTATTATTATTTATATTTAACTATTTTTTTTAGAGATATAAATGAGTCGAGATTGATTCGATTTCAAGTTCGACTCGACTCGATTATTATCGAGCTCGAGTAGTTTGAATAGTATTTTGAGTCAAATTTAAATAGCAGAATATTCGATTGAAAAACTCGCAAGTACATTCGAATTTATATATTTTTAATAATATTTTTTTTTTTATTTATAATATATATAAATATATATATATATATTATTAATATATTAAAATTTAAGTTTAAATTAAAGCAAAATATAGTTTAATTAATATTTAAATCAAATCAAATTAATTTTGAGTTTTATCTATTTTTTACCGAGTTGAATTTAAGCTTTAGGTATTATCTTGAATCAAGTTTTGATTTGAAATATTTTAAATTTAATTAAATTTAAATTTTTAATTATTTAATTTGATTTAATTTAATTATATATTTTTTAAAAAAATAAATTATTTTCTTTTTTACTTTTTTTTAAAAAAAATGGGGTCTCTTGTGGGATGGTGGGCTGCCCACCGAGCTGCTGATTTGGATTTCCCTTCCCATAAGGGTCTCCAATGACCAAGTACAATCACCCACTGATTGCAGAACCTAGTAACCTAGCCACTCGTAGGTTGAACGCCTAACTTTAACGTGCTACGCGTTTCATTGTCTGAGTTTGGGTCCTCCAACCGGAATCATTTGAAGTGATAGTCTTTTCCCTAAAAGCATTATTCTTCACTAAAAGCTAACAATCATTGGAGATGGCTCCTGACACGTTCATGTCGTCAGAATGCTCTAAGAAAGAGACAATAGACAAGTGCTTCGCAAAACGTCTCCAAGGAAATGTCGTTTTATCTCTCTCTCTCTCTCTCTCTCTAAAGAATTCCTCTCCAAAACAAAAAAAAAAAAAAAAAAAGCCATGATCATCTAAATAGTAGTCCGCAAGAAGAAGTACGGCTTCATCTTTCCCTCTCTCTCTCTCTCTTAAAAAATTCCTCCCAAACAAAGGAAAAATGTCATGATCATCCATGTAAGATTTAAATAATAGTCCATATACGATTTCTAATAGAAAAAGATATCTCATATTACGGTATTAATACTAAAAAAATAAATAATTTATAAATTATAATAAAAAAATTATTATTTAGTATTTAAATTATCTATTTAATTAATATTTTTTATTAAGTTTGTATTGATGCAAAATCTGATTAACGTCGGATCAAGTTGAAATTGAGGAAGAAGAGATCGTTGTCGATGACCTACAAAATAAAATCTCATTCGAAGTTGGTGGTGGTGGCTCTGGTAGGATCCTCCGATGATCAAGTTAATTCTTCTGACTAACAGAAATAAAATACTCAGAAAAGAATTCGACAGAGTTTTGGAAATGAGAAGAGAGCTTAGAGAAAATGTATCTGAAGAATTTCTTTTTATAGACGAAATCTATAGCAGACTAATAGTGATAGCCATAGCCGTTCAGTAGTGAGCCGCTCGGGACCATATGGAGTTTGTTATGGAGAGAGACACCACCTATAGCAATCTGATACTAATAGTCGTAACCGTCCAATAGTGAGTCGCTCGGGGCAACGTGGAGTTTGTTATGAAGAGAGGTGTCCGTTATCGTGATATGCCCGTTCGTCGAGATTTAATAGTCGAAGTTCAGAGGAAGCAGACGTTGGTTGGTAAAGAGCTTTGACATACATTAATTTTAGAGGAGTTCGGACTCCTAAAGAAAATATGGCTAAAGGGATCATCCGAGGAGAATGCTAGTTGAAATCTGAAAGTAATCTACTGAAAAAATTCGGATGGAGTTCGACTGATGGAGAAGTCCAGAAGGAGTCCGACTGATGAAAGAGTTTGACCACTGAAGGAGTCCGAAAGAGATTCGATCGTTGGAAGAGTTTGGCCGCTGGAGGAGTTCAGAAGGAATTCGATCGCTGGAGGAGTTCAACTGCTGAAAGAGTCCGAGAGGGGTTCGACCGTTGGAGGAGTTCGACTGCTGGAGGAGTTTAGCTGTTGAAAGAGTTTAGCTGTTGAAAGAGTTCGAAAGGAGTTCAATCACTGGAGGAAGAATTTTTGATCGAAGCTCTTCTGTGATTATCAGTTATATTAAGCTAAGCATCGGACTGAACTTCGACGGGAGCGGGATTTATCCCTAACACTAGTCCTCCCCTTTCGAGTTCGAAATTCGAAGGAAGGAAATACAAAAAAGATGACTGTCAAAGTTTTTTTTCGGGCTCTGCATCCGTTGAGGTTGAAGCTCGGAGAAGATCTTATCTTCTGTTGAAGTTGAAGCTCAGAGGAGATCTTCTCTTCGATTGAAGTTGAAGCTCGAAAGAGATCTTATCTTCCATAGAGGTTGAGAGAGATTTTATCTTCTTTTGAAGTTGAAGCTTGGAGGAGATCTTATCTCCAACCGAGGTTGAAGCTCGATGGAGATCTTATCTTTAGTCGAGGTTGAAGGAGATTCAAGTTTAGGGGGGGCGAGGTTGGTTGGGGTAATAAAAAAAAAATAAAAGAAGAGAGAAAAAGAGGGAAGAGATGTTGGAATTCTTTTCTCTCTCTCTCTCTCTCTCTCTCTCTTTTGTTTTTGTTGTGCAAGTAAGATCCCTCTTAGGCTTGGAAGGAAGCTTGTAAAGAGTCCTAAGCCTTATCCCTAAAAGCTTTTTGCCAGACTTTAATAGGTGGGCCGCGTCTTCACCTTCACAGTTGCTTTCCGGATGCATTGGGATCTTTGAGTTTATAAGAGGTGATGGAGAAGTTGGGTGTATTAATAATCTAAGATTTAGATGATTAGTTTAAGGCTAAAGTTTTTTTGGAGAAGAAAGTTTAGGGTTTTTAAAACTATAAAGGAAGGAAGCTAAGAGAGAGTTGAGACTAGAATTGGTGGCCTTCTTGCTTGGTGCGTTTTTCATGAACGAGGATTTATATTTAAACTTGGATTAGAGTCGCTACTTATAAGAAGGTTTAGAAAACTAATATTGGTAAGCTTAGAAAACTAAGCTTACTAATATGCTAGCCCAAGTGCTTCTCCTTGAGATCGATTTCTGACATTCTAATGATGGGTTTTCTGGTCGAACCGCCATCGAAGGCTGCTGCATGGCTTGCACCATTTTGGTAAGACTCTGAACCCGCTGCATTAGCAGGTTAAACCGCTCTGGATCTACCATGGCCACCAGTAGAGGAAGAGGTTAAACTGCCAGCGATGGAGCAGGAACGGATGGATCTAGCTCAGATCTGACGGTAGAAGCAGTAGATCTTCGGATAGTTGCCTTCTTTGGAGGCATTTCTTGGGATTGAGGAAGAGGATGGAAATGAACCTTGAAGAAGAAGATCCACAGGGTCGACTGAGCACTCCTTTAAGAACTAGGATACCTCAGGAATAGAGGATCCTTCCTCTAGTGTCAATCCTATTAGTGCGAAATCTGATTGACGCCAAATCGAGCTAGAATTGAGGAAGAAGAGGTCATTGTCGGTGATCTGCAAAATAAAGTTTCATCCGAAGTCGGTGGTGGTGGCTCCGACAGAATTCTCCGACGATCAAGTCAGCTCTTCTGGCCAACAGAAATGGAGTGTTCAGGAAAGAACTCAGTAGAATTTTGGGAAGAAGAAGAGAGTTTAAAGAAAACGTATCTGGAGGGTCCCTTTTTATAGATGGAGCCTGTAGAAGATTGATAGTGATAGCCGTAGCTGTCCGATAATGGGTCGCTCAGGGCCATGCGGGGTTTGTTATGGAGAGAGGTGTCGTCTGTAGCAGATTGATAGTGACAGCCATAATCGTCCGATAGTGGGCCGCTCGGGGCTACGTGGAGTTTGTTACGGAGAGAGATGTCTATTGTCGTGATATATCCGTTCGTCGAGATTTAATAGTCGAAGTTCGGAGGAAGCAGGTGTTGGTTGGTGAAGAGCTTTGGCATACATCAATTTTAGAGGAGTTTGGACTCCTAAAGGGAATACGGCTAGATGGGATCATCCGAAAGAAATGCTAGTTGAAATCTGAAAGTAATCCACTGGAGGAATTCGGATGGAGTTCGACTGATGGAGAAGTCTAGAAGAAGTCCGACTGTTGGAGAAATTCGACTGATGAAGGAGTTCGACCGTCGGAGGAGTTCAGCCGCTGAAGGAGTTTGGCTGCTGCAGGAGTTCGATTGTTGAAGGAGTCCGAGAGGGGTTAGATCGCTGGAGGAGTTCGACCGCTGAAGGGGTTCGGAAGGGGTTCGGCCGCTGGAGGAGTTCGACTGCTGTAGGAGTTCGGTAACTGAAGGAGTCTGGGAGGGCTTCGGTCGCTAGAGAAGTTCAACTGTTGAAGGAGTTCGGGAGGGATTCGACCGCTGGAGGAGTTCGGCTGCTGAAGGAGTCCGTGAGGGATTCGGTCGCTGGAGAAGTTCGGGAGGGGTTCGGTCGCTGGAGGAATTCAGTTGCTGAAGGAGTCCGAAAGAGGTTCGATCGTTGAAGGAAGAATTTTTGATTGATTTTTATGATTATCAGTTACATTAGATTAAGCATCAGACTGAATTTCAACAGAAGCAAGATTTATCTCTAATAATTTATATTAAAAATATATATTTTATTTTTAATTATTGACTGTTAGTTTGAACTATGACAACAAATAATGATCTTTTTTTTTATTAGCATCTATATTTCAGAGAACTAATCTTGATTTAGGTAAATTTAAGCAAATAATTATAGTTGAAACCACCATAATAATCATTGATGATTTTTTTTTAAAAAAAGTTTATTAGAAAATAACCATGGCTTTACCGGAATCTTGTGTTCACGCTATAAAAAAACTTATGGATCAAGATACTCCAATGTTGCACTCCTTGGATTTGGATTCAAATATTGTTGTGCCCAGGTAATTTAGTAAACAGTACTCCCACTTAAAGGTTAAAATAGAAAAAAAAATTACAGCAACTAGTTTGTTTCACCAAACTCATTAAACTAAGTTATCATTCCCTCGAATGTTAATGCAAAGGCTTCCAAATTCTTGTTGGAACTCAAACTCTCTTGAAATATGCCATCTAAAAAAATATTTACAAGAATAATTTTTTATATTTTATTGATTCTCAAGAATTATATATATATATATATATATAGTCAATGTCTCCTACAATGATGAAAAAAAATGATACAATCAATATAAAAATAAAAAAAATATATATAATCAATCAATATGACCATAAGAATAAATTAATTGATATATATAAAAAAAAAAAGATTAAATAAAATTTTCTTGAGAATCAAGAAGAATTTTTGATATTTTTTTAATAATTGATGGTTTTCTTAATAGCATCCCTATCAATTTCTGACTCTTTTTGTTTTATAATGAAAATCAATTTTTTATTTAAAATATTATATCTTCCTTCTTCCAGCCTTTGTTGTCTCGTCAACTCATTTACGCCAGAGTGGTGAAACTCCTTGATTGGTGCTACGTACGCCCATCGAAGGCAAGATGAGTCATGAGTTCCAGTACTTAAACCACGACCGAAAGCAGTTGCCCTCGGCCTAGCACTTGAAATAGTTTACCAAGGAGAGACAAAAGAAACGGGCCTAGTGGTTATTAGAAGACGGAACCAGACATCATCTTCTTGTATTATGGTAGGTGCCAAAGGAGGGGTGAATCACCACTACTTGATGAAAAAAAAAAAAGAAGGTAAAAACATATCTTTTGAAGATACAACTTACACCAGGTGTATTAAGCTGGAGGCTTTGAAATAAGTTGAAAGCTATGCTCACAGCAAGATTTTTTGCAAAAATCTTGAATTATTTCATCTACAATGGGCATGCAACCTTCAATAACAGCAGCTGCAGCAGCAGCAAACAATCCAACATGAGTCGGACCATTCTGAGTCTCCTTTGTTATAGATGGGCGAACGCATGCTACTCTTCTTGCTCTCCATTTTTTAGCGCTCGTCTCCTAATGAAGGAGTGCTCCTTTGAGTGTAATTGAGACTTTTATTTTGGCTTGTTAAAAGCTTGAACTCACTGTGGTTTCCGTAACCTGTATGTCTGTAAACTCTACTCATTATTTCTCTGAATAAAATTCTTGGCTGGTAATGTTTGCTTACACATTCTGTCCTTTCCTCCCACCCCCCCATTAAAAAAAAAAAAAAATGTTGGACTGGTTGATAATTCAACGCAGTGTTGGCCATCCATCCCGGCCAACCCTTGGAACGCACAAGATGAATGGATACTGTGAAAATGAGAGAATTTGTACAGAAAATTAAAATGAAATCTTACCTAATTTATACAAAATGAATCTAATGTAATATACAAGATATAAACATTAACCGATACGAGGACCTCACACATGTGCAGCATTGATCGACTTTGCTCACCATGCATCTGGAGGCAAGAAGTGCGTCGAAGCAGCAGCGAAGATCATAAATGGTCCCATAAGCTACTTTATTTATCACCAAACTGCCCCAAAAATAGACATGAACCTTACCATGTTGAACTGCTCGAAAAGGATTCGAATTGCACCTCTATGAACCATGTTCGAGTTCGGCAAACTGCCATAAAGCGGGCCGCAGACGGAGACGCTGCCACCACAAACTAGGCAAGGCCTAACTGCAGCTTGAACTGGGCCATGCAAGGGAGGGAGACCATTTTGCATGCATTATTTTCTACCTTCTTTTTTTTTTTTTTTTTTCTTTGGAAGGTGTGCACTATAACTACCTTCAAAACTTGAATCCAGAATCCCTAATTACCAAGCAGATATATACCACCTGATGTATAATTCACCACGGTAGCCCAAGAAAGACATTCTTGAGCTCTCTTTTATGGCCCTTGCATGAATAGTGTCGTCCTCATTGTTGACAGGTATGCAGGGTATCTCTGTAAATATTCCATTCCATCTTCCAATAAAATAGGCTGGGTTGACCTCCCTTTCAATCAAACGAAACACATTTTTGAATTCTAAAAACAAAATTATGTAGTCCTAAGAATAAATCGGTCAAGATACATTGAGTAACGAAACAAGGTGATGCTTCTATTCCATTTCCATACCATTGAACTCTGGGTTTGTACTAATAGAAATTAATTAGTAAGCCTTCTTGGTTGCTTGGTGGAATTGAGCCTTAGAAGGAGTGCTTGGTTCGAGGGCCTCCCGATGCAACAAACTTTTCGAGCACAAAACCATTTCCCTTTCCCAGTAGAACTGATATTCAGAGGCCGGAAAAAAATAAAACCAAGGAAAAAAGTCCGTGACTCAAGAGACCAAAGGCTTTGTACGACCAAATCCATAATGCCTACAAGCACTGGTTGTTGGCTGTGCAGGCCAGGTAGGGCCTCATCATGGGGATTGGGTGTTGTTGTACATGAGATAATTAGGATTGGCGAGGAGGTCACTTTTTGGATCCATGCACACTAATTTAGCCGCTTGTCCACCCTTGTTTCTAGCCTATTAGCATCCAGGAATTCCTCGAAAAACAGTGGGAAAAAAAAAAAAAAAAAAAAAAGGGTGTCGGCCATGTATCCTATGATTCGGCACGTTGCTGCAACTTGCAAGGAAACTGATCTTGGCAGCAATTCGACGATTACTCTCCCATGAAAATAAAGTTACCATGTGAACCACACAAAAATACAACAAGATGAGATGAAGTTATACGGGGCTTTCCACATCTCTTGCTTAGGTCCTTAGGAAGAGAGAGAGGCTTCTAAAGTAGAACAGAAGTAGTACTCTTGCTTAGGTCCTTAAAGGAGGTTAGATGAAACGCATCCAGTGATGACGCTGGCATGGACCTGTTTGTATTTGTTCTCGCCAACTTAGGTTTTTGCCAGATAATGAGCTGATTTGCAGCTACGAGAAATTCTTTGTGCACGGCGTGCCAATCACCGTGCATGCGTGCGTGGTGCAATAAGAATTTTTCTTGCAACTATTATCGTTGATAAGCAAGGTGGATCGGTGACACGGGCGGGCTACCATCTTAGGGTGGCCCAGAAGCGGTCCATGGTTTCACAGATCCTACCTCGTGGATGAACTCCAATCTCGGCACAAGCCCAACCCAGCAGGTTGGTAGAGGCCCATGACTAATCTGACCCCATTTTTTTTCCTTCCTAAATTTGGGTTTGGATAAGCCCAATCAGGCCATCCGAATTTGATCGATCTTGCAGGCTAGGACTGAACTGACCTAATCTCTTGGAATTGGATTTGGGTAGACCTGGTCAGCCTTGAACTAACCTGATGGTCGGATGATTTAAATGCCTATCAATCTCAATCTCATCAAATTTGACAATAAGAGGAAAAAAAATATATAGTTGCCATATCGTGTTAAATATATGAGAATATTCTAATTATATGTCACCATACCGTGATTGCTGATGATTTTCTACCTTCTATGTCATGTCCTTTTAATGTTCATCGGGAATACTTGGGGTCTAAACAGAAATGATTCTAAATATTAGGAAAGCTCTCCAGAAAATTTTGCTCGGACAAAACCAAATGCATGAGCATAAATTTTTCTGGCGGAGGGCGTCAATTAGTGCTATTAGTAAATTCATTGGAGGATGGTACTAACGACATGGGATTTGGTCTTGCCATGGCCTGATTTTTGACTGGGTTTCCTCCAATCCCAATACAAAAGGAAGAATGAATGAAAGAAAGAACGGTGATCTTGGTGGGAGCTGTTTCTCTATTGCTTACACGATGTCAATACATATAGATTGCTTTGCCTCACTAGATAATGTTGCAAAAACTATTTGCTTCAAGCTCTAAGAACTGTTTCCAGTTTAGATATTTCTTCAAGAAACAATTGTAGTTTAGATTTACATTGGTCTTTTTAATGTGAATGATAAACCTTCGGGTATAAATATGATAAAAGAGAGAAAAAAACAAGAACATACGAACTCATTCTCATGTATGTTCAACCAGCATGTTTTCCTCAAACAATACTTGCAGCTAGGATGCAAGATACCGATACCATTCAAAAAAATACTTCCAGGTTTCATGCGTCCAGCTTCTCTAGAGTCTCGCGTTACTAATACCATGTTTTAATGGAATCCGCTTGATGATGCACAGCTATATTTGAAGGCAAACGAGGATCGAGCACACCTGTTATATTTTTCTCATCGTTTATCACTTCAACATCTTAGCATTCTAATTTGTGGAGTCCATACGTTACGCGTGATGCAGCGGTTGGAAGATACCTTGGAATTCGACACGACACCTTATTAGTCTAACTTCATAATTTGGCACCGCATTATTTGCAAGCTAGCCGTTGGATGGTCCAATCCTGAGACATGCACTAACATTCATCCGGATTGTTGCAAGATCTCTGTCAATTTTAGATTCTAAGCACACGCTATCCATGGCCAAAAGTTTGGACACTGCAGCTTGCTCGGCCGAATAAGCAAACGACGGACTTGAGCAGCAAAACCGGGGAAAGGGTCAAGTTTTGCTGGTTGGATTATTTTATTGTCTTGGCGCTGCAATGAGTCCTACTTTTTTGATGTTCACACGACTCGTGTCTGCATGTGCCTTCAGCGCTTTGACATGTCCTGCACGGCATGCGTTCATCCGATGCACGTACACCCATGATGTGATGTGAATCCTGAGGTTTACATGTTATCTAGACCACTTGTATAAAGAATAGTTCTAACTTCAATCTGGTGAGTGTTAATTGTTTCCTATTCCAAACAATAGACAGCCAATGCTATCTGTATTTCATGAGTTGTTACTTCACGTACGTGTGATGATTCAACCCTTTTAATGTGGGATCATCCGGCCGAATTGACATGAGCATCATGCATGCATGAGAGAAATTATTAGATCGACCATCCGCCGTGGATCTAGAATGAAATCGTCCTAACACGTGTTGCTATTACGCATAAAAAGAAGAAAGACGAGGGAAAAGGGATCAAATATTCATCTACAGTAGATCTACTTCACCTACGTACATGGTTGAGACGTGCAAACTAGGCAAAATTTTTGGATATCTTCTAAATAAAATCTTCACAGCAGGGAACAACGTCGGATTCATTACGGAGAGAAACGGCATGCTCCATTTAATGTAATGTTAATGGGAGCTGGCATTGGCAAGGCGAGCAAATATTTAGTTGTTGGGGCTTGATTGATATAACCCAACCAATCATTTATCTACAGAAATAGACGACTCACATAATTGCCACGAACCTCCAAAGCAAATATTGCCTATGGCATTTAAGAGTTGGGGAGCAAATATTTGGAAGTCAGGGCTTGATAGCCTTGTGCCGGCAAAAGTTGCTACGGAGTTGTGGAGATGGTGTCAAGAGATGTGGATGTGCATTACAAGCATCTCTAGCTCCTAAATAGAACCGGCGTTTACACGTCAGAAAAGCGTCGCATTTGATATCTAAGCGTAGGAAAACGATGCATGTAGAATTCGGTGCAGGGAGTGACGGTGCACTGCATTATTGAATGTAACATACATGCATAAGAGGGAGTTGGCATCCTCATTCAATAGACAAGTGACAACAACCGGCCTCTTTGACTCGGTATTATCGTCATTATGATCTAATCAATTGATCGACACCGTCTAGCATTATAAAACCATACATCTTACTGAAGTACTTTCTAATGAATTGGTGAAAATTACCGAAAACTAGTAAATAACAAAAGCATGTGTGATTTTAAATTTAGAGAGCTAGTAGCGCCGGCCTTGAGATTCCACGTTGTGGAAGTCATCACCCGATCATGGACGAAGTCTATTGCATCAATCTCTGCACCATCTGACCTGACTTTTTATCCCTGCCTTTTTTTTTTTTTTTTACAATATATAAAATGAGCACGTACGCATCCTTTAACATCAATCGTAAGAATATCCTATAACCTATGAGATAACAACGTCGATGTCTCCTATGGCAAAGATTTAATGTGAACGGCCATAAAGGATGCAATTCAATCAGTTCTACCATTGTCCTCTCCGTTGGTAATATCTGATCACACATGAAGTCTAGCTCGATGAGAGTCTTTGGATATTGCTAACGGCGGGAAGGCTCGTATCCTGATGCTCTATCTCTGTTTTAATCCTGTTCTGGAATCCCTTTCTAGAAATATGTTGTCAACTTGCAGAACTAAGTTGGCATCGGTCAAGCCCTCCCATGTAGCTCTCAGCTCAGTGAGTATCATTGATGTTTCATACGATGGGGAGTCACCTGCCGCCATCAGAGATGATCCGTGATCATGAATGATAAAGCCAGCTCCTTCACTCTGTCCTCTATTCTTGATACTCTTATCGAAGTTAACCTTGAAAAATTTGGGTGTGGAGGTTCCTATATGAAGTGAACAATATGATGCGCAAAAGTCGCGAGTATGGAACCATACATAGATCTTCCTAACTGTTAAGGACCTCTCCAAACTGATGGTCTGAATGTAGTCTGAAGCATCAGTCATGGTCCTCATCACAACCACCAAGGGGCTCTCTGTCGCTCTCAAATACAAACATGATAGGCAGCATGTATAGCAAATAAGAACTAGCCCTTGATCGCTTGTATCTTTGTGACTTACCACCTTTACATGATGTAGGAAAATCTCAAGGTTCCAGGGCCTAATTGTGCAATCGAGCACTCAAGTAGCACACGATCAATGGGCTCCTCTGTGTCTGTACATAGCCCGCAAAAGGGAAGACTAACAAGCCTCCGATGGTGTAAAGTACTCTTGCAGGGCAGCTGGTGCCATAACACCTGGAGGAAGAGCCACTCTTGGGTGGATCCAATCCTGCGCACCAACCTGCTTCCATCAGCTATATAGGGGGACCTCTAAATATTTATAGGGTTCATTCACTCTGGCTGTTTGAGTACCAGCCTCATCCTAGCCAAGCCTGTTGGATAAATCCCTCATACGAATAGTCAAAGAGAGCACTCTGTCCTTCAATTCTCTACAAAACCAATACTAGTATTGTACTACTTGAATCTTAGACTCTTCTACGGTCCAGATGTTGAAGCGTGGGTTTTTGACCATGGATCCGAAGAACAATGGCTATTATGCTAGAAGGAAGCTTAGCATGCGTGCAAGGAGATTCTTGAAATCCTTCTCTCTAATCTGGAAAGAAATCAGCAGCAGTTATCTTGGAGCCTTTTGGCCCTGCACCTTCTTTAAATTGAGCAATGGCAACAACCTACGCTTTTGGGAGGAATCTTGGATTGGTTCTATTGCTTTAGCATCACCCTTTCAAGATCTGTACCTTAGAGCTGCCAAAACAAACTTTACAGCCTACTGGAATCACAACGATAGGAAATGAAACATCAAACTGGAAGGCCCATTAACACCAACCGAATCAAATCACCTTGATCTTTTTATAGGTCTCCCATCCTTGATTAGACCTACTAGATTAATTGATGCGATGGTTTGGAAGGAGACCAAAGATGGTAAATTTCCAATACAATCTCTTTACAAATTCACCAACAGTTGTGGTGCTTTTTTTTTTCCTTTTCTACAAAACAATATGGAACGCGACGATTCTAGAGAAAGTGAAGATATTTCTATCGTTATCTTTGAAGAATAAATTACACGCCGATGAATAAAGTTCTCTGGAGAAAAGATTATGTGGTGAACTCCATATGTCTTTTATGTGAATTAAACTTGGAAACCGCATCACATCTATTCACCAAGTAACTCTTCATCAAAAGCATCTGGTTCACGTTCTAAAGTTTTGTAAACGGCTAGCTTTATGGACCAGTTGGAGAAATAAAAAGATACAACCATAATTCAAAAGGACTCGGGACTTGCTCGTCATTACCCTCTATTCGCATTTCTGGCTTGAGAGAAATTCAAAAAATATTTTAAGAAAAGAAATCTTCGATTAAGGATGTTCTTTTCAAAACTCTTCACGCATTCAAGCTCTGGGTAATCTTTCTTCTAAAACAGGTACCGGTGTACATGAAAAATTTTGGAGCACTTTGTGACCTATTTGTCGTTCTTCTATTTCGTGATCATGTCTCGGCCATTGTACCGAATATTCTTCCCCCCTCTCTTGACCTCACTAATTATATATATACTCTCTCTCTTTTTTTTCTCGGGCAAATACTTGCTTCCCCTGTCTTCACGAAAGGAAAAAGAAAAAATAACAATGAATGCAGATATTATGTAACCTTAGGCCACATTGCTCCAAAATTTGTGCTACGAATTCGGAAAGCAAATAGCTAGCATGCCATACCTTCTACTCCCTTGGAATTACACCGAGATGCTAATTTATGTAATATTAGATCGATCTCACAGATAAATGTCGTCGGTGCACGTGTCCCAGCACCATGTCTCGCGGGATAAAGCAGGAGACATCCGACCGTTCATTAATTCAGTCAGCTCGATCTCGGCCCAGATGTCCTCCAACTCCGACTTCACCTCCCCCTCCTCTCCGACCACCAAGCAGGAGGAACAAGAATGAATAGAAGCAGAAGAAGAAACAGAAGCGGAAGCAGCAGAACTCGGAGTCTCGAGCTTCGCGGCGGCGGTGGCGGCAGCCTTGATGTCTCCCGGTGCCGGCGTAGAGGGGTGGGGGAGGAGGTGGGCTTTGTCCGGGAAGTTGAGCTGGGCGTTCGCTCCTTTGAGACATTTTGCCGCGGCGTCGTAGGCCCGGGCGGCCATCTCCGGCGTGGGGAAGGAGCCCAGCCAGATCCTCGACTTCTTTCTCGGCTCCCGGATCTCCGACACCCACCTCCCCCACTGCCGCTTCCTCACTCCTCTGTACACCGGGTGGCGCGTCCCGCCCGCTGGCGATGTACTCCCTTCGGCCCTCCGGTCCGCCGGGAGATTCTCCGCCATTGGACTACGAGTAAGCGGTTAAACGCCTCCGAGTCCTTGTTATAGAGCGTCTTTCCGGTGTCCAGAAGTGCTTGTCAAATTACCACTGATTTGTTTTAGTTATTACGTCGACAGCAATGACGTGGATGGTTTGAAATAAAAGCCATAATGGGTAATTTGGAGCATACCAGGCAAAATATTTTTATTTTTATTCTTATTATATTCTTAAAAATTTCCTTTTGGGTCGTTTTGAATAAATATGGAGGGACTTATTACAAAAATATGACATATGTATTTAAATTTAAAAAAAAAAGAAAAAGAAGAATGTGCCCTTTAGAAAAGTATGCAGATGAACAGAAAAATCCTGAAGGTCGGATATGCGATCCATATTCTCAAACGTTCAGATTATAATAACAAAAAATTAACGATAAAAATTCAAATTATAATAAATTTTGAAATTTATTTTGTTATAATTATGTTTTAGCAGAAAAAATGGAACACCATCTCGCCATTTCATTGAGTGATGAATTGGGAACAGGGAAATAAGACCTCCATAGAAAGAAACATTAAGAAATAAGATATTATTTTGAAGCTTTTCGCTGATTATTTGTAACTCTCTATTTTCAATTCGAAAATATGTATTAACTTTGAACAGTAATTTTTATTTTCTGGACTCTAATTTAAACAGGTAATATGGGTTTTTTTTTTCCCTCATCATGTTCTGCTATCATGGCAAAGAACGATTGCTGTAACGGCTCTAATGATAGCGAGATCATAATATCTCATCAGAGTGGAAATATAAAATCCTATCCAGAAAGAATGAAAAATAAAAAAAAATATATAAAATTGTTGACAAGGGTAACTGGGTCAAATGAGACGAGCACATTATGGCCCTTTTTGGTGTATCTGGGTGAGAGCGTGAGAATAATAAATTCGTAAAAGAAGTTGGTCCCGGGTCACACATAGGTCGACAAGCAAGTGGTTAATAGGCCAATGCCCGCCGTCCAACCTCCGATTTAGATGAGGCCTTTTCGTGGCATGATGCAAGCCTTTCCTTCTGGTGCGGCCAACCCATCTCCTACCAATGGGCATACCGTGTGCACGGAGGTTGGACGTATAAATAATGTATACGGACGTATACACCCATCCGGATTATTTGCAAGCGTTGCATTTTACACGTGCTGGATAAGATGGATAATTGGAGATGCAGTTTGTTGACCTGTGGCTCATACTGATCGAGCAGGCTCCAGAAGCCATTCAAGTTGGTAACAAATGATATATACATCACAGTTTTTATTAATCATGTAAGCTCTTCGTTGTTGAGTGAACTGTATCCCCTTTTCAAGTAAGACCCAATCCAATCATGATCAGAGAGTATCATGAGATTGGTTGGAGAGATTGTTATATTTGTTTATTGATCAATAAAAAAGGTTCCATATCAGTATATTAGCTTGGACGGTTCTCCCGGTGCTTGCTTAAGTTTTGGGATTGCAAATTTACGATAGGAACGTATGATGATATTCTCATACGGGGTGGTGCAAGCATAAGAAATTTTTTGTATCAAGTATATGCAAAGTATATTATTTTCAGCGCAAAAACTTTACACGATCAGCAAAATTAATGTACAACGGTAACAGAGCAAGGGGTTCACAGCAAAATTAATGAACGGAGTAAGGCGTTATTTTCAAACTACAACGCCGCATGCCGCGCGAGTGCAATAGGCTCCGAATCTGGCATGTGGGAGTATCAAGATGGGCAGCGGATGGCATCATGGTGGAGCAAATCTAAACCACGGTTTACTAAAAATCTCAGCTAATCATGGAGACAAAACATTTTCACATTCATTTCCTTTAAATTTACATGTTACAAGAGCATCTCTCAATCCCATGAAAAATTATTCCATGTCTTTCGGCTTGACATACATAATGCATCATGATGATTGCCTGCAAGGACAAATAATTGTGATGTAATGCATTCATGCATGAAAGAAGGTACGGTAGAAATTGGAGGGCTGTAAGCAGCCAACAGAAAATCCCACGGAATGATGTTATTTTTACTCAATTTTTGTCAGAACATACATGTGGAGTCCAAGCTTGTCCCCCCCCTCCCAAAACAAAAAGGAGTAACAAGTTAACAAACAGGGCAAACGAAAGGGGATGATGCATCGCATGATTGATGCAGTTCTTTTATATAAGCAACAGTGTATTTTCTATATGGATAAAAAGGATATTTATTTTATTTTTTTATTCATATAAAGTGAAGCAAACTACTGCATTAAGAAGATAATAGTAACAATTACAATATGTACCAACATATCCAAAGAAAACGATCACTAAACTACAATAACAAGAATATCTAAAGTTCACAACCTGAAATCTAGATATCTAAAGACGGTAAAACATAAACAATTTGTAAGTATGGGTGACAATTTTATCTGATTCATCGGATATTCAATTCGATCCAAATAGGATAGATTTTATCCAATTTGATTGAAATCTAGGATGGATATTGGTTCTAAAAAACTATTCAAAGTGGGTTCTGATCGAATACAGGTAATGATATATTTCGGTCTAAATTCAATTTGAGATATTCTTAACAGATATTTTTCATTCAAAATTATGATAATTTTATATTATTTATATGCATCTAATCTGATCATTTTCTCTTATATATTTGATCCAATCCAATCCATATCTCTATTTGGCTCGATCCAATCTGATCCGAGATGGATGGATATAAAATTTTTATGCACCGATCTAATTCATATATGATCCATTGTCATATCTATTTATATGAACTTATAGCCCTGCTTAGGAACATAATAGATAACAACCTCTGCAACAGATATATAGTTAGCTGTCATGTATAGCATACACTGGTTAGAAATATTCCTCCAGCATGTGACATCTCACGTTTTAGAAGTTCACAATATTTGAATTCAAATTTAGAGAACTTTAGCGACAATCGTTGTTGCAAGAGACGTTATAATAAAAACCATGTCCAGATTGTCATGAAGTCGCGTACAAAAATTGTTGAGGCAACGACGACAAAGACATTTGCGAAAGATTAGCCAATGGAATCATCTTTTAAAAGGAACAGTTTCATGTTCGGAATACTAAATCGTACATCCATGGAAAAATGAATAGCCTAATATTTCAAACACGAACCTTTCTCCGGTGGAGCGTTCGATTGTAGTCCACATTCCGACTCAGCAAATCACTTGGAAACGCGCACACGTATCCTTCTCCAAAATAAACGGCACATTTTCTGGCATTCGCTTCCATGGGCGCGCCCCGTCCCGCTCCCACTCGAGACTTGCTCATGCCATCATCTCCCTCCTTCCGACGCTCTCGGAAAAATTTAAAACTCAGTGGGTCTCTTTAACCAAACCTTTTTGACAAATGAAGAGATCACAGTCATATCCCCTTGCATCCTTTTCATTTGGAAAGGCAGTTCTGGATATACCTTGGATTTGATCGTCGTCGATCTAATTGACTGGCCAATAAAAACTTGCCACATGGCTTCCACTAAATGCTCTATAAAGTCTATTTAAGCATCTCCACCGAAGAGCTATTATCGCTCGGCCCATGATGATGCAGTTAAGCCTCACGGCGTGCGTAACATATTATAAGAATTTATAAGGATGTGTATTTAATTTTACATCGATTATATAACATCTTTCAATTAATCTTTGTAGAAGAGATTTTATAAATGGTATCAAAATGGGGATGATCATAAATTTATTATAATAATTATAATTAGATTTGAATAGATTTAGATCTCTAGCATAGAAAGAATAGTAGAGTTTAAATATGAAAAATATGTGAAATTTCATAGGAATACATGTTTAGTCCCACATCAAGTATATATTGAATAGATTTTTGATAGATCAAGTAATTCTAATAACACCTTTGCCTTTTTAAGGAGAGGCCATAAGTTGTTATACATATGGACAATTATTGCTCACCAAGCAATTAAGACGTATGCCTGTCCTTCCATCGATCCATACTGAAGCTTTTTTTAAGATACCTTATTCTAACATTCTCCTTCACTTAATCCTCATTGTTTCTAGGAATTCGGCCGTTCTTAAAGGATCCCCCAAGATAAAGCCTTCGTAGCTGTCGTTTTCCTTTTCTTTGTAGCCTGACCCATTGCTTCAAGCAGAGTTCCAACCAATGAGCTCCAATATGAAATCGAGCCGACTAAGCACCAATTCCAAAGCACATCTAAATCGGGTTGGATTTTAGCAGCAGGTTTCATGCTTCCTCATGTATCATTTATGTCCTTTCTTTTTTTTTTTTGCCTCATGAAACTCTTCAAACTGTAGCAAAATGTCTACCATTGGCCCAAAGTGTTGGTGAATAAATCTTGTGCACAGGAATTTTCCACAAAGACCGGGTCCCAAAGAACATACGATGATTGCAGACCGCGGTTCAAGGGCCTGAACCAAGTCGTCACAAGCCATGGAAGTTATATCTTTTAACTGATGGAGTATGGGTTCAAGATTCAGATTCATATGAGAAAACAACAGTGTAATTTGATCCTAGGATAAGACCAGAATATATTTTATAGGTTTCAGGTTTCATAATCCCCAATTCAATTAATCTCCAGAGGAACTTGAAATCCCCTTTCTTTTTAACCTATTAACCATAAGCATTAAAAAAGAAAAGAAAAAGAAAAAAGAAATGGTTTGAAAATTCAATAGACTACTATCTATTGTAGCTCGAAACCTGATCAAAAGCATCCTCGTGAAGAGGTTCAGATTTGGATCAAGTTGATTACTCTCTTCATTGTGACATCTATCATCATAAAAACCTCCTGCACATTAAGTGCCAATCCTCAACTCTAGCTGTAGGAGATTACCGATTTACTGCAATCCGCAATTTTTATTGATCGTGCAACTTGCAACATCAATTTGCCAGATAGGTTGATTTTAGCTCTTAAACGAAAGAAGAAATCATTTGATCACTGCTCAAAAAATCTAATAAAAATCACAAAAAATAAGTTTGCTTCTCAATAATATGATAGATAAATGTGAAAAGCAAAGATCCAGTCGATCATATAACACAATCATTAGTTGGTGAATATTTCAAGGAGACACCTTATCAACAATATATGAACATAATCGGTGCTTTTTTAAAAGGAAAGAAATTATACAAGATTGGTATGAAGCAGTAATGTAAAATCGATACTGTAAGCATTGCAAAATCTCCTAGGATCAACAGAGCTTTGTGCGTGTGGACATTTGTGCAAATACCTTTAGTTTCAAGTTCGGATGATCGAGAACCAGACCAGATAATGTGCCAACATCTCAGGGGTCTGGGCTGGGTGTAGAGTCGAATTTGACTTCAAGGGACTTTTGTCAATAACGCTGGCTCAAGCCCTTAGGAGTCCGGGTTCATTTGTCAAACCCAGCTCAACCAATTAGATTAGCACAAGTGCTTCATAAACTTAAATTTATTCTCCAAAATTGTGGATGAAGCACGAGACAGCCATACAAGGTGGTAAGAGTAAAATATGTATTGTTTTCTGTGTCCTAGCAACTACTTTTATGTGATATCACGTAAATCTTGTGGACCAAACCTTGCTCTTTCTTCTTCTACGTATCGAGAGAAGCAGCCACTACGTGTGACAAAAATCAATCACGTCAAGTAGTGTGAAACCATATGTCAGCCAAAGAAAATTCCTGGCCATATAAAGTTTGTTGTCTAAATATGTACCAACGACAATAAGACAAGCTCATTAGACCCCCAAAAAAAAAAAAATCACTCTCAATGCAGTGATCTCTTTCCATAGAATTCATGCAAACACGTTGTTGAATCTTATCTAACATCAGAAAAGTCTTGGGGAGTGAGTATATTTTCTTTGCATTGAATGCATTGCTCATGATAACATTGCATACATGTGATGACATAAAAGTAAAACAAAGATAAAGCCAAAGAACATTCATGATCATCTAATGTTTCTCGATTAAATGCACTAAGATTGAAGAATAATAGGCCATGTACCTGAGGACCATATTTACTAAGAAACTGTTTAAGACCTAAACATATTATTAACTATGGTCATTCATTTGGTTTATGCTTTTTCTTTTTATGAAAAATAATTTCATTTTCCCTATTTTCTAAAAGATTTTCGCTTTCTGAATTCACTAGCAGCCGAAGAATAATCCCTAGCACGAGAGTCTTGGGTCCACCATGACGTGCCATACGACTAGTCACGAGCCCCAAAATCCATGACCCCGACAACGCGCAAGGCTCGTTTAACGCACCATCCACCCACCCAGGGATCCGCGAAAGGGACGGGTTCGGGTTGTATCTTTCCGCAAAATGATGATTGATGTTCTTTCGCCACATTGACCGTCGGATCGCGCCCCGCACATCTCTCGAAGCTTTTCGAACGCCCTTGTTCACCCATCTGCACAGATCATGAAGTAGACCTGCGCCATCCAGCGGCGAAGGAAGATAAATCCTTCTTTTGCGCAAAAGTTACAACCCTTGTTCGGGTCCCACCTGCCCCTATTAATCTATTATTAATCTAACCACGTGTATGGCTGTTTGGCTCCCACGTTTCCCCACTTCGGTTTCCCGAAAGTCGTCGGTCCCTAGCCTTGGCGACCAAGCAAAGCCTCTAGAAGCCCACCAGCCCACCTTCTAGATTCGTGGCATGCGACTCGGTCCGCCGCGTGTCCCTATTCCCCCCACCACTACCACTGCCCTCCCAGCGAAGTAATCTCCCCAATTCCCGTTTTACCCCTCCGCCATTCATTCGTTCGGAAGCCCGTCGTCTTCTGCCCAAACTTTTGGTTTCCAAAATCCAAAACGCGTTTTCGTCACCTCTCTTGACACCTTCACACGCTTTCCTCCCCCTCCCTACTTCCAAGAAATTTCCTTCCCATCCTTTCCCCACTCCTGGCTTTATAATCCCCCATCCTTCCCTTTCCTTTCCCTACACCGATCTACACCCTATTCCCATCCCTATTGCTCCACCGATATCGACTGATACACTGAATATTAGTTGAATTAGAGTGAATTAGTCGCCGAACATGGAGGCCAACAACGAATTCTGGCACTTCAGTGATCAGATCCGTCTCCAGACCACCAACTTATCCAACCTGTCCATCGGGGATAGCATCTGGAGCGACTCGTATCTGAAGAGAATCGACGAGCGTCGAAACTACGAGAATCCCGTAGGACCATCCGATCTCGGCTGGAAGATGGGGTTCGGAAATCAGAAGCTGGCGTTCGGGAATAGCAACAACGAGAGGTACAACAATAGCAAGACCGGAAAGAATAGCGATGGGAATAACGGTGGGATGAAGTATGGGAATTTTGTAAATAATAGTTACAACAACGGTATTAATAACAACGGGGAGATTAAGAACTATTTTAACAAGGCGATCGGGAAGTCGGTAAATTACGGGCATGGTGGGAAGAAGAATAATGGTAATGACGGCAACGGAGGGAATGGGAAGAAGAAGAAGAATAACAATAACGGGAATTGCAACGACAATAACTACAATAACAATGGAGCGGTGGATAAGAGATTCAAGACGCTGCCGCCGTCGGAGGCCCTGCCGAGGAATGAAGCGGTCGGGGGTTATATCTTTGTCTGCAACAACGACACCATGGAGGAGAATCTCAGAAGGCAGCTTTTTGGTATGTATACTTTATTTGATTAATTATCATTGTTATCTTTAAATTTATCATATTTGTTTTGTTCTTTGATCGCGATTTATTGTCGATTAATATTTGTGGGATTTGAAGGGGCTTAATTATCATAATTAATATTAATGAAAGAAAGTAAAAATTTTTCGTTTTTGCATCACAGTTTTTATGCCGAATATGGTATAAAGAAAAGAATTTTAGGAGATTACAGAGATTACTTATTAGTTAAGTTTGAAATTTAATTTCCTTGTACAAAAGGAAATCACTTTGTATCTTACAAAAAAAAAAAAGGGAAATCATTTCGTTTGCTCCATATTTGCTTTTTATTTTGTTTTCAGGTTTTATGATAGAAGGTCAAACTTGTTAATCAAAAGAATGGAATTTTTGTACTTATTTAGCTTGTAATCTTTCCTTGTAATTTTTTCCTTGGTTTTCTTGTGGAGCTGAAGTTGCCTCTAAATATTGGTTTAGTTCAGCTAGAAATCGGCTACCATCTTTTCTTATTTCTTTCGGTTTTTGGTTGGTAACAGGTTTGCCACCAAGGTACAGAGACTCGGTTAGGGCAATAACACCAGGGCTGCCTCTTTTCCTCTACAACTACTCTACCCATCAGCTCCATGGAATTTTTGAGGTGGTGCATCTTTTCCTCTTATCTTATGCCATCTTATACGCTTGATGGAATTGGATTCTGTTTTCTCATACAAATTCGCCTTTAAACTTCGTCTGCAGGCGGCTAGCTTTGGAGGAACCAACATCGATCGAACGGCTTGGGAGGACAAGAAATGCCCTGGGGAATCCCGTTTCCCGGCTCAGGTTTGTATTCTTTCGTAGAATTGTACACATGCTTGCTCCTCATGGTTGTTACATAACTCCATATTGCTTTGAGTTTGGGTAGATTTTATCCTGTTAATCTAAGTTTTGCAGGGCCTAGTTTAATTTTTCGCCAAGTAGCGTGTTATCCATGGAGTTATAACAGTCTCTCTTTAACATAAACTTGATCAAGTGATCAAAAGATTAGTTTGGTTATTGAGAACTCATCAAGTAATATGTTCTTAATGGTTTGATCTGGAGTTTGTTTAAACTTCCTTTGTTTCTCTATTCACATCAATATAATAATATGTTTTAATGTTTTGATCATGGAGTTTGTTTGAACTTCCTATGTTTCTCTATTCACATCAAATATTTATCGAGGGTGGTGCGTGACTCCACTTCCTTGTATAACTATATGTCACTGGCAATACCGGTACTAGTTTTCCTTATTATTTTTTTTTCCATCTGATGAAGAATACTGGTACTGGTTGTTGAGGTGGTTTGCTTTCTTTATAACAACACATGAAACCTCCAATCCTATCAATTGGACGGTAAATTTTATTATTTCTTTGACGTAGACATGCAATAACCAAGTTATATATGATTCTTCTTTCCTGACCTCCACAGAGGTTTCTTAATCACTTGTTCAAGGATTGTGTCTGCTTGCTTATGATGTTCTCGTTGTTTTCTCCTCCTCCTTTGATTAGGTGAAGGTGGTGACAAGGAAGGTCTGTGAACCACTGGAAGAGGACGCCTTCCGCCCTATCCTTCATCACTACGATGGCCCAAAGTTTCGTCTGGAGCTCAATGTTCCAGAGGTATATGCCTAAAAAAAAAAAAAAAAAAAAAAAAATTTGACGTCTCTATTATTACATCAGCTTATTTGTGACAGAGAGCTACAACATACGCTATTTTTTCAGGCTCTGGCCCTCCTTGATATATTTGCTGCGGAAAACAGTGCTTGAGATGGAGTTGGCCTCCTCCTGGATAACCACTACTAGTAATTCAGAATAGATGAGGATGGTGATACGGTCATATATCGACATATAAATATATCTGTTCTTCATACTACTTACCGAATAAATTCATGTCTTTTGGAGAGATTTTGGTGGGCTACGTGATCCAGAAGACTAGGGGCGAGGTGATGAACCCGGATGTTGGTGCTTATGCCATTTTTGTAAAAAAGTTATCGAGATAGACTTTGTCATGTAAATAAGTGATATAAAAGATTATCTTTTTTACACAAATAACGGAGTTTATTGGCCGACTGTGTGGGGCCTCTTTTGTTGCTTATCACAATGGATTCCAGTTAGGGGCTGATTGAATGGCATTCTTTGTTGCTTATCATATTGGATCCCAACCATATGAGATTCCTTGATTATATTATCAGGTTATCCATCCATCCATATAATTATTTGATGTCATGGGCTGTAAACTAATCCATGGATCCGCAAGTGCTGAGACCTGGAACAACAGGCGATGCTAATCGTTGAAGAAGGTTATAATCCAGCATGCAAACGATCTGAAGATATCACCTGTCATCTTTGATGTTTAATTGACTTCCGGTTATAGCTTGGAAGCTTTGCGTGTGACCTTGAGTTGATCGAAATTGTGTTTCACCCTGGTCGGTTTTATTGCTTGCACTTCCACATGACCCTTAAATTGTTGGTATTTGGAACAAAACCATAAGCATCTCTGGGGAGGAAGTCTGGGTCATGGAAGAGAAGGGGCTGGTTAGAGCTCTTAAAATTGTGATGCGTCGGGCATAAGGGTGGAGGGTGACCGGACCAAGTCTGGGAGAAGGGTGATGACGAGATCCGTGATCGAATTCCACATTTGATTGTTTGGTTTATACGATTGGCAGCGATCCAGTCTACGATCACGTCGACGAGATGGGGCAGTAGAAATCTATCATAAATGATACGGTCTATGCAGTTGAAATCTATTATAAATGACACGGTCTACTCAAACTTCCAAGAGACGGTGGGCGCTTTTACGAAGAAATCTCAGCTAAAAGGATTGTTTCCCCCTTTTTTTATTTAATCTGGAATGTTATAGCAGCACGATAAATATAACGCTTTTACGGTTAGGAGATGGCTGTTAGAGTTTTCATTTTTGGAAATAGTATATTTGAAAATATAATATTTTAATATTATTAATAAATTTAGGATTTGTTTGGATATTTCTATAAAATTGAGTTGAAAATCTGATAGAATTTTTGGGTTGGACTGTCCATTTAAGCATGATTCTATATCAATCAAACACCGTCAGGCCTAAGTCTTGTGATAAGAAATTTTCCTCTTGCTATCCAAAACTTAGGATTTGGGATGGAGTTGGACAAATTGTTAGGAAATGCAGGCTAGATGGTTAATAGGTCCGTCGATTTTCAATTCAATCCTATAGGAATATCCAAACAAATCCTTAATTTATCGATTTTATGATCAGAATTAATAACAAACTATTTTTGGTCCAAACATAATTCCCTAGCATTACTATTTCTCTAATACGAACTAAATTTGAGCATGTGACCCTGAACCCTAAACCTAACAATGGCAATTTCTGTTGGGTCCAAACATAATTCCCCACCATTAGTATTTATTTGATACAAACCGGATTTGGGCACATTGGGCTTTGAGGCCTTAGGCTTGAAGGCCGACTTGTTTGGACTTGGACCTAGACTGGACGCATCCTTCTGGGATTTGCCCCTGTTACGTTCCTGTGGGAGGCTGGGAGCTAAGGCGAGACGGGAAATAGGGGCTGTTTCTCTTTAGCCGCAGAATTTTTGGTTTTGGGGGTGGTGTTGCCGGGGCGAGAGAGAGAGAGAGAGAGAAGGTGAAGAGGAATAAGAAAACGAAGTATAAGAAGGAGCGAAGAGGGAAGAGCAGGAAGCACATCCAAAAGGCACATTAATGACTTCTCAAAATCAAAGAGAAAATATCCTCAAATTAGAGCATATTAAGATTCCTCGATAGCGAGAAGAACGTCAAGAGCATGCGATGCATCTTTAGTTGATGCTTGCAAAGACTCGTTGAAAGTTGAAAAAAACTAGCCAAAAAAAAATAGAAAAAAGAATTATTATGCCACCTTTTGTGTTGATTTGCAAATAACCGAAATCCAAAGAAATCCATCCAATTCGATCCGATAAATACTGATTTCAATCGGTTGAAAGATTTGAACCGGATTGTGACCCATAAAAAATTCGATTAATTATAGTCGAATTTAATTTCTGCATTTTTAACCTATATGAAATCAAATTCGACCGATCGATATAGTATTTTCAATACTTAGATGTTTGAAGATTGAAAATTAGTAATTATGACATATTATGTATTGAGTTATAGATATTATGAAATTATTATATTCTAGTTTCTATATGAATATAATGATGTATTGATTTGTAATGCTTAAAATTAATATTGAATTAACATTGAAGTCCAAACCGATATGATCCATTCGAAATCATTACAAATTGTTAACTTCGGTTCCAAATGATTTATATATGATAAATGGTCGGCAGTGGGTTAGATTTTTTTTTAATCCAATTGAGATCAGTCGGATCAATTTTTTTTCTCGATCCGATCTAATTCGATTCATGCTCAGTCCTAGTTTCGTCCTAACGTAGGACCCTTACGTATATGCTTAACATGGGCACATATACTGATGTTGTTACGCATTTGATTTTGTAGATGCTAGTCCCAGGATGAGTGCATACCCTCTTGGCTTATCCACTTGGCTGTTTGGTCTTGGATTTATCCCAAGCTTGTCAAATTAGTTGACCGACCAAATTATGGACATAAAGTTGTTAATTACTTTGTTTGCGTCGTGTTGCTTGTTTGCTCCTATTTGTCAATCGTAGTTGGCTTGCACATTTATGCGTTTGCTTTGGTTGAATTCTAGTTGGAGCTTCGCCGGTGCCTGGCTGACTGTTAGGTGTTTGATCCTTTCGAGCTTTGGACCATCCATTTTTTAGATGGGTGACCCTTAGGTGTGTGATCCTTTTAGAGTAAATGGTCGAATGTTTTGTGAATAAATAATGTCCTTGGAAGGTTAAAATTATGGTTATGCCCATTATTTGAGCTCGTGGGCAGCTGTGCGTACCGTGAGAGTTGGTGGACGGTTTCGGTCCTCACATGGTCACATTCAAGTCCCGTAGACAGGAGAGATTTATTTTGTGTTTGCCTGTCCGGTTACTTTAGCATAAGATCGAGTCTGTCTCGAAAACTTTCACGGTGCATTTGGTTTCAAAATGATCATATTTTTTGATATATTTAATTCATAAATAAAATTAAAATTTTAATAAAAATAATATTTAAATATTATGAAAGAATCAAAATTAAATTTTAAAAAATTAAAATATTTTTATTTGTTTTAGAATTGAAATAAGATTGGAATGATAAAGGGGACTTCCCCTGATCAAATAATAATTTCTTCGAACCGAACAACCCCCGTATGCATGGTGGAATGTAAAGGGAGAATATGAAAGATTTTTCACTTGTGATGGCTTTTGATCAGACACATTCAACGCCCCTGGCCCTGGAGACGTTCGCCTAAACTCGTGCGCTCTGGAGGCAAATTAACGTCATCTGTTCCTTTCCATGCAACTCGGATAAGTCTCCCTCGTTAATCAACGTGCTGGTGCTGCTCTAGTGGGCTTGCCATATATTTTACCAAGTACACTGCTGCCTCGCCTTTCCCTGTTCATGATATTGTAAAGTATGTAACTGTCCGTTTTCTTTAATAAAGCATTGCTCTTCTTTCTAACAAAAAAGAAAAAAAAGCAATCAACATGGTTGTGCATTAATAATTTTATATCCAACTTTAATTTTGATTACTATGTCAAAGAATCCTCGAGGGAATGGATATCTTAATTGTTTGGTATATACCATGCTCCTTTGTTCACAGTTCACATCGTACGTTTCCAAAATTTATTTGGACAACAAAAACATCATACATTTGGGTGCCGCTGACAATCTTGAACCCAGGTAGCAGTTGCTTCTCAGTTAACCTGGCATTGCTAACGAAACCTGAGAGCTGTATTAGATGTGTCTATAGGTCCAAAATTTGAAAGCGCTGCAATTTTCACAGGTTCAATGTTGCGTTGACCTGTGACTAAGTTACAATCAATCCATCCATCCATCCATCCAAATGCTTGGGTTTTTAAATAAGATCTTAACATGGTATGAGATCCGGATAATGGACCTACGCCTCGAGATGTAGAGTGATGCTACATCATAATCCGGCCCAATCTTCCTTCTAGTCCCTAAGCCTTCGTTCATTTAGAGGAACTCCCGAGTTAAAAGGCAGAGACTCCCGAGTGCAATTTATCATACTTGGAATTACACCTATGAATCCTTGCTCTCATGTGAATGTAGGCTATTATGTCTTTTTCTCTGGTGCATCCTACACGCACATGGTTAGTACGAGCTTTCTCGTGGGAATGCTGAGGAGTGGGTGGGGGATGGTTCGAGGGATGGCACATGTTTGTTATATAGTTACCGTAGCGACGCCGAGGTTCTCACGGAGATCCATGATGAGCGTGGGATGACAAAAGCTACCATCAGCTATTTCAGTGAGGTTTTTAAGAAGCTTCCAGAACCCATCGGATTTATGGGCTCGAACAACGTACGTATGACGCCTGGTCCCGGTGGACGTGATGGCCCTCAAGCATTACAGTTTGTAGTCGGGTGGTTTAATTTTTGGCCTGCACCAAGTCAGATCTTGAGCGACCCTAGATCCGCCCTGACTTTTATCTTGGTTAAAATTTTAGACCCGGACCCAGGTTGAGTATGGTCAAAAGTTAAGCCTGATTCTTCTCGTACAAATTCGAAATTCTTTGCAGTACGCTAATTACACCATGGAGTACTATATAACCCTCGATGGCCATCACCGATGGATAAATAATCATCAAACAAGGAGGTCTTATATATTATATGCAATGCATCTTATTCGATGGCCATCCATCTTTGAGTATTATATAATATTTTATGGTACAAATCATACGCTATCAAGAATGTAAGCTCTTTCTTACATTAGCATGTTGTTGGTGCAAAATCTGATTAACGTCGGATCGTACTGAAATCGAGAAGGACGAGATCGCCGTCGGTGAGCTGCAAAATAAAATCTCATTCGGATTCAGTAGTGATGGCTCCGGCGGAACTCTCTGACGATAAAGTCAACTCTCCTGACTAATAGAAATAGAGTGCTCAGATAAGAATTCGACAAAGTTTTGAGAAGAAGAAGAGAACTTAGAAAAAATATATATGAAAGGTCCCTTTTTATAGATGGAGCTTGATTGATGGTGACGGCCATGCCATCCGATGTGGATCGTTCGAGATCGCGTGGAGAGAAAGGTGTCGTTAAGCTGATAGCGACAGCCATACCGTTTGGTAGTGGACCACTTGAGGCTATGTGGGGTCTGTCACGGAGGGGGCGCCGTCTGTAGCGTTGCCTGTAGCAGACTGATGACGATCGTTCGTCGAGACTTAATAGCCGTAGCTCGGAGGAAGCGGACGTTGGTTGGTGGACTTCGACATATAGAGGAGTTCGGACTCCTGAAAGAAATATGTCTAGAGGGGATCATCCGGGAGCAATCCACTGGAGGAATCCGAAGGAGAAGTCCGAAAGATATTCGGCTCTTGGAGGAGTTCAGCCGAAGGAGGAGTCCGAAAGGAATTCGGCTTCCAAAGAAATTCGGGAGGAGTTCGGCTCCTATAGAAATCCGACTGAAGGAAAAATCCGAAAAGAGTTCGGCTCCTGTAGACATCCATCTGAATGAGAGATCTGAAAGGAGTTCGGCTCCTGTAGGAATCCGATTGAAGGAGAGATCTGAAAGAATTTTGGCTCCTGTAGGAGTCCAACTGAAGGAGTGATCCGGAAGGAGTTCGGCTCTTGTAGGAGTCCGACTGAGGAAAAAGTTCAGGAGGAGTTTGGCTCCTGCAGAAATCTGATTGAAGGAAGAATCCGGAAGGAGTTTGACTCCTATAGACATCCATCTGAAGAAGAGATTCGGAAGAAGTTCGGCTCCTGTAGGAGTCCGACTGAAGGAGAGATTCGGAAGGAGTTTGGCTCCTATAGGAGTTCGACCGCTGAAAGAGTTCGGCTATTGAACGAGCTCGGTCGCTGAAGGAGATCGACTGGGGTTCGATCGCTAGAGGAAGAATTTCAGATTGAAGCTCTTCCGTGATTATCGATTGCATTGGGCTAAGCATCAGGCTGGACTTGGGCGGGAGTGGGGTTCATCTCCAATAATAATCCTCCCACTCTCGAGTTTGAAATTCGAAGGAAGAGAGTACAGAAAAGGTGACCGTCGAAGTTCTTTTCCGGGCTCTGCATCCACTAAGGTTGAAGCTCGGAGGAGAACTTGTCTCCAATCGAGGTTGATGTTGAAGTGCAACCTCGGGGGAGATCTTGTTTTCAGACGAGATTGAAGTTAAAGTCGAGGCTCGGAGGAGATCTTTTCTCCAACCGAGGTTGAAGTTGAAGTGGAGGCTCGGGGGAGATCTCATCTCCAGTCGAGGTTGAAGTTCAAGTCGAGGCTCGGAAGAGATCTTATCTTCAGTCGAGGTTAAAGTTGTAGTTGAAGCTCGGGGGAGATCTTATCTCTGGCTGAGGTTGAAGGTGGAATGCGGGAGAGATCTTATCTCCAACGATCGAGGTTGAAGGAGATCTTATCTCCTATTGACGTAAACTCTGAGGCTTGAGAGAGATCTTATCTCCAGCAGTCGAGATTGAAGATGGAGCTCGGAAGAGATCTTATCTTCAGCAGTCGAGATTGAAGGTGGAGCTCAGAGGAGATCTTATTTCCAGCAGTCAAGGTTGAAGGAGATTTTATCTCCTATTGACGTAGAAGTTCGGAGGAGATTTTATCTCCAGCAGTCGAGATTGAAGGAGATCTTATCTCCTATTGATGTAGAAGCTCGTGGAAGATCTTATCTCCAGCAGTCGAGGTTGAAGGAGATCTTATCTTCTATTAACGTAGAAGTTCGGAGGAGATCTTATCTCCAACAATCGAGGTTAAAGGAGATCTTATCTCTTATTGTTGTCGAGCACAATGGGGCCAAGTTTGCTCACGTTAGGACGAGGTTCTCCTCCTATTCCTAACGAATTGTGGGGGTACATAAGGATCATTGTCAGGGCCTCTCCTCCTATCTCATCTAAAATGAACGAGGCCTTAAATTTTGCTTGCGTTAGGACGAGGTTCTCCTCCTATTCCTAACGGACTGCGGGGGCACATAAGGACCATTGTGAGAGCCTCTCCCTCCATCTCGTCTAAAATGATCAAGGCTTTCGACTTTGCTCAATGCTCATGGGTTCTCCTTGGTGCTCCTATCAGGCTTATCCTCTATAGGAGGTTCTAGATCCTACTTTGCTCACTAAGGTTCTTCCTTATCCTATGGGGACATAAGGGCTTTGTCAGGACCTCTCTTCCTATCGTCTAAAATGAACGAGGCCTTCGACTTTGCTCGCGTTAGGATGAGGTTCTCCTCCTATTCCTAATGGGTTGTGGGGACACATAAGGGCCATTGTCAGGGCCTCTCCCCCTATCTCGTCTAAAATGAATGAGGCTTTCGACTTTGCTCACATTAGGACGAGATTCTCCTCCTATTCCTAATGGACTGTGGGGCATATAAGGACCGTTGTCATGGCCTTTTCTCCCATTTCATCTAAAATGAACGAGGCCTTCGACTTTGCTCATGTTAGGACGAGGTTCTCCTCTTATTCCTAATGGACTGTGGGGGCATATATGGGCCATTGTCAGGGCCTCTCTCCCATTTTATCTAAAATGAATGAGGCCTTTGACTTGCTCATGTAAGGACGAGGTTCTTCTCCTATTCCTAACATGGCCACTATTGATTGCTTTTTCCTTATCATCAGGTAGTTTTTGCATCGAAAAATAATAATGTTAAAATAGAGGAGTTTTATTGAAGAAAAATTATCGACAGTACATTCTCAGATTCTCTAAGTCTCAAATTCATGGGGGCATTGTTCCTCCGAGCTTCTTCATGTGGTAAGTTTTGGACCGGACGACCTCCTCTATTTCATATGGGCCTTCCCAATTTGAAGCAAGTTTCTCCTGTCTCTGAGGCTGAGATATGACAACTTGCCGAAGTACTAGGCCCCCCAGAGATAGCGTCGATGATGCCGAAAAGCAGCCGATCTTCTTGTTGTTCCTTCCTCATTGGTGGTTCTAGCTGCGGTAGCGCCATTGGCTTGCTTCAGGCCGACATCTGTGGAGCATTGAGGGGGGTGTAGTTGTAAAACCTTCTAGGGAGAACTTCTTCGTGTCCTTCCGTCGGAGCTTCCTTGATGACGAGCTCGAGAATTTTGGCCTCACTTGCGCTCGAGAGGAGTCCGTGAGCGTGGCCGAACTTCATTCGGCCCTCCTATGAAATCTCCTGAGAGGAGATCTTCGTGCCCTTTTGTTGAGGCTTCTTTGACGACAAGCTCATGGAGAAATTTAGGCTCGCTTGCACTTGGGAGAGGGTTCGTGAGCATGGCCAAGCTTCATTCAGCTCTCCTGTGAAACCTCCTAGAGGGAGAACTTCGTACCCTTTTGTCGGGGCTTCTTTGTTGACGAGCTCGAGGGAGAGTTCAACCTCGTTTGCGCTCGAGGGAAGTCCATGAGCACGGTCAAACATCATTCGGCCCTCCATCAGCCGTGGGTTTGCTAGACTCACCCATTTACCGCCCTCCTACGGCTTCTTCATCCTTTAACTTGAAGGCTTCTTTCGCATGGATATATCCCTTGGTCCGAGCTAGCAGATCGATAAAGTCCGTCGGATACTTCTTCTCCAGAAAAAATAATAAATCATTCTTTCGAAGGCCGCCCTTGAGTGCAACCATCACAACTGACTGATTCAGGTTCCGAACCTCCAACGGAGCAGCATTAAATCGGGTGACATAACTCCGGATGGATTCTTCCTTCTTCTGCTTGATGTTCATCAAAAAATTCAAATCTCGATGCGAACATCGGCTGCTGACAAAGTGAGCCACAAACTGATGGCTCATCTGATCAAATAAGAAGATCGTTCCCGGCTTCAATATCGAGTACTACTTTCTTGCTGCTTTCTTTAAGGTAGATGGAAAAGCTCTCCACAATATGGTGTCTGGTACATCATGGAGCAGCATCATGGTCCGAAAGACTTTCAGGTGATCGATCGGATCAGAGGTTCCATCATAGCTTTCAAATCGGAAGAGCTTGAAGTTTGGCAGAATAGGCTCTTGCATAATTTGGAAAGAGAAAGGGGGATCGGTGCGGACGTCGTCATGGTGAGCTGGAGCGATGTGGCCGA
This sequence comes from Cocos nucifera, assembly GCA_006176705.1. Lineage (NCBI taxonomy): Eukaryota > Viridiplantae > Streptophyta > Magnoliopsida > Arecales > Arecaceae > Cocos > Cocos nucifera. The sequence continues at coordinate 494,657 of QRFJ01000030.1, forward strand.
GCTCCTCAATCTATCGATCCATCCTCCGTAGTTTTTGATCGAGGTCGGCAACTCGATCGCAGGTCTTGGATGGCTTCCGAACGTGGATGGGGAAGGTTCCTTTTGGAGAAGAACCATGATCCAAGCAAGGATCCTCTGCTCTCTATTTCTCCTTTTCTAGGGTGACAGGTATGCTAGCCCAAGTGCCCCTCCTTGGGACCGACTCCTGATATCTCGATAGCAGATTTTCTGATGGAACCGCCATCGGAGAATGCCACATGGCCTGCACCATTTCGGTGAGGCCCTGAACTCGCTGCATCAACAGGTTAAACTGCTCCGAATCTACCATGGCCGTCGATAGAGGTGGTGGTTGAAGTGCCAACAATGGGGTAGGAACAGATTGATCTGGCTCAGACCTGACGGTAGAAGCGGTAGATCTCTGGATAGTCGCCTTCTTTAGAGGTATTTCTTGGGATTGAGGAAGAGGGTGGAGATGAATCTTGAAGGAGAAGGTCGGTAGGGTTGACTGAGCACTCCTTTAAGAATAAGGATACCTCAGAGATAGAGTTTCTTCCTCCAACGGTAATTTTATTGGTGCAGAATCTGGTTGACGCCAGATCGTGTTGGAGTCGAGGAGGACGAGGTCGCCATCGATGATCTGCAAAATAAAGTTTCGTTCGGAGTCGGTGGTGGTGGCTTTGATGGGATCCTCCGACGATTAAGTCAGCTCTTCTGGCCAATAAAAATGGAGTGCTCAGATAAGAGTTCGGCTGAGTTTTGAGAAGGAGAAGAGAACTTAGAGAAAATATATCTGGAGGATCCTTTTTATAGACGGAGCTTGATTGATGGTGATGGCCATGCCATCTGGTAGTAGGCCGCTCGAAACCGCGTGGGATTCGATACAGAGAAGAAGGTATCATCAGACTGATAGCGACAACCATATCGTCTGGTAGCGGGCCGCTTGAGGCCGCGTAGGATCTGTCATGGAGGGGGGCACCGTCTGTAGTGTCGTCTGTAGCAGACTGATGGCGACCGTTCGTCGAGATTTAATAGCCGTAGCTTGGAGGAAGCAGACGTTGGTTGGTAGACTTCAACATATAGAGAAGTTCGAACTTCTAAAGGGAATACATCTAGAGGGGATCATCCGGGAGCAATTTGTTGGAGAAATCTGAAGGAGAAGTCTAGAAGGAGTTCAGCTCTTGGAGGAGTTCGATCGGAGGAGGAGTCCGAAAGAAGTTCGACTTTCGGAGAAATTCGATTGAAGAAGTTTGGGAGGAGTTTGGCTCTCGTAGACATCCGTCTGAAGGAGAGAGTCGGAAGAAGTTCGGCTCCTATAGGAGTCTGGCTGAAGGAGAGATTCGAAAGGAGTTCGACTTCTGTAGGAGTCCGATCGCTGAAGGAGTTCAGCTACTGAATGAGTTTGACTGCTGGAGGAGATCGATTGGAGTTCGACCGCTAAAGAAAGAATTTTGGATCGAAGCTCTTCCATGATTACCGATTGCATTAGGTTAAGCATCAGACTGGACTTCGGTGGGAGCGGGGTTCATCCCCAACACATGCCATGAATCTTATGGAGGTTACTCTATATCATAGCTGCACAGCCAAAGCAAAAAAGGATTAATCCTTTGTTAAGGATATCTCATCCTTGAAAAAAGATCCAAGTGAACGGTGTATTCAATAAAAGTAGGAGGATCTTTGTACCTAAAAAAAAAAAAAAAAGGAAGGATCTTGGATAGGGATGTAATCAAGTCGAATTGAATCGAATAACTGAAAGCTCGAGCTCGATTTGACTCAAAATACTCAAGCTCGAAACTCGACTTAAGTTCGACCTAGTCTTAACATTTCAAGCTCAAACTTGGCTTAATAAAAAATAGGCAAGATTCGAGATCGACTCAAATATGAACCGAGCCATACTCGATCTCAAGTTCGAACTTGAAATCAAATCTTATCTTATTAATAATATATATATTAATATATATATTATACATAAAATTAATATTATTAAATATATATATATATATTCGAGTAGATTTGCGAGCTTTTGAGTCGAGTATCCTGCTATTTGAGCTCGACTCGAAAAGCTACTTGAACTCGATAATAATCGAGTCGAGTTAAGCTTAAACTCAAGTAACTCGCGAACAATTCGAGTCGTTTGCAGTCCTAAATCTTAGGACTGAGTTTTGCTTTTCTAAAAAAGGATGGCTTTAATCATTATGAAAAAGTTAGTATTTCTTACCACAAAATATGAAAAAGAAGAAAAAAAAAAGTTGGTATTTAGTTTTCACCAAAGATCAAGTATTATTTTTAGGTAATGTTGGTGCAGAAATCCGTCGCCGCCGGAGGTCGCCCTTATCGAGGCCGCTGGAAGACGCCGGGGACCTGCAAAACGAAGTCCCGTCCGGAACCGGTGGGGTGGTGGCTCCGGCAGGACCCTCCGACGGTCAAGTTAGTTTCCGACCAACAGTAATGGAGTGCTCGGAATGAGTTCCGGAGCTTAAAGATGTGGAGGAAAGCTTAGAGAGTCGAGAGTTCAGAGAGCTTAGCGAGCTTAGTATGTCGGGAGGGGTCCTTTTATAGCGGAGCTTAGTTGATGGTGACGGCTGTGCCATCTGGCAGAGAGTCGTCGGGCAACATGGAGCTTGGTACGGAGAGGAAGGCGTCGTCCGGTAGATCGTGGGAGCTGTACCGGCGAGCCGTGGGCCGCATGGAGTCCGGTACGGAGAGGAAGGCGTCGTCCGGTAGGTCGTGGGAGCCATACCGACGAGTAGTCGGCCGCATGGAGTCCGGTACGGAAAGGAAGGCGTCGTCCGGTAGGTCGTGGGAGCCATACCGGCGAGTAGTCGGCCGCATGGAGTCCGGTACGGAAAGGAAGGCGCCGTCCGGTCTTGCTGCAGGCGACGGTTCATCCAACGGAGTTCGGACTTGTAACAGAGTTCGGCCGAAGGGGAAGCTGGGGGAGTCCGTCTGGCTGAAGGGTCGGCCATCTGTAGAGTTCGGCCGCTGAGAGGCCCGAAGAAGCTCGGCTGGCCAATTGAAGGACTTCGGTTGCTAGTTGGTTCGGCCAGGGCTCGCTGAGGAGTCGGTCCGAAGGAGTTCGGCCGTGGGGTCCGAAGGAGTTCGGCCGTGGGGTCCGAAGGAGTTCGGCCGTGGGGTCCGAAGGAGTTCGACTGCATGGACTCGCCCGGGGTCGGTCCGAAGGAGTTCGGCTGTATGGACTCGCCTGGGGTCGGTCCGAAGGAGTTCGGCCGTGGGGAAGTTTGGCTGGCGGTGGGAGTTCGCCCTCTAGGCAGTTCGGCCCGGACCTCGGTACTGGGGGGTTCGGCCTCTAAGCAGTTCGGCCGAGACCTTGGTGCAGGGGAGTTCGGCCTCTAAGCAGTTCGGCCGTCTTAGGGGCTCGGCCTGGCGCCTGGCGCTGAAGCTCTTCAGCAGCTACCGGTTACATTGGGCTGAGCGTTGGGCCGGGCTTCGGCAGGAGCGGGATTTATCCCCAACAGTAGCCCCCCCACTCCCGAGTTCAAAAATTGAAGGAAGGGAGTACCAAAACAGGCGACTGCCGAAGTCTTCTTCCAGGCTCCGCATCTGAAGCTCGGGGAGGTCTCATCTCCAGCCAAGATTGACGCTGAAGTTGAGGCTGAGGCTTGGGGGAGACCTCATCTTCAGTCGATGTTTGGAGTTGGGATGGGACTCGTTTCCCGCCAAAATTGGTGAAGTCGACGTTGAGGCCGGAGTCAATGTCGCCCCTCGTGGTCAGGGTCGGAGTTGACATCGCCTTCATCAACCGAAGTCGATTCGGGGGAGACCTCCTCTTTTGCAGTCAAGGTTATGATCGCTTGGGGGGGATCCCGTCCCCCGCTGATGCTGACACCGAAGTTGGAGCTGAGGTCCGAAGGAGACCTCGTCTTCTGTAGTGAAGCTTGCCGTAGACTCTGTGGCTAGGCCTTGAACCTTGCTCACGTTAGGACGAGGTTCTCCTCTTGTTCCTAACGGGCTGTGGGGGCACATCCGGACCGTCGTCCGAGCTTCTCCCCCCATCCCGTCCTTCGTGAACGGGGTCTTCGACTTTGCTCACGCTAGGACGAGGTTCTCCTCCTGTTCCTAGCCGGCTGTGGGGGCACATGAGGACCGTCGTCCTCGTTTCTCCCCCCATCCCGTCCTTTGCGAACGGGGCCTTTGACTTTGCTCGTGCCAGGACGAGGTTCTCCTCCTGTTCCTAGCCGGCTGTGGGGGCATTTCCGCTCGCTTTTTTCCCAGTGACCCTGAAACGATAGTGTCGAGCAACAAGGTTTTATTGAGGGAAACTACTGGTAGTACATTCTCAGGTTTTCTGAGTTCCAAGGTCGGGGAAGCGCTAGTCCTCCGAGCTCCTTTAGGCGATAGGTACCAGGTCGGATGACCTCTACCACTTCGTACGGACCTTCCCAATTTGGGACGAGCTTCCCTTGATTCTGGGGCTGGGAGACGGCTGCTCGTCGGAGCACTAAGTCCCCAACTCTGAACGCCTTGCTTTTGACTCTGGAATTGTGATACCGAGCCACCTTCCGCTGGTAGGCGGCCATTCGGATGCGGGCTGCCTCCCTCCTTTCTTCCAGCAGGTCGAGGTTGGTTCTGAGGTCCTGGGAGTTGAGTTGCTCGTTGAAGCCCACGATTCGAGCAGACGGGAGTTTGAGCTCGATCGGGATGACTGCCTCGGTGCCGAAGGCCAAGGCGAAGGGTGTCTCGCCGGTCGGTACCCTCTGCGTTGTTCGATATGCCCAGAGGATGTGGTAGAGTTCGTCTACCCAGGCCCCTTTTGCCCTGTCGAGCCTCGTCTTGAGGCCTTGCAGCAGGGTCCGATTGGTCACTTCGGCTTCCCCATTGGCTTGCGGATGAGCCACCGATGTGAAGTGGTGGGAGACGTTTAGTCCTTCGCAGAACTCGGCAAACCGGGCTCCAGCGAACTGTCGCCCATTATCGGTTATGAGAGCTCGGGGCAGACCGAACCGGCAGATCAGCGTCTTCCAGACGAAGTCCTGCACCTTGGCCTCGGTGATCTTCGCTAGTGGTTCCGCCTCGACCCACTTGGTAAAATAGTCGATCGCGACCAGGAGGAACTTCCGTTGTCCGGACGCTGTTGGGAAGGGGCCGAGGATGTCCATCCCCCACTGCGCGAAGGGCCAGGGTGCAGTGAGCGGAGTGAGTTCGGATGCCGGCTGCCTTTGCACGCTGGCGTTCTTCTGGCAGCGGTCACACCTCTTCACGTATTCCGTGGAATCACGAAGTAGGGTCGGTCAGTAGTACCCTTGCCGAAGTAGTCTTTGCGATAGGGATCTGGCTCCCGCGTGACTTCCGCAGAGTCCTTCGTGGACATCCTGTAGCGCGATGCAGGCCTCAGAGGGTCGGAGGCACCTCAGCAACGGGAGGGAGTACGACCTTTTATATAACTTGCCCTCGTACAAGACGTAGCGGGAGGCTTGACTCCTGAGCTTCCGAGCTTCTCTCCGATCGTGGGGGAGAACCCCTTCTTCGAGGTAGGCGATGAGCGGATCAATCCAGCTGGGCTCGAAGTCCGTCCGCAGGACGGCCGGAGGTTCTTCGGTGGTCGGGCGCTTCAGAGTTTCCAGAAACACCTCTTTTGGTAGTTCGGCCGGGGCAGAGGTGGCCAACTTGGAGAGGAGGTCGGCTCTTGTATTCCCGGTCCTTGGGATGTGCCGAATGTCGAAGCTGTCGAAGGCTGGTATTAAGTTCCTCACCTTCCCGAGGTACATCACCATGCTTTCCTCCCGCGCCTCGTAGCTGCCGCCGACCTGACCGACCACCAACTGAGAATCGCTATAGACTTGAAGCCGACCCACCTTCAATTCCCTGGCTATCTGCAGCCCGGCTATCAGCGCTTCATACTCGGCCCCATTGTTGGTTGTGGGAAACTCGAAGCGCAATGCGTACTCGGTGACGATCCCCTCGGGGCTAACCAGGACCAGCCCAGCGCCGGCCCCGCTAGAGTTGGATGAGCCATCCACATGCAGAACCCAGGCGCCTTCAAGGAGGTCGGCCCTTTCTTCAGGGAAGCTCGACCGCCACAGCTCGGCTTCATCGGGGCCTGGTCTCCCACTGATGATAGTCTCGCTTGACTCAAGCTCGGCTTCAACTGGTGCGGTGCATTCCAGCACGAAGTCCGCCAGTATCTGAGCCTTGATCGATGGCCTGGGCCGGTAATTGATGTCGAACTCCGTGAGCTCGATCGCCCATTTGGCGATTCTTCCTGAAGCGTCTGCGCGGTGGAGGACGGCTCTTAATGGTTGGTCCGTGAGGACCGTGATAGTATGCTCCTGAAAGTAAGGTCGGAGCTTCCTGGCTGCGATCAGAAGACAGTAAATCAGTTTTTCTAACTTGGAGTACCTGGTTTCCGCGTCCCTCAAGGCTCGGCTCACGTAATAGACTGGTTGTTGCGCCTTCGCATCTTCCCTGACCAGGACAGCCGCCAGGGCCATTGGAGAGACAGCTAGGTATAGGAGCAGCCCTTCTCCAGGTTCGGGCTTTGCCAGTAGTGGAGGCGCGCCGAGGTAGTTTTTAAGCTCTTCGAATGCCTGTTTGCACTCCGCTGTCCAGCAAAAATCTTTCGATCGCCTGAGGACCTGGAAGAAAGGCAGGCACCGCTCGGCCGACCTTGAGACAAAGCGGTTCAAGGACGCCACCTTCCCAGCCAGGCGCTGAACTTCCTTAATTGTTTTCGGGGCAGTCATCTCCTGGATGGCTCGGATTTTCTCGGGATTTGCCTCGATTCCGCGCCTCGACACCATGAATCCTAAAAATTTTTCGGAGGTCACGCCGAAGGCGCATTTGGTCGGGTTCAACTTCATCTTGTGCCTCCTAAGCGCACCGAAAGTTTCTTCAAGGTCGGCGAGGTGGTCTGTCGAGGTTCGGCTTTTGACCAGCATGTCGTCCACGTACACCTCCATGTTGCGGCCGATCTGCCCCTTGAAGACCTTGTTGACCAAGCGCTGGTAGGTGGCTCCTGCATTCTTGAGTCCGAAAGGCATGACCCTGTAACAATAGAGACCTCGGTCAGTAATAAAGGTGGTCTTCTCTTCATCCTCGGGCGCCATACGTATCTGGTTATAACCAGAAAATGCGTCCATAAAAGTGAGGAGCCCGTAGCCCGAGGTTGCGTCCACCAGCTGATCGATCCTCGGCAGGGGGTAGCTGTCCTTTGGGCAGGCTTTGTTCAACTTCTTGAAGTCGACGCACATCCTCCATTTGTTGTTTGCTTTTTTGACGAGGACCACGTTCGAGACCCAGGTCGGATAGTGGACCTCCCGGATGAGTCCAGCTTCAAGGAGTTTATCCACTTCTTCGGCTACCGCCTTCTGTCTTTCTGGGGCTTGGCGGCGTAATTTTTCTCTGACGGGTCGGTGCCTTGGGTCGATGGCCAGCCGATGTTCTATGACATCGGCGTCGATCCCTGGTACATCCGCTGGGGCCCAGGCGAAAACGTCTGCATTCCTTCTGAGGAAAGCGATGAGCTGTCCCTTGACCTCGGCCGCTAGGTTGGAGCCGATCCGCACCTCATGCCCCGGGTCTCCATCGCGTAAGGACACAGGGACGAGGTCTTCCGCAGGTTCGCCCCGTTCTTCAGTGAGGTCGTCGCGGACGTCCAGTCCGTCAACAAGGCAAGGGTCGGGCCGGTCTCCCTCGCGCAGGGCGATTGAATAGCAGTACTTTGCCAGGGCTTGGTCTCCTCTGACTTCGCCGACTCCATGGCTCGTTGGGAATTTCATCTTTAAGTAGTAGGTTGACACTACCGCCCGTAGCGCGTTAAGGCCTGGTCGCCCAAGGATTGCATTATAGGCGGACGGGGTCCTCACGACAAAGAAGTCGATCCGCGCCTTGGCCGATTTTGGGGATTGGCCCGCCGTCACCGCCAAAGTCACCATGCCTTCGATCGGAACGGCGTGTCCGGCAAATCCCACCAGGGGGGAATTTACAGGTCCTAAGCGGGTGTCAGGTAGGGACATTTTTAAGAAGGCATCGTAAAACAATATGTCCGTCGAACTTCCATTATCCACCAAAATGCGGCGTACATCATAATCAGCGACGTTTAAAGAGATTACAACCGCGTCGTTATGCGGAAATCTGATCCCCTGGGCGTCTGCTTCGGTGAAGGTCACGGGCTCCGAGGTCCTCTGCCTCTTTGCCGATCCCTCGGATTCGTCGGTCTTTCCCTGCTGCGGTCCTCCCGAGATGGTGTTAATGACGCCAAGAGACGGCCGGTCCTCCTGCCGATCTTCCCCAATCGGCGGCAACATTCTCGGCCGATCTTCCTGCTCTTTAGATCGTCTTCGCAGGAATCGGCCAAGCCTGCCCCGCCGGACCAGCTCCTCGATTTCGTCCTGGAGCTGGATGCACTCCTCGGTATCGTGACCGTGGTCACGGTGGTAAAGGCAGAACTTGTTGGGGTTGCGTTTTCTGGGATGGGAACGCATCCTCTCCGGCTCCGGAAGTCGTCCCTTGATCTCCAGCAGCACCTGAGCCTTCGGGGCGTTGAGGGGGGCGTAGCTGTGAAAACGCCGTCGGAGGGGAGAACCTCGGCGCGGGGAGGGACCTCGTCGCGAGGGAGAACCTCGGCACCGGGGGGAACTTCGGCGTCGGGTGGGACTTCGGTGCCGAGGAGAACTTCGGCGCGCCCTTCCGTCAGCGGCTTCCCGCCCCCGAGCCTGAGGTGGAGTCCGGGCACGCCCGCGACCAGGGGGAGTTCGGGAACGCGGCCAGGCTTCGGTGCGCTTTCTTTCCTCGGCAGGCCTTCCCGCTCTGCCTACTCGTCGCTTATCGCGAGCTTCACCATCCTTGGCCTCGAAAGCCTCTTCTGCCCGGGCATAGCTTTCGGCCCGAGCAAGCATGTCAGCGAAGTCCCTGGGATATTTCTTCTCCAGGGAAAACAGCAGGTCATTCTTCTGAAGGCCGCCCTTGAGGGCGGCCATAGCAACTGATTGGTCCAGGTTCCGGACTTCCAGCGCGGCAGTGTTGAACCGGGTGACGTAAGCCCGGATGGGTTCCCCTTCTTTTTGCCTGATGGCCAACAGGGAATCCGAGCCTCTGCGCGGCCGTTTGCTGCTGACGAAGTGGGCCACGAATTGTTGACTCATTTGGTCAAACGACAGGATGGTGCCCGGCATAAGCGCCGAGTACCAATTCCTAGCCGCTCCCTTGAGGGTAGAAGGGAAAGCCCGACACAAAATGGCATCAGGCGCGCCATGGAGTAACATCGTCGTCCTGAAGGCCTCCAAATGGTCGACCGGGTCAGTGGTCCCATCGTAGCTTTCGAAATGCGGGAGCTTGAAGTTCGGTGGTACCTGTTCCTGCATAATTTTCTGTGAGAAGGGAGGATCAGTGCAAATATCGTTACCGCGGGAGGAAGGAGTATGACGAAGTTCTTCTATGCGCCGTCCCATCTCCATGAGCCTTTGGTCCAGGAAATCTTCGCGATCCTTAATCCCCAAGGTCTTCTCGCGGAAAGGGTGTGCGAAGCTTCTCCCTGGGTTGAGCCGCGGTCCGAGCAGGGGCTCTTTGCCGGCTGCCCCTCTCTCCCGAGGGCCAGAGGTTGGGTAGCCCACATCGGTCGCTCCTGGACTGGATTCCCGGGCTCCGGGGAACCCCGCGCCGGTCGAGTGGGCGCTGGACCTCGCGAATGCGTGGCTTGCACTGCCTGCACCGCCTCCGTAAGATCGCGGACCTGCTGGGCAAGCAGGTCGAACCGCTCCGCATCTACCGCGAGTACGGAGCGGGCCCGCGTCGCCGGGGCCGGAGTGGGAGCGGACGGACCCGAACGGGATCGGGCCGCGGAGGCTGCCGACCTCCGGGTCGAGGTTCTCCTGGGAGGCATTTTTCTTTTTAGAAAAGGAATACTGAAGAGGGAGGAGAGAGATCCGAAGCAGGGGAGGGAAATCGTCGCCGAGCACTCCTTGAAGAACAAGGGAACCTCGAAGGTTCAATCCCTTGTTCCCACAGACGGCACCAATCTGTTGGTGCAGAAATCCGTCGCCGCCGGAGGTCGCCCTTATCGAGGCCGCTGGAAGACGCCGGGGACCTGCAAAACGAAGTCCCGTCCGGAACCGGTGGGGTGGTGGCTCCGGCAGGACCCTCCGACGGTCAAGTTAGTTTCCGACCAACAGTAATGGAGTGCTCGGAATGAGTTCCGGAGCTTAAAGATGTGGAGGAAAGCTTAGAGAGTCGAGAGTTCAGAGAACTTAGCGAGCTTAGTATGTCGGGAGGGGTCCTTTTATAGCGGAGCTTAGTTGATGGTGACGGCTGTGCCGTCTGGCAGAGAGTCGTCGGGCAACATGGAGCTTGGTACGGAGAGAAAGGCATCGTCCGGTAGATCGTGGGAGCTGTACCGGCGAGCCGTGGGCCGCATGGAGTCCGGTACGGAGAGGAAGGCGTCGTCCGGTAGGTCGTGGGAGCCATACCGGCGAGTAGTCGGCCGCATGGAGTCCGGTACGGAAAGGAAGGCGTCGTCCGGCAGGTCGTGGGAGCCATACCGGCGAGTAGTCGGCCGCATGGAGTCCGGTACGGAAAGGAAGGCGTCGTCCGGTCTTGCTGCAGGCGACGGTTCATCCAACGGAGTTCGGACTTGTAACAGAGTTCGGCCGAGGGGGAAGCTGGGGGAGTCCGTCTGGCTGAAGGGTCGGCCATCTGTAGAGTTCGGCCGCTGAGAGGCCCGAAGAAGCTCGGCTGGCCAATTGAAGGACTTCGGTTGCTAGTTGGTTCGGCCAGGGCTCGCTGAGGAGTCGGTCCGAAGGAGTTCGGCCGTGGAGTCCGAAGGAGTTCGGCCGTGGGGTCCGAAGGAGTTCGACTGCATGGACTCGCCCGGGGTCGGTCCGAAGGAGTTCGGCTGTATGGACTCGCCTGGGGTCGGTCCGAAGGAGTTCGGCCGTGGGGAAGTTTGGCTGGCGGTGGGAGTTCGCCCTCTAGGCAGTTCGGCCCGGACCTCGGTACTGGGGGGTTCGGCCTCTAAGCAGTTCGGCCGAGACCTTGGTGCAGGGGAGTTCGGCCTCTAAGCAGTTCGGCCGTCTTAGGGGCTCGGCCTGGCGCCTGGCGCTGAAGCTCTTCAGCAGCTACCGGTTACATTGGGCTGAGCGTTGGGCCGGGCTTCGACAGGAGCGGGATTTATCCCCAATAGGTAACAAACTCAGCACCTGATATATCGAATATTGATATCACTAATCAAAATATTTTCATCCAACTGAGCTGAAAAATTTGAATTTTAGTCTATTGCGAGCATTTTTTTTAAGCAGCAAAAGAGAAGTAAACGTTAGCGGCGGTAATGCGCCGAAGGTCCAACTTCGGAACCCGTCGCTTTGTCTCTCCCTGCGGTCGGTGCCCTTCTTTTTCGCCTCACGTTTATTCCACTAGACTGCATCTTTTCTCCTGCGACCACGACGCGAAATGCATGAAAAAATGCACCGAGAAGCAATTACGCAATCATCAGCGAGAAACGTGAAGAGCGTAGCGTCTAAAGTGGGAACATGCTGAAGTGGTGATGTAGTAGATGAGAACTACAAGATAGTGTCATTGAAAATGGTACTACAGAATGCCAAAAAAAGAAAAGGATAATAAAAAACTAGGCTACAATGGATCGATCAAGTTAGAATAAATCCATGAATAGACCTGCTCACTTACTAACATGGATTGCTGACAGTTTGTTCTCACTTCCATTACTTTCAGAAAGCCTAAAAGAATGGGACAATCCGTTTACCTCTTACATGGTCATGCTTGTCGACGCATATTAATCTGTTTATCCTTTCCAATTGTAATAGCTTTTCTTCCATCAACATGTAGCATTTGCATTAAATCGTGCAATCCTGTGTAAGGTTTCTTGAATCAATTTTAATATATATATATATAGATTCCACATTTTTAATGAGGAAATATGCACAACTACCCCCTCTGGTATCCATAAGACGGGTCACCGGCAAGCCTTCAAGTCATTCTATGATCCACGGAATTGGCACCTTTTGGTTGCACAGGTTCTTCCTCGTCTCTAATGTTTTGCCTACATTTGAATAGCAATAACAAAACTTATTTTTCATCATTTTTTTTCTTCTCGATGGCATAGCATGTTTAATTGTCTATTTCATCTTATTTGATAATCATGTCTTGGGCAGTTTGATTTCTATGCTCTTTCTTAAAGAATTTGGATGTGAACGACACCTCATGCCACCAAATCTAGAAGTCATCCCCCATGCACGCAATTAGGAAAGGGGTGCCGGGTCTACTAAGTAATTAAAATCTGGTTAGCTCTATTTTTAGATGTTGTCTATGAAAATAAGGTTACTTATGTGACTTAGTTTCTTGTTTTCTGAAACCAAGTCGCAAGAAGAGTCTAGTTGTTGTTACCTGATGCCTCACTTTGCTAAACTAATATCATATAGTTCCCGTCTCTTGCACTTGTTGTTTTCATTGCTGCATTCAACGTGTCAACGTTACAAGTCACACCACTCATGAAGAAAATTGCTCCAAACAAAGATCGAACCTTCCAAGCCCCTAAGAAATAAAACCATCACGGGCATGGCATGCTCGTTAATGAGAAATTGACATCCACTTGAAAAATTGGTCCCCAATGGCCTCGACCGGAGCAATCTAATCAAATGGCAACCACGAAGCTCAAAACTTCAATAAGATTTCCAACATGTTTCATGCACCGACACTTGAGGGTTGTGACCGTCCGATCATTTCATTTGCAGAAATTACATGCACTTACACATCACCAATCACAACCGGTCATTTCTATGAATCTTACGTGCATCTCGATGAACTACTAGAAATTTACGACGGACGGAGAGTATAATTTCTTCTCCAACCAACGATCGTATGCTGCTTCGCTGGCACGTCCTTGTTGTCATCTTCTCTTCACTCTCACGTTTGGCTTCCTTCCTCCGCACCTAAAGCATGGCACGGTGGTCACAGGTGTCGCGGTGTCCTCGTACGGCACCTACCGAATTTTGAGGTCAAGGAATTATTAGGAGAGACTAGCAGGTTTTAAGTGGGTTTGGTTGTGAAAGGCAAACCCGAGATTGGATCGTCCACGCCCATGGTGGGCCAGGGGACGTACCTCAATTAACGGAGCAGCACTAACCTTGGTCTTAAAATTAGCCATGATGGAGAACAAAAGTGATCACATGCGTGCCCTCATCTGTAAGGATCAAGGACGGGCGTTTGATAGAACTTGATGGATCCAGTTGTTGGGTGTTCCGGGACCATTAACCTACGGCATGCTTTAATGTGGTGCATTTATTGATGAGATATGATTTGCTGGTCCTCGAAAGATGTTCGCCAAAATGACGCATACTTCCCTCGTCTCTTCGGATCTTGACTCCAATGAATTGGATTACATGATGTAAATAATATTCTTGCATCATCATCATATGACGTAAATATTTTAGCCAGTCCTCACAACTTGCAATTTTTTTTTTTCATTTTTGGAAAGAAGCATCATACTTTAAAAGAGAGAATGAATAAATTTACTGAATTGATAAAAATTGCAGGAAGGAAAAACTTGATCATATCGCAAGAACAATGAAACCATACTCAAAATCGGCAAAATAGATTTCTTCTTCCGTGTCCGGTGGTGTCGACACATGCTGGATCCGGAGCCGAGTGTCACCAAGACAACAAGGCGGCGGCGGGATTTGTAAATCGCTCATGCTATATGAGGACTTCAATACGTTTTGAAGGTCTTCTCCTAGCATTTGGAAAAGATATGGTCACACGAAAAGCGCAATAATTTTGCTAATGGATGGCTCCTATGTAACCTTTCTATCATGGAAAAGATATAGCCACATGAGAAGCAGAATAGGTTTAATAATAGATGACTTGTAGCATAACTACGCTTCTACCGTGATAGGCACCAGCAGAAATCATTTGGACCACTATAATCTCGCCGTGGAGGTTCGGTTGATTTGTCGTGTTCGTTGGTGCCATAATTTGTTGCCTTTTGGGTCACGTGTCATACCGGATAATTTGATTATAATACATTATAAATAAAATTCCAATATATTATACGAGTTCGAATCTTTGTAGTTATATTTAGATAGCTGTTATGCCATCCATCTCGGATTCATCTTACGATGCATACCTCCGTAATACAAAGTATATTCTCAACTAATCAACTTGTGACATACTATTTCTCTACGTAAAAATGAAAATTTAAAACTAGTTGCTTTGGCTGCTGGCCATAATTTTCAAATATACTAATAAAATTTACGTGTTATCAAAAGTTATAAAAAATAAATTAAGACTTCTTGATTAAGAGATCTGCAATGTTAAAAAAAAAGAAAAGAGGAACGAATTTTATAAAATTTAAAATCAAATTGCACAATATTTTTTTACCACGCGCACACCACACCTTTTGAGTGTTTTTAGCTTCCGAAATATTTTGGCTTTAGTTAAATTATTACTTTGTACCATGAATTTTTATCTCCGAAAAATATAAACTGAGAAAATATCAGCGTACATCACTGCATTATCGAATGAAATGCACCAGATGCGACAAACAACAAAAAAAAAAAAACAGAGATAGTTTTACATCTGAAAACATAAATTAAGAAAATCCATCGCTCGTCAATTTTATATCCGAAACACGTTGAATGTCACATCAAGTTTCTATATTATGCAATAAAACGCACCAAATGTCACATCAATATTTTACATCATGTAATGAAATTTACTATGCCTTAAATAAAATTATAAAAAAAAGGATTGAGATTTGATAAGGAATGCTCAAATTGTTTGCTTACCACATGTTATGCATGATATATGTTTGATGCAAAGAAATAATTGCTGGGAAGGAAAAGAAGGGGCACGTCTCGATCATCCACTCCATCCGTGTCATATGCGTTAGGAATAATTAAGGTGGACAAAATTCTAACTAGATAATATCTATACACAGAACATATAAAAATAATATATATATATATATATTTAAATACTTAAATAAAAATTTAGTATCTAAAGCTCAAAGCATGAGATATATTTATGAATATTTAATATTAAAATTATTATTAAAATTTTTAAGTCTCACGTGTACATAATAATATTTTAAAAATTCTTGTTGCTCTCATTCTCTATAAAAAAATTAAATTTTTATTATATATAAAAAAAATTAAATATTCAAGAATCGACAAAAATATAAAAGTATTTGGTTTGCCAATAAAATTAAAATTGAGGCTAAAATTTGAAATATATTGAAATAAAAATCAAAAAAATTATATTTTTTGATCTATTTGATTTGTTACTGAAATCAGAATAAAACTTAAATTTAAATACTTAAAAAAAATAAAAAGATATTTTGAAAAATTAGAATATTTCTATTTCCTCCTATAAAATTCTCTCCAATTAAATAATTTAAAATTAAAATTATTTATTTTTATTTTTTAAAATATTTTTTAATAAAATATTTTTTGATAAATTTAATTATAATAATAAGATAAAAGCATGCAAGATTCGGGCAAGGCGGAAACTAGCGCTTTATACGTGCACTGCATGCGAGAGTATTGATGTCTGTTACCGCTCATCCAAAGGTATTCTTACTTTTAACTAGTTTTTTTTTTTTTTTTTTAAACTTTTTAAATAATTTAATAATTACTAGACAAAAATCATTCGTCCACCGGATTCGATGGCCGATCCGTATCTTTCTACTTTAATAAGAATTTTGGCCACAAGTGAAACGGCAGGGGAGGAAGGCTGGGAATCCGTCCGGCTGCAAAAGTCGCAAATCACGTCATCTCACGGCGGAATTCAAGTGGGACAATTAAGTGCGGTTCACGTTATGCCTTCTTCCGTTCCGTGCTGCCGTCACGTTTCCCCTCACGTGGTTTCGCTGACCTCTTCATGCCAGAGGGAGGCCCCAACGCCCCTCGCCACATGTCCTTCCCCCTCCAAGACTCGCCACGTGTCCCGCTGCCGATGGGCCAACTCAGTGCTCCCACATGGAGAGCATGTCATTTCCTCGCACGGTATGCTGTCTCGCGGAACATCAAAACAATCCCTCACCGGCCGAACTAATCCTGTCCATCCAAGTTTGATAGACCTATGATTCCTATATTGTACGGCGTTTGGACGGTGCAGATTTTTACTAAGTCGGAGATCAGAATTCTTGCAGGGGGATAACAAAATTGATGGTCGACTAAAGTGGCTCGGCTTGGATCGAAGCCGGAGAAGAAGCCAAAAAAGTACGTTGAGGTCCAGGCGTCCAGCGATTTCACGTGAAAGAATAGGGGCTCGCGTGAGCCAACTCCAGGACGACTCTCGTGATTCGCGACTGTTTTAATCGGGAAATAGATTAAACGTGAAGGAAAAGAAGGGGGAATCTAGACGGCCGCGTTTGTGGAACACACAAAAGGGACTCCGAGGAGATCGCTAATGGGGTCCACCAAACAACTGCAAACGTGGATGATGGGTTGGTCTCGTTTGCGTGTTTTGAAAAATGCTGGGTTTGGTTTGTCTGATTGTGGTTGAAACGAAGGGGAAAAGGCAAACCGTTCACGTGCGCTTAAAGAAAAGAATGAATAGGTTTCGAGTCCTCGGTTTGCTACGACTGACTTCCTGTGATGGTAGGACTGAAGTCGGATTGGATAGAGGTGGATATCAGCATACTCATATTTATATTTATTTTATTTAATAAATATAAATATAAATATTATTTAAATATTAAAATTTATATTTATATTTAGGTATAATTTGAATATTTAAATATGAATATTATTATAGATATAAATTGGATAATTAAATTTTATAATTATAAAATAAAAAATATTATTAAATAGATAATAAAATAAATTAATAATATATTTAAATAATTATATTTTTAAAAAATAATAAATATCATATAAAGTTATATAGGATTATAGATAAATTTGGATATAAATCGAATAATTATATATTTATATTTATATTTATTTTTTTTTTTTGACAAATATGAGTATGGATATGTTGCAACAAATTTCTCACTCGGGTCAACATGGTTGGAGTCGAATAGCAATAGTAGGGCGGCGAAGGTTAGACCTATAAAATAATTCTCTAATCACAATTAACTTCAATGGAGATTCTCTGATGCTCAAGTTAAAAATTTAGAATAAATAGGAAGCAACGAGCGAGCGAGAAAGAGATTATATATCTTAGGATCCTCTGCTAGCCGGTATTAATAAGTGGAGATAAGATGCCACAAAGAGGCAAGAGCGTAGAAAGCCGTTTCGATTGTTCCAAGCGCAACACCCTCGATATTTCTAGCCTGATTTCATAGGATGCAGTAGTTGTCCATTACCTTACCTGCTCACCATTAGCTATTTTCGATGGTCACAAGATTTGAAAATCTACGTAAAAGCTGAAAGTCAATTCTTCCTATTATGTCAAATAAGGTCAGTTATCAATGTCATAGGTCGGCTGAAGCCAAGATCAATCTGGTGTTGGAAAGCAGGATTTCATACATAGATTTCAAAATTTTTTCGAAATATAGAGCAACGAAAGACATAGATTAAACTATTTAATCTACAACATATATATAATCAAATTACAAAATCCTACATCAAGGATCTATAACATGTTATGATGTAAATATAATTTTAAAACTAAATTAATCATAAATGATATTGATCATATCAATATCTAGATCTAGAATAATTCTAGATCTAACCCTAGATCGCATCTAGATCACCAAGAGATCAGATCTCTTATTTTTACGTAGGTCGAGAACTCCATGGTTGAATCCATTGTTGTCTTTGGAGCCGCACAAGTATCTGGCCTCTATAGATGATCCACACGAACCTGCAACATAGATTAAAGGTTCGTCGAACGAAGATCTGCTCAAAGTGCTAGCTTCTCACGGATTCCTCCTGATGGTCAATCAAATACATGTTCTTTGGATCTCTTGGACACTCTAAGAAATGAAGAATACAAGAAGAAATAAGGAAAAAATCCAACCCTTGGATCTTCCATAAATTAAAAAATAAAATAAAAAAATAAATCCTAAGAAAAGATAAATCTTTTTCTTCAGGACATCAACAGTTGATATCCTGAAAATATCTCTATGCTAGGACAAGAGGAGACCTCCTCTAGAATTTTTTCTAAGTTTTCAGATCTAAAATTTCTAATTTTATTCATACAAAAATCTCACAAGAAAAAGAAGAGGAAAGGTTCTCTAAGAAATCCTAAGAGAAGATCTTTCTTCTCTTCTCCTTTCTTATCAGGATTTGATCAGATCATGTCCAAAAAATTAACACCATGCCCCAACAACTTGGAGCACTCATCTCCACACCCAAATTCTCTCTCTCTTTTAGATTTTTATCATATAAAAATTATAAATAAAATAGGAAGAGAGAAACATAAAAGAAAAATATAAGAGAAGATTATCTTCTCTTACCTTGTTTCTTCAAAACATCAACCTTTGATGTCTTAATTGAAGGCTCTTCTCCATAAATCTTGGTGCCACAAATCCTCCACGTCTTCTCCTCCATTTTTTCTAATTTTTCTCAGATTTTTTATATCCTAAAACTATCTCATAAGAGGCATCCACCTTTTATTGCAAGACTAGGTCAAAACCTACTCAAAGAAGGACTTCTATGGGGCGTCCAACTCTTGGATGCCCCTCCCACTTATTTTTTCATGTAACCATTGATTTTCATGCACAAAATAAAGAGAAAAATGGCCAAATAAGATAGAGGGACGTGGGTAGAGTTGGCGCACAAGAGAGGGAGGAGTTTGGGTCAAAGAAGACTCTTCCAAGTAGAAAATAATTTTCAACTTCCTTCTAATTTTGATCAAATCAAATTTAAATCTAATTCCTGAGATAATGGGGTGTGCGAAATCATTTCTTAGGTGTGGAAATCATAGAAAAAAATTTGAAATTAAATATTGAAGCATGGGACCATTGACGCAAGAGAAGAGTGAGAGTCCTAGTCCAACTATGACTCTTTATGTTTAACTAGATCAAAATTATTTTGAATCTAAATCAAAACTAATTTAAACCAGATAAAATACAATCTAATTAAGAGCGATCCTAGTCTAATTAGGAGCCCAATTAAATTAGATTAAATCATATTTAATTCTGATTTAAATCCAAAGTCAATTTGGAATTAGATGCACTTAAAATCTAGTTCAACTAGGAATTAATTTTTTTTTGTAATTGGCTTATCCAATAAACTAATTGAACTTAACTCAATTAAGTCCAAACCAATTCTAATTGAATCTAATTCAATTAGACTTGATCTCAGTTCGATTACTCAATCAAATTGAGCCAATTAGCAATCCAATTGCTAATCAATCCTTCTGTAACACTTGCATTAGGTCAAACATCAATCGTATTGAATATTTGACCTCAAAATGATTCTCAATCATCGATTAACCATCTGATCAGATTACAAGCTCTAATGTGTGTGACCCTATAGATTCGAACCTAAGTCGGTAGCAAAAAAATTAATTTCTGTACCAATCGAATTTACCATCTATCTAGCAATGATTTCTGACGTCCGGATAGATCGAATGTATGCAAAGCAGTATTCTTAGAATCCTGGCCCATGGTTACCATATAATTCATCCTTATGATCAATAATGCTTAAGACAACTTCGAGAACACTGTCAAATACTCATACAAGTCATCTCTATTGTATTTCAAAATTTTGCAAATCTCGTGATACCTCACGAGGATTACTCAGACCTAGATTTAGATAAATTGAAACACAGCGAGTCATTCTCTTTCTGAAGTTCATCAGGAGTGATCAATTCTATCTTAACTCACACATCGACTTTACAAATACTTGACTGTACCCAAAAATCTTTCGAACCTATATTAGAAATACAGGCAGTTTGGCATCAAAGTACAGTAAGTTGCTTACAAATCACCATGATGATCTCAGGTCGGAGGGATACTTATACCCATTGGCCTTACCTACTCTTAATAGTAGAGTACTACATTGATCACGTTCAGTGCAGATATATTCCTACATCTCATCTGAATGCCATACCAGTATCTTTACACTACTTGATTATGAAGATAACCAATGCATATGGCATACAGCGACCTACACTCGATAAGTTATCGTTCTTGTTAATAACTTATCATTTGATCGTGAATAATTTAAGAACCATTCGATAAATCCTCATTTATCGATTGATTATGGTTCTAAGGACTTCATCATAATTTAGGAGTTCATTTAAGGAAGATAGAACTTTTATGATGAACTAGCCTAATAACTATTATTATTAGATAATTTATATAATAATTTCAATCATCTACCACTTAGAAGATTAACTTTAGGACATATTTTCTAACATCTGGGCCTAGGCCACTTACACTTCGAGATCAATAAAGGTTGGTATATTGGCTTCAATTGAGGCAAAATTTTTCATCCGTATCATATATCCCTACTCCCAAATCTGATCTATTTACTAGATTGGATGAAAGAAGTGCATCAGGCCAATCATGCCGATTATGTAGGGACACATGTTGTCTCTCTCTCTCTCTCTATGTGCATGGGCAAAAGATGTTACTCACAGATGTCGCCCATGTTATGGTGAGGGGCTCGGATGGGTTGGTCTTTATGCTCGTGTGTACAAGGTATAATCCATTTTGGCCTATGACATGGAGATGTCAGTTTTATACCTTACAGTTTTGTCCTTTTGCAAAAGATACCTCAAGAAAAAATTGCTTAATTACTTTAATTTCATATAAGCCAAAATCTTTCTTGACTCACAATCAATATAGAATTAAAGGTACCATCCTCCCATAATAGATATAGATATTAGTTGTATCCTCAAATTTTTGTCTATATTCGGATTGATTCAAATTTAGAAATAGATTCGAATGGATATTATTCATGCTACTTTTACTCCTAAGCTCATGTACACCATCCATGCCAGTTGGGGGTTCGGGTTGTATTTATCTTTCTCATGAAGAACTTTAGATTTTCTCTCATGATCCCAATCGTTGAACTATATTTTACATAGCTTTCAAAGTACAACGAGTCATTCTCTTCCATTCATGAAAGTTGATAATATATTTTAAAAATTATGCAAAATACATTCCAATGATTAAAATTATATCTATATAAAATAATCCACCCTGTATACAAAAGATGCAATCTGAGCCCACCATGTGGCAGGGTTTACAAATAGTGAACACCTAGTTATTTGAACTAATTAGCCTAATGAATAGTTTACAATGATAATCTTCAGGCAGCTAGTATGATATCTAAGAAATAGATATTAATCTTTGCATGGTTCACAGGGAACGTTGCTTTCGATAAATTTTTCCCATGTTGGAGGAAAGATATTAATTCTTGATTTTTTTTTTTTTTAAATGCACCATCATATCTAATGGCACATGGTTGTTATTGGGTTTTATAGGTTGAAATCTATTGAAGTCGAGTTAAATCTTGGCATGATTGTAGGTGCACCCCAAGCTATGTTGAATACAACATTTATGGTTTGATATGCCCAAGTATGCATAGAAAATTGAGAATTGCTTAGAACATGTAGATTTTATCTGGAATAAAACTTTAAGATTTGTCATGATATATTGTTGTATCTAAAAATTAGTCAATCATCGATTAACTATAATAAAATGATTGATAATATTACATTGGCCTCAATATGGTTGGTAAGTATCATTGGTGTATGAGACGGTACGTGGATAGTTTATTTGTGGAGTTAACCATCTTGAAGGAGTTATTTGGACAGGCAAAGTTATTTGTGTGAGAGAACCATTGGCAACCATTTAGAAGAAGTTACTAGCGTAATAAACCACCCAAGAGATGATAGTTATTGCTAATAATAGCTGTGGTCCACATCATAATAAGGGAAAAAGGCTCCATACGTGGGATTTCTCTCACATCCTACAATAATAATAGCACCATATTCCGTTACAAGTTTGCTATTACAGCCATGTACCCTAGGATTAGCATCAAGCCCTTAAAGGAAATGATTTACCTATTCTTATCATTTCTTAGTAATGTAGATCATTTATATTAGTTTGTCGATTATTTTGTATTACAGTTATTTTGCGTTCCTTCTCTTACGATGGATGAATTGCACCATGTATTCCCTTGTTATTATATCAATCATTATCTATTTAATGGTGATTATTATTATGATAATTATCATAACAATAATAATTATATTTCTGATCTAGATGATGACTATTCTTATTTGTATTACAATTACTTTTATTCAAGTGATTTTTACATATGTGCGATTGAAAAGCACAAAAAGATATTAAATAACTTATGAAATTAAGTGAAGGATCTCACCCAAAATATCTCTAATGTGTTGTTGTTAATTTACTTTTTTAAGTTCATACACCAGATTATAGGTCCTTATGATTGAGGTGTGAAAAAGATTCTACCCCTCTTCTCACCGATCATGGCATGCTCCAAATTGACCAAGCTAAATTATTTTTTAGCAAGAACATGTTTCGATGAAGTAAATTATAGCAGTGTGAAAATATAGGCAGCGGTATTTTGCTATGTGCCAATGAAGGTTATGTATTAATGATTGAAACTTAGGGGCATGTTGCATGCTGAAATATTTACCTTGCGATGGAACATTGATGTGAAATGCATTCATCCTACATTGCCGATACGGCAAGCCGGTAAAGTACATTAGACAAATGATGGTACTATTTGTTGTAGTTTATATAACAACATATCTAATTGATATTAACGAGTGGTTTATATCTGCATAGAATGGAACATTAATACAAAATACATATTGTCTAATTTTGTTAAATGGAACATCATTAAATGATCTCAATTAGGCTCTTTTTTTTTTTTTTTTTGCCCCCTTTGTTTAATAATTATAAGGGCTATAATATTATGTTTGCATCATTAAATGTATGCCTTTTTTTTTTTTTTTTGTGAAATTATAAGGGCTATAATATTATGTTTGCATGTATGCCGTGAAATTCATCTTATAATTTGTTTATATCCATTTTGTAAAAGTTGCGAGATTTATGGTTATGATTGTCCGTACGAAGGGAGGAGAATAAATAATTGTTCACACAAAATTCAGCCTAAAATAAATAATTATCTTTTCTATAACTATTGATGTAGAATCTAATTGATGTCGGATCGAGTTGGAATGGAGGAGGACGAGGTTGTCGTCGGTGACATGCAGAATAAAGTTTCGTCCGAAGTTGATGGTGGTGGCTTCGACGGAACCCTCCGACGATCAAATCAGCTCTTCTGGCCAATAGAAATGGAGTGTTCAGGAATGAAAAGTGAGCTAAGAGCTTTAGAGGGGAGAGGAGAGCTTAGAGCTTTTCTAAAACATATCTGGAGGGTCTCCTTTTTATAGGTGGAGTTTATAGCGAGTTGATGGTGATGGCCATACTGTTCGATCGTGGGCTGCTCGGGATCGGATGGAGTTCGATACGGAGAGGAAGGCATCGTCTGACTGATAGTGACAGCCATACCGACGAATCGTGGATCGTGTGGAGCTTATTACGGAGGGAGAGATGCTACCAGGCTGATGGCGACCATTCGTCGAAATTTAATAGCCATAGCTTGGAGAAAGCAGACGTTGATCGGTGAAGAACTTCGTCATACATCAGTTCTAGTAGAGTTTGGACTCCTAGAGGGAATACATATGGAGGGGTTCATTCGGAAGCAATCCGCTTAAGGAGTCCGATTGAAGGAGGAGTCTGAAAAGAGTTCGGCTGCTAAAGAAGTTCGATCAAAGGAGAAGTCCGGAAGGAGTCCGGCTTCTGGAGAAGTCCGACCGCAGGAGGGATCAAGAAAGAGTTCGGCTCTCGTAGGAGTCCGACTAAAGGAGGAGTCAGGAGGGACTTCGGCTCCCGTAGAAGTCTGATTGAAGAGAAATTCGGAGGAAGTTAGGCTCCCTTAAGAGTCCGACTGAAGGAGTCGGGAGAGAGTTCGACTCCCGTAGAAGTCCGATTGAAGGAGGAGTTCGGAGGAAGTTTGACTTCCTTAGGAGTCCGACTGAAGGAGGAGTTGGAAGGGAGTTCGGCTTCCGTAAGAGTTCGATTGAAGGAGGAGTTCGGAAGGAGTTTGGCTCCCTTAGGAGTCCGACTGAAGGAGGAGTCGGGAGGGAGTTCGGCTTCCGTAGGAGTCCAACTGAAGGAGAAGTTCGGCTTTCTTAGAAGTCCGACTGAAGGAGAAGTCGGGAGGGAGTTCGGCTCCTGTAGGAGTCCGACTGAAGAGGAGTCGGAGGGAAGTTCGGCTCTCATAAGAGTCCGACTGAAGGAGGAGTCAGGAGGAAGTTCGACTCTCGTATGAGTCTGACTGAAGCTCGACCGCTGAGAAGTTCGATCGGATGAAAAAGTTCGATTAAGGTTCGTCCGTTGAAGCTCTTCCGTGACTACCGATTGCATCAGGTTGAGCATCAGACTGAACTTCGGTAGAAGTGAGATTTATCCCCAACAATAATCATATTTTAAATGGCTAATCTTGTAGTATCTATAACTAAGTTAATCTTTCTAGTAGATCTTCTAAACTACTAAACACATATTTGAGTAAATGGCAAATTTTGAATGGATAAAGCAATCTAAGTGAAGCTCCTTTACATCTGAATCCCATAATCCTAGATGAATCAGATGCATGACTCAAATTGAACAACCAATGAAACTTTATGATGCACTCTGTCCTGAATAATAAGAGCTTTTATGTAGAGGTACCAACGATTTGCATTTGTGAACCATAGCCTAAAGTGTATGCCATGCAATCTAAATGAGAGAATGTCCCACCTAAAATAATGGACATTCAAAACACTGTTCCTTCTTATCAAACCGGGGTCGGGCTGGCTGAAGAAGGAGTAGAGGAAAAAAAAAAAAGCTAGTTGATTTCTCTTCTTGGCCAGTCAACATCTTTTATTTTATTAGACTCGCTACTGGTGGTACACACACTGCAAGCACCTCTATCTGGAAGAGGACTCATGAGCCATCGTGCCAAACTCTCCATAGAATTTTCTTTAACAAAGAAAAATTAAAAGCCGGCTCTAGAAATTTAATCTCTGATTGTAGCTGCTTACCCTTTAATTATAAGACTCCAACCATCTTAATAAAACCTGAATTTATTGCAAAACCTGGCAAACCTCCAGGTTCATCCTCTTGCAATCCTGTCAATCAATAATTGCAACAATCTCACTTTCCTGGTTTTCACGCACATCCACAGTTAGATGTGGTACGTGATTCAGAAAACACATGACATAAAGCTTTTACTTAATCATTCAATATAAAATTCATTGCCCAAGCACTCAACACTTCAAATTAACCATATCGCATCTCTACGCATGCTTTTAAATTATGCACATATTCTAACTAAATACGACGGCGCATGGTCTTGTTTTAATCACACTAGAGTTTAAAGCCTAAAACACGACTCCTACCGATCAAAAATTCAAAATAGATTTAAGGATCAAATCCAGAAGGAAGCTCATATGTCACCGACCTTCGTTTTGAGTCTCGTATAGCCGTGCCTGTACGTATAGTGAAAACAGGTATATAACAGCTCAGACCGCATTTATTCCTCGCCGACCGCAAGTGAGGCTGAACCGGACCCAAGCCCACTAAAACCGAACCGTATTTGACATCCCCTGGCCCACCAACATGCGCTCTATCTTCCACCACACGTACCTAACGATGCATTTTTGCCTGCGACCTACCGTGCCCTTGTTTGCTAAACCCAAGCCTTAAATATGTTTTTCCATCCAACGAGCCGGCTCGGCGCGGTGGCGGACCGGCCCGTCCGCCCCACGTTTATATAACCAACACATACGGTTCTCCATCGTGAACTCCGAGGCGCCAGGTGTTGACACGCGTACTTAAACCAAAATCCTCGCCGACTCTCTCCCATCCTCTCCCTAGCTTTTCTCCTCCGGCCTCCTCTTCCCCTCACGCCCTAGGGTTAGAAGAGAATACACCCCCAGATCCGTTGCCGTGATTTCATCTCGAAAGCTACTCAGTCCAAATTAATCAGAGATTCCGAGATTTAGATGCGAAGAGGAAGGGGGAATAGAAATTTTACTCTCTCATTTGATGTGATTTGGTTTGCTTTCTTTTCCATTTCGTTCTTCTTCGGAGAACGAGATCTGGGAAACGGGGAAGGAGTTCTTGGGAGATCTTTGAATTGTTCTAAGGCTTATTCCAAGGGAAATTCTTGGCTTAGATTTACCCCGGCGTTGGGGATAGCGGGGGATCGATGAAGACGGAGATGGGGACGGGAGTGGGAGTGGGTTCGTCGGTGTGGTCGGACGAGGACCGGGCCATGGCGGTGGCGGTCCTCGGCCACCAGGCCGTGGACTATCTCTTCTCCAGCCACGTCTCCTCCGACGGCCTCCTTACCGCCATCGGAGGCGACGCCGACCTCCAGAACAAGCTCCAGGACCTCGTCGACCGCCCGGGCTCGCCCTGGGCCTCCGCTATCTTCTGGCAGATCTCGCGATCCAAGTCCGGCGACCTCGTCCTCGGCTGGGGCGACGGCCACTGCCGCGAGCTCCGCGACGGCGAGGAGGACCTCCGCCGCTCCGCTGCCGCCCTCGACGATGGCCAGCAGAAGATGCGGAAGCGGGTGCTCCAGAAGCTCCACGTCCTCTCCGGCGGCGCCGACGACGAGAACTACGCGCTCCGCCTCGACCGGGTCACCGACGTGGAGATGTTCTTCCTCTCCTCCATGTACTTCTCCTTCCCTCGGGGCACCGGCGGGCCCGGGAAGGCCCTCGGTTCCAGGGAGCACATCTGGGTCTCTGATCCCAGCCTCCGATTGCCGACGTTGGCCGCCGATTACTGCGTCCGCGCGTTCCTCGCTAGGTCCGCGGGGTTCCGGACCGTCGTGCTCCTGCCGTTCGACACCGGTGTTCTCGAACTGGGTTCGGTGAAAACCGTGCCGGAGAGCTTCGAGGCCTTGCAGATGATACGGACCGTGTTCTCTCCCGGCGAGAAGAAAGATGAGAATGGCTCGGTTTTCCGATTAGGGGGCCGGGTGTCGGCGTCGGAGGAGTACCCGAGGATTTTTGGGAAGGATTTGAACATCGGGAGACGATCTCAGTTCAACGAGAGGCTCTCGGTGGCGACCAAGGTAGAAGAAAGGCCTTTCGAGATCCAACCAAACGGCGGCAATCACCATCGGATGGTGCCGGTGCCAGTCTCCAGTGTCCCCGTTAATGGGCTGAATTGGACTCAACAGCAGAAGTTTGGTAACGGCGTGGTGGTGATTGGCAGCGGCGAAGTGGATCCATCGTCGAGGGCTTTTGTTCATCATAGCAATGGGGTCAGGGATGACCCTCGAATGAACCTGTTCTCGACTCCGAAGCAGCAGCAGCAGCAGCTTCCTCCACAGCCGCGGCAAATTGATTTCAGCGGCGGTGCGACTTCGAGGGCTTCCGGACCACTGGCTGCCCGATTGGGCGCGATGGAGTCGGAGCATTCGGATGCGGAGGCTTCGTGCAAAGAAGAACGGTCGGGGGCAATGGACGAGCGGAGGCCACGAAAGAGAGGCCGGAAGCCCGCGAATGGTAGAGAAGAGCCCCTCAATCACGTCGAAGCTGAGCGCCAGCGAAGGGAGAAGCTCAACCAGAGGTTCTACGCTCTCAGAGCCGTTGTTCCGAACATCTCTAAGATGGACAAGGCCTCTCTTCTCGGCGATGCCATAGCCTACATTACCGAACTCCAGAAGAAACTTAAGGAAATGGAGGCCGAGAGGGAGCGGTGGCCGGAATCCACATCGAGGCGGGGGCAGGGTCCAGAGATCGATGTCCAGGCTGTGCACGATGAGGTGATCGTCCGAGTGAGCTGCCCGATGGATACCCATCCTGTTTCCAAAGTAATCCAAGTCTTCAAGGAGTCACAGATCAGTGTGGTGGATTCCAAGGTCTCGGCGAGCAATGAAGCAGTCCTGCACACATTCGTGGTGAAGTCGCCGGGATCCGAGCAGCTGACGAGGGATAAGCTGGTCGCGGCGATATCTCGTGAGAGATGAGCTCGTCATCGTAACAATCCATGGTGAGATGTAGGTGGATAATTAGCTCTGCTGTTAGGGAAGTACCTCATAGGTTGCCTGTTTGGAGGCACCATTAGTTGAAGAAATCTTTTCATGTTTATAGTACATACTTTCATGGGATTCATGTTCTAATTCTGCAAGCAGCGTACTTCATCTGTAAGCCGCTTTCCATTTTCTCGGTCGATTACCCTAATGTGACCAAATTCTATCACCTAGCTATTGTTTTGTTTCCTTTTCAATTTAAGTTCTTCTTGACTGCAGCTCTCTTCAGTTCAGGCTTGCATGGAATACTAGATTTTTTGGACTAACCGTTTGGGCACTTGCTTGTGACAAAGTTGTTAGCTCAGGAAGCAATTATGTTCTCTAGGCCATTCATCTGTGTTTGGCCATGGACGCTGGATGGAAATCATCTTTTGCGGCTCAGTTGAATGATTTTAATGGATTTTACATGAAGTTTTGATGGATTTTAGTAAGCTTCATGTGAGTTATAAGAATATAAGAATTCTTTATCTTTGTTTGAAATGTCTTTCTGCTATAATAAATTTTGTGGCTTCGGTGATTATTCTCATGTTAGCCATCCTGATCGAGTATGTTTAAGATTCTTATATCCCCACCTGCATATGTTTTTTTTTTCCCTAATTGTAACAGTTCTCGACTAGAATTTATGCTGTCGCATCTAATTTCTAGCTTTGTGGCAGCACTTTGCTGTATCGACATGAAATAAAGAGTTTTTGGATTCTGTATTATGGAACATCAGTTGAATTTTATTCTTTACAGGGAAAGGAAAGCAGCTGACATTGTAACTATCCATGCTGGTCCAAATTAATGAATGCTAAAGTAAAATTTTCTTTTCTTTGTTATCTGCCCAGGCTCCAAGAGGAATCTAAAGCCTTTTGGAGACGATGCACACAAGAGAAGCAAGAAACTCCTCGCATGAGGGAATTACTTGGCAATTTCGCCAATGTGGAAAATGTTTTGGGGGTCTCTATTGGGCTCACCCTCCCCAAGGCTCTGAACATGTGCATGCATGCTTCCAGTGAGATAAGTCGTACAGTGCTGCTGTTACCTCTCTAGGAGCAGGGGTTGCAATTTTGGAAAATACGAATCATAAAGAGAACCCAGTCTTTGTGATCTAAGAAGCAAGAACTGCTTTTAGCCTTGCCGGCCTTAGGAGTGCAGATTTGGATAATTGGAATCTGAAAAAGTTTAGAGACCCCAGAGTCGGGGACCTGACAACAGTGCATACGAGATCAAAAGAGTTCGCAGGGTAATGGTTTTTAATTTCCCATCACAGCTCCGCTACCTGACCTTGGACTGTAGATACTGGCTGTTCGCTGAAACAACTCTCAAGTGGGTGGCACAAAGCTTCACTTCCATTGAAATTTATTAGATTCTGCCCACAATGGACCTAATGTCAGACTTGACGCTCGCAATCTATTCCACGCGCCAGGAAAAAGTGACTACGCGGAATATAGGCATGTCAAAGGATCCAACAGCAGTAGCTAGCACAAGAGGAAAAGCTTAAAAACAATTCTTCAAAAGCTCCAATGTGTTACATGTAACTGCTACTTTTTCTAGTAAATGTTTTAAAGGGGAAGATTCTTTCAGAGGGGAGAATATACGCTTGGGTATTGGGGGATCTGCGATTCCAACTCTTCACCACTCGAGAACAAATAAACAAATTAAAGATTAGCCTAATCTATAGGACTGTTGGATTATTAGCCTTAAGTAGATGATCTCATCATCAGCCAGTTCTCTCTCTCTCCATGTGTGTACGTGTGACAGGAGTTGTACCTTTTGCAAAAGAAGGGTTCACCTTTCTCTATGCGAATCCATCATTGGATGCTTCAAGATCTACGTACATAGATGAATGAAAGAGTTTTGAGAACTCTAAGATGTGATCTAATAGTTAGCTATGCAAAAGAAAATCAATCATTTTTTTGCATAAAAGATGCAACCCAAACTTATTTATCAAAATCAGATTTTTTTTTTTTTTTTAACCAAAAAAAAGAAACAGATTATCTGTGTTTGAGACTGTAAAGGGTACTGCTTAAGATCCCTGGTGGTTGCTCTATATCAGCATCCGTGGCTTGATTCCTTTGTTGCCATTGTCCATACAACTATGATGTTGCAACTTACTAGTTATTACCCACCCCATGTTTTCCTTGTGTCATGCATTGCGCACTTTGTCTTAGCATTATGGCTTAATAGTGAATAGATTGGACCCAACCAGGCATGCGTGGTGTCTCGTCATACCTTAAAATTCTCTGTTTCATTTGAAAATTCATAATTATTCATGATCTTGTCACCGGACAGATGATTCTTCCGATTAAGTCATCAATAATTGAACTCTCTTCAACTATTCAATTTTTTTATATGACATCATGCAGTATTTAGTTAATTGCTTTCTTTGTTTTCTCCTAACTTGCTGAAGGACGTGTATACGGGTTATTTTACTTGGTCTATGTATTCTAAATTTTTGATTCCTTCGGTCTCCTTCAGTTTTTAAATTGGTGTCGATTTTTTTTTTTTTTAATACATATTTTAAAAGTTCTCAACGTGGAATTTGTTACACCTGCTATAGATCTGGCTCGTGATGAGAAACGATTTCCAAAGTAGATCGTTTTAATAGAAAGGCCGTTTTTTTTTTTTTTGAAGAAATCGAAAGAGTTTTGTTTATACGTTATGGCATATCCTGTATCATAAAATATTTGCTCGTATATGAACTGTCTCTGGTTAATCAATAAGAATATTTTGGGATGGAAACACTTACCATTACAATTTTAGGGTTGTTCATTTGGCTTTGCAGAGAAACTGCAATCTTAGAATTGAAACAAGGTGACTTCTTTGGAGAATATTCAAATCTTTGTTGTATCTGACCCTAGAAAGAAACAAAATATTTCCCTATTCTTCTGGCACCATCGCAGGATACCTCTGCTTCTCATCTATCAGCAATTTGTAGATTATTTTTTTCCTGATTTCTGGTCTTTTTTTTTAGTCTTTTTGGGAATTCGTTAATTTTGTCCTCTTTGCCTCTATCTTCTATCATACAAATAGGATCCTGTATGAATACTTCAAAGTAAAAAAATATGAAATGGCTGTCATTTTGTATCCTTGTACATTATATATAATACTCTTATGCTTGGTGAAACGTAGCTGTAGCCGGCCCCTGGCTACAAGATTATGAGCTGGACCATAGATCCTTTCTTTAATAAATCCGTGACAATCCAACCAGCTTACTAGATTCTTTTAGGCACAAGGACATTTACGATCGTGCCATGCTGCCGTTACTACGGTGAGCAATATCTTGTCTAAGAACCAATGCTGTCCCACTGGACCCTTGGAGATGCTTCTTTATCATCTTTATGGTCTAAGATCAGGACAATTGTTTTTATAACGTTGTTACCTGCGACATAAAGCGATGCCTACGTTAAAGAAAATAGTTTGCCTCCACTCCTCAAAAGTGAAGATGGCCAATGGCAAACATTATCACATGGAATATCCAACCCACAACTCACAAGTGGAACGTGGCGAAGGTGGGATGTCACAAAACAGTCCACATGCAAAGCTAGCCGCAACAGAGGACGCACGCAGCCATGTTTAAAACTTGATGATTAAGTTCTAGCAAAGGAGAATCCAAGTCAGAGACGCTAATTTGATTATTAAACACATGTTAAAAATACTTAATCATTGCTTTATTTTTATTTTTATTTTTTTTTACTTATTTAATTTTTATACTTAGATGATGCGTTTTATTGCTGTGACAAGGCTGCTGCAGCTTTGCGTCCAAATTATTTTTGTACTTATACATCCAACTTCTCCTTCGGTTGGTGCTTGTGCTGCAATTAATCTGTTTAATGGATGGTCGATGCCCTATAAGAAGAAATATCTTATAGATTTTGCATTCATATGATTAACAATATTTTCTATAATCCTTCATAAAATTGAAATAAACAGTATCGAGCTAGAAATTGATCTTCATGCCAGAGAAATTGGTTATCAGTTTTATATACTCACCGTCAAAGGGGTCATCTCCACTAAAGCTAGTATTTGATTGCTGTCCTGGCCTTTCTCCCTGTTCTTTATGTTGTTTTCCTCTGCGGTAGTATATTGTTGACCTTGGTCTTTTGCTGGCGCTATTTTTTTCTCAACTTTGACTTTTAACTTCTTAGCCTACAAGCAAGCAAACTGTTTCCTCCGGTAAGGAAACTCGCGTCGCCCAAATAATACTCCATCCATTCTTCCCCTTCAGCAATGAATAAAATCGAGTGGGGTACATCCTCCCTCATCACGAAGGAAAAAAGAAAAAGCTTCCGACCATGCAACGGCGATGTTCTCGCGTCGGGATGTAACCTTCTTTAAGCATTTATTTACTATAAACTACTCTCCTAAGGGAAAAAAAACGAAGAAATATGTAACGGCAGATCAAAAAATGGACGGTGATGACAGGGACTGATGGGGGCTCACGTTTTGAGAAACAGTGATCTGGACGCGTCTCCGAGTGTGAGCTCACTTTTCCTCGAAAACTAAGGTTTGTGGAACGCGAACCGTCCACGTGCCATCACCGTGGCCCAAGGCCACGTGGCCGTTCTTTCGGCCAACCGTCAAGCGACCAAGGCCTCCGCCACGTGCACCATGCCAACCGCGGCCGTTCGTTTCGATGCACCGTCACGAGAGAATCCGCAGGCATAAGTAGCTGCGTGGTAAAATGCGCCATCGCATCGCGCATATAATATAAGATATAATTACTTAAATTTAAAATATACATATTTTACATAGTATGTACGAAAATGATCGCATGCGTCATCACAGTTGCTCATTTCCATCATCATATATCGAGATAAATATTTTATAAAAATAAATAAATATAATTGACGATACGCATATCCATCCACTTAATGTACGGATATAATTCCGCCGTCTGCGGCCTCCTTTCTACCCTCTCCCTGAGTTTGTCCTTTCCTCCCATGGCTTAATGTCTTCCATTTTTAGATGCATCAATGCTTTTAGACGTAGGTTCTGATCATTCTGATATCCATCGACATCTAGAGCACTAAGTGAAGCTAGATGCAGAATTATACCGCGCCACAGAATATGTACAACTGCTTCTAGAAACCAAGGAGATGGGCTCAAGCCAATGGCCGAACTCTCAAATATATTGAACATCGTTGCTGACTCGGCCATTTGCTAGGTTGGAGATTCGGAGAGGAAGGGGACAAGAGGTTCGGAATTTGGCCAACTGCATCTGGGAAAATTATTCGCAAGATCCGAGAAAAGGCTAGCGATCAATCTAATCTTGGGTGCTTGAATGCAGTGGAACGATCTGAAGCAGATCGTGCAAATAAAGTAGCAGCCAGAGGAGGGAAAAGGCTTGCGGTGTTATTTAAACTACAAAACATATCTTTGATACAAGGCGGGGACTAAAGATATCGACGGTAAATTAAAAAAAAAAAAAAAAAAAACAAAAGAACGAAGACCTTGAGTAATGTGTTGAACTATAGCTGGATCTCAAGATTACAAGAGTGGGGGATCATGTGATCGAACGTAAGGCACGAGTAAGCAGCACTAAATGGTGTCTGTTAAGGCCATTTTTCTGGACAATGCAGGATCAATAATACGTTAAATAAATCCTAACTTGTTCGAATGTTATCCATCTCCATAGATAAAATAGTAGCACGGAGAGGAAGAACGGTTGATCGAAATCTAAATGCTCAAGATCTACCAACCATTAGAAAGTCGTTTTAATGGACTTCAATTTAGATTACCGAGGCTGTTTGACGGGTATGAATTGATCGATAGCAGATGTCTCCGAAGAACTTTGGCAAATGCTGTTGTCTGTGATTAACTCTAATCATCAGATCGGGGCTGCTATCAAATGCTAAGATGATGTTTCTTCTTCTAGAAAAATGTACCGGAAAAGTTTTCCAGTACATCATACCTTGAAAGGCCACAAACTTGTTCTCTACGAATGGAGAAGCTAAATACAGAATGGTAAGTCTTTGCCGGGTTCTTAGAATATGGGCTACATTTGCTTGAAAACTGACCTTTAATTTTAAAATTAGCAAAATTTGAACATTCCAGATATCACATCAAAAGAATCAAATTTTAGACGGTAGAAGCCAAAATTTTAGCCTCTAATATCAGCTTGTCTTGAGAACTACACCAGCAGCTTTGCAATGAGTAACCAGTAGAAGCCAAGGTTTAGCCACCTGCCGTCTTATTTGGAAGTGTGATTCCCAACAGATAATGTTATATTGGGAGGATTCAATGAAAGTTACCACCAAATATTGTTAGAAAAGAGTAGAACCTAATAGAATACATTAAAAACAATGGATTAGACGGGAGAAAGAAATGAAGAAGGGCCCTGATTTTCTTCTCTTGCCTCCTTTTCTTCCATGTGACTCCATTAGGAAATGGCCATTGCGGTTTAAGAGCTCCTTTTTTGCTGGCCATGAACCAAGGGATCGGGTGGGTGTGATGAGGATCTATAGAATGAAATAATCCACCAGCGCAAATTTGAACTATTATCGGCAGTCCGCGTGACGAGACTGGTACCGATACGAGGGATTATTACATCTCACCCGATATAGTGGACTAAAGTTTATAACTAGTGACGGCAATTCAGATGCCGAAACCAGTTCATATGTGTCCTCTTTCGGCTGGTTACACGGCATGTGGCTTGCTAGGACTAGCTCAAGCTTTGCCAAAAAATAAAATGAAATTCTCTCGGACGGCAAACTTTCTACCCCAGTTCTGGTAAGTCGGTTGCCAAGGCTAGTTTGAGATCCCCAGCACACCACGATGCGACGTGACTAGTTTACACTCCATATGGAGGCTTTATTATATATGAATTCCCCTCTTGAGACATAAACATTACAAAACATAATTTATTTTACAAATAAACTTCCCATAAAAAATGTTGCTCACTTGGTCTTTATTTTTCATCATTGTTACTCTCTTACAATCTAGTACGGTACTCTATTTGCAACTTCCGATCCTTGTTTTCCATAATTTTACCGATCACTATGGAAATAGAGATTCAACTTGGTAATAAGAAATTATATCATGCATCACGTCAATCATCAGATGCATTTCCATCGATCTCAGTGATTGGCCTTGGAATGCATTTCGGTGAGTGCACAATCCTTCACGGCAGGATTGTGGCCTGTACCCCCATAAATCACGGATAGAACAAGATGTCAAAAGAAGGCATCGGTGTCACGGGCTCCTCCAACCACAAGGTTCATGTGGCACAGAGCTTGGGAGGGCGATTTCAGATTTCACAGAACGAAAAAGGTTGAAGGGTGACTTGGGTGATTGGATTTACGCAGTGTGAATGCAAATCAGAGACCAACTTAAACGGAGAATTTGAGAAGCCAGATTTTGATTTCATCCTCCAAACCCTTTGCATACTTGAATTCCAAATCCTGGACCTGCGTGTCAACAGACTGAATCTTACTTACAATATCTAACAGCAATCAAATGAACCCTTTTAACTTCTTGCGGTAAAAGACTGATTCACGTATGTAAAGCTGTATTTCTTGCCAAGGGAGTCTGCTGCTGTCAAAATGCCGGGTAAAGGAGCAGGCAAACTTTTTAACTCTTTAAGCAGCAGCAATTCTTGAACCGAGGGCTTTACGGTCAAAATGACAGGCGACCAAGTCGCGAGCACCAACTCTCCAAAAACAACTCGTTGCGGTTGTTTGACTTAACCTGATGCACTCTTCTCTAGGGACCAAAATCTTCTGCTTGGCGAGCAGCAAGTACAAAAAGGTTCTTCAAAGATGCGCAAACAACATGCAATCCAATTCAATCTACTTAATACTTCCTGTGTGGCAGGAACTGCTTTCCAAAAGGCTTTCCCATTCAATCACCAGTCAAACTTATCTTTGATGGTAGGTAACAGCAGGATTCAGTCCATAGAAACATCAGCACTCGAGAATCTTACGTAACATAGTGCGGTAGGATTACGAATTATATGCCGTCAAACAATTTGAGTTGAGCAAGTTTCTTTGTGCCCCTAAGCAAATCGATGGTTATGGAAGGAGACTAAATAGAGGATATGATGCATGCAGGGAAGAGTTATGTAGTTATAAATTAGCAAGTTCACCCAGCTGACCATGCCAAGATTTTTACAGCAGAAACAACTGAATGCATGCTCAGCAGCCGTCTTAGAATGGGGCCATTTAGAAAGAAGCATTTAACTACTTCGATATAGAGGAAAAGTCTACAGGATGAGATACTGGAGTGGGCTGATAAAAGTTTCTATATATTTTGTTTATGACTGATCGAAAGATTTTGAAATATTTTGAGCTTTAACTTGATTTATGTTCTGAGAAAGCTAAAATTTGATGGTTATAAATAATCTACTAAAATGAATGTAGGCATTCTGGAACAAGAAGGCTAAGAAGACTGAATTAATCTCGCTGGCTACATCAGGAACAGAGAACATAGATCATGGATTCTTATAAAAGCTTGGAATGAGATAGCTGGACCTAATCAGCATTTGACAGTCCTATACAGCGAAGAAAACTGAATGGACAATGTCAAGGTAGATTTAATAACAGATGATAAACCAATTTGAACATTTTCCTACAGTTTCTCATCATTTTTTCAAAAAAAAAAAAAAATCCTTCTTTTTTCCAACGTATTGCACGTGATATATTCCACCAAGGTAACTTAAGCATCAATAAATTAATATCCGCGCATTTTCCAATACTGCACAATGTCCACTGCGATTGCCGAATGGCCAGCCTGGCTAATCTATTTCAGGGTTGCTACCATCGACCTTTATATTCACTGTCGCTGTTATGGCAAGCTAAACGCATCAAATAAAAGATTTTTACTTCCTCGCAACTTCCAAAGGGCTCTGGTTCCTTTTTCACGACCCTTCAGTATTACCAAGCATCAATCAATCTCCACGGGAACCTCCTCTGATTTCAGCTGTTATCTCTGCATATCTCTTTTACATCCGTTGTTTAATTTCTAATGTTTGGTAAAGAGGGACTCAGCGAGAGCAAAAAGTTCGGGGGCTAATCTAAACAGGACATGCGCCACATAACAGTTCGATGGTAAAATAAATCTCTTAATTTTGTCCATCATGTTCTTCATCATAACTAATATTTTGCGTTTCATTGCGCGCTTTAGAAATTTGCTTGATATTTGCAGTTTTATTGATTAAAATTAAATAGGTTTTTTATGTTGTGGATTAGTATTCAACTCGCAAAATGGCATGCGCTGACCTCACTGATACACACGGATCGAGGAGACGACTTGTCTTACTTTGGAGAGGAGTGACAATCCAATTAACCACAAAACACACACACACACACACAGCAATCAGAAAATTCATCGAGGTAAAATAGATATAAACAAAGCTAAACGAGAGAGAGAGCATGTTCTAATACATTGTAGCTATCCCTCCCAAAATGACAACCCGAATACGATTTCTTAAATAATAATAATAATAATAATAAAGAAGCAACCTATCGAACGGGAGGACATTGCATCACCTGCCCAGCTGTTTGGATCCTCCCACACGGCTGTTCATTCGTTCGATTGTTCCCAATGAGTTTGAGATTGAACGGTCACATGACAATCCTTTCCGAGTGTGACGGATGCTAGCCTTGAAGTCAGTGCGGAATTCCTCATATTCACATCGACCAAAAATAAGCATCGTGCCCTTTATCCTGAGCAGCAAAGAACACCTCAGCTTCTCCAAATACTCCGCAGCACAGCGGCTGGTGATAAACCGATAATAAATGACCAAAAATCTTGGACCAGTACAATGAGGCATGGAATTCTCATCAAATGTTTTCAATTGATTAGCTGGCAAAATCTTACTGTTCCTGTTTAAGTATGTGACCGCGTCGCTAATCCATACAAAGCTAATGAAAGCTTCTCCTGTCCTGAATCATCTCAGGATGAAATGAAAAGTTAAAAAAAAATTAACAAATATACGATGGCCTTTGGACGGAAAAGGGATGATGAACATATATTAACAGTCTAGCCCGGTGCGCTTATAAAGACAATTTCTGACGGGGTGAAATGGCAAAACTAAAAAGCAAGAAAATTTAAACCTAGGAGGAGAAAGAAACAAGAGCTTTTGCCACATTCAGCTATGATGCCACTGGTGTATTTCCTATCCACTTTAACCAAAAAGATTGTGGGGTCCTGGATCCCCATCCATGAGCATTAACCAAAAAGATTGTGGGGTCCTGGATCCCCATCCATGAGCATCACCGAACTGTGGTGATGAACCATATACCACCGCCCATTATGAAACTCGTAGATATTGGTCATATGGAATGGTCCTGAGTCCATATCAACATAAGCATTCATGGTAACCCACGCCATGTCACTGAGCACACGAGCCCGTACATCCCTAATCTGAAAGGCAACACCTTGACCGCCTCCTTGATCCCAGTTGAATGCCATAGCCCAACTGTCAACCACGGCAGCATACCTATAAAATAAAAACAACAATGATGGGCAGCAAGTTAGAAGAGGAACAGTTTTTTACACATCATGTGATGTGGCTCTAATGAAAAGAACAGACATAATTTGCAAGGGAGAGCAAAAGTGAAACCAGTGTTCTATGCTGTGACATGTAATGATTTCTATTCCACTAGCGATCTTCATAGACAATTTACAAATGCCTTGAAGCATGAAGCTGAATGCACAAGAATCCATTGCATGACCAATCATCTAGTGCTCACCATAAACCCCGGCAGCGCATAAGAAGAACAATAAGGATGAATGCCCTGCAATTGGAATGGTTGCCCATGTCCAACATTCCAAAGTTATCCATGGAATTGCAGATCTTGACGTAAGATTGGTCTAGACCACACTAATTTGGAGTGACCAAAAAAATGTTCCAGGTCAGAGCGCCGTACACATTATGTCGCTTTAACATGTATCATATTATTTGATGCATATGTTGTTTTACAGTATAATCTGACATGCATCAATGAAGTATATATGATCGTTTAAGATAGAAAGCACTCAAGGCTGATTAATTAATAATAATCAAGAGAAAAGTTTTATGTGAACGAAAACAAAAGCGAGTCATTCACCACTCTGAGTTATAATTTTAGTGTACGTTTACAAATTATCAGCACGAAAAAATGAAACTTAATGTATAACTCAAATGAAAATTCACATGAAAAGTTAAAATATAAAAGTCTGGCTAAACCTGATGACCTCTAAAATCAAAACACCCACATGTTTTGATAAGTTTCTTACGAAATAATGGAAGATTCAATATCCTTGACATGAGATAAGGATAATTCAATCTAAGAAGTTTCTACATTCAGGGCATGGGTGCTACCATTTATAGGAACTTCAAAACAAAAGGACCTTAGATCATGAGTAAACCACTTGGCCTTTAATTAAAACCCTTCTATATTCCATGTCATGATTTTTCTCAACCAATCTTCAGCATTTATAAATAAACTCGCATTCCACATCACTTGAAAGTTTAGTCATCATTTGACGGTTGCCTGCTTCCCCATGAATGAATTGTTGCTCTCCAGAAGCACTTTATGATAACTCGAACCAGCCAGCTGAACAAGCCCATCTTTTTTGTGATTGAAACTCAACGATGTTTCTTTGCCTCCCATATTTAATGGTAGCCCAAATTTGGTGCACCCTGATTTTTGAGCCAACAACCGAGTCCTTGAATCATCCACCCACATGCCAACCAGAAAAGTTTCAGACTTGTGCATTTAGCAGGATTCAGGTTCAAAAAGGAGATAAAAGGTAGCATAGCCTATGTCTGAGCATTACCCAGCCATTGCACAACAGCCAGGCTCTGCTCAACCAACTAAAACAACAAAGCTGGAATTCTAAGTTAGCATAGCCATCTAGTTCATCATTATAGAACAAACAGCAACTAAAAGAAAATCTTCCAATTAATTGTTGCATGCCAAATAAAGTACCACTTATTTGAGAGCAAACGGCAACTAGCCCCAAAACCTAATTTTCTTGCAAACTCATTTACCATATCATAGAACTTTTCCAAGCCAATCTTTGTTTGTACACCTAATCCCCTTTTTTTACCGCAAACACATGTTATCAAGAGCAAGAAAGGGACCCTCTTGTGTGTCTTCCTGCTACATACATTTGCTATTCAGTAAAGATGAGAATCTGGATTGCCCTAGTAACACAATGCACTTTTAGCTTTCCTCAGAATTTATTTACCCAATCAATAATTCTCTTCAGCTAAAACCATTTAGCCCTTCTGCACTTTCTCATGTGATAAAGGAAGCAAAACCATTGAGTCACCATCATATTTTGAATATGAGGGGGAAAGAAAAGGTGGAATCTGATCTAGCTCAAAGCACAAATTCATGCATCAAAGATCATTTTGTTAAGCTTTTCATCATTAATACTCCTACCAGACATGAGAATCTGAAATAACCAAATATGGCTGATGAAATATGACATATGTACTGGTACACAGTTTATCACAATTAAACAACTTCAAACCTTATTTATCAACTAATAATCAGAAGAATGTTGAGCAAGCTATCTACATTCGTTTAGTTATTTTCAGATGTAAATTAATAATCAGATTATAACTCAAAAAGAAACTAGATCACTGCATTAGGAATTAACTTAATGTCCAAATCTAATATATTTGTTTATCCAGCAATAAATGTAGATATTCAGCTTATTTCACTGAATTCTACACTGGGAATCAATTCAGAAGAAAAGAGCATCTTTTGATCAAGAATGCATTTAACATAAAATGCAGAATCAGTTATATCATATATAACACTTTCCCTTTTACTTCCTCAACCAATAACGAACAAAATCCAACAAAAGTTCTACCAAGCCAACCCAAATAGATAAGTTTTGTTCTTTATATATTTTTCCTTCATGCCGTGGTGATCAATGTATCAATCAAGCGTTAAAGAGATGAATTTTGAATATGCCATCTTCATCCCAAGTGCATGATCGGTGTTGCTTCTGCTTTTTAACAAGTTCTGCTCATAAAAGGAGAAGCCAAAACCTAGGTTTTCTAGCTTCTCCTAAATGCACTTTTTAAATTTTCTCATAGATGCACTTTTCTGATATTATTACCAAACACTTACTTTTCTAGGAAGCACTTTTCTTGCTTTAAAAGTCAGAAGTCCTTTTCTTAAGCAACGTCAAACACACCCTTGTGCTTGGCCTTACCCAGGCCCTTGCAATATATATTTTCAATGTTTCAAAGTATGTCAACAAAGATCGTATCAGAATGCAATACCGCAAGAAAGAACAGTCACATCATTTCCCAATTTCACCATAAAAGTTGTTATATAACAGTTTTTGTATTATTTTTTTTTAATGGGAAAGAAAAAAGAAAAAAAAAGGCGGAAGGTTCAGGTTATACCCTGTAAATAGCTCTCCAGAGCCATGTACGCACTTCACATAGTCCGCATTAAGCCAAAAGCGACTCATTGCAGTCAAAGATCTTTCTCTAATGATGTTAAAGAACTCCGCATTGACCCTAACAATGGCTCTGGTAGCAGCATAATAAGACTTCCATCCATGAACTGGTGTGATATTGTCCTGTTCCAATGTAAAATCCTACAAGATAAACATTAGCAATTTAGATTATTTGTTTTTCTGGAGACTTGAAACTTTGAAATTTACAAAGTATATGATGCATTTTTTATTGTGGAATTAAACAAGTTTAACAGGACATAGTGAACTTGTAGCCATATAAACAAACACACAGCAAGAGTAAGAATCATTTCATGTTAAGTCAGCTTATAACAGTAATATGATTACACGACTTCTTCAGATTAAGAAAGCAAGGTATCAGAACATCCATAGGAATATTCAAGATGCAACATAAGGATTCACAAGTTCAAAAATTTGTCTTTTAATATATACACCAAGAACTCCTTCATTGAACTTGCTAGGTGTCAATATTCAGTTTCTTCTTCTTTAGAATGCATCTTCCACTAAAATGCATTCAAGATCCATTCAATTAAAATCCAATTTGCACCTTCATTCATGTAAAATCCAAGTCATGGAAGGGTAAAAATCCTTCATTATAAGTGTTTCACTTCAAAGAACTACAAATTCAAGTGCAGAATCTTTACTCGATGGTTCAAATAAATATATTACTCTGATTTACCATCAAAGTTTTTGTCTTCTTGCCATATCCAACACTGAAAACCCATTGTCATATTGTAAAACTCATGGTTGAACTCATTATAGCATATCATATTGAAAATGTTGACAAAATCAGGGCTGATTACTGTTCTAGAAATTGCTGGAACCCATAGCGTCCACTTACCCAAATGACCAAAGCTATAGAATGAGGGCCATGTGCCTATGAATCATCAATCATTATTGAGTAAAAAAAAGGGATAACAACTGCATCAAGAAAAATGATAATTATAATAATAAAAGTTGATGCCTCTTATCTCACTAAAAATTTGACATACCAATTCCATAGCTATGAAATAGTACCATCGCAACCAATCACCCCATCCACTCTTTCACACAACAATCTCAAGGATATAGCCAAACATACCAATTTTCTGTCATCCTCTTAATTAGGGTTGCAATGGGCTTTGGATGAGGCATAGGTATTAGGAAAAACCTGTCAACCCAAATCCAACCCATTTATTAAATACATCAGAAATCAAAGCTGAACCCCACCTGTTTCTTAAACAAGTAAACCAACTTGACATGCTTATTCCAATTAATAAACAACTGGAGTCAGGTCAGGTGTGTTATAGAATTGTTAAACTAGATTTGACAGGTGTATTAATCCATAAGTAGAAGTATTTAACACAGCTCAAAGGTTAAATGGGTCTTAAATAGCTTGCATTGTAACTCGTAATAGCGTCAACCCAACTCAATTATTAAACTAGTGTCAACCCATGAACTGTTAAACAACTCAAATTGGGTTAGACATGTCATGACTCAAAACTTAACCCTACCCATTTAATAAGTAGGTTAGTTGGGCCAATCTGTATATGACACAAACCCATTTACAAATCCAGACCCACTTATCTCGGGGCAGTTGCATGTCGGCTTGGCAGGTCAAGTCATGGACTGACGCCCCTTCTCTTAATGCCAGTAGTCCATCTACTTGAACTATCTATAAACTCAACCTTCAACTGGCTCTACAAGTTTCCCCCACTCATTGATAGCAACAGCATCATAATAACACTATATCTAGGCGTCTAACCATGCATACACACATATAGAATAAGTGTGCATCCTTCTAGATGAAAATACACAACAATCAAAATGGTGTATTAAACCTGCACAAACAAAAAGTAGTGCCACTAAAACAAGACAGAAATAGCTAAGACATGCATATCAAAGAATTTTTCAGTATAATGGAAATTTTAATAATGATACCAGCACTAGCTGTCAACAACGATATTATTCATATGAGAGATAATACTTACTGAAAAGAAAAAGGCAATAACAATATTTAACAACACAAATGAAGTAAATAAAAATATTAATAGCATAGCATGTTGATGAACATTGGGTGGGCTTAATCAGGTAGGGTAATTTGAGGCTCAACCTTGCATAGCTAGATACTAACCCAGGTTCAAGACAACCTATGCATAGCTACACATATTCAACCCCACATCTAGGCCATGGTTTTGCAACTAAGCTCAGGCTCCTACATATCCATGCCATCATCAGGTTAGGCAAGCAATCGATGTGGTCAACCTAAGTGTTCAACGACTTAGCTCCAATGGCATGATTAATGAGGAATAGGAAGGAATACCCACCTGAGTGAATTATCCAAGTCGAAGTGCTTAGGCAAATAATTCCCAAGTTTCCAACCAAAGGCTTCTTCATTTGGAGAAGGGATATGACCGATGGGCTTTCAACTAGTTCACAATGGCACATAACTAATAGTAGAGCGATCGATTTTGTGGACTCTATCTCATGTTAATGGGATTATATCATGTGACATGAAAGATGTCAAGGTACAATCTGCCAGTCCATCTAAAGCCCATAAATCAGTGCTGCTATCCACAAAGGTTTAAAGCATTCATTTCATATTATAATGGATAATAAACATGGAAAGGCGATGTTTAAAATGAAAATATGTATATCAATCATAACAAGAACTAAGAATAATTTCTGATTATGAATCCTGGTATAAAAAATGAAAAAAAAAGGAATACAAAAGTATGTTTGATTCTGTTTTTTACCACTTGCAACCAGGACTTCTCTTTCAAATATTTGCAAATGCACATGTTGCTCTAGAGGGATTTATTGCTTAAGGCTTGATTTTTTTTTGCACGATTGAAGTATTCTATATCATGCCCATGCCAGTCACAAGGTAGCATGATATACACTGAGCCATACTAGTCACATGCTCACCCACATGCCAGGGCTTAAACAAGATCAGTCCATGCTAGACTAGCATGAATTGGTTCACAAGATACAAGGGTGCATATACCTATACAATGCAAGTATCTTGTTATCACAGTATAGCACCATGCGCACACA
This sequence comes from Cocos nucifera, assembly GCA_006176705.1. Lineage (NCBI taxonomy): Eukaryota > Viridiplantae > Streptophyta > Magnoliopsida > Arecales > Arecaceae > Cocos > Cocos nucifera. The sequence continues at coordinate 539,098 of QRFJ01000030.1, forward strand.
TTGTACAGGAAAATACTTTATGCAATGGTCAAGGTTGTCAAATTGCCTCGACAAGGCCATGCAGTGGACCTCTTGTATGGCCTAGGCGAGTTAATAGGTGCTTAGGTGGTCGCCTAGAGATGAAAGCCCTCCAAGATTTTATCATGCATTTCTTTCAATATATGCATAAATAAGCATGTGCATATATCATATGTATTCTTTTTTTCACCACACATAGCATCATGAAATTTGGTTTTCATACTTAAAAATCCAAAGATCCAAAGACTAAAATCCACTAGAAAAAGGAGAGCAGCAACATCATTGTTGCTACTATAGCAGCTTGCAGGCTATAAAACACAACCCAAGTAGTCAGCACTTAGCAAGAAATAGAAAGAGGAGGTGGAGGATGGCAGAATGTGGCAACCAAAAGGCTGCCAGGCCACAGCCAACAACCAATCACTGAGGAGGAAGCAAGCAGAACAAAAGAGAAAAATTAAAGACAGAGGCTGAAGAATGGCAAGATGAAGAAAAGATAAGAGAAAAATAAAAAGAGGAATATAAACCATAGAAAGGAGAAGGTGAAATTGGTCTGCAGAAAGGAAAAACATAACTTTGGCACTAGAGTTGGCCACTGCAATGCCACCACCACTTTCAGCTGCTGGTTGACCTGCCAATAGCCATTGATCAGCCTGCTAGCTACTACCATGTTGGTTGTAGCCTTCGCTGTGCTCCCACATGTCTCGTGTAAGGCTTGGATAGGGAAGGAAAATATGAAAAGAAATCTTTCCAGAAGTAGGGTTTAAGCAAGCTTAGCCTAGACAACTCTGCCTAGTTAAGCACCTAGGTGGCCACTTTTAATAACACTGGTGATGGCTTTTAATGAAAGAAATCAGTAGGGTTTCAAAGGGAATGGAACGTGGAATATTGACAGAAGATATGTGGTTAGTGTCAAGTAGAGAAAGGGCATGTGTGGGATAGAAGGAAATAGAGACCAAGTAAAGATGATGATACAGAATGAATGATGGGTCAAATTAACCAGCCTGGTATTCTCTCAAGAATCAAAGAGGAGATAGATTCTAGTTTCAATCCCAATTTATGTTGAAATAAACTCAACAACCAGTCTTTATTGACCCCAAAACCAAGGAATAATCACAACATCTATAGACCCAGAATTGCCTCATGTTGGACTATTAACTAGTTGATTAGGTTTCACAACCAGATGGCTGATCACCTAAGACCAAAACTTAAGTAAAAAAAAAAAAAAAAAAGATATATACTTAAGCTCATCCCATCTCAAAGATGATTATGGGCTAGTCTGCTAAATACTCCAACTGAACTGAGTAAGTTATGTGCTAGGCCTGCTTGATGCCTGTCCTTGATTGGCTATAGCATGACAAGAGATTTAGGATCATTAGCATCAGTTTGTATTGCCAACCATTACATCTTTTCTAAAAAATTGATTTTGGTTCTGCTAGGTGTTTATTATTCATGTCTTGAAGATGGATGTAGACATGTAGTTCCCTATATTAAATCGTGCTTTATTTGACTCAAGTATAACTGTGGAGTGTTCCCTGATTGTATAAGATTAAATTGTATAGACAATAAGTTTAAACGTTCATTCCTTTCTAGTTTTAACGAGAAGCCTCTTTCTTACCCAGAGTTGTATTATCCTAGGATGTGGCATCATTTTTATAGGTTTGTCATTGCGCATCTTCAATTTATAATAATATTGTACTATAGAAAGCCAGGCTGCATAGAGAACTACATTTAGCATGTGCAATGCATGTGAGTGATTCAAGAAAGTATTTGATGGACAACTATAATCATACTAACCGCTAAAATGATACATGAGAAGCGCAAGACATGATATTTCATCGAAGGATCCTTTTTCTTCTGTTTTTCTTTGGGAGGGAAGTGTATTTATTGCTGTAATAAGTGGGGTACAATGAGATGCCGTGAAACTCATTCATAAGGCTTGGTTGTTTATGTCATATATAGGAATCAATAAGGTTTCCCACTTAGGGTTAATAAACACACTTTTTCGACAATAACTTCCACAAAATAGCACATTAATCAAAAGTAGAAACAAAGCAACAATAGCTAGGAATTCAATTAGGAGAAAAAGAAAAAGACATGCATCTATGCTTATATGCATATGTAGATGGTAACTCATCCCATATTTTCTATTTACCGGTAGGGAATAACCAACAATTATTACCTGCACAACTGTGGTTTGGCCACCGCAAAGTGGAAACTTAGTTCCATTTTGGGCCTATCTACCACATGGCAGACTTTGAGATTCAGAAGTGCCATCATATGTTTAAGTAGCATATGGCAAAGACCATTTCCGAATCTCAAAGCCCAGTGCATATATAAGACAGTTCTAAAATGAATTCTAACCGGCACCATAGGGCACTTGTTCATTTTTAGAGGATCGGTAAACAGGCTTATTGGTGCCATGAAAATAACAAGAAAACGCCCGCAAATGCAGACAGCAACCCCCAAACAATATCATAATTACCTACCAAACATCAGCTCATCAAGAAAGATCACTTTGGTATTTCTAAATTCGTTCTAATATTTTTGGTACCTTTCCACTGGAAGAGCAGGGTTTCGATTTTCCAATGAGTTTCATCATCAGGTAAAAAGAACCTTAAAGATGATAGATCTCCAACTATTCATTATGAATATCCTTAATGGTGGCCGCGGCTATATTAGTCATCACGTATTTGATTAGACCTCAGAATGACATTGCATCCCTGGTTAGCATGTTATAGACAACAAACAACATTGCATCACCGATCAGTGCATTCTAGGCAATAAATAACACTTTCTTGAAGCCATCTCTGTCTTATTCCTGCATAACTTTAACTCAAGCGAGATCTTATAAGAAGTCTAGTATGGTCATTCATTAGATGACAAAATAGTCACTGGATAACACCTTGCCTGTTTCTTCGCAACTGAACAATTGAAAGAGGAACCCCTTAAATTCAACAAGGAACCAACAATCCTAGCAATTATGGGCATGTATGAGAACACAAACAGTAAGGGTACGGGAGGGAGAAAATACCTTGTGATAGAGTGCTTTCCAGGCCCCATCGTCATTCGCAGCCCTCCTCATGGCGGAATTGGTCATGGAGAGGCGGCAGAGGCTGGTGTAGTCCAGATAGCTGAGCGCGTGAGTGGTGATCTCCGGCACCAGCTGCTCCATCATCGAACCCCCGGCCTGCCGCTCCGCTGCCGCAGCCCTCTTCTCGCCGCCCACCGCCATCTCCCCGTTCGCCCGAGCGTTGCCGGAGTCCCCGCCGCCACCGCACGAGGAGCACGCACACCCGCAGGACTTATTATTGTTCCTGATCGCCCCGGCCTTCTTGAAGACCCCTCCGGATACCGATCGGAGGGCCCAGAGAGAGCAGAGACAGCACAAAGCGGTGGCTCCGGTGGCGATCAAGATTGAGCGGAGGGAGAACGGGTAGGCGCCGTCCATCTAGAGGACATTAATGGCTCGGACGGCATCAAACCCTAGGGCGGAGGAGAGGGAAAGGGTCGCATGCAAAAAAAAATAGAGAGAGGGATCTGCGGTCTTGATCCCGGTGGTGGGATTTTTTTTTGGGAGGATATTTCTTTCTTTCTTGGACGTTTGATCGATTTGGAGGAGGCGTGGTGGCAGTTCCGCGGAGCTCAAGCGCGCTCTCGCCTTCTCCCCTCCATCTCGTTCATTCAGTTTTTATTTTTTTGTATTGGTAATTCTTCCAATTTTTTTGCTTAATCCGGATGGAGTTGGGTGCCTCAATGGGAGAGTAAATAAACGTTGCCATCTCGGGGATTCTAAGGGAACGAGAGTATGTCCGGGTATTCCGCATAAAGGCTTGTGAGAGACCTCCCGATCTACCGTCCACGTCAGCGACGTAGAAGAGCATGGGACGACCAGGAAATTGGGCTCGGCGTAAAGCTATATACGGTATATTACAACCCAACTTTAAATTGAATGATCCTATTTCTTATCAATTAAGGCACCAAAGAAGGTTCCAACCACGAAGGTAGACTCATTTTATCATAAATAAAATATTTATAAATTTTAATTAGCTTCATTTTTATCTCATAATCAATTATGATTAATTTAAATTAATAATTGACGAAGAACAATGGATATGTAAATATTTTATTAATTTTATCTATAATAGAATAAATTTATCTAATATTTTTTTACTATAAAAGAATGTTTGTTTGGCTAGAAACGGTGAGTTCCCCCTAGCCCAATTTAATAGGTTAAAGTAGCTCCAAACAAAGGAGAGCTGAAGGCAATTTGGCAAAACGCTCCCCCGCTCTATTCACTCATAGAGAACCAAGTAGACTCTTAAATCCTTGTAAAAATTTATACCAGTATTTGAACTTTCCATCGCTCATGTTTTGAGAAAGAAATTAAAGGATAATCTAACTATTTCCAAAAATTATTTATTTAAAAAAAATAAATTTTACTATATTTGATAAGTAAAAAAATTATTCTAAAAAATAATATTAAAAAAATTTACATTGATGATAATCTTATATAAAATATTATGAAGTTTTTAAAAACTACTTAATAAATAATTAGAGTAGTTATATTTTTTTTAGTGCCATTTATGACCCATAGAAATTTAAATTTGAAAACTTGAAATGTTTCAAATAAGTTTTCCCCCAAAGATTCTTTCCTTTTGACCATCTTGATTAAGATATTTTAGTCTCACATTAGGAGTGGAATATTGTTTAAGTTCTTTATATGAGAAAAGGATTTGCCTAAGTCTTTAGGGCCATTTAAGGAGATTTGAAGAAAATTTTTAGTGTGTGCGAACCGAATCGAATCAAATATGAGCATGGATGCAAATGTAGACCTAGAACCTATCAACTCAAAAATTTTATTTTTTTTAATTTGATCATTTAAATTTTTATTATTATTTAAATTTTTGGAATACTGAACTTTTAATATTTTGAATGTTGGAATTTTAATTTTGTGAACATTAGGCTTTTAATATTGGGCTTTTTAATTTCTAAATGTTGAGAGTTTATTCTAGCCTGGCCAGCTCAAATGGTTAGAATATATTGGCTATAAAAAGATGCCCTTGGAATTTAATCCAGTAGGCCATCAAACAGCATTCTAACCTTCGTTTTATTCTCTAGCAGTTCCCTTATCATTTGTATTACAATATTTTATTTTCTTCTTCTCTTTATCTTTCTGAATGCTAAAAAAGTCATTATCAACTTTTTTCACGATCATGCTAGGATACCAGTCATATCTTGGGATGATATTTTTAAGTATTTTATACACAAGAAATGAAAATATGCCATAAAATAGTGCTGCACACACTTTCAATTTTATAATTTTGATTTTGCTATTTTTGTAAGTTCTTTTCCTATAAAGAAGAAAATAAATTTTATTAGCTTTCTTAGACCACATCCAAAATATTTTATAAATCGTGTTCTAACACCATGTATATAAATACTATTAATATTAACTATTTTGAATATCAAAATATATTTATATGAGTTATTAAATATTTTAAAATTAATTAAACATATACTAGAAAATCTATTTCTTGTCGTAAAAATTTTAATTATGTTTTGATATGTAAATAAATATATTAATTACTATTAAATATTAATAATTAATAGTTATTCATAAATATATTAATATATTATATAGATATTATTAATCAATATAATAATATTTATAGTATAATAATATAATGTTAATATAATATATAACTAATCTACTAGACAACATAATTAACATAAAAGAGGGCATTTTTATCAAAATTGATAATTTAGGATTACATCCGCTCAATAATTTAGCGTGTAAAAATAAATACCATTCCTTTAGTGATATTTATTTTATCTTCTCTCAAAAAAATAGATGGTGGACCTAACCTTTTTTTACCATCTCTCTCATCCACTTTTCACACCAAAATAATCTAATATGAAATTTATTTTTCATGCTAGATTACCCCCAACCTAATAGTTAGGGCCTATTAAGTTGGGGATAATCCATTATCAAAAAAAAATTTCATGCTAGATATTTCTATATTTGATACAAAAAATCGATGAGAGAAATAATGAAATAAATATAATTTCTTGATAAAATCTATGTGTTCCAAATCTATTTTTTTGAGATAAAAGATAAAATAAATATTGATATTTATTTTTTCATACTGGATTACCAAGTAGAGGTAATCTGAAGATATAATTTCTTGATAAAAATGCCCTCACTTATATCATATTAGTATTATATATTATATAATCAATATTAATTATATTAATACATCAATAAGTTGTTTATAATATTTATGAATAACGATATTTAATATATCAATATATCTATTCATAGACATATTAATAAAATAATTACAAATATTTATTAATTATCAATAAATCTAATGTATGGTTTATTAATAATTAAAATATTTATTTATATACCACAACATACCAAAATTTATTTATAATAAAAAATATATTTATTTAATTAATTTAAAAATATTTATTAACTCATATAAATATATTTTAATATTTGAAATGGTCAGTATTAATAATGTTTATATAAGTATGCCATAAATGACCAATAAATGGATTAAAAAAATATTATTACTTGAATTATTTATTTAAAGATCATGCTGAAATTTGATAATATTTCTATATAAGATTAATTCTAATCAAATATTATAATTTTTTAATATCATTTTTTTGAGTAATTTTTCTACCAATCAACTTGGTCGTGCTTCCGCGTTTGCTGTTTCGGGTATATAGTATTTTTTTCTATGATTATTTTTTAGATAATTAATTCACATGAATTATCCTTGACATATTCTAATCGAATGAATCCTAAGAGTTAAATATGAAAATAGAAAAATAAAAGTAAATAGGCTGGTCTCCATGATCGTTAGATTTTGATGTACACATTTATATACTCTAATTATTGTTATGTGAAATGTATGTCGGAGGGTAGGGATGGATCCACATTTTGACTTGGAGGTTCAATTGAACATCCAAATTTTGGTGTAATATTTTTAGAGATATATAAATATTATCTTAAAAATATTATATTATATATATATATGTATGTATGTATGTATGCATGCATGTATGTATGTATGTATATAAATAGACTAGGCTCCGATCGATCGGAGTCCAGCTTACATTCAATCGAATTTTCGACCATTCGATCAACGTGTATCTTCAAATGCGCACGCCTGAAAAGGTGCGTCGGCTGAAAAAAGGCACGCACCTATGCTTGAAAAAAAAAAGAAAAAATAGACCTATTGTCTGAAAAAAATAAAAAAAAATGCTTGAAAAAAGTAAAAAAATTTAGGAAAAAATCTTTTTTTTCAACTTTTTTCAGTTTCTTTTTATTTATTTTAGTTTTTTTCACGTACTTTTTTGATTTTTTTTGGCTTGAAGGAGCCTTCAGGCCAAAAAAAATAAAAGAAAATCTTAAAAAATTCAAAAAAATAGTGTCTTGAAAAAAAATTAAAAAAAAAAGAAAAGTGCCTTCAAAGTTGAAACCTTAGAGAGACATATCAAATTCTATTCGCTCAGAAGCCGAGCCAGCTCCGTGCCTGAGACAGCCAGCTTCGTACCTGAGACATCCGGCTTGGATCCTCCCTAGCCGGCTCGATCACGGCCCGAGCTGGCTCGACTACGTATCCAAGCCGGCTCGACTGTGTGCCATCCCCTCGATCACTCCTCTCGATCTCTCTCACCGATGATGGCAACGAGGTCGAACCCCTTCCTTCCAGCTTTTTCATCTCTCGATCTTCCTCTCTCCTTCTCTCGATCTCCCCCATCGACGAGATCGGACCCCATCTCTCCCTCTCTCACTCTCTCGATCTCCCTCACCGGCAAGGCCGGACCCCATCCCTTCCAGTGATGCCGAACCCCCTCCCTCCCTCTCTTGCTCTTTCGATCTCCCACTCTCCCTCTCTTGATCTTCCTCATCGGCTAGGCCGAACCCCCTCCCTCTCAATAATGGCGGCGAGGCTGGATCCCTCCCTTATTCTCTCAAGTACAGATCCATCGGGTATTTGGGTTCGGATCCAGTATCAGTAATTAAAATTAGATCTGGATCTAAATATCCAGGTTCTGATCCGAAGCTAACTTATTGATAGATCTAGTCCACAGCCGCTGACATGGCACGGCTCAAAAACTATGATATATAGATAATTATAATATTTATAATAAATATTTATAATATTTATTATAAATATTTTATAAATTATTATAAATATACATGATTAATAAATAATACTATAAAATTAAAAAAAATTATATCTACGGCTATAGAGAGCGGGTCACACCGAAAGCTCCGAGGATCGCCGATGATGATGCTAGAGGAGGACGATGGCACTAGAGGTAACTTGCGAAACAAAAGCAAGATAGTAAGATAGAGAAGAGAGAAAAAGAGGAAAAAGAGAGAGAGCAGGTTAATTATTTAGATAATGAATGGTGAAGATGGACATTAAATTTTAAAATTATATAATATTTAAAAAAATAAAAAAAAATTATTTTTTACAATGGCAGCAGTTATCAAAAATCGCTGCTATAGATCTAAGCAGCGGTTATAGAACCACTGCCGTAGATCTATGGCAGTGGTTCGATAACCGCTGCCGTAAGTTAGGTTAAAAATTTTTAAATTTCTTCTTTCCTCCCATGTGTGCTCAATCTCTCTCGCTCACTCTCTCTCCCCCTCCTCTTCATCATCGGTGAGGCTCCTCCCCCTCGGCCGACATCGTCCGTCCTCCCCCCGACCGGCATCGTCCCTCCTCCCCACTCGGTCGGCACCGCCTCTCCTTCCCCATCCCTCTTCGGCCTCCCATCCCCGCCACCCGCCATCCGCCATCCCCACCCGCCCTCCACCCCTCCACTGGCCCCTAGCGAAACCCCTCCTCCGGTGAACTCCTATCTGACCCTCCCTCGGCCCCCCATATAATCCCCCCTCTAGTGAATCCCCCTCCACCCTCACTCGGTCCCCCGTGAAACCCCCCCGCCCCCCATCCGACCCTCCCGGTCCCCAGCAAACCCCCGGCGAACCCCATCCACCCTTCTTCGACCCCCGCGAAACCCCATCCCTACCACCACCACCATTCTGACCCTCCTCCGAGTGCGAAGCCTCCTTCGGCCTCCTCGTCACTGTGCCCCCTCCCCTGGCCTCCCATCCCGGCCATCCCTGCTCTCTCTTCTTTCCTCTTTTTCTCTCTTTCTCTATCTTACTATCTTGCTTTTATTTCGTAGGTTACCTCTAGTGCCGTCGTCCTCCTCTAGCATCGTCATCGATGATCCTCGGAGCTTTCGGTGCGACCCGCTCTCTATAGCCATAGGTATAATTTTTTTTAATTTTATAGTATTATTTATTAATCATATATATTTATAATAATTTATAAAATATTTATAATAAATATTATAAATATTTATTATAAATATTATAATTATCTGCATGCCATAGTTTTTGGGCCGTGCCGTGGCGGTAGCCTTGGGCCGTGCCATGTCGGTGGCCGTGGACTAGATCTGTCAACGGATTGGGTTCGGATCGAAACTGGATATTCAGATCTGGACCTAATTTTAATTACTGATATTGGATCCAAACCCGAATATCCGATGGATCTGTACTTGAGAGAGAAAGAAAGGGATCCAGCCTCGCCACCATCATTGGGAGGGAGGGGGTCCGGCCTTGCCACCGACCTCGCCGACGAGGAGATCGAGAGAGGGAGAGTGGGAGATCGAGAGAGCGAGAGAGGGAGGGAGGGGGTCCGGCCTCTCGGCATCACTGGAGGGATGGGGTCCGACCTTGTCGGCGAGGAAGATCGAGAGAGTGAGAGAGGGAGGGATGGGGTCCGATCGAGAGATCGAGAGAGGGGTGGCAGAGAGGAAGATCGAGAGATGAAAAAGCTGGAGGGAAGGGGTTCGGCCTCGCCGCCGTCGTCGACGAGAGAGATCGAGAGAGAGAGAGGGAGTGATCGAGGGGATGGCATACAGCCGAGCCGGCTCGGATACGCAGTTGAGCCGGCTCGGGTTGTGATCGAAGCCGATTGGGGGAGGACCCTAGCGGATGTCTCAAGACGGAGCCGACTGTCTCAGGCACGGAGTCGGCTCGACTTTCGAACGAAATAGAATTTGATATGTCATGATTGTTATATTGATTAATGTTCATTAACGTTGTAGGTCATGATGGCACCGAAAATGCCATCTAGCTTTCACCCCTATCCCTCGACGGGTTACGCGCAGTTCAGCATCCGAGGAGTAGTCGGAGCATACTCCATCCACCTCAGCATCAGCTGCTTAGGGACCTTCACCATCGGTATCTACTCCACCGACAGCTGAGCCTCTACCGTCACAGGCATCTGAGTGTACGTTTTTTATTATATTAGCATAACTTTATTTTTTATATAGTATTTGTATACTTATATATTTGCATAACGTATTTGCATTGTAGGTGCATCATCCAACTGATCATTTTGCGGTCCCACACATATGGCATATGTGTGAAACCACCAGCATTAGGTGATGGTACAGTATGATACGGAGAGGATGCCGGTAAGGGAGACCGCGCAGGAGATGCATTTCTTTTTTGGAGTGCTTGTGAGGCGGTCGGACATCATTCTCGTAGAGCTCAGAGACTAGGCATTTGATGGATGCTGCCATTCAGGGACTCGGTATGGAAGGAGATATGGGTAAGTACGCGCATCTTAGTTATATTTATGCATTTTATATGTTTATACTATATATGTTTGATTAGAATAATTTTGTAACTGATTTTTGATAAATTTGTGCAGAGGAGGTATGACTTTTTCGATCACGAGAGGGCTCGAGATGTTCGACTGAAGAAGATCGGAGAGTTATACCAGGGTTACAAGATCAAGCTCCACAGAGGATGGCTCGAGCACCGAACGAAGACACTCCAGGAGGAGCTTGTTTCCTAGGATACAGGACTATCCTCCGAGTCAGTGGGAGAGGATGGTTAGACACTGGAGGAGCCAGGAGTTCGAGATAAAATTTCTAACTTTTAAATTTTTTAATACGCTTAAAGTTTTATTTAAATATTTTTTAAATATTTATTATTTATTTGAATACTTATTAGGCTACCTTCCGTCAGAATCGGAAGAACCATGCAGCCTAGGAGTATACGCACACTCTAGGCCGCGAGTCTATGGCCAGTCGTGTGCATAGAGAGGTAATTAATTCTAAATCTTACTAGATAAATTAAATTCATATTTTTTATCATCTTTCTGATAAATTTATTCTTTGTTATAGCTGATGAGAGATGGAGTGATGCCCAGCCGTAGCGAGATCTTTCGATCCAGCCGCATGGACAAGATGGGCAGGCCGATGAACGCTGCGATCGGGCGTATTTTTGTAAGTATTAAATATATTAGTATATATGATTAGTATTATAGTATTTTTTATAAAATTTTATTTTAATTTATAATTATAGGATCAGTTAGATGCGCTTACGAGCGAGTGATACCTCTGGGCCCTATGACCATTTGTCTCAGGTCTTGAGGCTCGAGCACTCTGAAGGATCTGTAGGCTGAACATATGTCGATGAGCTACTGAGGCAAGCATCTTCTCACAGACTTTCGATGTCGTCGGCCGGGAGGAACTTGAGGAGGCATTGGCATGGGCAAATCATACTGCGATGCAGGCAGATCGTGTTGAGGAGCGTGCATCTCATCTAGAGAGCATCGTGAGAGACATGATGTCGATGCTCAGTGTGCGTTTTGGAGTTACGGGCTTCGAGGATATGTTGGCCCGCATTCCAGCTCCAGCTCCGATTCCGGCTCCAGCTCCAACTTCGGCTCCAACTCCGACTTCCGATGACGACGACGACGTAGATTTAAGAGACTTTTGATGTATTTTATTTTTTTGAAAAATATTATAATAAATTTTATTTGATAATAAAATTTTAGCATTTCAGAATAATTTTTGTGTTTATTATATTTTCTTATGTTATATATCTATATTTATCAGATAAAATATATAAAAAAATAAAAATTTTATTTTTTTTAATTATTTAAGATCTACGACAGCGATTTTATAACCGCTGCCATATCCGTGCCAACCGCTGCCATAGATCCGGTGCCAACCGCTATACTAGATCTATAGCAGCGGTTAAGAAACCGCTGCTATGGATTACCTATGATAGCGGTTACATAACCGCTGTCATAAATATTCTATAGCAGTGGTTACGATAGGTCGATCTATTACAGCGGTTTATAAATCGCGGCAATAGGCTATCTATGACAACGGTTCTAACAATCGCTGTAACCGCTGCCATAGGTAATCTATAGCAGTGGTTACGATAGGTCGATCTATTACAGCGGTTTATAAACCGCTGCAATAGGCTATCTATGACAGCGGTTCTAACAACCGCTGCAACAACCACTGCCATAGAGCTACGGTGACGACCGTAGTAGCAGCAGTTAGAAAATCGCTGCCATAACTTATGACAGCAATTTTTTGAGCTACGGCAGTAGTTACAAACCGCTGTCGTAGTCCTTTTTTATAGTAGTGTCTAGAGACTGCAACATAGAGTTGGCCATGGCTTCATTGTCACAAATCAATATTCTCAATTCTCGTTTGCTTCGAACTCCAGAGGCTGCAACATAAAGTTGGCCACGGCTAAACACTAATCTTCAAAGATACAATCCAACATTTGAAAGCGATTGTCCCCGACTCTTGTTGATTGTCGTAGCAAAGCAAATAGCTAAAGGATATTATTGCCTGTGCTGAAATTTAAATGGCAGCCTTGAATCTGAAAGAGTTAAGACCATCCTTGGGATGAATACCTTGTGGCCTATATTGCTCCTAGAGATAACTTTGCTTTCTAATACATGATCATCCAGCTGAGTTATTATCAATCTGGTTCCATTGCACAAGCCAGATGACTGGTCCATGTTTCTAAGCAATATCACCGGATCGAACACCAATCTTCAATGTTAGTACATGGGTTGGAAGACCAGAACACCGGATACTATTTAAGAACTCAAGCGTATATAGATCTTCCTGACCAAATGCATAAGCATCTGCCTTGTGGATGGTATCAAAACTCAGGTACGCCTAATCTTCCCCAGGCAATAAAGAAAGCCTTATACACAATATCTTATCTACTTTCTTTTGGAATGACCAGCAAAATTTGTCTGAAGTCACCTCCAAATACCATAACTTTGCCGCCAAAAGGTTGCTCCAATTAAGCCTGATAGATTAGAAAACCTGAGAACATCTCTCAAAGTCCTATCTAAGGCCTCAAAATAATATTTGTGAGACATAGGAGCTTCGTCCTAAATTATTAGTTTTGTCTTACTTGACAATTCAGCTGAAGCACTTCCTTGTTTAATGTTGCAAGTGGAGTCTTCATTTATATTCAAAGAAATTCTAAATCTAGAATGGGCAGTTCTGCTACCAGGCAACAAAAGTGATGCTATATATTCCACTTGATGTGTCCATAAGCACGATTTATCCCTTAGATCTTAGAGTAGCAGATATGGTTCTATACACAAATATTTTTCCTGTGCCACCATATCCATACACAAAGAACACACCTCCATTATTTCTTGAAACAGCATCCAATATACTTTCATAAACTTTCTTCTATTCATCATTGAGACAACAAATAAGACTGCAATGTTCTCTAGCTAGAACAATTCTGTTATAAGATAGCTCATCTTGGATGAGTTTGCTATGGTTTTCCAAAATATTCCCTTCATTAGAAAAAGACATTGAAGGAAAATCTCTAAGACCCTTCCCATTGTTGCGCAACAGCTTTTCTAAAGTATAATCTTTCAACCGTTCATCATTAAGTATTAAAACTGCACATTCAAGATGAAAAAAAATGTATAAACATGTTATTTGAATCATATATGATACAAAGAATATAGTCATGACATAAAGATAAAATTAGAGGAAATTGATTTTGTGTACCTTCATTTTGAAACAATCTTCTTTGGTTATATAGTATATCTTCACTTAAGAGCTTCCAACATTTTTTCCAAACAAACTCAGGTCTTGAAAGACTGTTTCTAAACAATAATGTAGTAAAAAGACTTCTCAAGTAAAAGCCAGAATTCCATGAACTTGCTTCTATTATGCCATCAATGTACTCTCTATTATCATCCAACAATCTCAATGCATAACATGCATCCTTGGAAGAATAGTATTAAATACCTTTAACTTTCATAATGTCCTCATAAGATTTGGGATCTTTTGCAATATTTAGTAAGATTCTGAAGTAGTACTTCTCTCCAGTATCTGGTGGGACATAAAATGGCCTTCCGATTGGAAAACCACATTGCCTTAGAAACCATTCTTCCAACTGAGGTTTATATACAAACTTTGTTGGAAATTCTGCATAAGTCAATTGTCTAGCCTCATTTTTTTTATTTGCCTCCATCCAAGCCAAGAACATTACCTTCTTCTTTCCACTTGTATTTACAATAGAATCAATTGGCTCATCATCTCGAAACACTATCAATTGATCATCAGAAAGATGAAAAGATAACCTTTTAACAAGAGAATCTCTGTAATGGATATCAAATCCAAAAATCCACCAAATGGCTTCACATGCTGATATATACTTACAATTATAATACATGTTGATTTTGTCTTTATTTTCTTCTAATTTGGAATTGCCATGTATTTGATAAAAAGATGCAGTCGCTCGATCATGATCTCTATTAACATATTTAAATAAGTACTTGATTGATTTTGATTGATTGTACCATTCAATATTTATATGAGCATAATTCTTTAGCAGAAGCCTTGGGTTACATGGAACCATATATTTGTTGTCCAGAAGAACACCATTCTTTTCAAAACAATGTCCATTATCTCATCTTCTATTGACAGGATATCCATCTTCACCAACAGTTGTTGTCTTATTGAGATTCTTTGGATAATGTTTTGAACATTTTCCAGCCTTCATGCATAGAGACTGTGTATTAGCCACACCATACGAACCATGCATCATGAAATCCTTGACAACTTCACATAATTTAGGATTTGTTTCTTGATTAGGAATTTTAGCAGAAATGATTCTATCAATTTGTTCACCTAGAGGTATCTTATCCTCGGGATGCAAGAATAATAAAATGTGTGCATGCGGTAATCCATACTTTTGACACTCTACCGTGTATATCACTGCATTAGCAAAGGGCCAATGATTAAGATTAATAATATGAAGGTAGGCAACAATGCAATAATTTAGCCAATGCAAACTTTTTTTTAATGATAATATAGTGCATTTTTTAATAAAAAAGATATTTTTTATTTTATTAAAAAATTATAGACAATGCAATGCAAATATGTTGAATTAATTCTTATTTTATAAAATGATGCATTAATTTTATTTTATTTAATATATATTAATATAATATTTCATATATTTAATCATGTATGTAGAAAAGAAAATGATAAGACCTATGCATCCCTAAAATAATTACACATAATAAGTGATATATTTTTTATTTTTTTAGAAAAGAAAAAGTGCTTAATAGAATTCTTAGTCAATGTCTTTTTAGATAAAATAAACCTTTTAGCTTTTTACAAATACAATATAAAATAATATGTTAAAATAAATATACTCATAAAGAAAAAATATTGCAAGTCGATATGTACTAGCTTTAACTCTACCAAATACTTTGTTTTGTCTCAGATCTCTTATCATCTGATCAAGTTTTATTTTAAAAACCCTACAAATGATGTCTAGCCGATCTTCTAGCCTTGGCCTTTTTTACTTTGTGATCTTATGATTTCTAGCCACTTTGAATTGCATGTGAAAGTGATAAATAGATCAGGATATCTCACCCACTTGCATATTGTCATAGCATTTTGATAATTTTAAATCATGTATCATGCACCTTCAATAAAGGATGAAGGAAGTATCGCATGCTTTCTTTTTGAAGAGGGATTTGTTTCACCTCTTAAAATAGCTCCTGTCAGTCCCTTGTAAAGTTCTGCTTTGAACTCTTTTTGATGAGAATGAATATATTACAATCTTTGTGATTCAATCATTGTATAAGCATCAACCAAAAATTGTTAGAACAATTTTCTAGATGACAATATAGTTCCAACTTCACCACTTCTGTCTTGAATCCTAAAAGCAAAATACTCTCTCATGCTTAATCTTGTTCTTTTTCTTGTAGAATTGCATTTGGAATCCCTTAGAGGGATCTCATCTCTGTATCCATCTTCTCCATAAGGAAATAATAATGGGTATTGCAATCTTAAATAAATAGGATGTAACTCATTTATACGTTGAAGAAGACCAGTCTGTGTCTTTATTATGATATCTCTTTCAGCATTTTCAGATCCTATATCTCCAATTATAAGAGCTGCTACTTCAGTTGATGTAAGAAAATAATATCTCCTTCCATCAAACCCTCTTTTTTTAATCAATCTAAGTTTAATATGATTGAAATCTTCTTGGTTGAACCTATCTCTAACCATCTTGAATGCTTTTGTTAAGACATTGTTCTCATCAAGCATTACTTTTAGATCTTCAACAATTTAAGGATCAAGTGGATCAGTTGTACTCCTTGAACTACACATAGAAAATATAGAAAAAATATAAGATAACTTATATGAGATATCATTACTCAAAGAAAACTCACAACAGAGAATAAGAACCATATAACCAATGGTAGCTCCGATGTACTAACCTAAAAGTATTCATTCGATTTTAGACTTTATTATCAGTGTCATAAATGTACAATTATGCAAACTTAGGAGTTATTCCTCATTGTGGAAGCAAACTTTCCAACATGTGATAGTTTTGACCATGCAATTTATATACATAGGATCCTGTTCCCTTATTCACGAATGAGTCAATTTTGTCGCCCATTGACGTGAAAGAAAACATTATATTATATGCTCGAATATTTTCAATAAAATGCTTGCTCTTTGCATGTCTATTATTTATGAGATCACTTAGCAATGGCGGAGGATCTGTCATTAGCGGTATAGTAACTTTTCTTTGTCCACAACATAGACAAAATCTTGGTTTTCTTGCATTCTGGCTTTTTCTTGCTCTTTCATCATACCACATCAATGCTCCACAAAATTCGCAACACCAATTCTGATCCCCAATGTCCCAGTGTTCTTGATTTAATTATATAATAGATTAGTAGATATTTAAAAGTTTTAAGAACATATAAATCATCAAGGCTAAGTGTATTAACAACTACATACATACCTTCAACTATTGAAGTGCCATAGTTTTCATCACAATCAATAGTAGGATTCATGCCTGCAGAATTTTTAAATGTAAATTTAATCACATAAGATGCAAAGGTTGAGTTGCGGATAACAAAATCATGATTTCAAATATTGCCAAGTTTATCTTTATACCTTCAACTGTCAAATTGCAATTGTTTTCATGAGAAATAGTAAAAGGATTCATGCCTGGATATCACAAACACCAAATTTGATACTTCATAGTTGAAAATATGTTGGATGATATGTGAAAAAATTCTTGAGACTATAATATCAATAAAATATCTTTTTCATACCTTCTATATTCATGATATTGTGTGCCTCTACTGAATCATATTTATTTTGAGACCCTGCTTATCAATAAAAAAGAATGAATAAAATTAAAATTATATTAAAATTGTAAATGCACACCAAAATAATTTCAAAATGCCATATAAAAGGAAATAGAAAGAGTATCATTTAAATCCATGCTAATATCTCCATCAATCGAAATCAATTCATTAACCTCGATATTTTCTTTGCCAATGGAGGACTCTCAATTTTGAGTAATACTATTAAATGTTAAATATCTAAGAATCCTACTATTTTGCATTATGTGCTTCCTAGCACTCCTCAACTGACTTAGTTGACATTGAGAACTTGCTTCATACGTATGAATGTTTGTCAAGATTGGATTTTCTGTTCTTCCATGTGAAAAAAAAGGAGTCTGTTGGTGCAAAATCTGATTGACGTCGAATCAAGCTGAAGTTGAGGAAGAAGAGGTCACCATCGGTGATCTATAAAATAAAGTCCCATTCGAAGTCGGTGGTGATGGCTCCGATAGGACCCTCCGATGATCAAGTCAACTCTTCTGGCCAATAGAAATGAAGTGCTAAAGAAAGAACTCCGCAGAGTTTTGGAAAGAAAAAGAGAGCTTAGAAAAAATGTATCTGAGAATCTCTTTTCATAGATGGAGTCTGTAGCAGACTGATAGTAACGACCATAACCGTCCGATAGTGGACCGCTCAGAGCCACATAAAATTTGTTACGAAGAAAGACACCACCTATAGTAGACTGATAGTGACAGTCGTAACCATCCGATAATGGATCGCTTGGAGCCACGTGGAGTTTGTTATGGAGAGAGGTGTCCGTTATCGTGATGTGCCCGTTCATCGAGATTTAATAATCGAAATTCGGAAGAAGCAGACGTTGGTTGGTGAAGAACTTTGACATACATCAATTTCAGAGAAGTTCGAACTCCTAAAGAAAATACGGCTAGAAAAAATCATCCGAAAAGAATGCTAGTTGAAATCTGAAAGTAATCTACTAGAGGAATCCGGATGAAGTTCGACTGATAGAGAAGTCTAGAAGGAGTCAGACTGATGGAGAAGTTTGAAAAGAGTCTGACTAATGGAGAAGTTCGACTGAAGAAGAAGTCTGAAAGAAGTTCAGTTGAAGAAGAAGTCCGAAAGAAGTTCGACCACTGGAGGAGTTCGAAAGGAGTTCGACCGCTGGAGAAGTTCGGAAGGGATTCAACCGCTGGAGAAGTTTGACTACTGAAGAAGTTCGAGAGGGATTCAACCGCTGGAGGAGTTCGACTGCTGGAGGAGTTCGGAAGGGATTCGGCTGTTGGAAGAGTTCGACTGCTGAAGGAGTTCGGGAGGGATTCGACCGTTGGAGGAGTTCGGCTGCTGAAGGAGTTCGACTGTTGAAGAAGTTCGAGAGGAGTTCGATTGCTGAAAAAAAAAATTTTTGATCGAAGTTCTTCTGTGATTATCAGTTATATTAGGCTAAGCATCAGACTAGACTTCAACGAAAGTAAAATTTATCTCCAACACTAGTTTTTCCACTTTCGAGTTCAAAATTTAAAGGAAGGGAGTACAAAAAAGATGACTGTTGAAGTTCTTTTTCGAACTTTACATCCATTGAGATTGAAGCTTGGAGGAGATCTTTTCTTCTGTTGAAGTTGAAGCTTAGGAGTTATCTTATCTTCGATTGAAGTTGAAGCTTGAAAGAGATCTTATCTTCCATGGAGGTTAAGAGAGATCTTATTTTCTTTTGAAGTTGAAGCTCGGGGAAGATCTTATCTTTGATTGAAGTTGAAGTTTGGAAGAGATCTTATCTCCCGTGGAGGTTGAGAGAGATCTTATCTTTTTTTGAAGTTGAAGCTTGAGAGAGATCTTATCTCCAATCGAGGTTGAAGGAGATCCTATCTCCTATTAAAATTGAAGCTCGAGGGAGATTTTATCTCCAACCAAGATTGAAGAAGATCTTATCTCCTATTGAAGTTGAAGTTCGAAAGAAATCTTATCTTCCATTGAGGTTGAGAGAGATCTTATCTTCTTTTGAAGTTGAAGCTTGGGAAAGATCTTATCTTCAGTCGAAGTTGAAGCTCAAAAAAATTCTATCGGTGCAAAATCTGATTGATGCCGAATTGAGCTGGAGTTGAGAAAGAAGAGGTTGCCGTCGGTGATCTACAAAATAAAATTCCATCCAGAGTCGGTGGTGGTGGCTTTGGTAGGATCCTTCGACGATCAAGTCAGTTCTTCTGACCAACAGAAATGGAGTGCTCAAAAAAGAACTCCGCAGAATTTTGGCAAGGAGAAAAAAGCTTAAAAAAAACGTATCTGGAGGATCTCTTTTTATAGATGAAGCCTGTAGCAGACTAATAGTGATAATCATAATCGTTCGATAGTGGGCTGCTCGGAGCCACGTAAAATTTAATACGGAGAGAGACATCGTCTGTAGTAGACTGATAGTGATAGTCGTAACCATCCAGTAATGGATCGCTCGGGGCAATGTGGAGTTTGTTACGACGAGAGGTATTCATTGTTTTGATGTGCCCATTTGTCGAGATTTAATAGTCAAAGCTTGAAGAAAGCAGATGTTAGTTGGTGAAGAGCTTTGACATACATCAATTTCAGAGGAGTTCGGACTCCTAAAGAAAATATGGCTAGAGGGGATTATCCAGGAGGAATGCTAGTTGAAATCTGAAAGTAATTCGCTGGAGGAATCTGAATGAAGTTCGACTGATGAAGAAGTTTACAAGAAGTTCAACTGATGGAGAAGTCCGAAAGAAGTCCGACTGATGGAGAAGTTCGGTTGAAGAAGAAGTCTGAAAGAAGTTCAATTGAAGAAGAAGTCCGAAAGAAGTTCGACCGCTGGAGGAGTCCGGAAGGGGTTCGACCGTTGGAGGAGTTTGACTACTGAAGAAGTTTGGGGGGGTTCGATCACTGAAGAAGTTCGGCTGCTGAAGGAGTTTGACTGCTGGAGGAGTTCGAAAGGGATTTGACTGTTGAAGGGGTTCAGAAGGGGTTCGACCACTGGAGAAAGAATTTTCGATCGAAGCTCTTTCGTGATTATCAGTTACATTAGGCTGAGCATCAGACTGAACTTCGACGAGAGTGAGGTTTATCCCTAACATAGTCTATCATAGAATGTTTTGCAACCCTATTGTTGGTGCAAAATCCGATCGACATCGGATCGAGCTGGTGTTGAGGAAGAAGAGGTCACCATCGATGACCTATAAAATAAAGTCCCATCCGAAGTTGGAGGTGGTGGCTCCGGCAAGATCCTCCGACGATCAAGTTAGCTTTTCTGACTAACAGAAATGGAGTGCTCAGAAAAGAGTTCAACAGAGTTTTGGGAAGGAAAATAGAGCTTAGAGAAAATGTATCTAGAGGGCCTCTTTTGTAGATGAAGTATGGAGTTGATAGTGACAGCCATAGCTATTTGGTAGCTGACCGCTCGGGACTGCATGAGAGGGGCGCTACTTGTAGTAGACTGATAGTGACAACCATAGCTGTCTGATAGCTGATCGCTCGAGGCAATATGAGAGGGGCGTCGCCTATAGCTGACTGATAATGACAGCCATAGCTGTCCGGTACTGAGCCATTTGGAGCCACATTGAGGGATGAAGAGCATTGACGTATGTCAATTCTAGAGGAATTCGAACTCTTAAAGAAAATACGACTAGAGAAGATCATCTGGGAGGAATGCTACTTAAAATTTGAAAGTAATCTGCTGGAAAAATTCGGATGAAGTTCAATTGATGGAGAAGTCCAGAAGAAGTTTGACTGGTGGAGAAGTTCAGCTAAAGAAGAAGTTCGGAAGGAGTTTGGCTTTTGAAGGAATTCGACTAAAGAAAAAGTTTGAAAGGAGTTTGGCTGCTGGAGGAATCCGATTGAAGGAGAAGTTCGGAAGGAGTTGGGCTCCTGAAGGAGAAATTCGAAAGAAGTTCGGCTCTTGGAGGAATCCGATTGAAGAAGAAATCCTGAAAGGAGTTTGGCTCGGCTCCTAGAGGAATCTGATTGAAGTAGAGGTCCGAAAGGAGTTCGACTCTTGGAGGAATCCATCTAAAGGAGAAGTTTGAAAGGAGTTCGGCTCTCGGAGGAATTTGATTGAAGAAGAAATCCTGAAAGAAGTTTGACTTTTGGAGGAATTCGATTGAAGTAGAGGTCCGAAAGGAGTTTGGCTTCTGAAGGAATCCATCTAAAAGAAAAATCTGGAAGGAGTTCGACTTTCGGAGGAATCCATCTAAAGGAGAAGTCAAAAAGGAGTTTGGCTTTTGGAGGAATTTGACTGAAGAAGAAATTCGAAAGGAGTTCGACCGTTGAAGAAGTTCAGCTAGGGCTCGACTGCTGAAGAAGTTCGGCTAGGATTCGACCGCTGGAGAAGTTCGGCTGGGGTTCGATCGTTGAGTTTGATCGGCTGAAGAAGTTCGGCTAAGGTTCGGCTGCTGGAGGGATTTGGTTGGGGTCCGATCGCTGGAGAAGAATTTTTGATCGAAGCTCTTCGATGATTATCAATTGCATTAGGCTAAGCATCAGACTGGACTTCGATGGTAGCGGGATTTATTTTCAACAATAGTTTTTCCACTTTCAAGTTCAAAATTTGAAGGAAGGGAGTACAAAAAAAGTGACTGTCGAAGTCCTCTTCCGAGCTCTGCACCCATTCAGGTTGAAGCTCGGAGAAGATCTTATCTCCAGCCGAGGTTAAAGAAGATCTTATCTCCAATCGAGATTGAAGGAGATCTTATCTTCTGTTGAAGGGTTGGAGCTCGGAGGAGAGATTTCTCTCTCTCGGGGGAGATCTCATCTACAACTGAGGTTGAAGTTGAAGCTCGAGGAGATCTTATCTTCAGTCGAGGTTGAAGAAGATCTTATCTCCAGTCGATGTTGAAGTTGAGGCTCGGGAGAGATCTTATCTCTAGCCGAGGTTGAAGGAGATCTTATCTCCTATTGAGGTTGACGTTGAAGCTCGGAAAAGATCTTATCTCCAGTCGAGGTTGAAGGAGATCTTATTTTCTGTTGAGGTTGACGTTGAAGCTCCGAGAAGATCTTATCTCCAGTCGAGGTTGAAGAAGATCTTATTTTCTATTGAAAGATTTAGAGCTCGGGGGAGATCTTATCTCCAGTCGAGGTTGAAGAAGATCTTATCTCCTGTTGAGGTTGACGTTGAAGCTCGGGAGAGATCTTATCTCCAGTCAAGATTGAAGAAGATCTTATCTCCTATTGATGTTGACGTTGAAGTTAAAGCTCGGAGGAGATCTTATCTCCAGTCGAGGTTGAAGGAGATCTTATCTTCTGTTGAGGTTGGCGTTGAAGCTCGGGAGAGATCTTATCTCCAATCGAGATTGAAGAAGATCTTATCTCCTATTGAAGGGTTGGAGCTCAGGGGAGATCTTATCTCCAGCCGAGGTTGAAGGAGATCTTATCTTCTATTGATGTTGAAGCTCGAGAGAGATCTTATCTCCAATCGAGGTTGAAGGAGATCTTATCTCCTATTGATGTTGATGTTGAAGCTCGGGGAAGATCTTATCTCCAGTCGAGATTGAAGGAGATCTTATCTTCTATTGACATTGAAGCTTAGAAGAGATTTTATCTCCAATCGAGATTGAAAGACTTCGACTTGCTCATGTTAAGACGAGGTTCTCCTCTTGTTCCTAACATGGCCATTATTGATTGCTTCTTTCCTATCATCACATAGTTTTTGCACCAAGAAATAATAATATTGAAATGGAAGAATTTTATTGAAGAAAAATTACTGATAGTACATTCTCAGATTTTCTGAATTTCAAAGTTGTGGAAGCGTTGTTCCTCCGAGCTCCTTCAAATGATAAGTTTCTGACCGAACGATCTCCTCTATTTCATATTGGCCTTCTCAATTTGGGGCAAGCTTCCCCTGGCTTTGAGACTGAGGGATGGTGGCTCGTCGAAGCACTAAGTCTTTCAAAGAAACCTTCAAATTGAAGGATGAGGAAGCCGCAGGAGAGTGGCAGACGGACGAATCTAATAAACCCGCAGCTAATGGAGGGCCGAATAAAGTTCGACCATGCTCATGGGCTCTTTTCGAGCGCAAGCGAGCTCGAACTCCTCCTCGAGCTCATCGTTAAAGAAGCTCCAACAAAAAGACACGAAGAAGTTCTTCCTCCAAAAGATTTCATAACTACGCCCCCCTCAATGTTCCAAAAATGTAAGTATTAATGGAGATCAAAGAGCAACTCTTGAGGTCAGAAAGGATGTGCACTCATCCTGGCAAGTGCAATTCTAACAATACTATCTCTACCATCATGACCATGGTCATGATACTGAAGAATGCATTCAGCTCCAAGATGAGATCGAGGAGCTCATCAAGAGAGGTTGGCTGGGTCGATTCCTCAGACGCCAGTCTAAAGCGAGAGAAGATCGATCGAGGGCACTACCATAGCCTGAATCATCAAGAAGGAAGGAACAATAAAGAGATCGACCACCTCTCGGCATCATCAACACTATCTCTATGGGATTTCTTGAGAAGAGGCCAGCAGCTCTAGGGGATCAGTGAAAAGACGGAGGGCTAAAGAATCCATAACCTTCATTGAGGTAGATGCACGGAGAGTACAGTTCTTGCACAATAATGCGGTTGTAATCTCTTTAAATATAGCGGACTATGATGTACGTCGCATCCTAATTGATAATAAAAGTTCGGTTGACGTCTTGTTTTATGATGCTTTCTCCAAAATGTCAAAATCTAATAGTTAATTTGGACCAATAAACTCCTTTCTAATAGGCTTCACTGCTGCTGCAATACCAGTTGAAGGTGTAATGACTCTAGCTGTGGTTGCCGGACAATATCCAAAATAATTTGGAGCGCAGGTGGATTTTTTAATAGTAAAAGCTTCCTCCACTTACAACGTAATTCTTGGCCTACCTGATTTAAATGCACTTTGGACTGTGGTGTCCACTTATTATTTGAAGATGAAGTTTTCGATAAATTACGAGATTGGAGAGGTCAGGAGAGATCAAGCTCTGGCAAGGCACTGCTACTCAATTGCCCTACGAAAGGAAGCACAGTCCGACTCTTATCCTGTTGATGGACTAGATGTTCGTGATGACTTTATCGAAGAACAGGACGAGCCCATAGAAGATCTTGTGACCATCCTCCTGAATGACAAAAATGCGGAGCATATGGTATAAATTGGCTTCAATCTGGAGATGAAGTTTGAGAGCAGCTCATCGTCTTCTTACGGAGGAATGTCGATGTCTTCAGCTAGGTTTTGGTGGATATGCCTGGGATTGATGCCGAGGTTATGGAATATCGATTGACCATTGACCCCAAGCACTAATTAGTGAAAGAAATAGTTTGAGGCCATGTACCAAAAAGGCAAAAGGTAATAGCAGAAGAAGTTGACAAGTTTCTCAATGCCGAATTTATCCAAAAAGTCAGCTATCCGACTTGGGTCTCTAACGTAGTCCTGGTTAAGAGAGCCAATGATAAGTGGAGAATGTGCATCGATTTTAAAAAGCTTAACAAGATCTATCCAAAAGATAGCTATCCTTTATCCAGAATCGATCAACTGATGGATGCGACTTCAGGCTATGAGCTCCTCACATTCATGGATGCCTTCTCTGGCTACAACTAAATTTGGATGGCACCGAAGGATGAGAAGAAGACTATTTTTATTACTAACCATGGCCTTTACTATTATAGGATCATTTCCTTCGAGCTTAAAAATGCAAGTGCGACTTATCAATGCTTAGTTAATAAAATCTTCAAGGAGCATATCGGTCGCAATATGAAGGTTCACATCGACGACATGCTGGTCAAAAGTCAAAAAACTATCAATCATGTCGCCGACCTTGAAGAGACTTTCAATACATTCAGAAAATATAAGATGAAGCTGAACCCAATCAAGTATGCTTTTGGGGTAGCCTTAGAAAAATTTTTAGGATTCATGATCTCGAGACGAGGGATCGAGGCCAATTCGGAGAAAATTTGAGCTATCCAGGAGATGACCGCTCTGAAGTCCATCAAGAAAGTTTAGTGCCTGACCAAAAAGATGGCATCTTTGAATCATTTTATCTTTAGATCGATCGAATGCTGCATGCCCTTCTTTCAAATTCTCAGAAAGTCGAAAGATTTTTATTGGACTCAAGAATGCCAAAAGGCATTCGATGAGCTCAAGAACTACCTTGGCTCACCCCCTTACTAGCCAAATCCGAATCCGGAGAGGGGCTATTTCTCTACCTTATACTCTCTCCTACGATGCTAACGATAGTCTTGGTCAAAGAAAAAGCAAAAGTACAGTGATCAATCTACTACATAAGTCGGATCCTAAGGAATGCCGAGACTAGATATATAAAGTTGAAAAAATTGACTTATGCTCTTTTAATTACAGTAAGAAGACTTCGACTTTACTTCCAGGGACATGCTATAACGCTCCTCACTGATCAGTCGATCAGAGCAATCCTTCATCAAGTGGATGCTTCTGAAATAATTGAAAAATGGATCATTGAATTAATGAAATTCGACATCAACTACCAACCTCGGCCAGTAATCAAGGCTTAGGCACTGACTGACTTCATAGTTGAATGCACCATTCCAGATGAAGCCGAGCCTGAACGGAATAGAACCAACATCCCGTGGTTGCAACCGAGCCTTTCCGAAGAAAGTGATGACCTTTTTGAATATTTTTAGGCTTTGTACGTGGATGGTTCGTCCAACTCCACTAGAGTAGGTGCGGGGTTAGTCTTAGTCAACTCTGAGGGAGTCATCATCAAGTACGCATTACGCTTCAAATTTTCTGCAACTAATAATGAGATCGAATATGAAATGCAGATCGTCGGATTAAAAATAGCAAAAGAATTAAAAGTAGATCGGCTTCAAGTCTATAATGATTTTTAATTAATGATCGGCCAAGTTAGTGGCAACTATAAAGCACGAGATAAAAGTATGATAAAATATCTTGAGAAAGTAAAGGATTTGACTCTGACCTTTGACAGTTTTGGCATTCGATAAATTCCGAGGGTAGAAAATATGAGAGCTGATCTTCTCTCTAAATTAGCCACTTCAGCCTCAGTTGAACTATCCAAAGAAATATTTTTTGAAACTCTAAAATATCCAAGCTCAGAGAAATCACAGCTCGTTATGCAGACGGAGCTCGAGCCGAGCTAGATTGACCTGTTAGTTGCCTATCTCAAAGAGAAAGTTCTTCCTCATAATTCGAAAGAAGCTCAAAAATTCAGGAATCAAGTCTTTCAATACATTTTGTATGAGGATAAGTTGTATAAAAGATCATATTCGCAACCGTTGTTGAGGTATCTTCGACCTTCAGAGATCAACTTTACATTATGAGAAGTGCATGAAAGAATTTGTGAAAGTCATATAGGAGCCAGATCCCTATCACAAAAACTACTTTGACAAAGATACTTGGCCGACCTTATATCATGATTTTATGAAGTACGTCAAGAAATATGACCACTGTCAGAGAAATGTAAATATATAAAGACAGCCGACCTCCGAGCTTACTCCACTAAGCATACGTTGGTCATTTGCATAGTGAGGAATGGATATA
The DNA here is from genome assembly GCA_006176705.1 of Cocos nucifera. Taxonomy (NCBI): domain Eukaryota; kingdom Viridiplantae; phylum Streptophyta; class Magnoliopsida; order Arecales; family Arecaceae; genus Cocos; species Cocos nucifera. The sequence continues at coordinate 566,117 of QRFJ01000030.1, forward strand.
TTTGGCCCTTTTTCAACGACATCCAAATAATGAAAGTTTCTTCTAGTTGCGATCGACTACTTCACCAAATGAATCGAAGTCAAATCACTAGCAAAAATTACTGAGAATAAGGTACAGAACTTCGTCTGAAAGTCAATCGTCTGTCAGTTTGGTCTGTCCTGAACTCTCATAACAGATAATAGGCGATAGTTTGCTGGAATGAGATTCACTAAGTTCTATGAAGATCTAAATATCTCCCATCACTTCATGTTGGTAGCTCACCCATAGGCAAATGGGGAAGCTGAGATGACCAACCGAATCCTATTATAAGGCATCAAGATAAGGCTCGACAGAGCAAAGATGATCTGGGTAGACGAACTTTACCATATCCTCTAGGCGTATCAAACTATTCAAAGACTATCGACTGAAGAAACACCATTCATCTTAGCCTTTGGAATGGAGATAGTCATCCCAATCGAGCTTAAACTTTCATTTGTGTGGGTCGTGATCTTCAATGAGCAGCATAACTAACAGGACCTCAGAATCAACCTCGATCTATTGGAAGAGAAAAGAAAGAAAACCTAGGTTCGAATGGTGGCCTACAGGCGAAGGATTGTCCGATACTTTAACTCCAGAGTCAGAAGTAAAATATTTAAAGTGGAGGACTTGGTGCTTCGATGAGTCGCCATCTCTCAGCCTCAGAGCCAGAAAAAGTTCACTCCAAATTAGAAGGATCCGTATGAAATAGAGGAGGTCGTTCGGTCTGAAACTTATCGTCTGAAGGAGCTCGAAAGAATAACGCTCCCACGACCTTGGAATTCAGAAAATTTGAGAATGTACTATCAGTAATTTTTCTTCAATAAAACTCCTTCATTTTAACATTATTTTTTGGTACAAAAACTATGTGATAACATGAAAGAAGCAATCAAAAATAGCCATGTCAACCTCGGCAAATCGAAGACCTCATTCATTTTAGACAAGATGAGGGGAGAGGACCTGACAATGGTCCTTATGTGCCTCTACAGTCCATTAGAAATAGGACGAGAATCTCGTCCTAACGTGAGCAAAATCGAAGACCTTATTTATTTTAGACGAGATGAGGGAAGAGACTCCGAATAGTGGCCCTTAAGTTTTCCTATAGTCCGTTAGGAATAGGAGGAGAACCTCATCCTAACGTGAGCAAAATCGAAGACCTCGTTCATTTTAAACGAGATAAGGGAAGAGGTCCTGACAATAGCCCTTATGTATCCCGATAGTCCATTAGGAATAGGAAGAAAACCTTGTCCTAACGTGAGTAAAATCAAAAGCCTCATTTATTTTAGATGAGATGAGGGGAGAGGTCCTAACAACGATCCTTATGTACTCTTACAGTCCGTTAGGAATAGGAGAAAAACCTCATCTTAACGTGAGCAAAGTCAAAGACCTCGTTCATTTTAGACGAGATGAGAGGAGAGACCTCGACAAGATCTCCTTCAATTTTAATAGGAGATAAGATCTCCTTCAACCTCGGCTAGAGATAAGATCTCCTTCGAGCTTCAACTTTAACAGGAGATAAGATATCCTTCAACCTCGGCTAAAGATAAGATCTCCCCTGAGCTTCAACTTTAATAGAAGATAGGATCTACTTCAACCTTGGCAGGAGATAAAATATCTTCCAAGCTTCAACCTCAACGAGTACAGAGCTCGAAAAAGAACTTCGACAGTCATCTTTTTTGTACTTTCTTTCTTCGAATTTCGAACTCGAGAGTGGAGAAACTATTGTTGAGAATAAATCCCGCTTCCATCAAAGTTTAGTCTGATACTTAGCCTAATATAACTGATAATCATGGAAGAGCTTCGATCAAAAATTCTTCCTCCAGCGGTCGAACTCCTTCCGGACTTCTCCTTCAATCGAATTTCTACATGAGCCAAACTTCCTTCGAACTTCTCCTTCAGTCAAACTTCATCTGAATTCCTCCAGCGGATTACTTTCAGATTTCAAATAGTATTCCTCCCAGATGATCTCCTCTAGCCTTATTTTCTTTAGGAGTTCAAACTCCTTTGGAATTAATATACGTCAAAGTTCTTCACCAACCAACGTCTGCTTCATTCGGACTTCGACTATTAAATCTCAACGAACATGCGATCCCACTATTTAACGGTTATGATTGTCATTTATCAAGACGGTTATGACTATCATTTATCAGTCTGCTACAGACGACCCCACTATCGGATGGTTATGACTGTCATTTATCAGAACAGTTATGACTGACATTTATCAGTCTACTACAAGCGACCCCACTATCGGATAGTTATAACATGCTCTATCTATAAAAAAGGATCATCCAGATATGTTTTCTCTAAACTCTTTTCTCCTTCCCAAAATTCTACTGAATTCTTGTCTAAGTACTCTATTTCTATTGGTCAGAAGAGCTGACTTGATCATCGGAGGATCCTACTGAAGCCACCACCATCGACTCCGGACGAAACTTTATTTTGCAGATCATCAACGGCGATCTCTTCTTTTCTAACTCCAGTTTGATCCGACGTCAATTAGATTCTGCACCAATAGTGTCCATCAATTATTAGAATGGTTAAAGTTTCAAATTTGTAATATACAAAAAAAATTAAGTTACAACCGTTCACCAACTAAATAGTTGTCATCAGCCGAAGGATTTCATCAAAATGCTTGAACATGAAATCAAACCTTTATTCTCCATTGCTCCTTTAGAGGAGTGACATCATCGATGAAATCAAACCTTGAAGATATTTTTGTAAAACAAACAAAAAAGTTAAACAACCGCACATGAATTCTATCTGTTGGCAAATTGAAAATCAAATAAGCATTTAAAATCACCAAGTCCAAGATATTATTGCATTGACCTCAGATAAATATTGCTTCGATCAGCTTCTGTTATCTTTTCACCTTTCTCGTCATTGTATTTATGAACATGAACAAAATTCAACCATTACATTACATGTGGCGAACGGAGCTCGAGGTAATTATAATATGTATGGTGGAAAATGCATACCGTCAGCCATTGGTCTTTAATTTTTTAAATTAAAAAACAGCCATAATCAGCTTTCACATTCACTTGCTGTAGAGGGTGTATGTTTTGGCGGGAAAGAGGGCTAGGAGAAGCTGACATCTCGCAGCCATTGAATCCAGAAAGTACTGTTTTAGTTATATATAATAGATAATGGATGGATTATATAAATTAAATTAATTTTTTTAAAAAAAATTATTTATTTTAAATATTAATTTTAAAATAAAATTTAGTATTATAAATAAGAGTCCTTTAATATTATGACATAAACGATTAGATCAACTAAATTGATTAAGAAAGATATTTTATCAAATCTATATTATAGTAATTTTGGTATGTGCATCGATTATATTAAAAAAATAAATTAAAAATCATAAAAATTATGCCACTAGAAGTTCGTGATTTTTAGAATTGATACATACCGATATTTGTGGCTATTTTATACATTATTTTGAAAGATAAAAGTATTTCATCATCTTTATTGATAATTTCTCACTATGTTTTTCTGTTGCATGAAAAGTTTGAAGCTTTGGAAGTCCTTAAGTTGTACAAAACTGAAATAAAAAATCAATTAGATGAACAAATTAAGATTATAAGATTTGATAAAGATGGTGAATACTATGGCAAATATGATAAATCTGGCCATAATTCTAAATCTTTTGTCAATTTTTTTTGAACAATATGGTATTGTAGTACAGTGTACTATGCCAGAAATATTCTAATAAAATGGTATGGCTGAAAGGCATAATTGCATCTTAATGGACATGATGAGGAGTATGATTAGTAATTCTTCATTACTCTTAAATTTATGGAGAGAAACCTTAAAAATCGCTATATTTATCCTAAATTAGGTTTCTAATGAGGTCGTTCTTAAAACTTCTTTTGAGTTATGGATAGGTAGAAAATTAAGTTTAGAATATTTACATATTTAGGATTATCCTGCAGAGGCTCGATTATATAATCTACAAGAAAAAAAATTAGATCTTAGAACTGTTAGTTATTACTTTATAGAATATCCAGAAAGATTAAAAGATTTTAAATTTTATCATCCATCACACACCACTAAAATTATTGAAACTGGAACTATTAGATTTATTAAGGATGATGAAAATAGTGAAAGTGGTGAATCATGTAATACAGTGTTATAGAAAATAAGAAAATTTCTTTCTATTACAATAACATCTAAAGATATTCCATATGAACCTACTAAACTTAAAATTATAGAATATTAATAGATGATTGATACATTACTTTCCAAATAGACTGTTAATGAATCTGATCCGATTGAAAATAATCACAATAATGATACTAAATCTAAAATATTATAGAGTTCTACTATAATTAGAAGATCAACTATTTCAGATTATTATGTTGTTTACTTATAAGAATATGATTATGATATTGGAATAAAGGATGATCTAGTTCCATTTAAGGATACCATAAATAATAATAATTTTGAACTTTGGCTAGATGCCATGAAAGATAAGATGAAATCGATGAATAAAAATTAAATTTGAAAACTTATCGAATTGCTTGAAAGATTTAAGCCTATAAATTATAAATGAATTTTTAAGACCAAACAAGATTTTCAAGATAATATCGAAAGAAATAAGACTAGACTTGTAGCAAAGAGATTCACTCAAAAGAAGGGTATCAATTATCATAAAATTTTTTCTTCAATTTCTTAAAAGTATTCATTCAGAATCATTATGACATTAACAGCTTATTTTGATTTAGAGCTACATCAAATGAAAGTTAAAACTGCATTCTTGAATGGGGTTTTAAAGAAAGAGATGTATATAAAATAACCTAAAGGATTTTTAGTGCAACAAAATAAAAAGATGGTATGCAAATTAAAGAAATCCATATATGGTTTTAAACAAGCTTTCAGGCAATGATACTTAAAGTTTAATCATATCATTGCTTCATTCGGATTTAAGAAAAATATTATTGATCAATATATATATCTAAAAATAAATAAAAATAAGTTTATATTTTTTATTATATATATATGATATCTTACTAGCCAGCAATAATTTGGATCTCTTGTATGAAACTAATTTTTTTTTTGAATATTTTAATATAAAAGATATGAAAGACGTTTCTTATATTCTTGGTATAGAAATTCATCATAATAGAAATAAGAGGTTACTTGGTTTATCTCAAAAGAATTATATTATTAAATCCTAGAAAAGTTTGGAATGTCAAGCTACTCATCAAGTAAAGTACCAATTATTAATGATGATAAATTCAGTAAATTTTAGTATCTCGATAATAAGATTGAGATAAATCAGATAAATGATATATCTTATACATCTACAGTGGATAATCTAATATATCTCAAGTATGTACTCATCTTGATACCAATTTTACTTTAAAAATACTTAATAGATATCAAAGTGATCCAGGTGTGGACCACTAGAAAGCTATCAAAAAAGTGATGTGATATCTTTAGAAAATTAAAAACTACATGCTCATTTATGAGATGACTGATCAGTTAGAAGTGATCGATTATTCAAATGCAGATTATGCTGGTTACCTCGATAACAAAAAATCCACATCATGTTACATCTTCCTATTGACTGGTGGAGCAATCTCATGGAGGAGCATGAAATAGCATATTATTGCCTGCTCTACTATAGAAACTAAATATATAAGCTACTATGAGGCTTTCTCATATACTCTATGGTTGAGAAAATTCAGCTCAAGACTTGAAATTATAAATTTTATTTTCAAGCCATTGAGAATTTATTATAATAATTATACTGTAGTTTCATTCTCTAACTGTAGCAAGATGATCAATGCAAATAAGCATCAAGCATATTGATATTAAGTATCTTATGGTAAATGAGAGAATTAGTAATTATAGGTGTCTATTAATTTTATTAGTACTGCTTGTATGATAGCTGACCCTTTGATGAAAGATTTAGTGCCCAAAGTTTTCAAAAAGCATATAAAAGTTATGGACATTTATCACTAAAATATTTAATTTATAACAGACACTTATTTTAAATTTTTTTAATAATTTAGTGATTGCTATTACTTTTTTTAATTATTATTTATATATATTATAGTTGATTTTTATCAAAATTAAAATAAATAGAAGTATCATTTATATGATATAACAGTAAGATCATTATCATAGCAATTATGGTTTTTGATAGCCTATGTATTCTAGAATATAAGACTGAGATAAGTAAAAATTATTAATGTCATGATACATGATGAAAGTATATTAATTAAGATGTATAACCAGTATGATCTGCATTAACGATTTTTACTTAATGAAAGTATAAAAATTTTTCAAAGAATAGATAATTGAGCAAATTTTAAAAAATAAGTGCACACTCGTTAGCTCAATTTTAAAATTCTAATTCAAGGTTGTTGTTTAAAAAAAATAAAATATATTTTATTTATTTATAAATATATTAAAAAAATTAAAAAGTTAATTTTAAATGATAATTTAAGTCAAGTAGGAGAATATTGGATTTAACTCCTAATATAATCTAATTGTTACTTAGGATCTATTTGGCCAAGCTTTTGAGAGGAAAGAAGCTACTTATTTTAAAAAAAATACTTATTTTGAAAAAGTAGAATGTTTGGCCAATCTTATTTTAAAAAATAATTTACTTTTGAATGGTAGTAGAAGCAGTTTTTCTACTATGAAGAGGAAGCAAAAAATTGGAGCTTCTCCTTAAAAGCAAAAATAGATATAAAAAATTATTTTTTTAAAATATAAACATCGTTGCTCAAAATCATTATTTACCATAACTATCTTTATTTATTTTTACCTAATCCTTCCATTATTCTCATGCTACCTAACATCCTCATTATTTTTTATATTTTAATTAAATAAAAATAAAAAATTAATTAAAATTAATCATAATAAATATTTAAAATTATTTATCTATTTAAATAATATTAATTATAAAGTAAATCTCTTTTTTTATAATTTGATAGTCAAAAATATTTTTTTAAAAAAATTGTTAAATATAAACTACTTCTCAAATATTGATAAAAATACTTATTAAATGATTTTACCAATAGAAATTGCTGTCTCTTACAACACTTTTTCTTAAACTTTATTTAAAATAAAGTCATTTCAAAATAAGCTAATTTTTATAGTTTGGCCAAACAAATCTTTAGTTAAGTTTAACTTATTTGATTAAGTCCTGAATCAATTACAGAAAGCCTAATTAATTAAAAAATGATATTCCTAATAAGACTTAGGTCTTGTTTGGGATTGCTGTTGGCAATAAAGCTTTTAAAAAATAGAATTTTTGAAAGTAGAGTTTTTATAAAAAGCTGTTTACTATTTGGTAACTACATTTATAAAATGCTTTGAAACTTTAATATTTGTTTGGCAACTCAAATAAAAAAAATACTTTTGATATGATAAAATGATAATAAAAGATATTACATAATATGATATAATAAAAAATAATATTATATTATATAATATTATATTATATATTAAAATATTATTATATTATTTAATATTATTATCATATAATGTAACATAATAATATAATATAATATATTGGTTATAATCTAATATAATAATAAATTATAATATATAATATTATAATAATATAATATAATATAATATTATACTATATAAATATATAACATAATCTATTATACTATTATTATATTATAAAAATATAATTTAATATAATAATAACTAATAATATAATAATATTATTATATTATATTAATATTATTGGGGATAAATCCTGCTTCTGTCGAAGTCTATTCCGATGCTTAGCCTAATGCAACCAGTAGCCGCAGAAGAGCTTCAGCAGACGGGCTTTAGTCGAACCCCCAGCGATCGAGCTTCTTCTAACCCATTCAGCCGATCAAACTACTTAGCGGTCGAACTTCTTCTGACTCTCCAATCGTCGAGCTTCAGTCAGACTCCCGCAAGAGCCAAACTCTCTCCACGTCGTTACAGTCAGGCGCCTGCGGAAGCCGAATTCCCTCCAACGATCGAGCTTTTATAGAAGCCGAACTCCCTGCGGACTTCTCCAGCAGTCGAACTTCTACGAAAGCCGGACTCCCTACGAACTTCTTCAGCGGACGAGCTTCTCAATGGCCGAACTTTCATGAAAGTCGAACTTCTTATGATGGATTTCTGCAGACGATCCTGCTATGGTTACATGATAATAACGATCGGCATTTATCGAGTCAATAACGATCGACATTTATCAAGTCAATAACGATCGATATTGATCAGGACAGTTATGACAATCATTAATCAAGGTGGTTACAACAAGCTTCCTCTATAAAAAGGACCCTCCGGATATACTTATATCAGGTTCTAAAAAACCTTCTCTCCTCCTCTAAATTCTACCGAACTTCACACTGAGCACTCCTTTCCTATTGACTGGAGCTGAATTGATCATCGGAGGGTCCTGCTGGAGCCACCTCCCACCGACTTCGGATGGAATTTTATTTTGCAGGTCCCCGACGGTGACCCCATCTGCCTCCACTCCAGCAAATTTCGGCGACTACCAGATTCTACGTCAACAGATTGGCGCTAGAGGAAGGGCCCGACAATAATTTCTCTCTTAAAGAAAGTCGGGGTTTCCTTATTCTTAAAGGAGTGCTCGGCAACGATTTCTCTCTTCCCACTCTAGAAATTTTTTTTCCTCCTCTTTCGAATTCCTTTCTAAAAAGAAAAGATGCCCCCTAGGAGAGCCTCCATCCGACGATTGGCGGCCTCCGTGACCCGATCCCATTTGGGTCCGTCCGCTCTCGCTCCAGCCCCGGTGACCCAGGCTCGCTCTGTAGCCGCGGTAGACGCTGAGCAGTTCAACTTGTTCGTCCAGCAGGTTCGTGGCCTCACTAAGGTAGTTCAGATGATGTAGGCCATGCACCAGCAGGCCCCAGTACCAGCTCAACCGATGTGGGATTCTCCAAAGTCGTGTGGTCCAGTCCAAGGGCAATCGACATGGGCTACCCGACCTCCAATCCTCGGAAGAGGAAGGCAATGGAGGGAGAGCCCTTGCTTAGTCCGTCGCTCGACCCAGGGTGAAGCTTTGCACCCATTCAGCAAGAAGACCTTGGAGATCAAAGACCGCAAAGATTTTCTGGATCAAAGGCTCTTAGAAATGAGTCGACGAATCGAAGAACTCCATCACACTCCCTCCTCACGCGGTAATGACATCTGCACTGACCCTCCTTTTTCGTAGAAAATCATGCAGGAATCGATCCCGTCGAACTTCAAGCTCCCGCAATTTGAGAGCTACGATGGAACCACCGATCCGATCGACCACTTGAAAGCCTTCTGGATAATGATGCTGCTCCATGGCGCGTCAGATGCTATCTTGTGCTGGACTTTTCCCTCTACCCTTAAAGGGGTCGCTAGGAACTGGTACTCGGTGCTTAAGCCAAATACCATCTTATCGTTTGACCACATGAGTCAACAGTTCGCGGCCCACTTTGTCAGTAGTCGACGTCCGTGCCGAGGTTCGAAGTCCTTAATGGCCATCAGGCAGAAGGAGGGAGAATCCGTCCGAGCTTACATTATCTGATTTAATACTGCTGCACTAGAGGTCCGAAATTTGGATCAGTCAGTCGCCATGGCCGCTCTCAAGGGTGGCCTTCAGAAGAACGATCTACTGTTCTTTCTGAAAAAGAAGTATCCTAGAGACTTTGCCGACATGTTGGCTCGGGCCGAAAGTTATGCCCGGGCAGAGAAGGCCTTCGAGTCTAAGGATGACGAAGTCGGTGGCAAGCGATGAATCAGCGGGCCAGGCAGGCCCACCGAAGAAAGAAAGCAGACTGAAGCTCGACCGCATTCTCGGACTCCCCCTGGTTGCGGGCGAGTCCGGACTCCCCCTCAAGCTCAGAAGCGGGGAAGCCCTGACGGAAGGACACATCGAGGTTTTCCTCAGCACCGAAGTTCTCTCCGACGATGATGATTTCACAACTACACCCCCCCTTAACACTCCAAAGACTCAAGTATTGATGGAGATCCAGGAGCGACTTCCAAGACCAGAGAGAATGCATTTTCATCCTAGCAAGCGCAATCCCAACAAGTTCTGCCTTTACTATTGCGACCACGATCATGACACTGAGGAGTGCATCCAACTCTAGGACGAGATCGAAGAGCTCGTCAGGTGAGGCAGACTAAGCCGATTTCTTCAAAGACGGTCTGAGGAGAAGGAAGATCGGCCAAGAGCATTACCGCCAAGTGGGAAAAACCTGCAAGAAGATTAGCTACCCCTTGGCGTCATCAATACTATCTTAGGGGGACCTCAGCAAGGGGAGACCAGCAAATCCGAAGGATCGATGAAGAGGCGGAGGATCGTGGAGCCCGTGACCTTCACCGAGGAGGACGGTCAAGAAATCCAATTTTCACATAATGATGCGGTTATAATTTCTTTGAATATTGCTAACTACGATGTATGCCGCGTTCTGATAGATAATAAAAGCTCAGTCGATGTATTGTTTTACGATGCCTTCTTAAAAATGTCCCTATCCGACGATCGATTGGGATCGATGAATTCTCCGCTGGTAGGATTTGCTGGCAACGCCGTACCAATCGAAGGCATAATAACATTGACCGTAGCGGTAGGGCAGTGCCCGAAGCTGGCCAAAGCTCGAGTTGACTTCTTAGTCGTAAGGATCCCGTCCGCCTATAACGCGATCCTTGGCCGATCTGATCTAAATGCACTCCGAGCAGTATTGTCAACCTATTATTTGAAGATGAAGTTTTCGACGAGTCACGGGATCGGAGAAGTCAGAGGAAATCAGGCTCTGACGAGGTATTGCTACTCGATCGCCCTACATAAGAGAGATCAGCTCGATACTTATCTTGTTGACGGACTGGACGTCCGCGACGACCTCACTGAGGAGCGGGGTGAGCCTATAGAGGACCTCATCTCTGTGCCCTTGAATGACGAAAACTCAGAGCACGTGGTGCAGATCGGCTCCAACTTGGCGGTCGAGGTTTGAAAGCAGCTCATCGCTTTCCTCAGAAGAAATGCGGACGTCTTCGCCTGGACCCCAGTGGATATGCCGGGGATCGACACCGAGGTCATGGAACATCGACTGGCCATCGATCTGAGGCATCGACCGATAAGAGAAAACTACGCCACCATGCTCCGAATAGGCAGAAAGCAATCGCCGAAGAAGTAGACAAGCTCCTCAAAGCCGGACTCATCCGAGAGGTTAACTATCCGACCTGAGTCTCGAACGTGGTTCTTGTCAAGAAAGCAAATAACAAGTGGAGGATGTGCGTCGACTTCAAGAAGCTGAACAAAACTTGCCCGAAGGACAGCTACCTCCTACCCAAGATCGACCAGCTGGTGGATGCAACCATGGGCCATGAGCTCCTCATCTTTGTGGACGCCTTTTCTGGTTACAACCAGATACGCATGGCACTTGAGGACGAAGAGAAGACCACCTTCATTACCAACCGAGGTCTTTATTGCTACAAGGTCATGCCTTTTGGACTCAAGAACACAGGGGCAACATACCAATGTTTGGTTAATAAGATCTTCAAGGAGCAGATCGGCCGCAACATGGAGGTGTACGTAGATGATATACTCGTCAAAAGCTGAGCTTCAACAGACCACTTGGCCGACCTTGAAGAGACCTTCGGTGCACTCAGAAAGCACAAGATGAAGCTGAACCCAACCAAATGCGCCTTTGGTGTAACCTCCAAAAAATTTCTCGGGTTCATGGTGTCGAGATGCGGAATCGAGGCAAACCTCCAAAAAATCTGAGCCATTCGAGAAATGACCACTCCAAAGATGATCATGGAAGTTCAGCGCCTGGCCGAGAAGATGGCGTCCTTAAATCGCTTCGTCTCAAGGTCGGTCGAACGATGCATGTTCTTCTTCAAGGTTCTCAAGCGATCGAAGGACTTCTACTGGACGGCGGAGTGCCAACAGACATTCGAGGAGCTCAAAAACTACCTCGGTACACCTCTGCTGCTGGCAAAGCCCGAACCTAGGGAAAAATTATTCCTGTATCTAGCTGTCTCCCCGGTGGCCCTGGCGGTAGTCCTCGTCAAGGAAGAAGCAAAAATGCAGCAACCGATCTACTACGTGAGCCGAGTCCTGAGAGACGCAGAGATCAGGTACTCTAGGTGAGAAAAACTGACTTACTGTCTCATAATTGCTTTCATAAGGCTCCGACCTTACTTTCAGGAGCACACCATAACGGTCCTCACGGACCAATCAATAAAAGCAGTTCTCCACCGAGCAGACGCTTTCGAAAGAATCGCAAAATGGGCAATCGAGCTCATAGAGTTCGACATCAACTACCGGCCCAAGCCGTCGATCAAGGCCCAGATACTAGCGGATTATGTGCTAGAATGCACCATTCCAGTTGAAGCCGAGCTTGAATCGAGCGGAACCAGCACCAGAGCGAGGCCGAACTTCAACGAAGCCGAGCTGTCGTAGCCGATCCTCCCCGAAGAAAGCGATGACCTTCCTAAAGATTTCTAGGCTCTACACGTGGATGGTTCGTCCAACTCCGCTGGAGCTGGTGCGGGGCTGGTCTTGGTCAGCCCCGAAGGAGTTGTCGTCGAGTACGCACTGCGTCTTGAGTTCTCTGCGATCAACAATGGAGCCGAATATGAAGCATTGATCGTCGGATTAAAAATAGCAAGGGAATTAAAAATAGATCGACTTCAAGTCTACAGTGATTTTCAGCTGGTGGTTGGTCAAGTCGGCGGTGGCTATGAGGCATGGGAGAAAAGCATGGTGAGGTACCTTGAAAAAGTGAAGAATTTGATCTCGACCTTCAACAGTTTCGACATTCAGTACATCCCGAGGGCGAAAAATGTAGAAGCCGATCTTCTTTCTAAGTTGGCCGCTTCAACGCCGGCTGAACTGCCCAAAAAAGTATTTTTGAAAACTTTGAAATTCCCGACCACAGAGGAATCTCAGGCCATCCTGCAGACAAAATTTGAGCCCAGCTGGATCGACCCGTTGATCGCCTACCTTCAAGAGGGGGTCCTTTCCCACGATCGAAAAGAAGCTCGGAAGCTCAGGAATCAGGCCTCGCACTACGTCTTATACGAAGGCAGATTGAATAAGAGATCGTACTTTCTCTCATTGCTGAGATGTCTCCAACCTTTAGAGGCCGACCTCGTGCTATGGGATGTGCACGAGGGACTCTGCGGAAGTCACATAGGAGCCAGGTCCCTGTCGCAAAAACTACTCTGGCAGGGGTACTACTGGCCGACTTTATTTCATGATTTCGTGGAATATGTAAAGAGGTGCGACCGCTGTCAGAAGAACGTCAGCGTGCAGAGGCAACCGACATTCAAACTCACTCCGCTCAGTTCACCCTGGCCGTTTGCACAGTGGGGAATGGATATACTCGACTCCTTCCCAACGGCGTCTGGGCGCAGAAGTTCCTCCTGATCGTGATCGACTACTTCACCAAGTAGGTCGAAGCCGAACTACTCACGAAGATTACCAAGGCCAAGGTACAGGACTTCGTCTGAAAGTCACTAGTCTGTCGATTCGGCCTGCCCTGAAACCTCATAACCGACAATGGGCGTCAGTTCGTCGGGGTGAGGTTTGTCGAGTTCTGCGAAGGACTAAACATCTCCCACGGCTTCACATCGGTGGCTCACCCGCAGGCCAATGGGGAAGCTAAGATAACCAACTGGATCTTGCTGCAAGAAATCAAAGCGAGACTCGATAGGGCAAAAGGGGCCTGGATGGACAAACTCTACCATGTTCTCTAGGCATACCGAACTACTCAAAGGGTGCCAACCGGAGAAACACCCTTCGCTTTGGCCTTCGGTACTGAGGCAGTTATCCCGATCGAGCTTAAGCTCCCTTCTGCATGAGTCGTGGACTTCAATGAGCGGCACAACCCCCAAGACCTCAGAGTCAACCTCGATCTTCTGAAAAAAAGAGGGAGGAAGCCCGCGTCCGAATGGCAGCCTACAAACAGAAGGTAGCTCGGTATTACAACTCCAGGGTTAAAAGCAAGACGTTCAGAGCGGGGGACTTAGTGCTCCGGTGAGCCGCTATCGCTCAGCCTCAGAGTCAAGGGAAGCTCACCCCAAACTGGGAAGGTCCGTATAAGGTAACGGAAGTCATCCAACCCAGAACTTATCACCTGAAGGAACTCGAAGGGATAGTGCTTCCCCAACCGTGAAACTCAGAAAATCTGAGGATGTATTATCAGTAAACTTCCTTTAAAAACTCCTTTGCTCTGCATTATTAATTTCTGGCACAAGAATTACGGGATGATAGGAAAGAAATGAGTAAAAATAGCTCGTTAGGAACAGAAGGAGAACCTCGTCCTAACATAAGCAGGTCAAAGACTTCTAAACCTCGGCTGCAGGAGACAAGGTCTCCCCTAGGTCAACATCGGTCGTGGGAAATAAGACCTTACCAAAGTTGAAGGCCTCATTCACAAAGGAAGAGATGGGGGGAGAGGCGCGGACGACGGTCTGTATGTGCCCCCATAGTCCGTTAGAAATAGGAGGAGAACCTCGTCCTAACGCGAGCAAAGTCGAAGGCCTCGTTCATAAAGAACGAGATGGAGGGAGAGGCGTGGACGACGGTCCGCATGTGCCCCCACAGTCCATTAGAAACAGGAGGAGGACCTCGTCCTAATGCGAGCAAAGTCGAAGGCCTCGTTCACAAAGGACGAGATGGGGGGAGAGGCGCGGACGATGGTCCGTATGTGCCCCCACAGTTCATTAGGAACAGGAGGAGGACCTCATCCTAATATGAGCAAAGTCGAAGGCCTCGTTCATAAAGAACGAGATGGAGGGAGAGGCGTGGACGACGGTCCGCATGTGCCCCCACAGCCCATTAGGAACAGGAGGAGGACCTCGTCCTAATGCGAGCAAAATCGAAGACCTCGTTCACTTTAGACGAGATGAGGGGAGACGAACGATGGTCCGAATGTGCCCCCACAGCCCGTTGGAATAGGAGGAGAACCTCGTCCTAATGCGAGCAAAGTTGAAGTTAGGAATAGGAGGAGAACCTCATCCTAACCCGAGCAATCGGGCCAACCTCGATCGAAGAGCTTCAACTTCCACTTCGGTCAGAGATAAGATCGGAGATAACCTCATCCTGAGATGAGATCTCTCCCAAGCTTCGACATGGACCAGCACGAGGCTCAGAGGAAGACCTCGGCAGTCATCATTTCTGCACTCCCTTCCTTCGATTTTCGAACTCGAGAGTGGAAAGGCTGGTGTTGGAGATAAATCCCGCTCCCATCGAAGTCTATTCCGATGCTTAGCCTAATGCAACCAGTAGCCGCAGAAGAGCTTCAGCAGACGGGCTTTAGCCGAACCCCCAGCGGCTAAGCTTTTCTAACCTGTTTAGCCGACCGAACTACTTAGCGGCCAAACTCCTTCTGACTCCCCAATCGTCGAGCTTCAGTCAGACTCCTGCAAGAGCCAAACTCTCTCCGCATCGTTACAGCCAGGCGCCTACGGGAGCCGAATTTCCTCCAACGATCGAGCTTCTACGGAAGCCGGACTCCCTGTGGACTTCTCCAGCGGTCGGGCTTCTACGAAAGTCGAACTTTCTGCGGACTTCTTCAGCGGATGGGCTTCTCAATGGCCGAACTTTCATGAAAGCCGAACTTCTTATGACGGATTTCTACAGACGATCCCGCTATGGTTATACGATAATAACGATCGACATTTATCGAGTCAATAACGATCGGCATTTATCAAGTCAATAATGATCGGCATTGATCAGGACAGTTACGACAATCATTAATCAAGGCGGTTACAACAAGCTCCCTCTATAAAAAGGATCCTCCGGATACACCTACGTCAGGTTCTAAAAAATCCTTCTCTCCTCCTCTAAACTCTACCGAACTCCACACTGAGCACTCCATTTTTGTTGACTGGAGCTGACTTGATTGTCGGAGGATCCTGCCGGAGTCACCCCCCACCGACTTCGGACGGAACTTTATTTTGTAGGTCCCCGACGGCGACCCCATTTGCCTCCACTCCAGCGAATTCCGACGACTACCAGATTCTACGTCAATAAATATAATATAATATATTATAATTTATTATTATATTAGATTATAATCTATTATATTATATAACATTATATATTACATCATAATTATAATAATATTATATTATAGTTATAATATTATATTATAATCATAATTATAATCTATTATATTATATTATATTATATTATATTATTGTATTACAATATATGATAATAATATTATATAATAAAATAATATTTTAAAATATAATAATATTTAAGCTATAAAACATAATATAATCTATTAGAATATTATCATAATAATATAATATGATATAATATAATATTATGATATAATACTAATATTATTATATTAAATAAAATAATACTTTAAAAATATAATAATATTGAAGTTATAAATATAATATAATTTATTATAATATTATTATACTATAATAATATAATATAATAATATAATAATATAATAGTATATATAATATTATAATAGTATAATATAATATTATAATTATGATGTAATATATAATGTTAGATAATATGATAGATTATAATCTAATCTAATAATAAATTATAATATAACACATTATATTATAATATAATAATATTATTATATTATTAGTTATTGTTATATCAAATTATATGTTTATAATATAATAATACCATAATAGATTATATTATATATTTTTAATATATGATAATATTAATTTATTATTATATTATGTTATATTATATAGTATAATGATGTAATACGATATGATAAAAGATAGTGGATATTTTAATCATTAAAAAAAATTATTTAAATCAAAATAGCTTTCCAATATTAATCAAAAAATAGTTTTGAAGAAAATTTTAAAATAAAGCTTTTCTAAGTAGATTGTTTTAGTTTTTTGATAAAATTAAAATAATTTTTTAATTTTTTACTGAACATCGCTGTATCATCTAAAAGTATTTGATACTCCAAAAATTTAATTAAATAAAATTTTTGATTAAAATTTTAATTTTAATTAAAAATAAATTTTTTGATGAGGTAAGATAAGTATAAATATAAATAGAGATAGTTTGATTTATTTTTCTCCGAGATCAGCCGTATTAAGGGTGAGAGGAGAAAAGGCTGGTCAAAAAAAAAAAAAAAAAAAATTCAGATGCTGTATGGATTACGCGATTATTGTATTGATGAGGCAACGATGTAAAATATAATTTATTTCTATTTTGCATTAATATT
This sequence comes from Cocos nucifera, assembly GCA_006176705.1. Classification (NCBI taxonomy): domain Eukaryota; kingdom Viridiplantae; phylum Streptophyta; class Magnoliopsida; order Arecales; family Arecaceae; genus Cocos; species Cocos nucifera. The sequence continues at coordinate 583,309 of QRFJ01000030.1, forward strand.
TGAGCACAACCGAGGTATAAAATTATCCAACATGATGGTCTCGACGCGGGAACTGGCGGGTTGGGAGGAGCCGTGAGAGCGAGTGGGGAGGGCGATGGGGGTGATGGACAGGTAAAGAGCAGCGAGGAAGGCGGAATGGGCAAGGTGATGAAGATGAGCAAGAAGTTGTGGTCGGCGACGAGCCGCTTAGCGTTAACGGCCAGGGGAATCAGGTGGCTTTTGCCGGGGATCGGCAGGACGGCGACGTGCTTCACCTTGACCTGGAGGGCACCGCGGCAGAACGCCTAGAGCTCGCCGCCGCTGTGCGGGATGACCTTCTCCACTCCCGGTACAGTAGCATCCTGGTACGAGGGCCCGATCATGGTCTCCATACGCCTCAAGAAATCGGTGAAGCTAAGTAGCGGCAGCCGCCATTTGCCGCCGGCGCAGCGGCGGCGGTGTCGTCGGATCCGTTCGGAGAAGGACGGGAAGGGAGCAAAGGGGACGGAGACGGTGGATTCCTCCTCGATTTTCTATTATTGTTTTCTTGATTTTATTATTATTTTAGATATTTCTGAGCGGCGTTTCGATTCCGTTTGCTGCCCGCGTATTTTCCATCTAGGGTGGCGGGACCCGCAACCATCAGCCATTACGGAGCTTGCAGCTGTGCGGCGCGGTCCGTTTTCCGTTTCAGGAGAAACAGCTGACTGCAGAAGGATCCAGTTCCCTTTCTTTTGACCGCCAGGACTATCGGAGCCTGCTCCGCTTCCGTGTTCCTTCCTTCCTTCCTCCACGTCCAGCAGCTTCGAACCGTAAACCTAACCCTAGAAAGAAAACAGGGAGGAAATCGACCAAGCTTCATCAATTCCTGGAGATCTGAGTTCTATCATCTGCGCAAAGGTACATCATCTCTCACCTGCCTCTCCTATCCCCCCTTGTCGTTCTCAGTTAGAGCGCATCTCTATAATCGTTTCTTGATTTCCTCTTCTTGTTTGAGCCGTAAATCAAATATCACTCCACGTCCATGGATGCATTGTGTGGATGAACTTCGTGTAAATTATTGAATTATTCCATCCTTTGATTGAATTGTTTGTATGTCAGTTTTAGATCTCTCTATCCTCTTTTTCCATTTATGTTTTCTTTTTTTTTTTTTTATTTGTAATATCGTGGTGAATCATTAGGTTTATAATACTTCTGTTTGGTGCTTTTGAAGAGTTTAAATTGTAAGTATGCTGATTGATATTGGGTTGCAGCAAATCCGAATATAGCCACTTATTTTGACGACAAAACCACAATAATAAATGTCGACAGATATCCATGACACCTCTATGTCCATGTAAGACAAACATTAAGAACAATAGGAAGATAAAATGCACGTAAAAGATAAGATGGATGGATGCTATTGTGCACAAAAACCTCAATCGTAATGAAACCCAAGAGGATCGATAGAATATATAGACAGAGAGCTGATAAATAATTGCTGTCATAGGGTATTGATTTCCAGTAACATGTTCAATTTGACAAGCATAATGTCAGAAACTAAATGACGAGTTGGTGTACAAAATGCTGCATTCACATGAAAATAATGATGTTTGGAAAGATCAATTTGAACTCTGAAACATAAATTTGGTACAGAAATTATTTTACAAAGTGATATTACAAGCTGCAGTGATATTGTGAAAGTAGAAGTTTCGATTGGATTAATTATTTAGTTAGAGGTCAGTGTCTTGATTGTTTTTAAAAATTCAATAAGCATTTTGTGGTAAGGATTGACCATTGCACATAATTCTCAAAGGAGGTGTTCTGGAGAGTATCACCGGAGATTGATAACAATTTTGGATAGGTAGTTATATGAAAGTACATTAGTTAGAAATATCTGACCTGATCATCGTAACTTATTTATCATGTTTATATATGTGTGTGTGTATATCTATTGTATTTTAACTACCATTGTGTCCCCTGATCTTGACCTTTTGTTCAATACAACAGCCTTGTGAGAGATGGGTATCACACTTATGTAAGAGACTTCAATGAATTTTTAATTATCTGGAGTCATAAATATATATTTGACTTGGTACTATACTTGTGCGCAGTCTGTCATATACTTCTCACATGATGGCAGATAGCTGGCTCCAGTTTATTAGTTAATCTTATGAATTGGTTGATTCAAGTATGATTTAATTATATGGCCATATTGGACTTTCAGGTGAAATTTTTATTAACTCTAGTTTAAAAGAATGGAAGCTGTGGGATCTGGAGTTCCTCACCTCAAACTCTCAGGTTTTTGTCATCAAAGAACTAACAATTCCCCACAATTGTAAGTCTTGCTTTGCAGATTATCTATGCTTGGTGATGATTCTTATTTAACTTTTTATATTTCCCTTTTTTTGTGGGATGGGGATGAAGTTTACTAGAAGGAAATGCTCCGAGGAAATTATTGCTTCTATGACCAATTACAAATTTTGCCTTGATCTGCTTTGATTTTTTTTGGTGATACATCTGGTGTTAAAGAATAAGTTGTTTTTGCTTTCAAAGCACAAAGATTTTTTTTTTCATCTAACATACTAATTCCCTTGTCGCCTTTGTTTCATAGTTTAGATTTTGATGGCTATTTATCTTCAGGTTACCCCATAGGATGAGGGCTTTCACATGCAATGCCATATCTTCCTTCCATTATTTACCGGAAGATTCACAACGAAGCAAGCAACCATTGGAGATAGTTTCAGTCTCACATCATGCCTCAGCTGATAGCAGTGGCAATCTTACCGAATCACCAATTAAGAATCGACATCTAGTTGGAAAAGCATTCTTTTCCAACAAAGCATGTGCTTTTGATGAAAAAATTTTGGGAATGCCTCTGGGTATTGCACAAGAAAGGGTTGGGGTGCTACTATTGAACCTTGGTGGTCCAGAGACCCTTCATGATGTTCAGCCATTTCTATTCAATTTATTTGCTGATCCAGTACGTGATTTTTCACAACTTATCATTTCTTTCAGGTTTAATTAATGTGCAAAAAACTGAAAGACTTGTCTTATACATTGTCCCGTGTGCTTTTAGATTTGGTGGTTGTAAAAATTTCTTCCATCTTGAATTTTTGCTAATACCGACTTATGAGATATTCTTTTATTGCAATACATGAAAATGCTTGTCATTTCTTTATTTTTGCATGGGATGCATATTCTCAAGATTAAACTGAGGTTTTAGATTTTTAGGTAATTTGGAATTGTTCAATGTTGTGGCCCATCAAGAAAAAGAGACAAGTGAAACTTTCACATATTTTTAGCTATCTAAGATGGATATCTGCATTACCATTTTCAATATTATCATCAAAAAATAAAAATATATACTACGCACATAAAAGATGTGAAATAATTTTTTTGATCTTGTAATTTTTTTTAGAGTAAATTTGGCTTATATTAGTGTGAAACCATCAAAGCCACCAAAACTGTTGTTCAATTTCTTCTTAGGACTTTTTCAATTGTCATTAAATCTCTAGTTTTTAGCATTTATTTAATAAAATGCTGGAACTACTGAGCCTAGTATAGCTAGAATTAATTTAGAAAGACTGAAACCGAAACCAAGAAAAACTTTAAAATTTCAATACTTGAAAAGTGAGAGGAGAGAGAGAATGGAAGAATAAGAGAGATGGCTGAAGAGAGGATTGAGATGCAGGCACCCTTCGTTTTATAATTGGACTATAACAAAATTAGAGGGTCAGCAAATAACTAAAAAGGCAAATTTTTTGGGCACAGCAACAAGCTTTAATTTCAGAAATAAATTCGAAAGTGAAACAATAGCCAATAACTTGCATACATTTAGGTGTAGTTCATCAAACATTAAAGATTTTGTGTCAGACTGACATCTTCAAGAGTTCTTTCCCTTTGTAAATTCAGTCAAAGGTCAATTGGAAGATATAAAGGTGGACATATGTCTGCAAACGAAAAAATCTCCCACTAATTCAAATGCTATGTACGGTCCTTTTTTAATGCACATGTATAAGATACCTCTTTTTTCAAGCATTTCAGTTTCATTTTACATGGACTGTAATCTTTTATCTTGAGAAGTTGTTAATTTTAGATCGTATTACATGTGTAATAATTTTTTGTTTTTATAAAAGGATATAATACGGTTGCCAAGGTTTTTTCGGTTTCTTCAGCGACCGTTAGCCCAGCTAATATCCATGCTGAGAGCTCCAAAGAGTAAAGAGGGATATGCTGCTATCGGTGGTGGGCACCTTTACGAAGAATCACAGATGAGCAGGTATGAATATTGTTAACCAATTACTTCTTATGAAATACAAGTGGTGTTCCTAAAGTTTTCTACGAGACACTTCTTAAGATAAAAGCATCATAAAACATCATTTTTCAAATATTTCTTTGTTGATTTTACAACTTCTCTACTTCAGAATTGTGTGCTTTGTTGGTCTTGTAAATAGAAATTCCAAAGCTGCCATTTTTTCTTCAAGCAAGATGCTGATCTGAATTAGGACATTTCTTAGGCACATGCGCTGAAAATAGCTCTGGAAGAGAAGAACTTGCATGCAAATGTTTATGTTGCAATGCGATATTGGCACCCCTACACCGAGGATGCCGTTCGTCTGGTTAGTCATTTTGCTTTACTAGCATGTAGGCAATGATCTTGTTATGTTCATAATCATTGTACACATTTGTTATTTTTGCTTAGCTCGAGATATTCTTTTCCTCAGTTTGTTTAAAGTTGTGGTTTCCATTATTTTTGAGTCTCATGGTAACTCTGGTTCTAGTTTAATATTAAAATAACATCTAAAGTGTAATTTTTTTATGGCTCTTCTTTTGGTGATACAAGTTGCGAACATTCTGGACAACTCTTTTTGGGATCCTTATTTTGTTTCAAATGAAAGCTTATTTTGCAATTAGATTTAAATCTTGAGTTTTAATTAGGCTGTGAACTTAACTACGAGGCCTTGTTCAGGAATAGGAAGCAAGAATTGTTCTCCTTTTCCTAGGAAATCTATTTCCAGGAATCATTGATGAGGATGAGAAACTGATTACCATTACCACCTCCCAGTTCCTGCAGACCAAACATGGATCAAAGGTCATTAAGAAAGCCCTCACTTTCATACTCTAACATGCTAATTATAATATATAAATTAGAATATTCACTATCTTATGGTGATCTGGAGGAGTTTATTGCTGATGTTCGTTAGTTGCATTTGACCTTGCTTTGTAGAAACAATGTTGATGTTGGTAATCCTCCTATATTTCAATCAAGTAAAATGGGGTGCTATGTGGACATCAAGCTGCTTGAACTGAATTTGCTATAGTGTAAACTTCATTTCTAAACTTCTTGACAAGTATTAACATGTCGCATCCCAATGCATATTTATTCTTTTACTAACATGCACGGTCACAGATTAAAATGGATAACATTACGAAGCTTGTCATTCTACCACTGTATCCTCAATTCTCCATATCTACAAGTGGGTCAAGCCTCCGTCTTCTTCAGAGTATCTTCAGGTTGATTAGTAATATCTAGCTCTCCACTTCATCATTCCCAAGTTTTCTTAACTTGTGATAAGCTTGAGTTGTCTTGAATGGATTTACTGAGTATAAATGTAATGACAGGAAAGATGCTTACTTTGCAAGATTGCCAGTTTCTATCATTGAATCATGGTATCAAAGAGAAGGTTATATCAAATCAATGGCTGACTTGATGGAGAAAGAGCTATTAGGCTTCTCTAAGCCTGAAGAGGTAATTCTTCTTCTAACATTTCCTTATAGCGGCGATGATGATGGTGACCCGTGATATGTGTGTAGTGATTGGTCAACCAAGCTGTGTGTATCTTTTGGACAGTTTTAATCTTATGGATATTAACACTCTCTGACCAAACAGGCTATTCATTTGTCCAAGAAGTAATTTATATATTAGGCATATTAATATAGGACCCTGCTACTATGGATACTTTACCAATGGTGGCTTGTTCAATTTTTGTGATTTTTCATCTTTGTTGTACAATGGTAGGTTATGATATTCTTCAGTGCTCATGGAGTCCCACGCAGCTATGTGGAGGATGCAGGAGATCCGTACAAAGATCATATGGAGGAGTGTATTGCTTTGATCATGGATGAGTTAAAATCTAAAGGAATCGCAAACGACCATACCCTTGCTTATCAGGTATTGTACATGAAATCAGAGGCTGAAACTCTATAAAGTTCTCAGGTTTACATGCCTGTGATTAGGGCTGAAAACGGACCGAATATTGTCCACATCCATTTCCTTATTTTTTCAATGAAAACAAATATGGATGTGGATATTAAACAGATAGCAAAATTAGTGTCCATATTTGTTTTAAATGGATATAAATACAAGTTGAATATTTTTTATGTCTATATTTTTCTATTCAAATACAGATATAAATCAGATATTATATCATATATAAAATAAATTCTGAGTAGAATTAAATAATAAAGGCTATTATCGATGACATAATTATAAAAAGTGGAATGCTATCCACTCTCTAGAATGTATGCAGTGCAACTAGGTAAGGGGTCTAAGGCCTAGTAATTGTAATTGGACTGAAATTGATCCAGTTAAGGTTCCGGTCATCAGATTGCTAGTTTGACAGCCAGGTCAATTGATCAGACAGAATACATATTAAAAATATAATAAGAATCACTATTATCTATTATATAGTATTAATAATTTTTTAAATACCACTATCTAAATCACATGGTTTTGTCTTATACACTACTCTTAAATTACATCATAGATAGAAAATAATCTTTAATCAAAACCAACTTTCTTAGAAAACTGGTAAGAAAACTATACATAAAGTAGGAGTATGTAAAGTTATTAATATTTTAAGTAAATAATAAAGTTGTGAAAATATTATAAAGAATAAAATAATAAAGTATTGAAGTCATTGATATATTTCTCCACTTTCTATCAAAGAGAGAAAAGTACTTATATAATAATAATTAATTATTAAATATCCTACATATTTCAAATCATTTAATGATGTGAACAAACTCTTAGGAAGTATAACAATTTTTTCAGTACAAAACAAGATAGAATGCTATCTTATCTATGGGAAGTGGTCAATTGTATAGGTCTCCTGATTTTGAGTTCTATTTTGCCACTGTTTTTAGACCCTTTTATACTAATCTAAGACCTGGTTCAGTTTTATATGGATAAGCGGTTCCAAATTCTTGAAAAATCTTTGAGATCTGGATTTAGATCTGTGTTCGATAAAATTTGCGATAGTGTATGTGGACCTGTACCCGCATCTGATTATATACCAAAATGTCTCTGGACCCTCTGAACTGGATACTGAAATGGATATGGTTGGATAATTTCTGATCCGTTTTCAACTCCTACCTGAGTTACTGTGCAATCACATTCTTTTGCATCTAGAAGATAAATGGAAATTAAGAGTTAATTTGGATAATAAGTCCTATTCCGAAATGTTGGTTTTTTAGAAACACTTAACATTTTTCCCAAATTCTTGTCAGAGCCGAGTTGGGCCTGTTCAGTGGTTGAAGCCTTATACCGATGAAGTTATAGTTGATCTTGGTCAGAAAGGTGTGAAAAGTCTTATGGTTGTTCCAATAAGGTATGCATTTGTAATGTATTCAATCCCATTTGAACTTTTATGTTCTTAAGCTGGATTTAACTTCCAGAATCCAGACTTTCTTTTCATATTTGTTTTTCCATTTGTCTTAAATGTTCAGTTCCTTTTTCCATAAACCAACTTAGTTGTCCTGTAGAAATTCAAGTTTCCCAAGCCTTAAGCACAAATGTCATACATTGCTCATTTGGTGTTGGCATATACCATCATAGCCAATGACACCCAATTTTTTTAGCTCTCATGAGCCTGATACTGCTAGAATTATCCAAAAAATAATATTTCTAAAGGAGTCTTTTTCCTTCATTTTCCCACATCATTCTCCACACCGATTTATGCTGACTGTTGTGCCCATGGTTAGCCTCCTAATTTCTTGGACCTTTTGTATCCTATGTTATGTATTTGACTCCAAAATCTTTAGCGCTTCTTGGAGAACACCTGCTAATTTTTTGAGTTGAGCGGTGCTCATAGCTGAGCATCCTCACTATACCTCCTCATTATTGCAGCATAAGTGTTATGACAAGCAACACTGATACGATAACTTCACCAAGTGATAGTGTAGGTTAGACTGAACAGAAGCAATGTTCTTTGCGCATGCACATGCTTGGTCTTCCATGTCTTCATGATAATATCATGTATCTCTCATGCTGCCCATCTTAAAACAGCTTTGTGAGTGAGCATATTGAAACTCTCGAAGAAATCGACATGGAGTACAGGCATTTGGCTCTACAGTCAGGCATCGAGAATTGGGGCAGGGTACCAGCCCTTGGTTGCACCTCTTCTTTCATCTCAGATCTAGCAGATGCAGTCATAGAAGCTCTCCCTTTTGCTTCCACCATGTCAAGTGCAAAGGATACATCCAAAGATGCTGACATGGACCCGCTGCAATATGCAATCAAAATGTTTTTCGGGTCAATCTTAGCCTTTATTTTGCTGCTGTCACCTAAACTGTTCTCTGTATTAAAAAATTCTGTCATTTAAGTTTTTAATTGTATGGTTAGTCTTTCCTCATTCTATGATGAAAACGGCTAGTGATTGCAGTTGATTGTTGTAATAACAAACTCCTAACAAATTTTGAATAAAAATATAGATGGTGTAAAATCACCTTTTCATGGTTTATAGTGTCTTTGCTCAATTTCATGGTTGTTCTTGACTTGCCGCTTGACATGACATAGGATTGCTGTGATTTGTACTTATTAGATATATGTGTCCTAGAAGTCAGAATTGGCTGACACTTGTAATACACTTTTAGGGGTAAAATTATAATTTTGACTATAATCAATAAAATAGATTATTTTTTATCACATATATGTATTTAGTATTTGTGATACATCCTTTAAGTTAATGGTAATGATAATTCATATTTTCAAGAGTTGAAAATTTAAGACATAAATAATCATTATTAACTCATAAAATGCTTTCGACCATAAGATCATCACGAGGATGGTGATTGATCTGGAAGGTTGATGTACAATCGCTTCTATTTAGTAGATGAGTCTTGAGTCTACGGTGTGGAGACACCGAAGCGAGAGTACATGTACTCGTTAGAGAACGAGGGCACTGAGCGTGACCACCTCGAGTAGTCATTAGGAAGTCTATCTTCTCATCAATGATTGACTCGATGCTGCAGTGGTGTGTCTGGTTCTTTGACCTGAGGTGCATTGGCAGTTCACCTTGAGAGTGTTATAGTTTGACTACACCATAACTCGATTTCCTAACTGTTAGATATATGTGTCCTAGAAGCCAGAATTGGCTGACATTTGTAATACACTTCTAAGGACAAAATTATAATTTTGACTAATATCAATAAAATGGATTATTTTCTATCACATATGTGTATTTAGTGTCTGTGATACATCCTTTGAGTTAATGGTAATGATAATTCATATTTTCAAGAGTTGAAAATTTAAGACATGAATAATCATTGTTAACTCATAAAATGCTTCCGACCATAGGATCATCACGAGGATGGTGATTGATCCGGAAGGTTGGTGTACAATCGCTTCTCTTTAGTAGATGAGTCTTGAGTCTACGGTGTGGAGACACCGGAGCGAGAGTACAGATACTCGTTAGAGAACGAGGGCACTGAGCGTGACCACCTCGAGTAGTCATTAGGGAGTCTACCTTCTCATCAATGACTGACTCGATGCTGCAGTAGTGTGTTTAGTTCTTTGATCTGAGGTGCATCGACGGTTCACCTTGAGGGTGTTATAGTTTGACTGAACCTAACTGGGTCACACAAACAAGGATTTGCATCTGGTGATCATCAATTGAACTGATCCAGTTCAATTGATCTGAATGAGATTCAATTAGGTTCAAGAAAATCGTGCTAGCACTCGATTGAACCTAACGTTCTTCTTTTGCTATCACAAATAAGTTGTCCTATTTGAGCCAAAGAAGTTTGTGCTCAATCAGAGACCTTCATATGGTCTGACTAGAGGTTGTCCAAGTCAGAAAAGGTTGTCTTATTTTGTAAGATATTACATGCCATTTTTGGTCACCTGCCATTTCTTGTTCTTTGACTTTGGTCAAAAGTCTACCTTTGACTGGTCAAATGTTGACCATTGACACTTTGACTTTTGACCACATGTCACGCACCTATTGGAGAGCTGGTGGAGGCCTATCCTCATATCAGAACCTGGCAAGGAAGAGGGCGCACGCCACCCTTGGCGTGTGCCTAAGTTGGAGGCACTTAGGAGTCCTTATTGGACAAGGACTTCATCTCCTATTTGGATTCCAATTAAAGTTCTTCCTAAAACCAAGTTTGACTGATCTTAGGCGTCCTTTAAGGAGGAATCCAGGGGACTCTATTCCCACCAATCAGATTTAGATCTGATTTTACAAAGGGTTGTGATTAATTGGGAAGAAGAAGAGTTGGATCACGCTTAGTCTATAAATAAGACCCTGCGTCCAACTCAAAGTATGATTGAATCACAACTCCCCACGCCCCAAAGCTACCTCTCCCCTCTTCCTCCATGCCAAACCACCTTCTTCCTCTCTTCTCTACGTTCAAAAGGAGTTTTGGATTCTTGGTTGGTGCGATCCAGGCAAGAGAAAGGCGATCAAAAGCTAGAAGGTTGCACTGCTGCAAAGGACAGCTGCTGATCTTCAAAAGAAGTTTTGAAGATCCTCCAGATCAAATTTAGATCTGATTTTTGGAGATGTGATAGAGAAGAAGAGGATCTCCAGATCAAGTCCGAGTGGATATCGGTAGAGGTCAGGCGCTTGCGTGGCTAGATCCAGAATCTTTCGCTGCATATAGGATCATCAATGGATAATTGGATTACCCAAATCAGATAAATTAAATTAAATTTAATTTATTTTTATTTTATTTTATTTATTAAAATAATAAAAATCAGATCTGAAATATCCCAGATTTGATATAGATCAAAGAAATTTTTTTTTGAAATATATCTCTTGATCTGATCAGATCTGAACGAACCTGGACCGAAAAATCAGGATTTTCCTTCACTAGCCATACGGAATCTTGAGGTATATGTTGGCTATAGCATGTTTATTGTAGGAACTGGATTGCATCAAGATGGAATCTATCTACCTCAGTAGTAGAGGAGCAGCCGTATGATGATCATGAGAATCAAGTTCAGAAGCCCATGACCATGGTAGAGTGAAATAATAGAAAGAGTTTTTATTTAGATTTTTACATCGGACTTGAATCAAATGATTACATCATATGATAGAATTGATGAGTTCACCTTAATCCTAATCTGATCGGGGCTCAAGATAGAAGAACTTAATCACACAGATAGCTACACCAAGAGGTTCGCATTCAGCTCTGATGGATTGCCACCATATACTGCTAGGTGTCATTGGTAGATTTTGGGAGCAATTAGAATGATTTAGATGATCGATCATTCTAGCTGTTCGAATCAGAAGAGTTCTGATCCATCGAAAGGAGTTTCGATGATGTCGATGATAGAGATCATGACATATCCCATTACCATACAGAACTGAATCCTAACTGGATCACACAAATAAGGATTTGAATCTTGGTGATCATCAATTGAACTGATCCAGTTCAATTGATCTGAATGAGATTCAATTAGGTTCAAGAAAATCGTGCTAGCACTCGATTGAACCTAACGTTCTTCTTTTACTATCATAAATAGTTGTCCTGACTGAGCCAAAGGAGTTTGTGCTCGATCAGAGGCCTTCACTTGGTCTGACTGGAGCCTGTCCAAGTCAAAAAAGGGTTGTCTTATTTTGTAAGACAATACCTACCATTTTTTGGTCACCTGCGCAATTTCTCATCCTTTGACTTTGGTCAAAAGTTGACCTTTGACTGGTCAAATATTGACCATTGACACTTTGACTTCTATCCACATGTCATGCACCTATTGGAGAGTTGGTGGGGGCTTGTCCTCCTGCCAGAAACCTGGCAAGGAGGAGGGCGCACGCCACCTTGGCCGTGCCCAAGCTTGAGGCGCCCAGGAGTCCCTGTTGGACAAGGGACTCCATCTCCTTATTGGATTCTGATTAGACTCCTCCTAAGAACCAACTTTGACTGATCTTAGGTGCCATCTAAGGATGAATCCAAGGGACTTTATTCCTACCAATCAGATTTAGATCTGATTTCACAAAGGATTTTGCTTGGTTGGGATGAAGAGGAGTTAGATCATGCATAGTTTATAAATAAGACCCTACGCCCAACTCAAAAAGAAAGAACAATTCTCTACGCCCCAAGGCTGCCTCTCTCTTCCTCCTCCATGCCAAGTTCATCTTCTCCCTCTCCTCTCCACACTCAAAGAAGTGTGGGATCTCAGTTGGTGCAATCTAGGCGAGAGAAAGGCGACAAAAAGCTAGAAGGCCGCGCTGCTGCAAAGGACAACTGCTGATCTTCAAAAGCTGTTTTGAAGATCCTCCAAATCAGATTCAGATCTAATTTTTGGAGACGTGATAGAGAAGAAGATCTCCAGATCCAGCTCGAGTGGATACCGGTAGAGGTCAGACACTTGCGTGGCTAGATCCAGAACCTACCGCTGCTTACAGGATCATCAATGGGTAATAGGATTATCCTACATCAAGGTAAATTAAATTTGATTTAATTTATCTATATTTTATTTTAATTATTAAATAATAAAAATTAGATCTGAAATATCTCAGATCTAATTCGGATCAAAGAGAAAAATTTTTGAAATATATCTCTTGATCCAATCAGATCTGAACGAACCTGGTCTGGGAAATCAGGATTTTCCTTCAACTGGTATCAGAGCCAAGGTTCTAAAGTGTTTAGATCTGAATTTTAAATTTATTTTAATTAAAAAATAAGTGATTTCAGATGTCACATGAGATGTGATCAGATCTGAAATCAGAAAAAATTAAAATTAAATAATTTGGATCTAAGATTAGAAAATATGCATGACTAGTTCTAAAATAGAATAGTTCTATAGAATAGTCTTGTATGTTTATAATTTAATTTGATTAAATCATATTTTAGATCTATTTATTTACTATTTTTTGATATTATAATTATTATAATAACATCTAAAAAATAGTAAATAAAAATTATTTAATTTTAACATCATATGAGATATGATTGATGCATGTCTAGACTAGTTGTAGAATAGTTCTACATAGTTATCTAGATTAGAATTTATTTTGATAAGATCAATTTAAATCTAATTTTTTAGATTATTATGAGATAATTTAGATCTGAAAATATGCATGATTCGATACATGAGATGTATGCAAAATATGCCATGATTAGATCTAATTTGTATATGAGATATATGATATAGATCTAAAACTATTTTGTAGTATTACATGTTCCTGATTAAGGCGTTTCCTCTTGGCCGTCCGGTCATAAGAACGAAGAAGGGTTTAAAGGCCCTCTCCTTCCCATCCGATGGGGTGTTCTTATGATGTGTAGGGGTGCTGTGCGTTCGTCCTTAATCAAAAATCCAAAACTTACTTTCTGCAAAACCCTAGATCCTAAAACCCTAGGATTTATTGTGCATATTTTGTTTATGAACCCTACTTAATTAAAAATTAAGATTATGAAATATTAATTAGGTCTAAAATTGAGAATTTCAGATCTAAGACATATTCATAATACTGGGTTCGGGCTTGGGTAGCTCAATTAGGTCTAAGCGGTTGATCAAACCGAATCAAGAGTTGGTTAGATGGGATCAACAATGCTTAAATTGACCAGCCTAATAGGATTAAGTCTGGGTCAAGATCGAGTCACGATCAAGCAAGACCTAATTAGGCTCAGAGGTTAGAGTCTGGATTGTAGGCTAACCCAATTGGTTCTGGCTCAATAATTTGGTGTCTAAGGTAAGTTTGGCACATACGACCGACTGATTTTTAATTGAAGCTACTCGATCTGAATGCGTTTCTTGTACGAGTTAATGGCATATTCCTTCCACCGATCTCACTTACCTGGCCATATCTGTTGACACAGTTCTGATCTGAGGTGGTCAATAATCCGAGCTAACCCATGCCACTAGGTTAGTCATAATTGTTATGACTATGACAAGTCTAGTTTAATGAGACCTGAATCAATTCTTCCTAAGAAAAGATTAAGTCTGAGGTCTTCCACCATTGTAGATGTGCGGGCCCTTCCCGGGGGTTGATTGTTCTCGGCTGGATACAGTGGCTCAGTTGCACCGGAAAAGATGCAACCATGTCTATTAGGCATTGGATGCTATGGGCTGGAGGATGAGTTGGGCTCAATATTTCGGATACGGTGAGAGACTCAATTAGAAATCCAGTCTAGTGCAAATGGTGGGTCTGACTTAACTAAGGAGTGGATCAATATTTCGGATACGGTGAGATTCATGAATTAGAGACCAAGTTTGGGTGCACCATGATTAGAGAATCATTGAACAAGAGTTGTTCACTCATTGGCTAACCCATCACCAATAACTGTTAGGTGAGGTGATGAGTCAGTTGGTGAGACCGCACCACCCACTAGAAATCATTAATCATGGAGATTTTTGCATCTCTACAGAGGGAGTGTAGGGATCCGAAAAAATAGTGGAAGCTAATTTATTTAAAAATAAAATCTCTAAATAAATTGGTCAAGTCATAATTACAGTATCTAACTAGAATCTTTGACTCTCTATAGGAAAATGTCTGCGTCCAACCCATTAGCACGTATCCTGGACACACATAGACTGACCAGAACCAATTATAAAGATTGGCTCAGGAACTACAAAATTATTTTGGGTTCTGAGAAGTTAACCCATGTATTGGACCAGGACCCTCCCACCTTACCAGTCCGTCCATCCATTGAACAGAGAGCGTCTCTAAAAAAATGGATAGACGAAGATAATAAGGCAGATATTACATGTTGAGGCTCGATGTCTGATGAGCTCCAGCGCCAACATGAAGATATCGGGACTGCTCGCCAAATGTTGGCTCACCTGCAAGAGATGTTTGGTGAACAGAGTCGCAGCCAAATATCAAGTCACGAAATGACTTTTTAAGGCTAAGATGCGTGATGGGCAGTCAGTCCAAGATCACTGTCTGATGATGATCAAGGACTTAGGAAGAGCTTGAGAAGCTCGATGTGAAGTTAGACTTGGATCTGCAGAATGATGTTATTCTGCAATCCTTGACTGATGCATATGGGCAATTCATCATGAATTACCACATGCATAAACTTCAAAATTTCTTGGCCGAATTAATGAACATGCTGGTCACCGCTGAGCTTTCTATGAAAGGTTCTAAAGGCTCAGTTCTTGCTATGGAACGGGACTTCTTCCAAAAGAAAGTCTTATGGAAAGAAAAAGAAGTCTGCAAAAAAGCAGAAGGTGGAAGGAGCAAAGAAGAAGAAGGCAGAGCCGAAGAAGAAAGGCCGATGTCAAAGAAAAGTGTTTCCATTGCAATAGCGACGGCCATTGGAAGCGGAAACTGCCCTACTTACCTGGCCACCCTGAAGAACAAGAAGGAAGGTCCTTCTGGAGGTATGCTCGTTATTGAGTCTAACCTTACGATTTCTTCTGCATCCAGTTGGGTGCTTGACTCTGGTTCTAGTGCTCATCTGTGCACTTCCATGCAGGGTCTTGAGGATAGCAGGAGGCTGAGGGATGGAGACATGATCCTATGCATCGATAATGGAGCAAGAGTTGCTGCAGTAGCTATGGGAACATATACCCTCTTCGATTACCATCTGGTTTAGACTTAGTTTTGAAAGACTGTTATTATGTGCCTGCAGCTAGCAGGAATTTGATTTTGTTTCATGCTTAGCACTAGAAGGCTATGTGATTACCTTCTTTAAGGACCATTGTAACATTCTTTATGAAAGAAATAAAATTGCAAATGGTTTCCTTATTAATGGTCTTTATCAGCTACATATTGATGTACCTATTTCTAACTATCGAGCAAAACGTGAATGCCAAACGACCTAGGGATAGTCCAAACGATAGATATCTATGGCACCTGAGATTAGGTCATATAGCAGAAGATAGGATCAACAAATTGGAGAAAAATGGGCTATTGAGTCCATTGACTTTCGAGTCATATCCAACTTGTGAATCTTGTCTTCAAGGCAAAATGACTAAACTCCCTTTTGTAGGACATGGGGAAAAGGCCACAGATCTCCTTGCCCTAGTACATACTGATGTGTGCGGCCCATTTGATGTGCCGACTAGAGGCAATTTTGTCTACTTCATTACCTTTATCGATGATCTATCTAGGTATGGGTATGTGTATCTTATGAGACACAAGTCTGAAGCTTTTGAAAAGTTCAAAGAATTCAGACATGAAGTAGAAAAACAAACTGAAAAATCCATTAAGATTCTTCGATCAGATCGAGGAGGTGAATACCTTAGCCGGAAATTCCTAGACTATCTAAAGAAAAATGGCATAGTCTCTCAATGGACTCCACCAGGAACACCTCAACTCAATGGGATTTCAGAACGGAGAAATCGGACTCTATTGGATATGGTTCGATCCATGATGAGCTTCACAGACCTTCCTGATTTTCTTTGGGGACACTCATTGTTAACTTCAATTTATCTACTGAATAGGGTTCCCTCTAAAACCGTTCCTACCACACCGTATGAGATATGGCACGGTAAGAAACCAAGTCTGAGTCATCTCAGAATTTGGGGTTGTCCGGCTCATGTCAAAAGACAACAAGCGGACAAGTTAGAGTTTAGGTCCTTTAGAGCTCGATTCATAGGATATCCTAAAGAGTCATTAGGATACTATTTCTACATTCCAGAAGACCATAATGTGATTGTGAGTCGACATGCCATCTTTCTTGAAAAATAGTTTATTCAAGATAGCGGCATTGGAAAGCAGATCAAGCTTGATGAGAAAGTCTCATAAGTACAACGAGCTAAGGACCAATTGGAACCAAATCAGGTTGAGCCAATAAGAACACTACCTCCTCCACCTCGTAGATCGAAAAGAGTTTTCCGTTCCTCGAAAATACTTAGTTATTATTTCTAGGATGTAGAGGAAATGTTCACTCATAGGTAATGGTGCTCATGGAGATAGATCCAAAACTACAACGAGGCGATATCAGATATCGACTCGGATAATGGCTTGAGGCTAATGATAAAGTCAGAGATCGACTCGATGACTCAAACCAAGTCTGACTCTTGGTAGATCACCAGAAGGTATAATACCTATTGGGTTAAATGGATCTTCAAGAGAAAATTGGTGCAGATGAAAATGTTGGAGCATTCAGCTAGACTGGTGGGCAAAAAGGTTATAGTCAACGTGAGCAGTTTGACTATTCAGTGACCTTTTTTTCGGTAGCTATGCTAAAATCCATCCGCCACGCTTGCCGTTGCACCTATTTCGATTATGAACATATGGAAAATGGACGTGACAAACGGTCTCCTATGTTCTGGGATATCTAATGGAACAGCTCTAGCTTTACATCACGTCGTTACTGATATAAAGTTTCCAAGCTGCAAAGATCCATATATGGACTAAGCAAGCATCTCAGAGCTGGAACACTCGTTTCAATGATGTGATCAAAAAGTTTGGTTTCATCAAAAACAAGAGGAACCATGTGTTTTCAAAAGGGTCAGTGGGAGCGCTGTTGTCTTCCTCGTATTGTATACGTGGATGACATCCTCCTTATGGGAATGATATTCCCATGTTGAACATCAGTCAAGATGATGGTTGTCTAAGAATTCTCCATGAAAGACTAGGTGAAGGCATCCTTTATTTAGGAATTAAGGTCTATAGAGATAGACCGAATATGATGCCTAGGACTTTCACCAGAAAATGTACATAGAGGAAGTACTAAAGAGGTTTAGTATGGAAAACTCTAAAGAGGGATTATATCCTTCAGACATGGTATTCATCTTTCCAAGAAGATGGCCCCAGCACACCTGAGGAAATAGAACGCATGAGCAAGATCCCTTATGCTTCTGCAATAGGAGAGCCTCATGTATGCCATGCTATGTACACGACCTGATATAGCCCATGCTGTGAGTATCACAAGCAGATATCAGTCAAATCCAGGTGAAGAACACTGGACTTCTGTGAAATGTATCCTTAAGTACTTAAGAAGAACTAAGGATATGATGTTCGTCTTTGGTAATGGAGAACTCCAAGTTCAAGGATACACAGACTCAGACTTTCATGTCCGATATAGATGATCGAAAGTCGACATCTGAAGTCTGTTTTGTGCAATGGTGGAGCTGTCAGCTGGAAGAGTTCAAGCAAACTGTGATAGCAGATTCCACCATGGAAGCAGAATATATAGCTGCATCAGAGGCTCAAAGGAAGCGTTTCTGGTATAAGAAGTTTGCTGCAGAAATTGAGTAATGTCATCAGATGCCATTCCCTTTACTTGCGACAACAATGGGCCATAGCCCTTGCTAAGGAGCCGAGGTCTCATCAGAAGTTCAAGCACAATTGAGCGGCGATATCATCTCATCCGCGATTATCTTTGAGAAAGGATTACGTTGAGGTCAAGAGAGTCAACTCCGCAGATAATGTTGCAGACCACTACAAATCCGTTGGGCCACAGAAGATCGAAGCCCACCTTGAAGAAGATTGGACTTAGACTTGGTAGCCAATGGCTTTAGGACAAGTGAAGATTGTTAGATATATGTGCCCTAGAAGCCAGAATGGCTGACACTTGTAATACACTTCTAGGGGCAAAATTATAATTTTGACTATAATTTAATGAAATGGTTTTTTCTATCACACATGTGTATTTAGTGTTCTGTGATACATCCTTTGAGTTAATGGTAATGATAATTCATATTTTCAAGAGTTGAAAATTTAAGAACATGAATAATCATTATTAACTCATAAATAGCTCCCGACCATAGGATCATCACGAGGATGGTGATTGATCCGAAAGGTTGGTGTACGATCGCTTCTCTTTAGTAGATGAGTCTTGAGTCTACGGTTGGAGACACCGGAGCGAGAGTACAGATACTCGTTAGAGAACGAGGGCACTGAGCGTGACCACCTCGAGTAGTCATTAGGGAGTCTACCTTCTCGTCAATGACTGACTCGATGCTGCAGTAGTGTGTTCTGGTTTCTTTGACCTGAGATGCATCGACAGTTCACCTTGAGGGTGTTATAGTTTGACTACACCATTACTCGGTCTCCTAGCCATATGGAATCCTGAGGTGTATGTTGGCTATAGCATGTTCATTGTAGGAACTGGATTGCATCAAGATGGAATCTATCTACCTCGGTGGTAGAGGAGTAGCCCTATGATGATCATGAGAATCAAGTCTAGAAATCCATGGCCATGGTAGAGTGAAATAATAGAAAGAGTTTCTATTTAGATTTTCACATTGGACTTGAATCGAATGATTACATCATATGACAGAGACTAGGGTTTGACGAGTTCACCTTAACCCTAATCTGATCGGGGCTCAAGATAGAAGAACTTAATCACACAGGTAGCTGCACCAAGAGGTTCGCATTCAGCTCTGATGGGTTGCCACCATATACTGCTAGGTGTCACTGGTGGATTTTGGGAGCAATTAGAATAATTTAGATGATCGATCATTCTAGCTGTTCGAATTAGAAGAGTTCTGATCCATCGAAAGGAGTTTCGATGATGTCTATGATAGAGATCATGACATATCCCATTACCATACAGAACTGAACCTAACTGGGTCACACAAACAAGGGTTTGAATCTGGTGATCATCAATTGAACTGATCTAGTTCAATTGATCTGAATGAGATTCAATTAGGTTCAAGGAAATCGTGCTAGCACTCGATTGAACCTAACGTTCTTCTTTTACTATCACAAATAGTTGTCCTGACTGAGCCAAAGGAGTTTGTGCTCAATCAGAGGCCTTCATATGTCTAACTGGAGGTTGTCCAAGTTAGAGAAGGTTGTCTTATTTTATAAGACATTATCTGCCATTTTTGGTCACTTGCCATTTCTTGTTCTTTGACTTTGGTCAAAAGTCTACCTTTGACTGGTCAAACATTGACCATTGACCTTTGACTTTTGACCACATGTCATGCACCTATTGGAGAGCTGGTGGGGGCCTGTCCCCCTGCCAGAACCTGGCAAGGAGAAGGGCGCACGCCAAAGGTGGCGTGAGCCCAAGTAGGAGGCGCCTAGGAGTCCTTGTTGGACAAGGACTCCACCTCCCTTTTGGATTCCAATCAGAGTTCTACTAAGAATCCAGTTTGATTGGTCTTAGGCGCCCTCTAAGGAGGAATCCAGGGATCTCTATTCCAACCAATCAGATTTAGATCTGATTTCACAAAGGGTTGTGATTGGTTGAGAGGAAGAGGAGTTGGATCATAAGAGGTTTATAAATAAGACCCTGCACCCAACCCTAATTCTAAGTGAATGAAATTAGACACGCCCCAAGGCTGCCTCTCCCCTCCTTCTCCACGCCATAGTCTCTTCTCCCCTTGCTCTCCACGTCCAAGTGTTTTGGATTTAGGTTGGTGCGATTCAGATCAAGGAAAGGCGATCAAAAGCAAGAAGGCTGCGCTGCTGCAAAGGACGACTGCAGATCTTCAAAGAGTTTTGAAGATCCTTCAGATCATATCCAGATCTGATTTTTGGAGGTGTGATAGAGAAGAAGAGGTTCTCCAGATCCAACCCGAGTGGATATCGGTAGAGGCCAGGCGCTTGCGTGGCTAAGATCCAGAACCTTCCGCTGCAATCAGGATCATCTACAGGGTAATAGGATTACCCAAATCAGGTAAATTAAATTTGATTTAATTTATCTTATTTTATTTTATTTATTAAAATAATAAGAATCAGATCTGAAATATATCAAGATCTGATTGAGATCAAGAGAAAATTTTGAAATATATCTCTTGATCTGATCAGATCTGGACGAACCTGGACCGGAAAATCAGGATTTTCCTTCACCTATTGGGTGTAAATGGATCTTCAAGAAAAAGATTAGTGTAGATGGGAATGTGGAGACATTCAAGACTAGACTAGTGGCAAAAGGTTATAGTCAATGCGAAGGCATTGACAATTAGGATATCTTTTTTTCAGTGGCTATGCTAAAATTCATCCGCACATTACTTGTCGTTGCAGCCTATTTCAATTATGAAATATGGCAAATGGATGTGAAAACGGCATTCTTAAATGGATATCTTGAGGAAGATATGTATATGGAATAGCTGCTAGATTTCACATCCAGTGATACTGATCACAAGATTTGCAAGCTGCAAAGATCCATATATGGACTTAAGCAAGCATCTCAGAGCTGGAACACTCATTTCAATGATGTGATCAAAATATTTAATTTCATAAAAAATGAAGAGAAACCATGTGTCTTCAAAAAGGTCAGTGGGAGCACTGTTGTCTTCCTTGTATTGTACGTGGATGACATCCTTCTTATTGGAAATAATATTTTCATGTTGACGACAGTCAAAATATGGTTGTCCAAGAAATTCTCCATGAAAGACCTAGGTGAAGCATCCTTTATTCTAGGAATTAAGGTCTATAGGGATAGACCGAATAGGATGCTAGGACTTTCACAAAAGATGTACATAGAGGAAGTACTAAAAAGGTTTAGTATGGAAAATTCTAAGAGAGGATTAATACCCTTCAGACATGGTATTCATCTTTCCAAGAAGATATGTCCTAGCACACCTGAGGAAATAGAATGCATGAGCAAGATCCCTTATGCTTCTGCAATAGAGAGCCTCGTGTATGCCATGCTATGTACACGACCTGATATAGCCCATGCTATGAGTGTCACAAGCAGATATCAGTCCAATCCAGATGAAGAACACTAGACTTCTATGAAATATATCCTTAAGTACTTAAGAAGAACTAAGGATATGATGTTGATTTTTGGTAACAGAAAACTCTAAGTCCAGGGATACACAGACTTAGATTTCATGTTTGATGTAGATGATCGAAAGTCGACATCTGAAAGTCTGTTTATATGCAATGGTGGTGCTGTCAGCTGGAAGAGTTCCAAGCAAACCGTGATAGCAGATTCCACCATGGAAGCAGAATATATCGCTACATCAGAGGCTACGAAGAAAGCATTCTGGTATAAAAAGTTTGCTGCAGAAATCAGAGTAATGCCATCAGATGCCATTCCTCTGTACTGTGACAATAATGGTGCCATAGTCCTTGCTAAGGAGCTGAGGTCTCACCAGAATCCAAGCACATTGAGCGGCGATACCACCTCATCTATGATTACTTTGAGAAGGATTACGTCGAGGTCAAGAGAGTCAATTCCGCAGACAATGTGACAGACCCACTTACAAAATCGTTGGGACAACAAAAAATTGAAGCCCACCTTGAGAAGATGGAACTTAGACTTGTAGCCAATTGGCTTTAGGACAAGTGAAAGATTGTTAGATATATGTGCCCTAGAAGTCAAAATTGACTGACACTTGTAATACACTTCTAGGGGTAAAATTATAATTTGGACTATAATCAAAAAAATGGGTTATTTTCTATCACATATGTGTATTTAGTGTTTGTGATACATCCTTTGAGTTAATGGTAAT
Source organism: Cocos nucifera (assembly GCA_006176705.1). Classification (NCBI taxonomy): domain Eukaryota; kingdom Viridiplantae; phylum Streptophyta; class Magnoliopsida; order Arecales; family Arecaceae; genus Cocos; species Cocos nucifera. The sequence continues at coordinate 605,801 of QRFJ01000030.1, forward strand.
GATAATTCATATTTTCAAGAGTTGAAAATTTAAGACATGAATAATCATTATTAACTCATAAAATGCTCCCGACCATAGGATCATCACGAGGATGGTGATTGATCCAGAAGGTTGGTGTACAATCGCTTCTCTTTAGTAGATGAGTCTTGAGTCTATGGTGTGGAGACACCGAAGCGAGAGTACAGGTACTCGTTAGAGAACGAGGGCACTGAGCGTGACCACCTCGAGTAGTCATTAGGAAGTCTACCTTCTCGTCAATGACTGACTCGATGCTGCAGTGGTGTGTCTGGTTCTTTGACCTGAGGTGCATCGGCAGTTCACCTTGAGGGTGTTATAGTTTGACTACACCATAACTCGGTCTCCTAGCCATATGGAATCCTGAGGTGTATGTTGGCTATAGCATGTTCATTGTAGGAACTGGATTGCATCAAGATGGAATCTATCTACCTCGGTGGTAGAGGAGCAGCCCTATGATGATCATGAGAATCAAGTCCAGAAGCCCATGGCCATGGTAGAGTGAAATAATAGAAAGAGTTTCTATTTAGATTTTCACATCGGACTTGAATCGAATGATTACATCATATGACAGAGAACTAGGGTTTGACGAGTTCACCTTAACCCTAATCTGATCGGGGCTCAAGATAGAAGAACTTAATCACACAGGTAGCTGCACCAAGAGGTTCGCATTCAGCTCTGATGGGTTGCCACCATATAACTGCTAGGTGTCACTGGTGGATTTTGGGAGCAATTAGAATGATTTAGATGATCGATCATTCTAGCTGTTCGAATCAGAAGAGTTCTGATCCATCGAAAGGAGTTTCGATGATGTCGATGATAGAGATCATGACATATCCCATTACCATACAGAACTGAACCTAACTGGGTCACACAAACAAGGGTTTGAATCTGGTGATCATCAATTGAACTGATCCAGTTCAATTGATCTGAATGAGATTCAATTAGGTTCAAGAAAATCGTGCTAGCACTCGATTGAACCTAACGTTCTTCTTTTACTATCATAAATAGTTGTCCTGACTGAGCCAAAGGAGTTTGTGCTCGATCAGAGGCCTTCACTTGGTCTGACTGGAGCCTGTCCAGTTAGAAAAAGGGTTGTCTTATTTTGTAAGACAATACCTATCCATTTTTGGTCACCTACCATTTCTCATCCTTTGACTTTGGTCAAAAGTTGACCTTTGACTGGTCAAATGTTGACCATTGATACTTTGACTTCTGTCCACATGTCACGCACCTATTGGAGAGCTGGTGGGGGCTTGTCCCCCTACCAGAAACTGGCAAGGAGGAGGGCGCCCAAGGCGTGTGCCCAAGAGGCACCAGGAGTCCCTGTTGGATAGGGACTCCATCTCCTTTTTGGATTCTAATTAGACTTCTCCTAAGAATCCAACTTTGACTGATCTTAGGCGCCATCTAAGGATGAATCCAAGGGACTCTATTCCCACCAATCAGATTTAGATTTGATTTCATAAAGGGTTGTGATTAGTTGGGATGAAGAGGAGTTGGATCACGCATAGTCTATAAATAAGACCCTGCGTCCAACTCAAAAAGGGAGAACAATTCTCTACGCCCTAAGGCTGCCTCTCTCTTCCTCCTCCACATCAAGTTCATCTTCTCCCTCTCATCTCCACGTCCAAAGAAGTTTGGGATCTTAGTAGGTGCAATCTAGATGAGAGAAAGGCGACAGAAAACTAGAAAGCTGCGCTGCTGCAAAGGACAATTGCTGATCTTCGAAAGCTGTTTTGAAGATCCTCCAAATCAGATTCAGATCTGATTTTTGGAGACGTGATAGAGAAGAAGAGGATCTCCAGATCCAATCCGAGTAGATACCGGTAGAGGCGAGACACTTACGTGGCTAGATTCAGAACCTTCCGCTGCTTACAGAATCATCAATGGGTAATAGGATTACTCTACATCAAGATAAATTAAATCTGATTTAATTTATCTATATTTTATTTTAATTATTAGAATAATAAAAATCAGATTTGATTCGGATCAAAGAGAAAAGTTTTTGAAATATATCTCTTGATCCAATCAGATCTGAACAAACCTGGTCTGAAAAATTAGATTTTTTCTTCAACTGTACTTTGATCCGTGATCGCAATATCTGATCATGACTATTAGTATTTATGTGTACTAAAGATCTTACCTTAAAAAAAATTGTTCATGTGTTTGTTTTGATTTGAAGTTTGGATTAGATGAGCTTATAGCCATTCATTTCATAGTTAATCTCGATGATAAATTTTGTTAAGTGAAAAATACTCGTCAACATTATCTAATGACGGTTGATAATAACCTAACCCTTTTTCTTAAATTTTGAAAATGTAAATCAAGTAAAATGATTTTCTGGTAAAATGTTGCATTTCTTGTATCTAAACCATGGATGAGTCTATGATGAATAACGAGCAAGGCTACAATTAATCGCAGAGCATCATGGTGAACCAGGGCTTTCCTTGGTGCTCACACCCCTCCCTCACCAACTTGAGGTTCTGGGTTACAGTTTTAATGGTACATCTCTAGGTATTTCGACCTGCATGATTATAGCGTGGGTTTATCTTGCATCCTTTGTCCAGTTTATTTATATCAGAGCCGGTCATGTAGGCTTGATGCCTGATCGGCTAATTTATGGGTAGGTTATGCTTTTAATCATGCTCATCTTTGACAGATGCATTTTTTTTTAAAAAAAAAAAATCTCTTTGCAGGTATATGATCACAACTATCCATCAAAAACCATCCTCGGGGGGGGGGACACCCCCGATAGATGCTCTTCATGTGTAGGGGCTCGTATGGAAGCAACAAAACAAGACTTGTTAGCAGGTTGCTTCAGCCCCATAAAAAGACCGGCCAAAATCCTCTTGGTGGGCGATGGGTTTTCTTCGGGACCGTTCCCTTGGCAGGAAAGTAAACCCAATTGCACCCGTCTAGAAAACTTTTGGTTTGTCAACGCGGGACCTGCACGGTTAATGCTTCCCTTCTCCGTAGGTAGGGAGGGAGGGACCTTTCTCTCTCTCTTTTTTTTTTTTTTTTTTTGGCAAAGGGGAGGGACCTTTCTTTGCCGATCCAACTCCGACAGAAAGTACGCGCCATAAGCCGTGTTGGACACGTGATCGTCCACGTCCACCGAGTGGGTGTGCGTAAGGGCCTCTTTCTTCTTCTACTCATTTCCCATCTTTCACTTCTACGGTCAGGTCCTGACTAGTGGTCTCGCCGTTCACCCATTTGCCGCCCACGTCCGGTCCAGGATTAATCACGTGGAAATTGATCGAATTCCTTCGGCTGGAATGGTCCCTCAAAACCCGCACTTGCCACGTGTACGATGATGTGTGCTTGTAAGGCTGGGCCAACATGATATCAGGTAACGTCGCACACAGATAGCTGGAATGCCCCTCTCGTCTCAGCCAACATGATATCTGCCTTTCCCGTGTCTGCAGTTTAGTCCTGCCAAACGGCCGCCGCTAACCTTTTAAGCCTCAAGGGCAGTTTCGTCATTATGGCACATTTCCTTTTTGTTTTTTTATAATTATCGTCTTGTCACAAGAAAGCGAGAAGTCGTCCAGGAGGCTTATTGAACCCCGCCCAGCGAAACTTCCGTCGCCTGCGCGCTATCTTTCTCCTCTTCTTCCGGTCCCACCTTCGTTTGCGACCCGAAGGGGTAAAAAAAATCAAGCAAATAAATCGGATTCGATCCAAAAGGGAGAGCAAAATTAGCCTCTATCGCCGCTCTCCACTTGATCGAATTCGGGAGCGCGATGCACGCCAAATCGAAGATTTCGGGGATGCTTCCCAAGAGCTTTAAGGCGGGGAAGTGGTAATCTCGCTCCCTCCTTGATGCCCTAGATTGCTTTCTTTTTGGTGTTTTCTGTTATAAATCCGGAGTTTTGATCGGTTTTGTATCTTGTTTTTGTTAATTTTGTGACGGGATTTGGGTGATTTCTGTTGATTGGGTGGCAGCAAGACGTCACTGAAGCTTGCGATGGCTCGAATAAAGCTGTTGAAGAACAAGAGAGAGGTTTTGTTGAAGCAGATGAGGCGGGATCTGGCCCAGCTTCTGGAGTCCGGCCAGGAACAGACCGCTCGGATCCGGGTTCGTTCTGCTCCTTTCTGCCCTGACTCACCTTTATATTATGGAAGATTGTTACATTATACGATCTTGTGTGAGATCCTATTTTTTAGGATCACGATGTTAAATTTGCCGATCTGCCTTTTCATGTGGGCGTTGATCTGATTGGGTTCGTATTGACAAAAAATTTTGGTCAAGTGAATAATTGTTGCTGTCATGATCAGACTAATGATTCTCTGATAGCTGACTTTTAGGTTAAGATTATTATGGTTCTTTAATTTAAAGTAATCTACAACAAAGTTTCCAAAAACCAAAAGAAGAAATATTTTGGTGTGTATATGATTTTCCTTTAAATTTGTTATGGTACTAAAATTTAGATATATTTTTTTAAAGAAAACTTATGCAACTTAACTGTAATAGAACAACCATATGGGATATACCAGCGCCCTATTGACTTAACCTCTGTTGCAGCAAATGAGCATGAGAGGAAACAAGGGAACTTCCTCAATAACATCATACAGACTAACTATATGATAGAAGAAAATTACTGGTTTTGTGTTCGATATGTACACACATCCGAATTGCTTCATTGTGGATCTGAGGGTCCAAAGCAGAACTTATTCTGAACAGATATATGATAATAGGATTGCCTTTCTGGTGTTAATGGATGTGAATTCCTTTATATAGGGACATACTTATAGTACTTTCAAGTCTCATTCTAGTTGGGAACAGAAACTGAAAGCAAGCAATAACAAATGACTTCGGAGAGTTTTGGCCTGACATTTAGATTGGACAATCCTCAGGTTTTTTGATATAGTACACAACACAACTTCTTTCTCAATTGCATCATTATCCAGTGCCACAACATTAAAATCAAGAGAGCAGTATCAGCATGTCTATGATTTCAAAATTTTCTTTTAGAGAGACATTTTCATTGTTTGGTCTTAATTAAAAATTGCTTTCACTAAAAAAGGAAGAGTAGAATCTGGAGAACAATATAAGATAAATGTTTGTATGATTTTATAATAACATTCCAGGAAAACTCTGTTCATCATTTGTCCTGAAGGTATTTTTTTTTTCCTGATGCATCTGATGTTCTGATGTATAAAAGTTAGGATTTTACTGGTGCTTGATTAAACCATAACCTGACCATATTACATATGGCCATGATATATATTCTGACTTGAAGTTGGCTTTCAGAGTCTGATTTTAAGTTTATCCATTTGGATTCATTTATAGATATTATTAATCTGATAACCTGGATAAGATGACATTTTATTGCTGTCATATGAATCGTTGATGGTGTTATTATAATATTAGTCATTTAAATTTCAATTCTGGATTTAAGTGTGTGCTGGAGGAGTCTGTTAGTCATCTTTCAAAAATTGTGCACGTGCATAGGATTCTGAAACTCAAATAATTCATGACTTCCTTTCACTTGGAGATGAGTGAGCGAGCGGCTTGTTGCTTGGAATCATCATTCATTTGACTAGAAAAATAGAAGACATGGAGGGTATTACTACACAGCCCGTTGGGAGGTTTAGAAGAACAGGAACTGTAAAATTTTTGGTGTTTTAGTTTTATTTCAACATGCTATATGTTTTTTTCTTGAAGCAAGTGTGTTGTACTTGGATGGGTGGACCTTTTGATGCTGGAATCTGCAAGATTTGATACTGAGATGATAGTATTATATGATTAATTAATAATTGAGTGCAGCCTTCTGTCTTGACCGTGGCATTGGTTGTACAATACAAATCAGCTATCTCAAGTTAATGTCATTTTAGTTGTTATTATTTGAAAATGCGGTGACAATTTGTTTACAAGTAACTGATAAATGATTCACATTTTACTGCTGACTTAGACCTGGAATTATTTTGATGGCACCTTATATATTTATGTGATTTTTACCTGAAATTAGCCATGATGGAGGTGCAGTATTAGCCATCAAGAACAAAGAAAATGAAAATCTAATTATCAATCTTCTGCAAACTGCCTGTGGATTGACTTTCTTCTTCTTGCTTTTTCAGGTTGAACATGTGATCAGGGAGGAGAAGACAATGTCGGCATACGATCTCATTGAGATATACTGTGAACTTATTGTGGCACGTTTGTCAATAATTGAGTCACAGAAGTATGTAAAACCAGAGATTTTTAATTGTTCTGTTCAATTTCATCTCAAAACTACATTACATCTATAGCATCCTCTATCTGGTTTGGTGCACTTCATTTCCCTATTATCTTAGCTATATGTACATGGACAAGAGAAATGCTGCATGTGTTAGAGAAATTTAAAATTTTTAATATATAATTTCACACATATAAGATACTTCAATGACTTATCGTTGATTTTTCTAATAAGCAAAAAAAAACATTTCTTCATTAGGTTTTTCTAATAATTGATGGACTATATGGTGAAAAGAATCTGTTGCATTATTAAAAAGCTATACATGATCCACAATGACCCATGTGGATCCCCTCTTGTGCAGATAAGCCTGTTCAAAAGAACCACCCACCTTTTCCCAGCTTCTGCCTGCTGTACTTTGACAAACTCCCAAAATAGAGGGCCCTTTTCCAAGCAAGTTTTTTTGGTTTCTTGGTGTTTTGATATTATTTAGTGTTTTACCGTCTGCATTGGTTGTAGCCTCTCTCTCTCTCTCTCTCTCTCTCTCTGTGTGTGTGTGTGTGTGTGTGTGTGTGACAGAAAAGATTTACTCTCCTGTGGAGTCCCCACAGGACACACACTCTGTTGAGATTTCAATTTAACTTTGAAATTCTTAATGTAGCAAGAGTTATGCTAAGAGTTGTGATTGAGCATATTTTTAGGGGCTTTGCCTTTTATGTGATATCACTAGAATTTACAGAATCTTTATTATCATATTTAGACATGTATCTGCTTGTTTGATGCAGCAAGTTAGAAAAATGCTTAGTCATATTTATATCAATCTTCTACATTCTACAATATGAAACTTTAAAAAAATAATATGTATTATGGTGTTTTGTATTATATGTAACTGATAGTGCTTTTTGTGTTGCATGTGAATTCATTAGAAATATTTCAATTTATATCGTCATGATGATGTCACCCCTGACTTGAAAAATTATGATTTTTGTGACTTTCTGATGTGAGTGCTGAAAATGCCAAGCTAATGAATTAATGATGCTTTCATCTACCTCAAAGGTGGTGACAAGTATAAGTCATGTAATATGAGACTGTTAATTTACTAAATATAATTACACTATAGAAGAGCATGAGCATCATAAAGGCTAATAAGAGATTATGCACATTACCTTAAAAAATGCTTCAGAACATTTAACATTTAGGGCTGTATGACTTGCACAGAGCATTGATGGCAAAATATGTGTTACTGCTTGGAACACCAAATTTAGCTCAAGGGTACAAGATGTATGACATTCTACCAGAGCTTTTACTACATCCATTCTCAACCAAGTTCCATCGATGGTAGTCCATTTCTAATACCATGGTGGGTTTCGTTTGCAAGTCCTGTTGGACTCATCGTTGATAAAGCCAGACTTTGCACCAGTCTTTTGAATCAAGAAAGTCTCAACCAATCTTTATCATCCTTCATGCAAGAATCTGATAAATGTAGCTTCTGATGTGTATTGAAATTGTTGGTACATGTCCATACAAATTCTTCAAGCTGGACATGGGAGTCTGGTTGAAAAGTCAACACATAGAAAGTTGCAGCTTTCATCTTGGTAGAATTATAAGATTATGGAATCACATGGGCTGCATAAACTTGTGTAATACCCGAATACAAATCATGAGCTGCAGTTCATAAAGGTCAAAATGTACCTGTCTAAATTTATGTTATATATATATATATATATATAAGGTTCCTGTCAGAACTACCAAAGCTGCAATTCATGATGGTATGTGCATATTTTGACTCTGTGTTGCCACAGAAATTGTTCAGTTTCTTCTTGAATCTTCCTCAGGACTTCAACATGCATGGCTTGCTTTTACAGGATGATGCATCTTATATATTTGTCTTATGGATAGAGAATAGTTTTGCTTGACATTATATGATTGTCATTCTTTGGATAAATTTTGACTATGTTAAGAGTTATAAGAAATTTATCAGACTCCTTGATCTTTTTATAATTTCGTTGCTATCTTGTTACTAGGAGCTGCCCCATAGATCTTAAAGAGGCTGTAGCTAGTATTGTTTTTGCATCTCCAAGATGTGCAGACATACCAGAACTTATGGAAATTCGCAAGCATTTTTTAGCAAAATATGGGAAAGAGTTCATTACTGCAGCTCTTGAAGTTCGACCAGAATGTGGTGTTAGCCGTATGGTAGGTTTTAAATTTTTGCTGCATGTTTTTGTGTGTGCTTGTGCATGTGTTTTGGGAGTGGGTGGGGTGGTGTTGTGGGGAAGGGAGAGATTGTTCATGATGATGGGTGGTTATGGTTTCATGGTTGTGATATAATCAGGCATGTTGAATTTTACCTACGTATCAAACAGACTCTAATTGCTTTTCTTTCACATTGTTGAAATTTAGGTGGTTGAGAAATTGTCAGCAAGGGCACCTGATGTTGAGACAAAACTCAAGACCTTGACTGCAATTGCCCAAGACCATAATGTCACATGGGATCCAGAAGCATTTCAGGAGCAGATTAAGAAGCCTGATGATGATCTGCTGGTAAGATATAGGGTTTATAAATTTCTTCAGTTGCATGTGTGGCTCTAGATCCCTGCATGAAAAACTGACAACTAGGTTTCTTGAATCTGTGATTGAGCAGAATGGCCCTACATCTTTTCCCCGTGCCAGCAAGATGACAATGCAATCATCTAGTGTCACAGACCAAGTGAATGTATCAATTAGGGAAATGCCTGAGAATGTCGTGACCAGCAAACCAAACAATTTCAATACTTTGTCTCATGAAAGCATCAACACTTCTAGCAGTTCAGTACCTATTGCTTCTCAATCTACTCCAAAAGCTTCAGGTGTGAGAAACATAACCTTCACATGTGAATCTCTTATTTTGGTTTCATCACATACTCAAATGACATGCGAGATTTCTGACATTTTATGATTGCTCTCTAGCAGAAAATAGATCTGGAGGGGAAGAATTGAAGTTTTCATATTCTAAGGAAGATGGTGCTTTAAGTCAGTCAAATTGGAATATGGAATTTAGGGATGCAACTTCTGCTGCTCAGGCAGCTGCAGAATCTGCAGAAAGGGCTAGCATAGCTGCTAGAGCTGCTGCTGAACTTGCAAGCCGTGGCAACGTTTCTAGACAAAATTCTTCTGTGTCACAGGAATCAACTGTTCATGGTATCAGAGCTGTGCCTGGCACTTCAAAAGGTTCAAGGCCAGAAGGTGAACACCCTGTTAGGGAGTCTGTAAGAATGGAGGAGAACGAAGGGAAAGCCTTTCAAGGAATGAAATTCAAGATGCATAAACCCCAAGTAGTAGAAGCTAGCACTATGAGAGACACTGAATATGATGGCCATGGAACTGTTGGCAATATATCACTGAGTAGATCTCCATCTCATTCAAGCACCTCTTCAATCAATGATGATGTTTCAGAGTTCAATCTTCAAAAAGCTGACTCAGAGGCATACAATTTTACTCCAAAATGGTTCTCAGAAGCAGAATATGCAGTGCAGCATCAGAACAATGAGAAAGTCGAGCATGCTGATGTGGGTTCAGGGAATGTAAATGAAAGCAAATCAGCCTCTTCCCAGCTTTCTAATGCATTTGATGGTGATATCATTTGGGATAATGCTGAGAGGAATACTACAATAGGTGACTATGGTGGTGCAGTCTTTGATGACTATGGTTCTGATACTGATGGTCATTCGGCACTAGGGATGGGGAACAGAGGAAACTTGTTGGATTCATTTATGCTGCAACAGTCTTCTAGTTTTTCGTCGAACATGGAACCTTGGAGTCCTGGGCAGCAAAAAGGTAAATCCTTGGTTACCGATGCTAGATCACCTTTTGTGACAGAACCCCATGCCACAGAGTATTCGGAAACAATCACTAAAGGTACTCTTCCATCACAGTCTGATAATATTCCTGCAGCTTATGATTCAGATGGCCTCAGCTCCAAGGATGATTATGAGATAGACCAGTCCACAAAAGGCCCACTACCAGCAGGATCTACACACGAAACAACCAACTTTGAGGGGAAGAAAGGTGTTGAAGGAGCTAAAACAAATTCTCCTTCATCTTACTCTGATATTAATGAGAAAACCCATGAAGCAGAACTAATCTCTTCTAATAGATACGGGAAAAGTTCTGGTTTCAGCGGGCAAGTTAACCAGCCATCTCCAAGATATGATGAGAGGAATCCTGATGATTCCATGAAAGGGTCAGATATCAGCCTAAGAGAAAAAGAGCCATGGTCTTGGCGATCACCGAGAGTTTCATCAATGGATGAGGCTGAAACTATGGACCAGATTAGCATGCCTTCATCACCTCCTGGTATTAAAGATTCTGAAATTTCAGATGACAGCTATGAAAGTGGGCAAGGCTTGAACCTGGGAAGGTTAACTGGTGGATTTAAAAACAGAGGTTACCATCGTCCACCTTATGTAAGGACCCCCTTGGTTGGTGCTTCACTCCCATCAAAGCAAGCCTCAGATGATTCTCCTTCAATCATTGAGAAATCTGTTGTCTCTGACGTGGATGATTCCCTTGCCAGCACTGAGGTCCCAGTTCAGAGACAACACAGGAAAGGCTACAAAGAATCAAGCTTAAGATCTCCAGGAACAAATCTCAATCTAGGTAGTAATGAACAGGAACATCATACTGTCAGAAGTGGACATCACACAGATATTTCTTCCACACAAACAGAAGGCCCAGACATTTCCCCCATTAATGAGAAATCAACTGTTTCCCACTCAGGCAAGACACTGTCAAGTCCTGAAATCCAGAAGCAGCACTCAGGTATGCCAATGAACTACTATGACTTGGACAATCATGACGAAGAAGATCTTATGTCACGCCATACTGTTGGAAAAAGAGGCAATATAGATGCAAAGCTTTCTCGCCGGACGAGAGAGATACCATCAGTGGGTAAAAAAGGTAGTCTTTCAAGAACTATTAATCCATCTGAAATGCCAACCGTCTCTGATATGGAAAATATGGCCTCTCAATCAAGTTTTTATGCTACTGAATCTTTTTCCAACAAAAGAACCCATGCCAGAAACTTAGATTGGAAAGAGAGTTCCAAGTCTCTGCAACCAAATTCATCAGCTGAGCACTCTTTGGTGACACCTTTGAAGACTGAATCTTCAACATTAACACAATCTCTCGTTCCAGATAATGGTGCAAACTCAAAGACATATAGTTCAAGCAGAGAATCAAGTTCTCATGGAAGCTCACGTAAAAATGCTTCTCATGTACACCCAAAACTTCCCGACTATGATTCTATTATGGCTCATTTTCAGTCACTTCGATCAAATCGAGCCTAACTGCAGGTATTACTTCTATTTTCCTTTTATTGTGCATCTATGGGGCTTGTGGCAATCAATCGGCGATTTATCTTATAATTTTAAATTCGTGGGTATGTTTCTAGTTGTATAGCAAATGTAAGTTCGTATAATTTTTCAGGAATCATTAGTTGTGCACTTGTGATTTTAGCAATAAAAAAAATGTCATATGAGGCCAGCTTCTGTAATTTTTCTTGGTTGTATGCTTCGCGTCTGTGATCTTTACTCACTGCTTGGTAAATAAATGTAGTAATTCTGAACCACGTTTTGTGAATTCTTTTCATTTGATGATCAAAATCGGTGATGCGCTTCCATTTATAATTTACGGCTTAATTTTCCTGTACTTCCGCTCCTGAATAAAAATGCCTCGCTTTCATCCATGCGTCTTACGCTTTTATATGTGGCATCTTAGCGAATTGCAGCAAAACAACACTAACACTTTCACAAGAAATGATTCTTTCGGCATCGGTCAGTTTTGATATAGAGAAAAAAAAAACTTTTGTATATTTTGGTATCGAGGTAACAACCTTGAGAAATGATATTTACTACAAGCAGCCCCTTCTTGTAGTAGGTATGATGTGAATTTTTCTGACAAGAAGGAAGCGTTCTGTGATATATGAAAATTCTACTTCTGCTATATAGGTTGGATATGGCTCGGTTATGTGGCTGATGCTGTTTTAATACCAAGAATCATAGCATCCCAGGTTATCTAATGCTAAGACCTTCATGGTTTCTCATGGAGCAAGGAAATCAACAATTAATGGGCTAATTTGTTGCCAATTTTGGTGAACGCCATTTTGATAACGGGCTAGTTCGAGGCCCAGTTTAAGAGCCGCGCCAAGTAAGTTAAATCTGACTTGCTATTTACTAACAAATTTTGATGAGTTAAATAAATGCATCTTGTGGCATCAAATGCCAAAGTCTGTTGTACTTGATTTTAGAACAAGTTAACATCAAAATTCAAGATGGCAAGCAAAAAATCTGGCAACGTTTGCACCACCATCTTCCTGGGCATGGACCTGGAACCTAAAAACCGGAACGGAGGCACATAGATAGAGTAATCTGTGGTTTAATATAAACCAGGATTGGAGTTAACCTAAACAAGCGGGAGTAAGGGCATACTGACAGAGTAATGTATGGTCAGAGCTGTGTGCCCCGCCGCTTATCCCGTGACTAAAGAGGAGCGTCGAGTTGGGAAGAAGGATAAGCACAGGCTTCAACATCACATTAGACCGGTAGCATTTCCTCAGAATGCAAGACTCTGTGCAGCAAATGTCTTTTTCTTGTAATTTAAATAACTTACCGTCGCATTCTTGAGCAGATGTCGAAACTCGTACCTACTACCACTCGCACTTTCGACGATGGAATAAAATATGACGCAATAGAGCAAGTGCATGAATTCTGCATGGAGAAACATTGAGGGCGATAGATAACCAGAACCAATCTTCTCGCAGTTCCATTCACAGAGCTTTGTCGGAACTAGACGAGACGAGCGGGTGGAACTGTCCTCAAGCACTGCTTGAGTCGATGCACCAACATTGTGATTGGCTGGGAGCACTCTCGTGTAAAACCATCCATTTTGGCTTCCACTTTAAATCTTCCTTTCTGTCGGACGTTGCGGATGAACCACAGCTGCAGGTCAAAAACTAGCCAGAAGACGTACCTGTCGAGTTTACTGTTCCGAAAAGCTTGCCACAAGCAAAGGAATCTTCAACGGGGCAAGCGACTGCCATCAACAACCAAGCTTGTACTGTAGATCGCCCTGGAACGTGAGAATGGGTTCAGACTTGGAGGCTGGTGCAACCTCGCAGTCCTCCAATCTTCATTAGAAATTTATCTTTCAATCTGTGCATTAGAAAGAAGAAATCTCATTATAAACAATGACTTTTCTTTTTTTTTAAAAGATGCTGAGATAGGGCAGCCCATCCAAAAAGTCCATGCATAGCGGTGTAGATAGCTTAAAGCTAACTAAAATCAAAAAATATGGAAGGGGCTATTACTCACCCTCTACCCTCTATAACCCTCCCCTCCACCCCTCATCCAGTCTAGATCGAGCTCAAATGATCAGATCTCAGCGCACAATGAGAGTTGAAGTGATTGGCTCTGGCATAAGTCATATCATTTGAACCAAAACTTTAACAGTAAAATATAATGATTATTCACCACTGCTCAAATTTGAACCTGAGACCTTTCTTACTCTGGAGGTGAGCATACTAACTGTTTGACCTCCGGCATAGTCGGCTGATTGGGCTGTTAAGATTATAAAAAAATATCATTTAGCCTATAAACTTCATAATCTTATTGCTTATACTCTCTAATTATGTTGTTCTAATATCCTTGTTTTTTTTTTTTTTTTGTTATCACAGATGCTAACATGCTAGCAAAACTATAGTATCGTTTAGGCATAGTGGGAGCTGAAAACTAAACCATGTATAAAAGACAAAGTCTGATAAATTTACAGGATTTAAAGGAGTTCTCGGTTTTATTATCCTAAAAATTTTCAGGGATAAGAACAAGCATGTTTTTATTGGATTATATTTTTCTAATTTACACGGAGTACATGTATATGTTATCCACTCTTGATTTCTTAAACTTCCTCTCAATGCAATCGACATCCCGTGCTCTTCTAGTAACACTTCACCTGGATTTACTGTCATATCTCCATGAATACCAATATCAGTGAAGGAAAGTTTGAGGGGATCGTGGGATGTTGTGGGCACTATCTCCAAAAAGTTATATTATAAATTTAAAGAAAAATATAATTTAATTTATTATAAAGTCGAACTATAATAAGTCTCACAATTCTTGTTACCGAACATGCTGAAGGTTGCCGCCTCCAACTTCTTTGAAATTTATCTTTCATGATGACTGTATTGAATTAGGATATTAATTTTCTTTTAATACAGCTTCAAATCTTACATTGGTTTCATGTTTTCACTCTATAGTTTGACGATATATATTTCTGTGTTCCTTTGAAACTCTTTTGTATGGCCTTCACCTTTTGTTGGGCCTGTTTGGGAGTTCCCCTGTATCTTGCCCTGTAAACGCTTTGTTATCTTCATTCAATACGGCTTAGCTCCTGGTTCTTGCCCAAAAAAAAAAAAAAAAAAAAAAACTCTTTTCATAGCTTAAATCATGATTTTTATTATTTATATGAGGTACATGGTGGAGTTGACGAGTAACATTTTTTGTTGTAAGAATCACAACGTACGCATCCTGTTACGTACACTCACGCACGCACGTACAAGTTATGCATTTTTTTTTTTAAATTTTATATAAGCAGGAATCATACAACTCTTTTACGAGTGTAATCCAAAAGTTCAGAGTACAAAATGTCACATAAAACTCTAGAACACTTCTGACCAAGATGCCAAAATTATTCATCAATATGATTGACAATGAAGGATGTCAATCAACCGGCAATACTATTTGCCTTTCAATAGATAGACATGCCTAATAGTAGTTGCAGAAAAATGATGAATTTATTTTCGAATATCATGAATCAAAAGATGGATAGTAGACTATTCCACAACATCCCGAATATAGACAATGACAATAGTTAAGTCGTCCTCCACAATGATCCTCTTTGCATGTATCCTCATCCGTGTGTGGATGATGCCGATCTAGATGGCCTGAAGCTCTGCGCTCAAAAAGAAAAGATCTTCCAACCACAAGCATCCTATCCTCATAATCCCAGATCACACCTCCTGATACTATCATTAAAATTGATTTTGATAAAAATTTATGGAGGCTCTCAAGAGATGAAAAGCAACGTACGAATTATTGTAGGAGCAATAAGAGAGCTCCAAAAACTCAAATAATCAAGAAATTATCCAGCAGCATCATAACGATAGAACTCTTTCACAAAAAAATAGGCACACTCAAGTATCCGATCAACAGAGATGAATACCCGATGAGCAAAGATGATCTCAGATCAAATTATTTTTTGATAACCAAATTTGAAAGACGATGTAGATCATTCTTTCAAATGGACCACATCAGTTACGCATCTTTTCCGAAAATAGGATGGCTATCCATTATCGTTCAGGTTTTTGACCTTTTTCACCCTATTTTAGTAGTTAACTATTGTAACTCAGCAGTTACGTAATTTTTTTTTAAAAAAGTGCACTTTTCTGCCACCCAATATTACTTCCGACTCTTCCCTTAATCGTCTGGCGCCACCGCCGGTCCCAACCGAACCCACTCTCGCCTTTCCACCATCCCATGCCCGTGGATGTCATTAACCAAGTCGCAGCCTGGATCCTTCTCTCCAGCAACATCTTCTCGCTCGTCTCCCTCTCAGTCCTCCTTATCGGCGCTGCCTAAGTTAAGGGCTCGAATCATGGTGGTCTTGCACCATAATGAGAGTTTTGGTCTGACCAAGAGAAGAAACAAGGGTTTGGGATGGGAGGCAAGGCGGGAGAAAAAGGATTTTTCGTATTTTTCAATCTTCTCTCGGGCGGCACCGGCGGATCATGGTTCGTGGCGTTCAGAGAATGGAGAGGAGAGCCACGGTGTTCGCTTGAGGGGGATTTTGTTTCAAGGATGGAAGAAGAAAAAAATCCTCTCCATCAAATACTTATTAGACTGTCATGCTAGCCAACTAGGCTGCCAGCCGAGCATTGGTGTGATTTTTTCCGTATCATATTTTATTATTTTAGAGTCACCCTACCATTACTTATGACACTCGGGCCTACCTGGTTAGAGATGGTTGAGAAAATATATCTTATATTAAACAAATGAGAGAGATGGAAGAGGCAAGATAAAATAAATATTATTAAATAATATTATTTATTATTTAGATGGTACTTATATTTTTGTACTGAATTATTAAATAGAGATAATTTAAATTTATTCTTTTATTTTAAAATATCCTCACTGTATTAATATATATTATAAATATATTAATAATAAATAACTTTCTAACATATAATTCATTTTAAACAGAGATAATTTAAAATTTTTATTGACTCGTAATAAATTTTTTATTTTAATTTTCGAAATAGGGAATATTTACTATAAATGAACCATAAATATCTAACATAAAAAAATGATATTATTTAAATTATTTATTAAAGATATTATTAAATCTTGGTAATATTTTTATATAAGAATATCTCTAAATAAATATAATAACATTTTTAATGGTAATTTTTGAAGTTATTTTTTTATTAATCAGGTAAAAAAAAAAAAATTCTGCTATCCTCAGAAATACCTGATACATACTCCAAGTGCGCGCCAGCTGAGCTAACCTATGTTGGCCTAGCCGTGACCTGACCGTGGAAAAAGGGGAAAATTTCCAAGGCCGTTACCCAAAACGATGGCGTAGACCCCACTCGCGTGAGTCGTTGCCTTGGACCGTAAACATCACTAGCTATCATGGTCTCATCGGTAAGTAAGGTGGGGTAAGTAGTTGGTACCTTCAGGACAGCGACTTCCAATATAGCGAAATTCGTGGGTAGTGCGTCGCCCATGATCACCTCCTGGGTCCCACCTATCGTTACCCCCCCCGTTCCACTCCAGCGCTCCAAGCTCGGCGAGTTCTCCCGGCGGAACCAATAGGAAATACACGGAATCGATCATCTAATGTCGAAACTGGACACGCGTCACCTAATGACACACCTCCCTACCATTTCTCGCGGTCTCACCTCACTATCCGAAAACCCTCGGATCGTTGCGCTTTCCTCGTTCCCGTTCCAGTCTTATCCATCTCCAACCATGACTAATGTTACCAGCTATATGCACCTAATCGAAGTCCTACAAAATAACCCATCCGGATGCGACACGTGGAGTCACGACAAACGTGTTTTATCCTCCCACTCTCACCCGGGCATGGGTTGCAGAGTTGGGTCCCAGCCTCCCAGGTAAGTGAAATAGCTCTACATTTGTCATTTGTAGATATCTCGGTAACGCGATCTCAAAGGAGTAAATGTCTTGTTATACTATGAGCATACTTAATATAATGGATCCCACAAGTATCGAAGGCCCCGAAGACCGCACGCTTACGGCCCGGTCGCCGGAGAATGGACACGATGGGACTTGACGTCCCTCGTTCCCCACTTCACCTTGGCCCCACGACTCACTATATAGTCCGTTACGTGCAGACCGCGGCTTCCCAATGTGCGAAGACTTGGAGCAGGCAGCCACCAGATAGTCTGGCGCCGTTGGATGCCGGCGTCATCCAGGCCGATGCGTCCATTTAACGTTCTAGATTTTCGGTCCCAAATTACGGTCAAAATCATGAGTCTGTCCGTACGATCGCAGTCTTTTTGTTTTTTTTTTAAATTCTTGGCAGAAGTCTTGCGAGCCTCTAGATAGCGTTTTTTTTTTTTAATTCGAGTCAAGCCGCGCGAAATTTCTTAGAAGGTGGCGATGGTATTAGCTGAGGGGAGACGTACAGAGAGCAGTCGACGTACGACACGTGTGATGTCAGAGAAGGGTGGAGGCTTTGACGGTGGACCGCGAAGGTTACGATTTCCGCGCCTCGAGAAGCTCCACAAGTGGACGGCCGGGGCGCTGGCCGTTACGAGGACGGACGGCAGAGATTCGCTGCCAAGAATCGCTCGACGCAGAGATTGCTTGGTTTGCACGCAAACTCTACTGTGCTGCCACCGGCTACGCCTTCCCCTGTCACGCCTATCGTACCGTCGGATCCAGACCCCAGCCAATGAGATCATATTAGATTAGACCCGCCTTAATCAAATCTTAAACGTAAACAACGTATTCAGATCGCGGTGATATCTTCTGGTAATCGGCTTTCCGCATCCAAAGCTGAGCCGGCTACGTTGCCTGTGCTTCCAAAGAGGGCGTAGTTTGGGACGAGGTTCGCGTCGCAGAAGCTGCGATCGGGAGCAGTCATGGAAGCCCCCAGACAGGCTTAAAATAACAACCGTGATTAACATTTCTGGACGGTTCCAGTTATTTGCACATTTGTTCTTTTATTTTTAAATATTAAATATTAAAAGGAGCATTCCAGTTTTTGACATTGTGGTTAAAATTTGAAACTGAGAGATGGGAAGGAAATTGGGCAGGGAGAATTGAGAAATAAACATGACAAACATTTTATGTATGGATATATCTCAAAAATTTATTGTTATAAGCAGTATCCTAATATTAACACATATTTTTAAATTTGTTTCGGTATTTAAATGTCTAAAAGATAAATGATTGTACCATTTAAACAAAGTTTATCCAGAACTTAGCTGCACAGAAGTGAAAATAAAATAATAAATCCAGATATTAATGAAACCATTTATAAATTAAATCATGTGGAGAAGAATAGCTAAATATTTGTTATAATGGTGAAGTGCAATCTATGATGGCCTTATTATTTCACAATAAATAGTTATTGCCTAATTAAAGAGGAGCCGCATCTAATAACTAGCATTGATTAGCATCTAATGTTAATTGAATGAGCAAGTTGTCCATTATTTGATGTAAGTCAATAAAATTGGTATGCATATTAAAAAAACAAAATATCAAAAATAATTTTAGTTTTCAAATTGATGAAAACTATAGTGTTTTTTGTCAGATTTATTTGAAAATAAAACATTAATTGTTATTTATCATTATAAGGTGAACTAATAGGCAAGAAGTAAAAAAGGCAATGTGAAGCAGATAATCGTTTACTTGCTACCACGCTACTCATCGCCGATATCTAAATTATAAATCCTTGTATTTATTTTAATAAATAGGAAAAAAAATGCCTTAACAAAAAGAATGATCTTTTCTGCGTTTCTAACAGCTAAACAATATTTATTTTTAGAATACGCGGCCGCAGCGGACCCAAAAAAATATTAATGGGCCTACGAACTCGCCGTATCACGCCACTACGCAATAAGCAACGTGGCATTTAGAAGGAAAGCCTGCGACTCGCAGCCACCTGGAGTGGGGGAAAAAGTTACGCGATTATTTGGACCTGGTCCAAAGGACCACACCAAATCCCACGGTGGATAACACGCCACATTACCTCTTGTACTGCACCAATTTCCGTTTGCGCGTTATGCACCGTGCATCTGCTCCGACATTTGCCCTGCTCCACTTGGACCTGGTCCATGCAATAACTTCTCGTCCCCGAAATCATCAAAAGCTCGTGAGGAAACATAGTCCGTTCGATGCATCTCGAACGGCAGAAGATCGGGCAAGCGATTGTGGTCCCAATAAAATGTAGGGTGTATAGGACCAACACCAATCAATGGCTCCTCCATCACCGAGATCTTCCCAGGATTTAATCTCGGTTAGCGTGGAGGGAACACAGGACGACACCGTAATCACAATATACACGACCGACTTCCCCGCCCGGAGTTACCACAAACAAACAAATAGCCCGACGCTGTGTGGTAACGCCACAGGGGAGGGCTGTAGTATTTAGTAAAGCCAAGAAAAAACCCGAATGAAACCTTTGGGCGGTAGTGGAATTATCGTGAAGCCAGCTATATATTCCCATAGTTACTCCGATACAAACAAGCGATAGAGTGCTTTGAAAAGATAGGAAGCAAGGTGGGTAGCGTGGCTCTTCTAGCATGCCTGCCCGTCTCCAAGATCACCAATACCAGCACCAACGTTTGAGATTTTGAGAATATATATCTCCTGATCTCCTCTTTCTCTCCTCCTCCTTTGATCTTTTCGTGTGGTCTGGGAATCCGAGAGTTCGTATGCCTTCTTCTTGCATTGTTAGGGAATATTAGTATTGGTGGTGCATGTGATTGATGTTTAGATTTCATAGTTGAAATCTGAAGAATTGCCTTAGTTTTCGAGTCAAAAAAAAAAAAATCCATTTCATGGCTTGAAGGTATACCAAGTTTTCTTTTTCTTTTGAAGATTTTTCGGAGGGTACTTTTTATTGCCGGAAATATCTCGGTTCTGTTGATCTTTCTGAAAGGCCCGCTCTTCAAACTCCCAGAAACGAAACAAACCCACACTTGTTTGTCTCTTCTTTTGTTTTTGCTTTTCGTTTAGGAAAAAGGTTGCTTTTTTAAAAAATCAAAGTCCGTTTTCTTGCGACCAGAAAAATCTCAGTTTTCCGATTAAGTTATCGAAGTTCCAAGAATTTGATTCACTGAAAATTCCCGAACAGGAAAAAAAAATCTGATCTTGAACGTAAAAGAGTGATAAAAATCCAATTTTTAGGATCACATTTCCTCAAGGAATCAAGGAGCTTCACCGCTACGAGTGATGCAGGGCTCCCCGGCGGTCCAGGGGGTGGCGAAGCCCCCGTTCCCTGAGCCGGAGCAGCACCTCAAGTGTCCTCGGTGCGAGTCCACCAACACCAAGTTCTGCTACTACAACAACTACAACCTCTCCCAACCTCGCCACTTCTGCAAGGACTGCCGCCGCTACTGGACCAAGGGCGGAGCCCTCCGCAACATCCCCGTCGGCGGCGGCACCCGCAAGAACTCCAAGCGCTCCGCCGCCTCCGCCACAGCCGGCGCCACCGCCTCGAAACGCCCCTCCACCTCCTCCCCGCCGCCGCCCCCTTCCTCCGATCATCTCCCCAAACCGGAGCCGGTCTCCGTCCTCTATCCTTCAGCCACCGACCCCGACGACCGCCTGCTCGACATCAGCGGGAGCTTTAGCTCGCTGCTCGCCTCCAGCGGAGGCTTCGGAAACCTTATGGAAGGATTCGGCTCCGCCGCCGGCGTGGTGCCGAATTCCGGCGATCTGAACCGTTCCATGGGGGGTGGAATGGATCAGCTGCATCACTCCGGCGATAGCAACGGCAATGAGAACCCAGCGCCGCTGGAGAATTTCTTGGGCGATTCCAGCTGCTGGGGTAATGGCTGGCCCGATCTCCGCATCTATACTCCAGGTTCCGGCTTCCCATGATCAAGAAAAAAATAGAATTTTAGAGCAAAGAGAGGGGAAAAAAAAAGGACTCTTTTTTTCTTTGTTCTGCTTTTATCCTGCTTTCTCTTCCTAGGGTTGTCTTATATCAGTCTGTGGAACTGTTTTTAAGAACCCTGCCATATGTATGTGTTAGTTATTGAGGTAATGAGGTGCAGATAGCGAGATAGATGTATACTGATTTGGGCTTGAATAATTTTCTGGATTTCTAGTGGGCTTTAGCTTCCTGGCATGATTGAATATGATGAGCTTATTAGTTTTATTAGAGTTCTTTTGTGCAACATTTTTCTTTGGTTATTTTTTGATCTGTTGGAGGAGAATGTGGTTGATTATTGGCCATGGTGATTGAGTGGGATTAATGTCAGCGTGTGCATGTTGGAATGTTAAAGTTTTTCCCTTTTTATTTTTTTGGAATAGATATAAATGGGATGCATGACTTTTTTTTCTCTTTTTTTTTTTTTTGTTGATTATTATGACTTAGAGTTTACTAGTTTTATTAGGGCTTGTTTGTGAGGTGATCTTGTTCATGTCATGTAGCTTCATTACTGCATTTGGGGCTCGAAAATGATCTTCTTTATTTCAAAAAAGAAAAGAAAGGTCCCTCATTATTCTTCCTTATCAATCTTTTAGAGGAGAATGTAGATGGTTCTTCGAGTTGATAGTGTAAGCCATGTGCAAACTTAGTAGGATATTGGTTTCACTAATTTAAAGACAAGTTGGGATTATTAATAACTAAGATGCATGATCTTGTTGATAGGATTATGAGTTAAGGAGCATGGTAATTATCGCTTGGAGTTCTTTTGAGCCACATTATTCTTAGGAGGTGGCCTTTGCATTTAAAATAACTTTGCCATTCATTGGGTTTTACCTCCCTTTATCTGCTTTCATCCTTTGGAGGAGAATGTGGGTGGATGTTGGGATTTGATAATTGAATGGTATTGATGTAAGCATGTGGAATCTTAGGAGGCCACAGGTTCCATGATTCCGTTGATGGCAAGTTGTTGGGAGTGGTGATATTAGTGGGATGCAGCATAAATTCCATCTTCTCATTCCTGCTTAATTTAATTAATATTCTCTTTGCGTGCTCGGTGTATTATGTAAATGGACACAGGTTCTCAAGTTATCTTGGTCTTAGCGTATTTTTAGTTGGATAATATTCCATGTAGTGGTCAAAGTTGATGGGATTATGGACAGTGGATGCAATAGACATTCCACCTTGCATTCCCTCATTTTAGTATTTTATGATGGTTCTGGGCCATGTACACTGTACTACAATTAAATATCATAGTTCCTTCCACTTGCGTGTCTCTCTCATATTCCATGCATTGGTTGAGTGGCCTCCTTGTGCTGGTTAATGTACCTCTCTAATTGGTGATCCCTGTGGATCTAGCATGAAATTATCTTGGATCATAACTGTGGTCTACGGTGAATTTGATCCGCTAAATAATTTCTTCTGAGACTGCTGTGGGGTCTCGTGTCGTTTGCTTGTGTCAGAGGCATTGAGGTATGTAGGCCATTAACCACTGACCAAAGACTGTGTTGTAACACCTAGATCAGGTAATTTTTAAACGCTGGCTAACTGGTGCTTGATGGGTTTGTCTTTGATGTTATCTTATGAAAATTTTAGGTAGACTTGGGACTGGGGGCATCACAGAGGGGTCCCTTGCAAGAAAGGAAGGAAGAAATTTCTTTTTTTTTTTCTTTATTATCTGATCACTAGCAGCATAGATTTGATGTGATAGGATAATCTTTTGAACTGTTGGGAATACGATGTATGCTAAGTTGATGGATGCTTAATATGTGTAAGCCGCCAAGCTAACAACTTTTAGCGGAATGGTCCAAAGAGAAACGAGATCTTCTTGTTTATGCATATGAAAAGGATCGGCTTTAGCAAAGGAAACAATTGTTTAGGAGAAAATGTGTTGGCTGCTGACGATACCAAAAGTTGTCTAAAGCTATTTTATGCTTAGGGCCCTTCTCGGTTTTATATTTAAGCTTAATAAAAATAATAATAATTATTCCTATCGAGCGTATCAATTTGTTGGACCAGACATTTTAGAACATGTTCAGGTTAATCATATTGGACATGAGGTTCCTTTTTTGTCTCGGATCTTTTTTTCAGTTGGAAAGGTACCATTATCATATTTTTATTTTTGTTTATTCTTAGAAAATAGTAAAAAATCCTCCCGTTTCGGGTACTTTGAAGGGCGTGGTAACGGATTTTTTTTTTTTTTTTTTTTTTGGTAAATTTAGTAACGGATTTAAAACGCCATGCTTTCTTCGGAGTCTGCAATTGACGCGCCTCGGTTATAACCTCCCTGGCTGCGTCGAAATCTTTAATCTTCAAGTCCATGCTTAAATGATAAAAATAGAAAGAAGTGATAGACGTTGCAAGAATGATACAGTCCTGTCACTTTTGTTTATAGAAAAATCCATTGCAGCGGGTGAAAAGAGTTATATACGGAGCAATCGTAGCCATTTTTCCAACGTCCAGAATGGCAGAATTTGTGTTTGTGGAAATAGAAAGGGACGTTACACCATCAAAGGTATGCGGGTTGGGCGAGGTGAACAAGCGCCGCGTCTCTTGATACACGTTTTGTGGACGGGAAGCGAGGGCCGGCGGTTCAATGTATCGGACTGGGGTGGCGTCGTCCCCTGGCTCGTTCCCACGTGTCTGAGACCAGGTTATGAATGGGATGGCCCCGAGATTGGCACGTCAATCGACGTGCTGTGGATTTAGGTGATTTTGTCCAGCTCGAGACCGGGAAAGCAGCAAGCTCTCTCGGATATCGACAACCAGGTTTTGTCATGTGGGACACACGACGAGAGAATGGGATCAGTCTGGGTGCAATTTTGTTGACGGGCGACCAGAATTGGTATTCATGTCCATGCAGCTGGATCTCCGAAGTATGTATTGATGACATTTTGAATTTGATGGACATTTATGAATATCTTGTTAAATTATCTCCTACATGTGTGATAGGTGCAGAGGAGAAAAGACTTATTTTTTATTTATGATTGGAATCAGCATGGATTAAAATGATCAAAATCAGAATAGTTATATTTTTTTTTGTTGTTTTTGCTTCATAACTGAAGTAGAAATCAAAACTAGAATGAAATTTAAATACTATGTAAAAATTCGGATTGGAGTTTAAAAGATTGAAGAATATTCTCATTTTTTCTGCAATCAGATCTGAGATCGTAATTTCTTCCAACCAAATCATTATAACGAGAACCACTCATTTTTATTTCTGTTTTAAATTCCAACTCTCCCTAACCCAACACATTTTCCAAGAATTTGATTTTTGCCTCCTCCCAACCACTTATGGAGAGACTGTTTCATGTTTCCAATATGTGACATCCAATTTATAACGTAAAAAATCTAGATCAAGGCCTCCAAGATAAATTCATGACGAGGGACTTGAATGTGAGGCTTACTGTTTCGATCTCCAGGTTGGAAGATCTGGTGAATAGTCTCCCATCGTCTAAGACATTAGTTTTATGGATGGAGAGAAGATTAGGCATGGTGATAGAAATCTGCAAAATTCCGCATCCTGATCCATGGGCGTACATGTATCGATCCAAAGGGCACCATAGATTTTCTTACCGAAAAAAGGGTAACATTCATTTAAATAGCATTGGCTTTGAAGCACCGGAAGATGGTAACTTGAATGTGATGCGATCAAAAAAAAAAAAAGAAAGAAAGAAATGATGCGGTCATGATTTGATATGAGCCATGGCCCAGGAGAGTATTCGATGCCATCGTTCTTTAACCAACCATGTGGGTAGTTAGCCTAGCATCATCATGCTCCTTCCTTGCCACCTCCTTCATGGTTCCGCTGACGGGGCTCCCAAACACACCAACTCTTCCCCAGGAGGAGGGGCGAAGCATAAAAAAGGACCCAAATATCTCGACACAGGAAAGGCTGGTTATGGTGCTTGTTGAATCATTTAATTATCTTAAATAGCTACGTTATGCAAAACAGGCCACGGAAAATATACTGTACCATGGAGATCCTTTTGGGTCAATTCAAATTTATTAAACTACCTTAGTAAAAATATATCGGTACAAATTAGAAAATAAAAAATATATAAAAAAAATATCCGGTGCACCAATTTAGAAAGTTGTTTATGCATGCAAACATTCAAAGCACACGTTAGAAAGTATGTAATGTCTATGCTTCATCATATAATCAACCTATTATGTTTTATGATAACTACTTTAAAAGATTTTTACATATCTTTCCTATATAATCTTATTTCAATCAGTACATACTTGAGCTGGTGTGAATTTAGGGATTAATAAAGTTTGATCCCATAACAAATTTCTTTATTGCTATTTTAGTACGTGCATAAAAGATGGTAACTTGTTCCCGAGTCAGAAAAAAATTCTTAAAAATCATTGATAAGTTGAGACTACCTTTAAGTTTTAATTACCGTCCGTGTTCTTTTTTTCTTTCTTTTTTTTTTTTGATAAGAGAAGATGGATCATACTAGTTTTGAGTATATCCAATAAAATTAAAATAAAAAATATCTCTAAAAATAATAAAAATAGCTATAATTTTAATTGATAAAACATCTCGATTGTTGAGCCATGAAGAAAGCCATCTAAACTATACGATTTGTCCGTCCTAAATATGCATCACCGTTAGTCCTCCATAGATGTTTTTCTTTGTAAATGAACCGTTTATCAATTGGTATGGTGTGGATCACCGTAAAAGTTTATTTTTCATTATTGAACAACTTTTTAGGCAATTCTTAAGCCACATAACGGTTGTTATTTATCCCAACATCCCCAAAAAATTGTGAACATAGAGAAGGTGGGCCTGATTTTACCTAGCCATGACAATTTTGACACCTACATCTAAGAGCATCAACCGGTCCAATTCATAAAATTACCGCAAGTTGAATTAGCAACCTGAATTCAACTTTCCTCTTCATGACAAAAATTTATATCCCTTGTGGATTTCAATGACTCTGGCCGGCATTGATGACCGCTAAATATATCTTAGCTGGGCATCAGAATCCAGTGCAATGGTTGCCATGATATTCCAACGGTTATCATTTTAAACCCTGACAGATCATTTGCTCTGATATACGTTAAAGCAATATAACCTGACCTAAAGTAGCAGAAGCCCATCATTCGCTCCAACCGGGACATTTGCATTGGTCGGTGGACCTTTCCGCGCTTGGAGCACGCACCATCATTTGCTCAGAGGCCTGACTTGCACTTAAATATCCATGGGTGATTGCACTCATGGCAATTGACCCGGCATATCAATCGTGCCAAGTAGCACCTTGCCGAGGATGGAAGGAATCCCATGTCCACTGGTTACTTGGTGTAATAATAATGCTATTATTATATTAGGTGGCAGCAACGATGGGTTTGGTGTGACTTGTTAGGAGCATTTATCTGGCAGATTTGCGCACTTGACCATCCTGCAGCATTGGATTGATCCTACAGTAAAATTTGTGGCTTTATGAGGCAATGGAATCTTGAAATGAATGTTGATTTATGTGCTTTCTCTTATGGCAGCTCTTGATCCACCTTGGAGCACCTAAAATAACAAATTCATCCAGGCACCTAGGAGTTATGCCGAATCAACCCCATACATTTGGATCTCAAATTGATGCAGAGCTACAAAGACACGAATCATTGATCTTAAATTCTATGACTTTGATAATGCATAGAATGGCATGCTATATAGAGTAAATCAATCGTATTGACCCAAAATCTAGAATATCAAATATAAAAAAAAATATTTAAAAAAATCACGAGTAGAGAATAATAATGAAAGAAAAAAAATTGAAGATAAAATAAATATATTCAAAAAAAAAGTTGAAATAAAAAGTTAGACTTTTTTTGCAAAAATACCTCGTAAAAAAGGAATGAGATTCTCTATGGTACTTAAAAAATATCATAAGATATCGTGCATGATGGGATGCCATCCAGATGGACATCGATTCAAATTATCCAAATATTCTTAAAATTTATATATATATATTTTTTAATATTTAATGCATATGCGCGAGCATATACAGCTGTCCATCTTAAGATAGATGGCATTCCATCATGTGCAACATCCTATGGTCCTATAGTACTTTTTGAGTACCATAGAGGATTCGTTTCGCATTAAAAAAGACTCTATATATAGAAAGAATTATCTCCTCTACCACAAAACCTATTATACCAAACTCTCCCTCAATTCATAAAACCATAATCTTTCTCATTATAAATCAAAAACTTATTATCCCACTCCAACTAAATATATATATATATATATATACACACACACACACACTAAGCCTAAAGCTCAACCTAACAAGAATGGACTAAAAGACAAACTATTAAACAAAGATAAATTAGAAATAGAATTCTCCAATGGACTTCCAACAATTGACGCAAGCTACCAACGAGATATTTGAATCATGCCAGGGCACGGCCAACCTCGAGCGCAAGCTAACGTTCCGAAACAACAAAATACTACCTGACCTAACCAGTTTGTCACCTTAATCAAGCAATTAATGGTTGCCACGATGTTTGACAGCTTTCAGGTCTGCAAGACCCATCTAATCATGTAGGCCCATGCAAGACGCGATCCATGTTAAGCCCTTCTTGTTGTGTGCCCCACACCCAACCCACATGGTGCTTGTGATTTGAGAGGGTTAGGTGTGGTTCGTGCAGCATTTGGAAAGTTTTCACCTACATGTCCGTGCAATTTTAACTCCAATTAATTCTAAATGGGTCCATCTTCCATAGGCCCATGGTTTTATTTGACAGCTAGGGTCATAGGTTGTCACACAATGATGCCTACTTTAAGTTCATCCATTAATTTGTTGAGACAACGGTCAATGGCATTGGCCTAGATGGAGAGGAATTATTCCACACCATGGTCTATGGTGGAGCAACCTGTAGCTGACCTTGTCCCATTGTTTTAGTTTCCTCAAGTTATAGGGTGATCTAGACCTTAGGCCAACGGCGTACTTTTGTAGAAATTTCCACGCAGGAATAAGATTATAATCTCAAAATTTGATCCCATTTGGTGCATTGTTTAATCGCACATTATAACCTGACCTAACCATATGGGTGAGTCACATGATATTAATAAATTGCTGCTCTGATTTTATCTAGTCTTAGTTGGTGAGTGGTCGAAATTGATAGATTCCATGGAAGTTGCGGATGATGGTTTGGTGCTGAAGTCGGAAACACCGACACATGATAAATTTTAATGATCTCAGATCAAATTGTTATAGCATGCCAATTTCGATGAGGTTTGGTGAACATTTTTAACTAAATTTTTATTAGGATCAACCTCCCCCCAATGCAGCATGTATATAGCATCTGAACAATTACCATTTTGATAGATACACAGACATATATATTTCAAGACACCAAACAAAACATTTTCAATTACTAGTTAAGAATATATACTTTCATTTAAAATAATATTTTAATGAATTAATGTTTTAAAATAATAATTAATATTCATTTCACTGGATTTTCTGAAATTTAAAAATTTTGATGGTGCTATTTTTGTAGTATCAGCCTAGACCTTGGATGTCCAAGTTCTTCCCAAAAGTTTTCATTTTGCTGTATCAACTGAGATCTTGATTCGTCTTGTAGTCATCCGTTAAAATGTTGAGATATTGAATATTAAAAAGCTTGTTGGTTTAAAATAATAACGATTATACATCCGGTCTTGGAAAAAGGTAATGTTTAAAATAATATTTTCCCTTGTACCTTAATGTCCATTAGTGAAATATTATTAAGTTTAAAATTTAGACTCATATAAAATTCCCTCGATAAGAAATCGTAATGTCTGGAATAATTTTTTTCCCAGTAATTTCCATTATGGTGTAACCATACCAACTGTTATAGCAAATGATTATTTAGTAATAAAAGTTTGGAAAAAAAAACAGTAGTTGAGCTAAATAATGGCCTAACCATCATAATGGTCCATGATAGTTTTGATGGTGATTTGGTATAACAGGAAAATAACCTCATTTTAATTTTGTAATTCTTCAGCCAAAAGATAATCTGTTCAAAATCTCACATGAGTTGCAAAATGAAAATAGCATGACAAGAGGAGAGAGCATCTCACAAGCGTACGACGCCGGAGACCGGCGAAGTTGGAATGCGATTGTTCGGCCCTCTTATTTTTGAGATGGCGAAGGCTTCCGGGCATTGGAGGCCCATAACGACTGTTCTTTTTCATGTTTAAAAGGCCGAATGATAGACCTGACCCATATTGCTTTCCTGGCAGATGGGGCCATGCGGTGGGGCAGGCTTTTTTGTTCCCCCACTTGGTTATAAACGCAAATGGTAATGTTATTGTTTGAAGATATCATGTGTGGTGGATGTTTGCAATTGTTGAACAATTTCTATTGAACCATGTTTGAAGCTGACTACTTTGTCGGGTATAATAACCAAGGTTAAACTTATATATTATGGATTATACCAAATAATTCCTAAAAGATTCTTCTTATCTCTCTCTCAAGTCTCGTTGCTCATTAAAGAGTCCAGATCGTCACCAATTTGTGGCTGAATTGTGGTAAACTAGTTTTTGGATCATAAACAATTTGTGCATAGCATGAGAACCAATCATCAAGTGGGGGGCGACATCTTGCCCTGTCCTTGATGTCGAAACTTGATCTTGCAAGAAATTTTGTTTGACCGCATAATGATGTTGAAATGCTTTATCGATTTGCGGCAAAAGAAAGAAATATTTGATGAATCATTCTTGAAAATAGGGGATAAAGAATTATATTAACAGCCCTTTGCATGTAAGTGCTTGGTTCCGTTGGTTTAGATTAGCCTTGGGTCATCCATCCAAAACGCAACAAGACAGTGAATTTGTTCACCATGCGTCTGCATTTAATTGCAGAGGTTTCGATCCTTGGTTTTCTAGACAAGTGGCACACCCGTGATTGGAGCCACGTTGCTAAAGGCTAAGGCTTGAACCATTTTTCTAAGCCCAGGTGAATGATCCTGATCGATGCTAGGGCTCGATTCATTAGCACCCATAGGTGGGGAGCCTTCCCTATTGTACGAGACCGGAGCCCAGCTTAATTCATTTGCACGGATGGGTGGCGCCTTCCCTACCATCCAAACTAGAGCTATGATGTGAGATAGGATTTTTTTTTTTTAGCGCTCTAGGTAGAAATATTTTTTTTTAAAGGAATAGATATTTTTTTAAAAATAACATAGTAGAATTATTATTATTATTATTATTTGATCGTACATCAGTTTAAAAAATATATATAAATTCATAAGATTAAAAAAATTTAAATTTAAAAAAAAAATCAGTTAAAGTTGCTCAAAGAATAAATCTTTTATAATTCCTCGCCATTCATTCAGTACTATT
Source organism: Cocos nucifera (assembly GCA_006176705.1). Classification (NCBI taxonomy): domain Eukaryota; kingdom Viridiplantae; phylum Streptophyta; class Magnoliopsida; order Arecales; family Arecaceae; genus Cocos; species Cocos nucifera. Next base: position 636,548 of record QRFJ01000030.1, read on the forward strand.
TGATTCTCAATAGATGTGCAAGATTTTATAAAACAATAAAGATCGCAACTCAAATTATTCAGAATTATGGGTTGGTAAAATTGATGAAACCAATAGATGTTAGATGGGGAAGTGACCTGTATTTCATCTTAGTCTCATTCTGATTTGGTCGAGCTTCCTTCTTACACAAGATAAACCACTCCACGTGGCGAACCATGATTTCATACGATATTTCGATCAACAACAAAATAGGTTTCAATTTGTATTAGAGTGCATTGCCAATTATGTGATGGATTAGATTGGATTGTTTATATGGAGCAATACATGGAATCAGCTTATATCCTTCACCATACCGTGTTTCTTATGCTTAAAATGCTTATTGTTCGTATAGCATGTACATGTGAGGTGACATTGAGCAGTAACAATAACAAGAAAAGGAGGAGGAATCACACGACAGCTATTGCCATGACAATTAAGGAGAGGATGAGACCATAAATTTGAGTTTTAACAAAGGGTATGAAAATTCGTTAAAATCGAAAAAAAAGTCGGAATTTGATATTTGCGGAGGAGGGAAAAAAAAAGGGACTTGCTCGCAGGCGGCTAATGGCCCAAGGCATAGTGGGCCCGATTTATTTTAAATTTATCCAGATCAAGTCAGCTGGCATCACTCGTGATGATTGGTTCAGATGTAGAATCGAAGCATTTTTTTTTTTTTTTTAATGAACGTTTTTTTTTTTAATGAACGCCACGTGCCGGCTCCATGCAACCAAATCACCACCGGGGCGGTGTCCACCGCCCGCGGTGTAGAAAGAATTTCCCTAAGTCAAAATGCTGAGACATCTCAGGCCTAGAACCTGTAGCCCATGGCAGCATGGCTAGATGAGATCAAAGGAGACGCGGAAAGATTGCGACGCCCCGTCCATGATGGTAAAGCGATCAGATCAAACGGTCCAGATGGATGGACCAAGATCGTTGCGACGATAGAGATTCCCCTCCATGTGCGAGACTCGCACCGTACCCTGCCGCTTGCTGGCTCCCCTGAACCGCTTGCCCTATTCGTACCCCTTTCCGAAGTCCCGAACTCCTATTAGCCGACAGGTTGCTTCCTCGCGTGCCCATTCCTCTACCTCTTCCCATTCTCTCTCCCTCCTCCTTCAAGGAACCCTTGTCCTTCCTCCATCCGTCGATCCGATAGGGAGAGCTTATATAGCAATCATGCCTACCGGTACGATTCTTTTCTTGCTTTCTCGGTGATGATTCTCGGATGTTTTGGTTGCCCGGGCGATCTATCTGCTTATTTCTTGATTTTTTTTTAACTGCAGTTTTATGGGAACATGGTTGTTTAATGTTTATCTATTTACTTTATTTTTGATCCATGGCAGACGAAATTTGAGTTCGGTTCCATATCTTTTAGGGTGTTCTTGAGTTTTTTATGTTGCATCACCATTCGTTGGAATTAAGTGTTACTCTGATGCAAGAATGGGATGGCTTAGATCGTTTTCTTGTTTTTCTGGGGATAGGTGGAACTAGGGGTCTCCAGTAGATAAGCCGGATATTGGGGTGGTTCTCCTTAAAGTCGAGAACATTTGAAGAGAATTGCAATGCTGTTGTATTGAGGAATAACTATAAATCCTTGTCTCATGTTTGGGTTTAGCGTTGTGAATCCTCATTTCACACGCATTCCCATCAGGATACCTCTGATGTTATTGCAAGTTTTCCAATATCTCTTTTCATAACCTCCATCCATGTTTCCTTAGGTCTTTCGTACTATTCCAAAATTCTCATGCCAAAGTTTTAGTACTTTTTCTTACCTCAGCCGCTACGACGTTTTCCCATGGGAGTTAGCTCTCTATTACATTGCCTTGGTTGAAAAAGGAAAAAATAAATGCAACCAAGCCAGTGTCTTTCATGTGCACAATTTAATCAATTATTTAGTTTGCTCGAGGAAAGGTTCGTAGACTTTGAACGTTGGCATGATAAGCACTTGTAGATACTCAATGGAGCGTAACTTTTCTATAGGACTTGTACAAGATCATAACGTTTAATGATTTCTGGTGTTGCTAAAAATTCATATGGTTCAGTTTTATTCCATGTTGTCTGAATCAAATATTTCTTAGAGTCATGGATTTGAAGGTCTCAAATTTGAGCACAATGTTCTAGCTTAAGAGATTTTCTCTTCCTACAATTTAGTTTCCTCCAATTAATGAAGGAAACCACTAGGAGAAAATATTTATATCTCTTAATTGAAAAATATGAAGCGATGAAAAAAATCCACCTAGAATGAATCTGTAATTCAAATACCTGCAAACTACCCTTAATAGAAAAAAATGGCATTATGTTTTTGTAATTTCTTATTTCAAAAAAAAAAAATCCAATAATGCCATAATATTTAAGTACAAAATATATACCATGTTATTTTTTTTCCAGGAACAACACATTCAACTCCTCTCAAATGCATTGCATCATTATCCTCATGAGACTTTTGAAACACTTAGAAGAATCTTCTACACCCTATTTGGATAGGTAGTGGAGGAGAGAAGAAAAGAAAGAAATGAGAGAATAAAAGAGAAAGGAGGAGGAGAACTTCGGATGAGAGAAAAGATGATGTTTTTCCCCCTGATTTCTCCACTCTTCTCTCTGTTTGTCTTTTCTTCTCTCCGTATTTGTTCTTTCTTCTCTCTGAATCAAATGAGATATTCTGATTTTTTCTCTTCGCCATCTTTTCCCTTTGCTCTAAACCTCTCCAATCTCAAGTGTTTATTCAAAAGCAATCTGTTTGCATATCAATACATACTTTCTAGGTTTTTCTGCACATATGTGGGCCAAGGCTTCTAATAATTGTTCTTTGTTGCTTATATTAGCACCATATATTTTCATTTATAAATAAAAAAAAAAAAACTGAATGTTGATTCCTTTTCATCTTAATCCTTATTGGAGTCATATATCCTTTGTTTTTTTGACTTCGTTTTGCCAATTGTAGCGGTAGTGGAAACCTGATATCATCCAAAATCAGGGTCTTCTTGGGGAAAGCAATTGAGTACCTTGTTGGAGATGATAGAAGCCCATTGATGTAGAAATGTTCATTTGCATAAAATAAGAGACATAGGAATAGTAACTTCTGCAAAAGAAACATAAAAATGTTTGGTAGGGTTGTGTTTCTACTTTATGAAATGAAGAATTAAATTGTGTTTCTATGTTATGAAATGAATAATTAAATTATCTATCATATGAAAATACATTAAAACCGAATATCCTGGAAACTAAAATGTCTCTCCCCAAAATACTTCCACAATATTTTAGATTTTTCTAACGACCATAACTCTGAAGGATGGAAATTCTAGTCCTAAAATCTAAATGCTGGAATCAAAGTTGCCCATGCGGCAATGGTTGGTGTCATCTGAGCAAACACTTGGTGGTCCCTAGCAAGCTCTTCACATGACCTCATGCACGCCTCCAATTCCTCCCCTTTCTTAGTATCCATGGGCTCTTAAAAGAGGACTTCCTAAGGTCAAGCTCAATATGAATACCCTCTGAAGGACAAACTGATTTCTATAATTTCCAAGAAAAAGAACAAGAGAAACCTCCCTAAGATAAAAATATCAATAGTTAATAAATAAAATATCAAGAGAGAGAAGAGTGATAGGAGATATTGGAGCTCTACGATACTAGCATGTTAGAACATCTTTTCTTAATGAGCTACATGTACACATCTGCTATGCGCAAAACATTTTTTAAAAAATGGTTGGGAGTTCTAATGCAGCTGCTCATATTGCGTAAAACCAGATCCTTTATATCTGTCTCTGGTCTCCACGCTCTCTCTTTTTGATATAAACTCCTCAAATCTGTTTGATTGATTGTGAGATCGGCGCTGGTGATATGAGATCTAGATCTTTAGATTATGCTACTTTAGGAAGTTATGGATTATTGGGTGAAATTTGTGGATCATATTTGAGTCTGATGTTTGATGACTCAAGTCTAGGTTTCATCCTGAATCTGTTCCTATTTTATTATATAAATTCCTAAATTTGTCCTGGTTGAGATGGCTATTGTCTTGGACATGGGCTCAAACATGGTCCATTGTATTATTGGACATGGGTTTGTCGCTCATATGAAGCAAAAGGAATGCAAAAGGAGTTATGACAATGTGGCAAAATGGATGCATGATGGCTGCTACTCATATGATCAAGAAGGGAATGCAAGAATAAAATGTACTGATTCAACCGGCAAAATAAACTTTGAGGCTTCATGAACTATTACTACATTTAAATCAACTTAATCTGCAATATATCGAAAAAAACAAATATATTGGTTCCATATTTATGTTTAGTCTTTGCACTTAATTGTACATGTAAAATTTTGCTATTGTAATTGTCTTTAATTGTCATCTTTTTGATAGATATTATTGTTGCTAATTCATAAACCATTCTATTCTTGGATATGCGTGCATAAGCTTGCACTCTCTATCTAGTTACACATAAATGCTGCATAAAAGTGGATAAATAATATAAATGGAGGATCATGAAGGCAGGCAAATTATTCAATTATTCATGATTGGGATCTCAAAGGGTTTTAAGAGAGCATAGAAATGATTCTATCAGTTTTGTCATAGAAAATAAAGACCCTCCAGTCTCCTTTGTGGCTCCCTGTGCAAAAATAGTTTATGACAGATGCAAAGAAAGCAATCTTTAACATGTAGGAGTGATCTCCTCAAATGAGATGTGACATCTTGGTTATAACCGCAATTAAACTTATTAAATTTATATGAATGAATGCCATGTTTTAAACAGCTTACCCTTGAATTGCCTTGGTGTTCAGGTCATTGTTTTGCAGTTCGATTGTTGTTCAAATGTGGGGCCTTTTATTTAAATAGAAAAGCCCCTTGTAACATTCACTTGATCCCTTACCTCCTGCTCAACAGCTAGGTGATTGGTGATGGCCAAGTGTTCCTCCCTCTAACCAGCACCATCTTGGCAGTGGCCTCCAGTTATAGGCTTCTCTACAATGGAGTGAGAGGAGAGAGGGGAATGGAGCACTTTGTAGCTCATTAGGCTTTTGGAACGGCATAAATGGGCAATTACCGTTGTTGAAAATGGTGGTTAAAGGAGAGAGATGTAAGAGATGGGTGGGTTCCTTCTTTCCATGGTGGTTGCTGATGATGGCCAAGGGGTGAGAGAGAATAGTGATTTATTTAGAGATTTAATATTCAAGGGAGGAATAACACATACATACAGCAGGTGTTGAAGGGAAAAAAGGCAGTTCTTTTTATATCTCCATCTATATGATGGGGAATGTCTAGATGTGTCCAGCACTGATGTAGACTCCATGTCAATAACTGCTTGACTCTTATTTTGATGTTTGATATCATCTAATTGCCATATATAGCTGGTGCATGCAAGAGGTGAAAGAGGGAGCATCTCTCTATCTATGGATTAGCATGTGATTGATTTGAACATATATTTGGCTTGATCTACCAGAAGTCAGGCATATCATATTAGGGTGTGTTATTTATTTCTATTTTTTTCTCCCACAAGGCCTCTGAATCTCTCTTTAGCTTTTTTATTAATACCATGCACTTTCATTTATGTGTTACATTTCTTTAGATGATGCTTCAAAATCAGTCATTGTTGGACAACTTAAGTATCTCTTTGGGATGGTAAATTATAATATAGTGGTCGAGAAAAACATTTTTTGATTTCAACATATGTGTAACATGCGTATGTATGTTTGTGCATGTGTGTATGCATGTATCAGTCAAGATTAACATATACATAGAGAGTTCTGTTATCTTTGATTTTAGATTTGGAAGATTAAGTGCAAAAGAAATAATTGTTTGCCATTAACATTAAATTTTCTATTTTTAAATGAGAAACATCATGGGGTTCATAATTGGATTTTCATTGTTTGAGTTAGGCATTATGAGTGCATTACTATTTTTGCTGTAGATAATTTTTCCTTGTTTGAGTTTTTTTTTTTTTTTTAGAAAAAAGATAATTTGGTACCTGCTATTATATTCCCTGTTTTCCTATGGAACTCTGTTCAGACTTTTCCCCCTCTGGTTTGAATTAAGTATGATTACTGACCATCTGAAGTTAATTCACACAGTGAGTGTGAAATGGCAAAAGGAGCTGTTTCCTGCTGTAGAAATCGACACTAGTCAGTCTCCTTATGTTTTTAAGTGTCAGCTGTATGATTTAACTGGTGTTCCCCCAGAAAGGCAAAAGATTATGGTAAAGGGTGGTCTTTTGAAGGTAAAGATTACATTTGCTTTGCAAAATTAATTATATATTTTATTCTGGATATGATTTTTGTAATTTGTTTGTCCTCAGAATATGTATAAAGTATGATATCAGTTAATGAGCTCGTTCTTTTTAATGCAGGATGATGCAGATTGGTCAACTTTAGGTGTAAAAGATGTACATTTTTTCTCCCTCTCAGTTTTGGTTGGTTTTTCATGTTCATGTTCTTGTGTCTTGATGATGTAAGTCATATAAACTTGGAATCTTTTTTGGTAGGGCCAAAAGTTGATGATGATGGGTACTGCAGATGAAATTGTGAAAGCTCCAGAGAAGGGTCCTGTCTTTATGGAAGATCTGCCAGAAGAAGAACAAGTAGTTGCTGTGGTGAGGCTCGTAGTTTAATAATTCTTGGTTGAAAATTTTTCTCTTTATCTGATGACAATCATTATTTTTTTTTTAGTCAATTCCATCATCCGAGAAATTTAAAATGAATAATCAAGATACTGACATAATTTTTTATTAAAAAAAAAATCATGTTTGAAAATGTTTGCAGATGCATTGTTAAAATGGGTTCGCATGCAACCAATTCAGTATTACATGTATTGACCATGAGAAGAATTGCAAAGGCTTATGAGAGATCACATGAAGTTGTCTTATGTGGCATTTTAGCAAGCAAGAACTTGTTGAGTGAAGTTTTCTGAGTTGCCATATCGGCAAATTTTGGTTTTAGTAGCTGCACTTTTTTGTTTACTGGGTCAAAGAGAAGAATTGAAAGACACATCCATAGAACAATGATAGAGATGAAAGGATGCCTCCTATGTTTCTAGAAAGTTGTGAAAGAGTAATCTGTTGGCTTTAATTATCACATTTGTGTCATGCTTTCACATAAATTTTCATTTAGTAAAATAGGGCATATAATTGTTTGTTGGCCATGGAGTAGGGACTTGTGGTTATGCTAATTGCAAGATGTATTGATGATTTTTGGTTGTGAAGTAGAAGCCAAGAACTGATTATTTTGGTCATATCAGAAGTGCAGTTTAAGCTCTAGGTGTTTTTTGCACTTGTTAAACTTGACATCTTTTCTTTTTCAGACATTAAAAAAAATCATGGTCTTTCTCCAATTGAGTACATTCATTGATTGATAACCCTATTTGTCCGCATGGTTCTTAACATCATTTTTCAGTCCTTTACCTACCTAACTGTCTTATGACAGCTTATTTGATTGTTTGTCTTACAGACTTTTTAGTCAAGCAACACATTATCCGCATGGAATTCTTTTTGCCCCTTCAAGTTACCCCTTTGAATTCCAATTCTTGATAGCAAAGCATTTTTTTGCTCTCAAATTAACATTGCTATATTTTGGATACAATTTAGCTGCCTTCTCACAATGGTAAGGTTTCTCCATTGGGACTTGGGTGTTGCTTGTTCAAAACGTGGAAACAGCCTTTTAGCTTACGGAGTTATGACTGCTACATCTGACCTTCTCTAGATCTTGTACTGGTGGGGGTCTGGTGCTATGGGATGCCCCTTTTTGTGTTTCCCTGCTTCCTGCTGTTTTTTCTTAATTGTGTCTACAACCCTAATTGCAGCCATGTGATATATAATAGTATCTTTTTTTCTTTTAATTCAAAATTTTAAGTGTTAGTTCCTGTTTCCAGAAGTAGTGGGTTGAACCCACGTGTTTGACCATTCAGTTGTGTATGATAGTCAGTTGGCAAGACTTGCGGTTGAAAGGATGCTGCTATATGAACTACGTAATTACATGATCACAGCTAGAGCTAGAATCTTGTTCTTTCCAACAGATTGTTCTTCCTGGTATTATGGATCATCTTACTTGCCGCCACATATAATCAGTATCTTACTACTCAATCTGATAGTGATTTTTTTCGTTCGTGTTTTCTTACATGTTCTAATTGCTAGAGCAGGAGATAGTATCAAAAACAATTTGAGAAATGATGAAATGATAGATGTAAATTGTTAATGTTCTGGGGTGCGGCAGTGTTGGGTGCGAGGAAATATTGTGGGATTTGTTGTCTGGAATATGATACTGGTAACCATACTGCTACAAAATACACTTGTATTTGAACAGTAAGCTGATTAGTAATGCTATCTATCTGAGCTCTTGCCATGTGGAATGACTGGTTTCTGTTTTTTGGTCCCTTTTGTCCCTTATCTTGTCGTAGTTATCTATAGTAGAAAATTTGAAAGAGGAATATAAATGGTGATCCTCCTAGGACCAATATTGCAATGGAAAACTTATGTTTAAAGGGGACAGGAAATTGTGTAGATTGCAGTTAACCAAATGAAAAGAAGAAAATTGGAGCCAAAAAGTGGATGTTGAAGTTTGAACTAAGCTATTGATATGGTGGTTGTGAATAATTTTAGGGTAGGTGTCATGAATCATTAGATTTGAGTTCGAGATAGAATATGTGAAATCAGTTTAGTTTATTCTACCTGTAAGGTTTGTGCAAATGGAGACTTATCAGGCTAGTTCATTCTAAGTTCTAACTGTAAGGTTTGTGCAAATGGAGACTCAGCAAGTTATTGCTTGGAATCCCTAAAACATGACATCATCATATCATAAAATTATGTTTGAGATTTAAATGCGGTAGCTGTTCATTGTGTTATCTTAAGATTTATTCATCCTTCCAACATTGTTAATAGTGGTCTTTCCTCGCCATGATCAAAGAGGGAAGGTCACAACATGGCGTGCCTTCATAGAGGCACAACCATCTGACATTGTTGTAAATTTGAGTTGGTCTTTACCATTGCCAGGGTCACAGTGCTGGTCTTTATAACCTGGGAAACACATGTTACATGAATTCGACTTTGCAGTGCCTTCATTCAGTTCCAGAGCTGAAGTCGGCATTACTGAGGTGCATTCCATTTTCCTTGTAATGTTTGTGTGGTGTTTTATATGGAACAGTTATAATTTTATCTGAAGGTGCATTTGGTGGTTTTTTCTTTTTTCTTTTTTTAAATTTGTTGTCTTTGTTTAGCTAATATATGTGCTTGTGATATTTACATGTAGCTATACAAATTCTGGAAGAAGCAATGAGCTAGATCAGTACTCCCATCTTTTGACTGTTGCAACTCGGGATCTTTTTGGTGATCTCGATCGAAATGTCAGGCCTGTTGCACCATTGCAGTTTTTGTCGGTCAGTTCTCCTCAAGATGCTTTTAAATTTGCAATTTTTTTTAATATTTATCATTCTACTATCATTCTTTCATCTTTATCCGTCTTACGAGGTCTGTGGAATAATCTAACAATGGTTTTCTGATAAAAAGTAATATCTTTAGTAAATGTGTCTCAAGCTTTGTTTTGTTTGTTTTGCCAAGTGAATCTCCTACCATCCTAAAGGAGAAAGCAGATATTGGCCTTGGAGTTAGCATTATTGCTCAACATTATTTGCTTTAGGAGAGTTGCTTCTGTATCCTCCCCCCTCAATGCCAGAGGTCTGGCCTCAGATATGGAGTTAACCCCAAATAGATTCAAAATCTAGGTTAACAGTTATTTTTTTTTCCTTAGAATTTGGTTGAAAAAGGTAATTGTCAGTTACAACCTATGACTTTGGTTCTGTAAGTTGGTAAACCAAAACATTTTTCATCACATTTTTTTCAAATCTGGAAGAAATTTTGGAAATGTTTGTGATAAAATAACTGGCGTAGCCCTCTCTTTTTCTTTCTTTTTGTTTTTGAAATCATGATATGCACTAGTATGTCTCCATGTGCATTCATTTCCCACACTTTTGTGCTCGGGTCTTCTTTATTACCTGATCAATGTCATCTGCTTTCAGATGTGGTGCATAAGGCTGCATATGAACTGCATATGTGTGTGTTGTCCCTCTGATCGCACTGCATACCCATGGCTACTATTTGCATTGGGCCGCATATGGGCTGAAAAGATGGCTTGCTTATCATTTTATGAATATATACGCTATTGTGCAGCTGCATATGCAGTGGGATTGCATACATTTTCTTTTTTTTTTTTAATCAATTTGACACCACATTTGTGGTCGCTCTTATGCACACCATGCAAATAAGACAGGTTGAAGCTAATGGTTGAGTTGGATGTGGGTTTCAAGCAGGTCGACATGTATCTTAACAATGCTAAAAAGAAAGAGAGAGTGAAATTCTAAGTCATAAGGATTAATTGCTATATGATATTGCCATTACTTTTGCTGCAATTTTTAAAAAGGATTTGTATCATTATTTAAACAGTTAAACTACCAAGTGCATACATGGCCTGCATAATGCAAATGCAGTATGTGGTCTCTTGAGCACCTGTGTACTTCTGCTGCCTTTTAAAACATTTTGGGTGTTACAGTGACCAAAATATTCCTCTAGTTTCAATGGCATATTTTTGATTGTATGGCACAACAGAAGCATTTGTTCATGCAAGGCACTGGGCCTTCATTCTATTAGACGTGTCCACATATTTTTAGCTTTTAGATAACAGATCCAATTTGAAAATGATTATGGGCTGTATGATTGAATGTTCTCCAGCTATATTCTTCAAGTCCATTTTTAGTTTAGACATTATGTCTACTAGGAACTTTGAGTACACTTTCTTTTCTTCCTTCTTTTAGGATTATGAAGTTGGGTAACCCATGAACTCGTCCTGGTGTTTCTTGAGAATGGCCGATCTTTTTGAGTTTCTACTGCAATTGGACAGCACTTATAAATGGCATTCTATCATGTTCCTCATATACTTGTGCAGAAAAAAATTAGCAATTGATGTGATATGCTATATTGTCATTTTTATTTTTTTAATGTTTGGATAGCCTCTTTGGTCAGGTATTGCGTAAAAAATATCCCCAATTTGCACAGCAGCACAATGGTGTTTACATGCAACAGGTTTTTCAACTCCTTAAGTTCATTTTGCAGCCATAATCAAAATTTTGGATTTCTAAGCCCCATAATTTTTTTTGTTAATGGATGTTAGGATGCTGAAGAATGTTGGACCCAACTTATGTATACACTTTCTCAGTCTCTTCGGTCATCAGAATCAAGGTATTTTTCTTTTTTCAGTTGCATCCAGGGCTCTTAATGGCTGCTGAATATATCATATTCAGTTTGTGGTGGTTTTGCATAGTACTTATAGCTTCAATCACTTTCCTCCTCCTTTGGGTCCCACATCGGATCTCCTTTAGGTTTTTTTTCTGATGATTGGGATCCTTTTTCTTCATGTTATGGAGCTTTTCTAAATTATAAGAGGTTGTCTTGGTTTGCCCATATTTTGCACACTCCTTTTAGTAGTTATTACTCTGTCACTTTGTTGACTTGTGCAAATTTTTTGTCCATGGGTGCTTTATTATGTACATAGAACAGGACTCGCAATTATGACAGCTTAGTTGTATTAAATCCCTGTATTTATGTCATATATGCTTCTTCAAGATTAAAGCTTGCTTTAGCTCCAAGTTGACATGGATTGAATTGCATTGTGTTTTTGATAAGGGATATAAAACAGAAGCATACAACTCCATACTTAGACGAGACAAGGGCACCTTGGCATTCTCTAAGATGCATGTATCCACCTTTTGTCAAATAGTAATGACATAAAATGCGGGAGAAAAGAAACAGAGAAAATGGAGGTTGATTAGTTGGTTTTAGGGGAGAAAAAAGCGGGCATTTACATAACATTGTCAATCACAAAGTTAAAAGGGGCATGTAACCAACTAGAACTTATAAAAAAGCCTTTCCAGTTTTTTCTTGTTGGAAAGCAATCATGAGAAGAAGAGAACCTCAAATAATGTGAAAAATGAATAATGCAGACCCTAGAGTCGATATGCCTTCATGTTGTATTCCTTTGTTGTTGGACTTTGAAAGTTCAATATTAAATCTTGAAAGCTGCATGAGCAGTAGCTCACAGTGTGCTAGATGTTAAGGAGATTGTGCTAGGCTTACATTAACTTAGACATAGCTATGTGGTCTTGTTTTCCTGATATTATTGGTTTCTGTATATTTTGGAGCCAGCAAAGTCAACTGGTGGACGTTTTTATAACTTGTGATATTTTTCCTCTCTGGATTCTAATGGATCAATACTGTCTCTATCTTGTCAAATTATATTTTTATTTGACATACTGAGAAAATGAATGAACATACTGGTAAGATGGTATTTTCAATGTCTAAAGTCTCATCAATATAGATGTTATTTCTACCCGTTCCTCTTTAGCTAGGTGACCCCCTTTAAAAATTGATAGACCTGCTAATATAAAGAAACTCATGACAGACAGATATTTTTGCATTTTAGATCACCACTATATGGAACACTTCATGGTGCAAGTGCTCAAACCCAATCCTTGTCTTTGTATGCTACTTGTCAAAGCTCTGATGTATGAGGAATTAGGAAAAAAGCTTCTCTATATGAATGATTATCAGTATGTTTAGCAACTGACAGAGTTTGTCTAAATCTATTATAATTCCATTAGGTTAGTCAGCTTCTTAGCATCTTCCGAATTGTGTGCTATAATTTGTTCACTTATTGCTTGTTATCCTTACTAACTATAATTTCATCTTGATCATACTAGTTATAATGATTTTAACATTTTCAATTTCTTGTAGATTTTAATCTTCTTTAATTTGGTTTTCTGTCACAGTGAAGTATCAGGCACAGTGAAGGACCTATTCGGGATCGACCTTGTCAGCAGGTATGGGTGATACCTGTTTAGCTACCTTTTTTTTTTTTTTTTTTTGCTTGCACCAAAGTATCTTTTCCTGCCCAGGTTTGTCAAGAATAGTAAAAGTGTATACTCTTTTATCTTCTGACGTACTTTCTTTGAACAAGGATCTAGTAGAAAGTTGATTAGAATCATTAAAAAGATTCATTAATATCAAAACGAGAATAAAAAGGTTGTTTTATTGATGTTTTCCCTGGCAGTTTGCCTATGCTATATAGCAATATCCAGAAGATGTGCATTATAAACAGCACAATCTGATTATGACTATTTTTCCACCACCCTATACTCTATGTACCAGCAATCTTGAACCAGTGGTAGTTAAAATACTGTCAGGAGAATTTGCAATGTAAGGGCCGGGTAGATCAAATTTAAACCTAAGTAATTGAATGACAGAAAGTGCTTGTTGTATGCTAAGTGATTAGTGATGAATATCATAACTAAGCTGACATTGGACTTCTTTATGTCTGGTGAATTTTAAGTTTTGATAAAATTAGTACTGATCTGCAGTATAAATTGATGGTGATTGCAAATCAGCATATGCTTTTTGTTTCATAGTGTCTGCTGAACAGCCAAGCATATCCAGAATACCTAGTGCAAATTGATATGGTATGCTATGTCTCTTGTAATTAACTTTCATTCTTTGTGCTCCGTGATTTTGTCATTTGATATATGCATACTAACATAAGATGATGAGGTATGATGAATTGCATATCAATAAGTATCATTCATTTTTTAAATTTTCATAATGATATTATGCGACAATATTACCTTTGCCTTTTAGATGCTTTATTTTTCTAGGCTTCCGATCATGCCTCATGCTTGAAAAGCATTTTATACATTATTCATGTCAGTTGAGCATCAATTTGGATATCACCTTGTTTCAATGTTCTTTGTATTCATTTTTCCAAATAACATTGGCATGATAATCTATAAACTTGATTATTGATGATGTGTAGTTCTTTCGGATAACCATTTAATTCTACATTAATCCCCTCTGATGATGCTACTTGTTTGAATGCTGCATCATTTCTTTCTGTTATGCCATATTATTTGGATTTGGTGATAGGTATCTCCACACTTTATTTTTTAATTCTTGTGTGGATTAAACATCATCAATGGATATCTTCTTGATCATCCTTACACTACAATTTCATGTGTTGTAGACTGAAGCATGGTGGTCTTCCACTATGCTAATACAACTATAGATCTACAATTTTGACCGTTGTCTTGAAAAAACTTAGAGTTTTTCTAGTGAAAGTCTCGAATGGTTCAGGGCCATTGACACCAAATGTCTGTCCTGACTTGCTCATTGTACCTCCTCAAGAGTTGCATAGAACTTTGCAAGCTCCCGTAGTTCATTCTTCTCATTCAAAGCGAGTTTGGGTTCTTCTCAAAATGTCACAGAGTTGGTTTTTGGTGTTTCACCCCCCATCTGTGTTTGTCGAAAGCATTGCCTTTGTCTCAGACTGTATGCTTTTGCATTCCTTTCTTTCAAAATCAACTCCGTCTACATTGAGGAATGTAGTATGGATATAATCTCTTGCATTTACCCCCCCCTTTGCTTCTTGTAGTGGAAGGTTGAAGCTTTTATTTTTGATCTTGATTATTCACAGAATTATAGAGAATATTCTGCATGCTGCACCGCACATGTATAATCTATGATATTATAGGATGCAAGTCCAGCTTTGCATGCCTTCTGTACACTCTTAAGTCTTACCACTCCCCTCATCTCTAAAAACTCTCATCTATAATAAATACATCTCACTTAGTTCAGTTCTTATTTTAAGGGAGAGAAAATATTACTTCAGCACCAAAATATTGCAGGATATTTGTAAAATTACATAAATAATAAAAAAATGCTTATATCGGGATTGCAGTTCTCGTATGTGCAGTGGACATGCCTAATGCTGGTCTATTATCGAATCAGAATTTTTTCTGTTGTGCATTGGATGCTACAACACCATGGTGCTTAAGTTAGATGGTGTTATTATATGCTGTGAGGTTTATTTTCTTATCTCATTTGCAGTATCCTACTAACTAAGTGTTATATATAACATCTGTTTTCTATTTAAAATGTGGCGTTCTGATAGTTTTATACTTGTAGATGCTGTGTTCTTGATCTGGAATTTCTTCACAGTATTTTTGTTTATCAGGATCCACTGTGCGGAAAGTGGTGAAGAAAGCTCTGAGATGGAATCTGTGTATGCACTGAAATGCCACATCTCTCAGGATGTAAACCACTTGCACGAGGGGCTCAAACGCGTAAGTGATATTGCCAGATTGAGTGCTGTTTGAGATAGAAGGCTTCTTATTTCAGATATTGCCTAAGGGCATGCAGAACCAAGTTTTTTGTGCTATTCCAACTTTTTGTTCATAATCAATTAACAGTTTGCTTGTCATGATAGTTAGAATGCTGGTGTGCGGAAATGTGGTGCATTCTGTATGTTCCTTATTAGCAATGAATTTCTACATGTTCCCGGATCCATTTGTTCTTAAAATTTCTGCATTTTTATACCTTCAAAAGACCATTTTACATTTTAGGGCAAGTTTCAACTTTCAAGTACCAGCATCTGGCATGGGTTGGCACCATGCCTTTTAATTTTTCTTTTTTGTAAAAGAATATTTTTTAACTAAAAAGGGTATGAAGTCCTTTTTTTAATTATCTTTACTGGATTGCAGCATGGGTGATGCATGTGCTAGATCATATGAACAGAGTGATCTTCCGAAATTTGATAGCTGTCTTGTTTTTGATAGTGTATTCTTCCAGCAAAAATATTAGGAAAACTTATAGTTTGGACCTGCAAAGCAAGGCTCGCCGTCTCGGTACCGAACCCCATACCGGTAAAATTTCACTATAGTGTCGATATGTGGTATAGTATGGTATGCTTCGGAGCATCCGATACGGGTCGGTATGGCGAACCATGCTATAGAGTACCTTCAGTTTATTTATTATTTTTTAATGGGTCTCTAAAGTTACGCTTCAGAGGCAATGTGATCCTTCCATCTTTGGTAACTGGGTGTCAAGGAATTGCATCACATGACCATCACATGGTAACTTAAACCTATTGTATGACCAAAATACCCATCTTTTTGGGATGTTTGGTACGGGGTGATCATTCTAGGATCAAAGGTGATGTTAATGGAGATGACAAGGTCACTGCATTTGGTTGCATCATGATGATCCTCCATGGTGGTGATCCCAAATCACCCCCACTCAAATCATCGCCTATGCAGTGATGGAAAATCCATCCTTAAGGTCAGGCATCCAGATCACCCCAAGGCAATGGAGTGATCTTGGGTTGGAACTTGGGGATAAAAGTGCCCCTTAGTCTAGAAAAAAATTGTTTTATCAATATATGATCCATATATTATATTAATATTGTATATATAGTATTTATGATATAATTATATAATAATATATTATTGATCATATTATTATCATATTATTATTTAGTTATAATTTTAAAATTAAAATAGTAATATATTATTGAACTTTATATTTATATTATGAAATTATTTAATACATTATTTCTATTTGTCTTACTTTCCTAATCAAAATAAATATTATTTTTAAATTAATATATATATTATAAGTATAAATGAAAATATTAATTGTACAATAACAATTAATATATGTTTATAGGATGAATAATATATTTTTATTGATTATGTTAATAATTAATATAGTAGTAAATATGCTAAGAATTTATCACAATATATTTTATATGATTATATAAATGTATTTTTATGGAATATATCAAGAGTGGTTTGGTATTATATGGTTAGTAATCTTGGATTCCCAGGAATACCAAACAGGTTATCTGTGGATATTCGGGATTTTTAATCATTGGAATGTAGTATGCCAAATGTGGTGATCTTAGATAATTAAGGATCAAATTATCCTAGGATAAGATCACTAGTAATCTAAAATCACTATGGTGATCCCATTTAGATCACGAAACAGCACCCTTTTAGGGTTAAAGATGGATCAAGGCCTCTATCCTATCAAGATCCCTATCTTCCTCACCTCTCCCCACCAATGGTGCTCCAAAAAGATCCAAGGACTGGAGCAGTCCCATTCAATCTATTGCTTGAGAGATTGATGGAAGCCAAGGATTTGTAGCCGCGAATTAAATTGCAAATGCTGCCCTCAAATCCATTGGTAATGGGATTAAGAAACCCTGAGGTTGAGAGTGTGCCCAATGCCATCAAGATCTCACTGGAGAAGCAATTGCGAGAAAGATGAGGGCTTTCCAATTCCACAAATTCCCAAATTGATTGGAAGTGACCTCTTAATGTGGTTGGAAGAGAGGCCAAGACTCGCCTCTGATTTGTACTTGAAATTGAGTAAACTTTCCAAAACATAAATTCCCAAAATAGAGTGGGCTAAACTTCAACAATTCCCACTTGACAAGGTCATATAAACAAGAATTGCCATCATATATCAAGGCAAATGGAGTATGAAGCTAGGTGAGTCCGAGACCCTTTTGATTGTAGCTGTACACCTAGATAGTACTTGGTGCTCTATATTCACCTTTGCAAACTCCTCTTCCATTTGCATCTAGTTCGAATGACACATGAGAGAAATAGGGGTAGAACAATAGCATCAATGTCCCCATATGGCCCCAATCACAGTAACAAAAAACAGAGCTAACAAAAGAAACACCCTATGTCCCTTCCAACAGAATAGGATAATAAATATAACAAAATTCACAAGTGGTGAGATTAGATGCTTCAAAACACACAACTGTAGGATTGGGCTGTGCTGCACTCCGATTGTTGGAGGGTTATCACAAATATAGTAGTTTACGAGCGTCAATCCAGAGCACTACCACCGAACTGATGTTTTGTGGTTGCCAGCTGATGCTTCACTTCTAGTGGCCGTCGAGATGCTGCCTCCTATGGGAAGTTGATTTGTAGGTTCTACCTCTACGGGAGAGAATGTTCTCTACCTGCTGGTCTTGGTCATGCTGATTATCTTCCTACCAAAAAAAGATCGAATAGAATGACTATTGAATGTAGTATTAGAATCAAAGCTAGGGGCTACTAAGGGCCTGATTGTGGAGAAACTAACCTAGGAGATTGGTGGGGAAGGAGGAGGATGTGGTCGCCTTTCCTCTCGTTAAAAAATCCCTGGGGAACTAAAAGACTAGAACGGCTATGCTGTGCTATGTTATGGTTATGTGAAATTTAAATTAATTGGGAGTATAGGAGTAGAAAGGTAAGGAAAAGAAAGGAGAAGAGAGAAGGCTTCACCAAATCATCATGCCCTCAGCTAGCACAAGTTCTCATAGCACATCCATACCCTCCGTGTCCTTCGAAGCCGCAAAATGGTCAAACCTTGGTCACCTTATAAAGGTAAGTCTTTAGTTCTCTTCTGCAAGATGTGCTTGAGCTTTGCTAACTGGCCACTTGCTAGAGATTGAGCGGTGCTTAATGATCTGGTTCCTTGGGCAAAGGGGTTTATTTAGTTTCTCTAGGAGGCCCAGGCCTTTGTGTGAGCAATATGGGACTAAAGAAAATTATTAAATTTCACTAAAAGCTAATGAAAAATGAAGAAATTTGTAAGGGACTCAGACTCTAGAGTCTTGTGGTCAACCCTCTTCAGTTGGTGTGGCTCACACCGTCAGAGGGAACACTGAGGGAGAAACTGTTGGAAAAGAACTGAAGTTTGAAGTTGCACTGTCATAAAACATTTGATGGCAAGAGCTGACCATCCAATAAGTTCAGTCGCCTGACTTGTCAGGTGGGTTAAAATGTAGGATGACTATATAATTAACATCCTATCAATGCAGATGGTAGGTCACTTGCCATCCGAAAGTTTTGGATGGCAAAGATCCCGCTATAGAAAATGTCTTGCTGTAGTGTGGTCCTTTAAGAATGCAACATATGATGCAATACAAAATGCAATCATGATCAAGTTGTTTTGGTGAAAGAGGTATCTGAGGTGTCATTATTTAAGGCACTTGGCCTATAAATAGGCATTAAAAAAGCAAGGTGTCTACAACGACCATCCACAACAGCAACTCTTTAGGACTGGTTCTGATTATCTAAAGCTGCCTTTTAAGTCACCCTCCTGCTGATAGGCAGAGCACCTTAAAGAACACATCCATGTTGGGCCATTGAGAGGCTGGGCACCTCAACAACAGCACCACATCAGCAGGCAAATAAGTCAACATCCATGAGGTGAAAAGCTTTAGGACCTTAGAAAAGGAAAAGGAGAGCATAAGAGCTAGGTAGTGGGCTGAGGTGATCTGAAAATGCGATCTTTTTACTCCCTTTGCCCTCTCATATCGGAAAAGACTACAAACATGAAGAGGCTCACTTGGAGACATAGGTTCTAGGGAGAGAGGAGCAGCTGTCCGTTTTTTAGCATCTTGAGGAATCCCAAGCCACCATTGGGATCCATTGGGCCAAGAAAACAACAGAAACATATGGGATCTCTTTGGAGGGCAAGAGAACATGACCTCACCTTCTCTCATTTCAGATGCTCACACCAAACAAGGAGAACAACCCAATTGTTGAAGCTCTCTAGCTTGTGGTGGTGGGTATGAAAAGATGTTGGCCTTCTCCTACCTCTCTTCAGACTAGAGAGAGAGAGAGAGAGAGAGAGAGAGAGAGAGATATTACTTCTACTCTCTATAGTCCTCGAGAGAGATAGGGTCGTGGGAAAGACATGGATGGAGGCAACAAAAGTGTGAAGGATGTTGGCTTGGCTATTTCATGGGCAATGTCCCAACAGGTAAGGACATCGACTCGGTTTCTTCATGGTAGCAGCTCTAGTGCTCAAGGGTAAGGACATTGGCTCGCCATGTCATGGGCAGCATCACTGGCAGCAACGAGGGTAATGACGAGGTGCGGTTGGAGTTGCGCATGAGGGCAAAAGAGTAATGATAAGAGGGAGGGCATTTTCTCAACTTGGGAAAATGGAAGTTCTGATGTAGGAGAGTATCATCTACATGCTAGCCAACAACTTGTGTACATAAATCACAGTGACGAGTTGTACCTATATCAATAACAGTCATCCTAGGGAGTTAGAGAACATTGAATGTAGTTATCAAGGTGCACTACAATGTTAGTTACAGTCTTAGGGGACGGATGAAAAAAAGAAAGGAGAGAAAGCATAGGTGAAGGAAGAGAGCAATTGAGACACATCAGGGCAAAGTTTGTTTAAGCAGGAGTTTAATATGACAAGAGCGAAGGTGCAAACCCAGAAAAAAGGAAATTGTTGATGAGAACTACCAAGCATATATGAGAGAGAATGAAAATAGCAACAGGGAGCAGAATGAAAACATGAAGAAGGAACTGAGGACTTAAAACAAGATGGGAAAAAAAGGAAATTATTTCATAAAATTAATGTTGTTAATGGCAATGCTGTTCGATCATGTAAGTAGTTTAATGAGAGGATGGTATGTTGTGCATTGAGGAGCTAGAGTAGCTGACGTAGAGGGGCGGTACTATGAGGCTCAGGAAGCCTTATTTACTGCAGCTTGGTTGGAGTCCTGTGGTGAATGTTGGAATAGGTGTGGGAACAAAAGCATCTAGTCAAAGGGATAAGGGAAATTTATGAAGCATGAGGTTTTCATGGATCTATAAAAGCTTGATGGAGCTTGTCTAGAAATATCAAAGCAGTTCCCTTTAGGAATTCATGCAAAGAGTGCAATCTCATGAGCTACATTATTTGGGAAGTGGGATTGCCAATCTCATAGAGATGCAATTGAGGAGCAGCAGTAATGGACTAGAAATCTATAGAGAATCTAATAATAAGATACTTTCAGGGAAAGATGAAAATTAATTGTCAGACTATTACTTGGGATGTATATCTAATGTATATTCAAACAGGACTTTACACATTTCACAGAATGGATTGATTCTTGTGCATAAACATCAATGCATCATCTCCAACACGAAAGAACCTCAACTGATATTGATTCAAGCTGTTACGCTGGGTATGTCATTTCTACAACTCTTCTAGTTGTATTGATTCCATCATATTTGTGGAAACGAAATTTGAACACCATAACTACGTCTATTGTAGGGGAACATGAGATAATTCCTCTTTGGTCCCAACACTGCTGTGGTTTTAACTAACATATAGAACTTTCGGTAATGAAAATTTATGCAGGTGCAATCTATCTTTGCTGAAAACTCCCAACAGTGTCTACAGAATTAAATGTTTCAGTTTGTTGTTCAATATTATACTTGTGCAAATTTGCTGGGTGATCTATGTGTGCATGAATACTGATTCTGTTGATTTGCTGATTTGACTTATCAGGGTCTGAAATCAGAATTGGAGAAGGTTTCTCCATCTCTGGGACGTAGTGCAATTTATTCAAAAGAATCACGTATCAATGACTTGCCTAGGCAAGAATAGCAAAAATTTCTCAGCTTTTGTATACTAAATGGTGGCTGTTCTTCTCAGAATATGCTACTGCCATGTTTTTCAGGTATTTGACTGTTCAATTTGTCCGTTTCTTCTGGAAAAGGGAGTCAAATCAGAAGGCAAAGATTTTGCGGGTAAGTTTGTTTCATTTCTCCCCCCTCCAACATCCCGCTCGCCCCTCCAACATGCGTGCCCATACACACCAAAACCTTCTTTTTTTCTCCAGGGGGTATTTTTAAAGTCGAATATTCCTGTGAAGCAGTTTGGTTTGCTTCTTTCTGTGTGTGAAAGGTTCAATTGTTTCTTTACTAACCTCATTTTCATTTATTTATTTTGTACATTTTCCTTTAGAAAGTGGACTATCCATTGGAACTGGATGTTTATGAGTTATGTTCGGATGAACTACGCCAAAAGCTGCAAGCTCCTCGTCAGGTGAGCAAAACCCCACCCCCACCCCCTTTCCCCCGGATAGCCTTTTACCTACGTGAACTTTAACAAACATTTTAAGATCTCTATTTTGATTTGATTAAAAAAATTTATCCATTTGTTGTGATGTCCATCATTGTTTGATTTGCATGTATTAAGACTCTAAGAGAACTAGAAAATGCCAAGATTGGGTTGAAAGCACAGGACAAGAACAACAGTTCCAAAGAAAATGAGGCTGACATCCCTAAATCAGAGGTATGGACAACTTTCAGATCTTTTTTCATTTGATATTGACACAATAACTGCATGTGCATATGCACTTTCCAAGATAGACATTTGCACGGTGACGAGGTTTAGATTGCCAACCTGGTGGTCACAGTGTTAAAATAAATGGGGATATGAGGGGTTGGTATCTGATCACGTGAACCCCCATGAATGGCATTGTTTCCCTTTATTTCAGGGAAAGCCACACAATGCGCAGGGGGCATATGATTAGATACAGCCCCCTCTCGTCACCGTTAAAACACGTTGCATTCACTAGGAGTGGTGACCTAAACCCTTTCCTGCACAGTGAATAGGGTTCGACATGCAGGTTATAATTGGTTCTTGTTAATTTAGCTGGTATCTCTATCATATATTTTTTTTTCTTACAAACACCTGAGATTTATAGTAACTATATACTTCTTAAGCTAATCATGTATCAGCATGTTAGGTGGCCATTCGATAGAATCTTTATTTGCAAGAAATCTGCCTTAAAAATTGCCACTTAGAAGCATTCCATCCTCCATGTTGGGCATCACACAGCATTTTGAATGTCAATGCTGATGGAAGATCCAATGCCCAACAAGAAATTTCAATGCAGGTTTTTGGAAAGATAGATCAGTTACTTGTTTATAGAAGAAGATATGCTTGTGTTAGACTCTGGATCTGAATGGATATAACTCTCTGTTGCTGTTAAATTTTCAACAGGGGCCATCTGGTAATTCTGGAGAGCCATCTGCCATCACCCATGAAGCAGGTAAACAATTACACTTTCCAATGACTATAAAAGCCAATTATTGTCTAGCAAGAACCTTGATTCTGTATATATATTTATGCATTTTAGGAAAAATTTCTGGTCCGGAAAAATTATACGTCTTCGTGCTGTCTTTTGTGCTGATAAAAGCATTTCAATTGTTGCTTTAGACCTTTACGTGTTTTGATATTTGCTTGGTAATTAATGCATGAAGGTTCCCACTCGGCTTTATTCCAGCATAGTCTTGTTTAAATCCTGTAACTTTCAGCTCTCTTCAATTTGTTAGGCACAACCATGAAATGCTTTTATGGAATATTAAAATTTTGCTTCCCTATGATTTTTATCCTGCTGAAATCTAAAGGATGAGTTGGAAGGTTATCGAGTAAAGATGGATGACAATCCTGCATCATCATTATCAATCTGTTGTTTAGTCAAATGAATTGCTAGCTGCTGGTTTTTACCTACATTCTAACTTATTATGCATTCTCCATTATCCTCAGCTACATCTTCTGATAAAAAAGTACAGTTGACTGGAATCTATGATCTGGTTGCGGTGCTGACGCACAAGGGTAGGAGTGCGGACTCCGGGCACTATGTTGCCTGGGTAAAACAAGAAAGTGGTCAGTTTAATTCAAAACACATTCCTCTTTTTATAGGACACCTGTTGGTTCCCTATGAAGTATGTCGTTGGTCCCATATTGAGAAAGTGATGATGCTTCAGGGAAATGGATTCAATATGATGATGACAATCCTAGTCCACAAAGGGAGGAGGATATCACAAGACTTTCTGGCGGAGGTAAAGCACTAATATGAGATTTTTTTTATGTAGCTCAAACTGCTCTAGCTTTAGTAAAGCTGAAAGAAATCCCTTTCACCACAAGAATAAATTGATTATTCTCCAAGTAATACTACTACCTGTTTGCAACCTAAAGTATTGTTATTGATAAGTGGCTTTTGTGTTTTGGATTCTGCGCTCTTATTTTTTCCCAGCTTGTATATTCATTTAGTTTTTTAACTTGTTTATGTAGCTACTAAGCACCCTGTTGCTTCTGATAGGTGACTGGCACATGGCGTACATCTGCATGTATAAAGCTCGGGTCGTTCATATGTGAAGGGAAACTTGAAAAAACCTTCAAGGGCGTATATGTACTTTTCAAAGATGCGAGTGTATACTGAAATGTTTTGCTGTTTGATGCATGATCTCATCTGTCTGTCTGCTGTACCAGTTCATTTATTCAGCTGATTGAGAACTTGTGTGCCTTCAAAAGATGCTGCAAAGTAGGTGGATATACCTGATTCAGAAATCTAGGAACAGCTGAAATAAGAACATCATAGGAGAGGACAAATTATCAGTTCTAAAAGATGCTAGTATTATTTTGCCATGGTCAATGTTATGTATACTTTTGTCCAATGGATGTAACACGAAAGGCCTTTGAAAACTCGGGTTTGTGAATGTGTACTCTTAACACAAACTCACAAGCTCTTTTATTTAATGCACACAAACTCATGTTGAGTTCTCGATCTTGAGAGGTGAAACACTTTTAATATAGGTGTGGATTAACAAGACCTAACTTGGACAGCTGCAATAATAAAGTGGAAGGACAATGCCTCCGCATGCTTGCTCATTGCATATTTTGGGGCAAGTCCAAATTTGTTTCCATTAAGATCTTCTCCAAGGTGAGAAGTTGTCTTGCTTGAGCAATCTCTTCAACAGCAAGAGCATACAATTTATCCTAATTTGGGAACGGGATGCTAATGGTGGAGGTCGACGTCACGATGATTGTTATTTTGTAAAAGTATGATCTTAAATCCTGAACCATATATTCATGTGTGCTTCACCTTCTCAATAATCTTATTGGACCACCAGTTATTTTGTAAATTTTGCGAACAAGCGTTCTGTACAAACAAATATCAAATTATTATTGATGTATTCGGATGACGGATCTGCTTTTTAGGCTGGATTTGTTTATAGCCTGGGTACGCCCACCAGGTGCTGCCTATCACAGAAGCTGCCCCATTCGGACGGTAAACAATGCGACAATACAACTAGACAGGTATGGATTATTAGCCGCCTGGTACCGTCTGGGGGTAAGATGACGCAGCTACAGTAAGGTGAGGCGGATGATAAAGCTACAAATTAACTAAACCTGTAATCTTTTATATTAATTTTTCTCATCACGATCGCAATTCATTTTCTTTCTTTCTCATCTTAATTATCATAATCACAAAGGTGCTAGATCTGCTGCAGCTTTATAGAAATGAAGGCCCTTCTCACCACCAATTCTACATGAGTCGGATAAAATCCACCCTCTTATAGTCGGTCAGATCAGATATCCATGGAACAGAATAAATTGTCATCTTTTAATACAACGTATCCTGCCGTATACAACATACCTAGCCAGCAACAGAATAACAAAACTAGTACCGTATGGGCCCCATACGAGAATAATGCAACGGGAACAAGCACCATGACCGTACAAAAGGTACAATGGAGTGGTTGACGAGGACTGGAAGCTACTCACAGCCTAATATGAGGTTGAAGCCAGACCAATGGAGCGGCAGGCGACGAGGGGACCCAGAACTTTGTCGACCTCTCCGCAAGTCTCTCACAAGGATGAGAGGACGGCCGGAGGACACCCAGAGGAGGACAAGCAGCAGCTAAGAAACCAAATGTTATTACCCATCAGATTCCAAGCCAATTCAACCCAAATTTAAATAACGTAGCCGAAAAAACTGAGCATGTGGTGGGATCGCGACCACATTGAAGCAACACCCTACCGGAGATAAACAAACAAGCTGCTTCCATAGCCACAATATAACGAGCAAACAAAAACAGCTTCAAAACATGATTCATGGATCGCCAACACTGCAAATCAATTTCTTCAGAAAAAATCATGACACAATTTACCCAGGATTCATCAGGCGATAGCAAAACAGAGACAAAAATCAGACAGACAGAATAAGCATAAATACTACAAACGATTTATAAAGATCATAACGCACTATCACATACATATCATCCTCCATATATAAGCTGGATCTAATAGGAAGTTACTACAATCTACACATAAGCTGCTACTGTTGGAATGGTCTTATTCAAGTACAATCACTCACAAAAGATCATCCAAAACTAACATCCGGCGCTGCAACCAACAAAATAGTCCGTCTTTTACATCACATTCACCCATACGCTCATTAAAGTATCGGTCTGTTTTATTGAGTGTACAAAAGTACCTTGCCAGGGTCATCACGATGGCACTGCAAAGCAGGAAACCCACATGCTGTCAGGAATCAAGCAAATATCAACAGAACACAACGTTACACAATCTTATGAACAGGTAGACAACATCTACATCTCAAAAATCACAACAATCTGATGGAACTTGGCAAATACACACTGCTAAAAGCAGCAGAGCAAAAACCAAGAACATGTGGCTGAAAGCTAATACACATTAAAATCTGATAAAAGCGTAAAGCGGGTAACAAATTCAATTAAGCTAACAGCCTGAACAAAAGGTGATAAGTGACTGGAATTATAATAAAACAAGTTAATCAATGATGATATGAGCAGTCTACATCACCTAAGGGCTTCTAAACCTATCAGCAGCACAATCAAGATATAGTGCATCAAATAAATAAAGTTAAAAAGTTGACACCGGACAGCAGGCAAGGACTTTGTTGCTGGAACAGTTAGTTAAATGAAATTACCCTGCTACATGAGCTTCCCATTCTGCGGCTAACCAAACATTAGCTCATAATGAGAATTTCTCTGTGTCTTCCATTTTTTTGAGTCAGATATAATAGAGGAAACTCACATATAAGAGGGTGTTTCGATGGAATAATCACCTATAATCATGCATTGGGGGTTATTCGTGCCTATTGTTCTCCAATACATATCTATCACACTTCAATCACTCATCATGCTAAAAAGCACACATAGACAAAAATAATATTTACATTAAAAATAAAAAATAAAAAAATAAAAAAAAAACTTGACCCATCATGGTCAAAAACCATACTAGACCCAAAAGAGTAAACCAAAAAAAACAAGCGCTCGGTATCAATTTGCCAATAGGCACAGAAACTTACTGTATGTGGAGGTATCAATTTGCTCTGGCAGCTCCTTTATGTCCACCTCAAACCTCTCTTGAACCTTCAAATAATGAATCAAAATCATTAGCATCGCATCCATTTCCCCAGCACATACAGCAAAGAAAATACAGAAGAAACAAAACAAACCTGATTAAGAACATCTGAGTCAGAGGCAGATGAGACAAATGTGATAGCAAGTCCCTTGGTTCCGAATCGACCAGCTCTGCCAACCTGCAAATTAACAAGGGTACAGCAGTTAGCAAATCAATGATGAAATGGATTAACTCATTACAATAAATCAATGGATAAAGAGCATGACCCTGTGCAAGTATGTGTCAGCAGAATCTGGCATGTCATAATTTATTACAATGTTCACACGCTCAATATCAATCCCTCTGCCAACCAAATCAGTAGCAACTAGAATTCTCTTGTGCCCTTCTTTGAAGCCCTTGTACCTCATCAATCTGTGATATAGCAACAAAGTGCACAATACATGTAAATGACAACCATTGTTTGATAACCAACATCGTGGCTTCATGTGTTGGGTTTGGGAAGAAAGAAAAAGAGTGCCGCAGGGGGGGGGGGGGGGGTATAAGCTCTGATAAGTGAAAACACGTGCTGACAATGGTCCAAGAAAAAAATGTCAGCAGTCACATACACAACTACCAAGAGAAGCATTTGAAGCTAGCAAGTTTTCAAAAAAAAAAAAAGGTGGGAAAAACATTAAATACAAATGAGCCTCTACAAGCTAGAAAGAAGCGGAATAAGTCAGCAGAAAAACCACAACAGTGCAAGGCAGATAAAGCAATCAAAGATCCATATTTATGGAAAAAAGAACCTGAAAGTCTATGAGCATGATGCTTTACAAATCTACCAGGCTACATATCAGAGACTTTAGAATGACAAAAGCTAAAGAAACTTTATTCCACTAAATAATTCTTTCCTACAGCATTATCTTACTAGATCAGCATGCAACTAGTAATAGATGTCACCAAGACCACCTACTGACATTCATCACACCCAAAAAAACATTTTGTTAACATGAAATAGCGAACATCAGGCAGTGAAGAATAAAAAAAGGAAGCACCAGCTTAATTTCCATGTCCTTTACAACTCTCATTTTGGGTAGAAACAAGAATAATCAAGTATCAGCTCCAGATAGAAAGCTGTAAGTATAAGAATAAAGCCAAAAAAAATAAAGAAATTGACAAAATGTTCCAGAAATCAGACATCAATGACAAATAACCACAAACATCAAGAGAGATTGCTGAAAAAGAAAATTATAATGCCACTAAAATGAAGGCCACCGAGCAAAACCTGCTTCAAAGTAGAAATTAGGAAGAAAATTTCACGTTCTAAAACTAAAGATAAAAGCCAGTCACAAAATTTAAAGGATTCCTGCTTTTTGAGAACGGTAAGGCCGTGAGAAAAAAGATAGAACTTAATTTATTTAGATAAAATGATAAATTTTTCAAGCATAATATACAATGAGAAATTTCTTTTGTAGTACCAACACATAACAAGAGTTTATTTAGATAAAAACGTAATAAAATAACAATAAAAGGACACTGCACAGAGAAACTGTGCGATCAACCTCCTAATTTTAATTCTATTTGAGGAAAGCCAGACAATTAAATTGCAGGAATAACACTTGAAATTAATGACCATAAATGGGGAAGTGAACAAAGAGTAGCATGATTCAAACCTCTCTTCCTGCGACATTCCAGAGTGGATGCAGATTGATGGAAAATTGCACTCCACCAGCAACTTGTTCAGCTCTGCAGCTCTGTTGACACTTTTGACAAAGATCACGACCTGATTGAAGTCCAGCGCATCCAAAAGATCATTCAACTTCCGGTTCTTTTCCAACTCGTTCAGTTTGATGTAGTGCTAACATTGGAATGAATATCAGAAAAAGAATACATATCAAATTACATGCCAAATGCCTAACATATAAAAGTAAATACCTGTACTAAACCATGCAGGGTAAGTTTGGCCTCATCGTCCACATATATTTCCATTGGCTGAAAGGGAACAAATGTCAGAAAGAATGTTAGGGACTTGTCTTCAAGTAACTGATTCCAGAACCAAATGAATGACGCATGAACTCCAGTCCACTTGGTTTGAAATACACAGCCTCTTCAGGGAACTCGAAAAAGCCTCACTGATATACCATTTTTATAGCATGCCCAACAAGAAACTATAATGCTTCCCACAGTTCATCCTTGATCAGAGACGTCTGCCTTGTCCACCACCAACATAATGATCGTGACATAAAAATACAGCAGGAACCCCAACCAAGAATAACTAGGACCACCCAGATAACAGCAGAGATTGGCCAAGAAATGAATCACAACAATGCAGGTAAGGAGACACCATAAATCCAAGACAACGCAGACAATAACCTAGCTACAAACAACCTTCACAGGAACCAGACTTCTAAAGACCACTAATGATGCCACGACATTAACACCTGCCCTCCTCCATAGGAAAATTAAGAGAGAGAGGTGGTGGGGAGGTATAAACCTCCATTCTCCCCGCACCATCTCAACCTAACTACAAAAGGCTTAGGGAGAAAAAAAAAAAAAGGAGCAGAGAAGACCAAATCACACTCTTAAGAAGATACATATCCAGAGTAGAATAGGGCATAAAAAAGATTGACTTCTAGATTTGAACTGGCCACAGAACATTACATCTTGCATAAATCTCTTGCAAACAGGACGGATCTCCTTGCTGAGAGTCGCTGAAAACATCATGACTTGCTTATCATGAGGTGTCATTTTGAAAATCTCCTGCACATCTCTCCGCATGTCTACAGAAATACACAAAGGTGAAATGCAAGGGAAAAATAAATAAAAAGAAAAGACAAGTAGACTATATGCAATTGAGCGGTAAATGTGAAAAATAAGCTTGTCCAAACCAAAATATGAGCAAAAAAAAAAAATAAAGCATACCAAGTGACTCAAGCATCTTGTCGCATTCATCAAGAATAAAATGCCTCACGTTCTTCAAAGAAAGATCTTTATCCCTAGCGAGTGCCAGTATTCTTCCTGGCGTCCCAACTACAATGTGAGGACACTCATTCTTCAGTATATCCTTGTGTTTTGCAATGTGAACTCCTCCATAGAACACAGCAACTTTAATATCGGGCAAGTACGTGCTGAACCTCTCAAACTCATGGCAAATCTGCATGAAATAGAGAGGTGTCATGACATATGACTTGGATATCCATATCTGATAACAAGTATAACAAATAAAAAGGGATGCAAACAAAGAAAATTTCAAGATGGACAAAGATGAAACCTGGTAAGCTAATTCTCTCGTATGGCACAAAACAAGTGCAGCAACCTGGCCCGAAACAGGCTCGATTTGCTGAAGTATTGAGAGAACAAAAACAGCCGTCTTCCCCATCCCAGACTTTGCTTGACAGATGACATCCATTCCCAAAATAGCTTGAGGGATGCACTCATGTTGTACTGATGGAGAACCAAACAAAATTGGAGCGGTACCCCCAGTAAGTAAAAAATAACCTTCTGGGTCCTTTAATGGAAAGGTTTACCATATTCTCCTCCAAAATCAGAATGTGCAAGTAGTGTTTACCTGAAAACTTATCAAAATATATGTCAGTCACTGCAAGAAAAGGTTTATACACAATAACAGATTTCAAAAATATGTAAAAGCAGAGTTCAACTTTGAACAAGTGTCTTCTTTCAGGAAGCACAATAAAGGTTGCAGCACAACCCGAGAGAGAGAGAGAGAGAGAGAGAGAGAGAGAGAGAGAGAGAGAGAGAGGAAACAAAAGAAAAGCAAAACAAAACCTTGACCAGTTGCCCGTGATCCTTCTTGCAAGCTTCAAAAGTTGGGTTTTTCACTACTACTAATTTCTGAACTCATTTTCCCAATTCACTGAACACTACCTCTGTAAAGAACCTAGGAAGCATAAACACTTCAAATCACATGTCGTGTCTGTATTGTATCCATACCGGATATCGGCACTAATCAGAAACTTCTCAGATTCATGTCCAGTCTCAGGCTAAGAACCATATTTTCAAAGTTATAGCACACTCCAAATACTCCATGGATACACTTTAGATACTTCCTCGATACCTCCAAAAATGTCAATTTTGTAGTCTTCTGACATTAATATTAAAAACATAAATTATTAATTATGGTCTCTTGAATAATGACAAATGATGTGCTTGTAAAAGTTAATGCTACCATATAAAGCATGGTCTGTCCTTTTGATAGCTTACCATGCTTCACAGATGCTTTTTCTTATATATATGCATATATATATACATGCATACATTTACACATATTTTCACAGGTGTAGCACATGCATATATTACTTGTCATATCAGTGTATCCATATCAAGTTGTAACTATATGCCATATGCATGCCCATAGTTCATAGTAAAGAAGTCTTTCACATTGCTTGCTTCTTTCAGTTACCAGGCACAAGGCACAGTATATGATCCAAAGACAGTAATTCATCAACAAACGAAACAATTACCAAAATAAAGAAATTCCAAGATGTCCAACAAAAATGTACAAGAAAAGCAATTGCATGAGCACAGAGGGCATATAGGGGGAAGATTCACATTGTTATAGCTAGCAGTTTATATAAACAGAAAAGAATCCCCAAGATTTACATTTGATACTATCACATAAAACAACACCCTCATCCTAAAGCTGCAGCATAGACTTAAGTCAAAATATTTTCCAAATATGTAATTGTTAGTATACATCTATATACTACACTCTCAACCTTTAAGACAGGCAGGACAAAAGAGCCAAAAGGAATGCCTTCAACTTATATACATCCACGCTAAATGTGTGGGAAGAAAGTCCCTTTCTAACTAAAGGCCTCCACACTTGGAGGGAATCGACATTCTCCCCAATACAACAATCCTCCAGTACAGGTTGTACTCAAAACAAGAAGACCCAAAACCGCTACATGCTACACGAGGAGAGGGGGGGGGGCGGGCGGGCGCCTCACTAAAAGAGTAAATACAACAATGTCTTCCAACATAATAATTAAAAATATACTTCAATTCTTCCCGGAGTTGATATCACCTTTTTTTTGTTTCCACCATCTGATGGTGAATCCTTGCAGCATGCTAAGTTTCAATTTACTCTATACATTGAAAATAAAATATTATGTCCAGCTGATATTTTAAACCACAACAAAATCATGACAAGGCAATAACCTTATTTTCCTTCCAACACCAAACATCCATGTTCAAACCTCCATCAGATAATTTCATTAATACAACAGTGATCAAGACCATAGCTCCCCCTATTTGTAAACTACTTGTTGGGGGATAAACCCCACTCTCGCCGAAGTTCAGCCTGATGCTTAGCCTAATGCAACTGATAATGACGAAAGAGCTTCGATTAAAAATTCTTCTCTAGCGACCGGACCCCAGCCGAACCCCCTCAGGACTTCTCCTTCAGATGGATTCCTCCAGGAGCCAAACTCCCTCCGGACTTCTCCCACAGTCAGATTCCTCTAGAAGCCAAACTCCCCCCGGATTTCTACTTCAATCGAATCCTCCAAAAGCCGAACTTCTCCTTCAGATGGATTCCTCCAAGAGTCGAACTCCTTCCGGACTTCTCCTTCAATCGGATTCCTCCAAAAACCGAACTTCCTCCAGACTTCTCCTTCAGTCGAATTCCTCCAGCAGCCCAACTCCTTTCAAGCTTCTCCTTCAATCGGATTCCTCCAGAAGCCGAACTCCTTCCGGACTTCTCCTTCAATCGGATTTCTCCAGGAGCTGAACTCCTTCCGGACCTCTCCTTCAATCAGATTCCTCCAGGAGCCCAACTCCCTCCAGACTTCTCCCTCAGTCGGATTCCTCCAAGAGCCGAACTCCCCCGAAGTTCTACTTCAGTTGAATTTCTCCAGGAGACGAACTCCTTCCGGACCTCTCCTTCAATCTAATTCTACCAGGAGCAGGAGCCTAACTTCTTCCGGACCTCTCCTTCAGTCGGACTCCTCCAGGAACCGAACTCCCTCCGAACCTCTACTTCAGTCGAATTCCTCCAGGAGTCCAACTTCCTCCGAACTTCTCCCTCAGTCGGATTCCTTCAGAAGCCGACCTCCCCCCAAATTTCTACTTCAGTTGGATTCCTCCAGAAGCCAAACTCCTTCCGAACCTCTACTTCAGTCCGATTCCTTCAGAAGCCGAACTCCTTCCAGACCTCTCCTTCAGTCGGATTCCTCCAGGAATCGAACTCCCTCCAAACTTCTCCTTCAGTCGGATTCCTCCATGAGCCGAACTCCTTCCAAACTTCTCCTTCAGTCGAACTCCTCCAAGAGCGGAACTCCTTCCGAACTTCTCTTTCAGCCGAACTTCTCCACCAATCGAACTGTTCTGAACTTCTCCATCAGTCGAACTCCATCCGGATTCCTCCAACAGATTACTTTCAGATTTCAAGTAGCATTCCTTCCGGATGATCCCCTCTAGCCATATTCCCTTTAGAAGTCTGATCTCCTCTGGAATTGATATACGTCAAAGCTCTTCGTCCCTCCACATGGCTCCGAGCGGCTCAGTACCGAATGGCTATGACTGTCACTATCAGTCTGCTGCAGACGGCGCTCCTCACACGACCTTAAGCGGCTAGCTACGGGACGACTACGGCTGTCACTATCAGTCTGCTACAGGCGGCGCCCCTCTAACACGGCCCTGAGCGGCCAGCTATCGGACGGTTATGACTGTCACTATCAGTCTGCTACAGACGGCACCCCTCTCCGTAACAAACCCTACGCGGCCCCGAGCGGCTAGCTATCGGACGGCACGGCTATCACTATCAACTTGCTCCGGACTGCATCTATAAAAAAAACCGTCCAAATACGTTTTCTCTAAGCTCTCTTCTCCTTTCCAAAACTTTGTTGAACTCTCTCCTAAGCACTCCATTCCTGTTGGCCAAAAGAGCTGACTTGATCGTCGGAGGGTCCTGCCGGAGCCACCACTACCGACTTCGGACGGAACTTTGTTTTGCAGGTCACCGACGGCGACCTCTTCTTCCTCAACTATAGCTCGGTCCGACATCGACCAGATTCTGCACCAACAGGATTGATGCTAGAGGAAGGACCTCTATTCCCAAGGTTTTCTTATTTTTAAAGGAGTGCTTAGCAGCGATCTCTCTTCTTCCTCTCTAGAGTTCTTTCCCAAAAAAAAAAAAAAAGCCTCCCAAAAAAGCTTCGATCCGACGATCAGCGACCTCTGCAGCCAAATTCCGTCCAAACCTATCCGCTCCCGCTTCAGCTCTGGCAACTCAAACTCCACTTGCAGCGATGGTGGATGAGCAGTTCAACCTTCTGGTCCAGCAAGTTCATGATCTCACGAAGGCGGTGCATGCCATACATCGACAGGCCTCGGTGCCGATTCGGTCGAAGCAGGCTTCTCGGGAGCCCCATGATCCGATCTGGGGATGGCCGACTTGAGCTAGCTGACCGATGACCTCCGAAGGAGGAAAGCAAAGGGTGGAGAACCCTTGCTCGAACCATGACTTGACCCAAGGGGAGTCTTGCACCCGTTCCACCAGAAAATCCTAAAAATCAACGATCATGAAGATCTCCTGGATCAAAGACTCCTAAAAATGAACCGACGAATTGAAGAACTCCACGATACTCCCTTCTTGCACGATAATGATATTTGCACTGATCCTCCTTTTTCTCAAAGAATTATGTAGGAACCAATCCCACCGAACTTTAAGCTCCCGCAGTTTGAGAGTTACGACGGAACCACCAATCCGATCGATCACCTATAGGCCTTCCAGACAATGATGCTGCTCCACGACGGGCCAGATGCCATTTTGTGTCGGACGTTTCCGTCTACCCTCAAGGAAGCCGCCAAAAACTGGTACTCAGCACTCAAGCCGGGTACCATCTTTTCCTTCGATCAGATGAGCCATCGATTTGCGGCTCACTTCGTCAGCAGCCGACGTCCGCGCTAAGGTTCGGATTTCCTGATGAATATCAAGCAAAAGGAAGAGGAATCTATCCGAGCTTATGTCACCCGATTTAACGCTGCTGCATTGGAGGTCCGGAACCTAGACCAATCTGTTGCAATGGCCGCACTCAAGGACAGCCTTCAGAAGAATGATTTGTTGTTTTTTCTGGAGAAGAAGTACCCCAGAGATTTTGCCGATCTACTAGCTCGGGCTGAAGGATATGCCCGAGGAAAAGAAGCCTTCAAATTGAGAGATGAGAGAGCTGCAGGAGAGCGGTAAGCGAGCGAGTCTAGTAAACCCACGGCTGATGAAGGACCGAATGAAGTTCGACGGCGCTCACGAACTCCTCTCGAGCGCAAGCGAGCCCAAATTCTTCCTCGAGCTCGTCGTCAAAGAAACCCCGACGGAAGGGTGTAAAGTTCTCCCCCCAGATGGTTTCACAACTACGTCCCCTTCAATGCCCCAAAAACGTAAGTGTTGATGGAGATCGAGAAGCAACTACCCAGGCCTGAAAGCACGCGCCCCCATCCTAGCAAGTGCAATTCCAGCAAATACTATCTCTACCATCATGACCACAACCACGATACTGAAGAATGCATTCAGCTCCAAGACGAGATCGAGGAGCTCATCAGAAGAGGCCGACTGGGTCGATTCCTCGTACGCCGGCTTGATGCAAGGAAAGATCGATCGAGGGCACTGCCGCAGCCAGAACCACCAAGAAGGGAGGAACAACTGGAAGATTGACCGTCTCTCAACATCATCAACACTATCTCTGGAGGACTTCTGCGAGAAGAGGCCAGCGGATCTGAGAGGTCGGTAAAGAGACGAAGAACTGAAAAACACATAACCTTTACTGAGACAGATGCACGGGAAGTACAGTTTCCGCATAATAACACGATTGTAATCTCTTTAAATATAGCAGACTGATGTACGTCGTATCCTAGTTGATAATAAAAGTTCGGCTGACGTCTTGTTTTATGATGCTTTCTCCAAAATGTTGATATCCCATAGTCAACTAGGACCAATAAATTCTCCACTAGTAGGCTTCGCTGGTGCTGCAGTACCAGTTGAAGGTGTAATGACTCTAGCTGTGGCCACAGGACAATATCCAAAATAATCCAGAGCGTAGATGGATTTTCTGGTAGTAAAGGCTCCCTCCGCTTACAATGCAATTCTCGATCGATCCGATTTAAATGCACTTCGGACGATGGTGTCAACTTATTATTTGAAGATGAAATTTCCGACAAGTTACGGGATCGAAGAGGTCAGGAAAGATCAAGCTCTGGCAAGGCACTGCTACTCAATTACCCTGCAAAAAAAAAAGAACGATCCTACCCTTATCCCATTGATGGACTAGCTGTCCATGATGACCTTGCCGAAGAACGGGACGAGCCCATAGAAGATCTTGTGGCCATCCCCCTGAATAACGAAAATGCGAAGCATACGGTACAAATTGGCTCCAACTTGGAAGATGAAGTTCGGGA
The DNA here is from genome assembly GCA_006176705.1 of Cocos nucifera. Classification (NCBI taxonomy): domain Eukaryota; kingdom Viridiplantae; phylum Streptophyta; class Magnoliopsida; order Arecales; family Arecaceae; genus Cocos; species Cocos nucifera. Next base: position 672,802 of record QRFJ01000030.1, read on the forward strand.
ACAGCTCATCACCTTCTTACGGAAGAATGCCGACATCTTCGCCTGAGTTCCGACGGATATGCCTGGAATTGACACCGAGATTATGAAACATCGGTTGGCCGTTAACCCCAAGCATCGACCAGTGAAAGAAAGAGTTCGAGGCCATGCGCCAAAAAGGCAGAAGGTAATAGCAGAAGAAGTCGACAAGCTTCTCAACGTCAGATCTATCCGACTTAGGTCTCTAACGTGATCCTGATCAAGAAGGCCAACGGCAAATGGAGGATATGTATCGACTTTAAGAAGCTTAACAAAGCCTGCCCAAAAGACAGCTATCCTTTGTTCAGAATCAACCAACTAATGGACGCGACTTCAGGCTACGAGCTCCCCACCTTAATGGACGCCTTCTTTGGCTACAACCAAATTCGGATAGCACCGAAGGACGAAAAGACTACTTTTATTACTAACCATGGTCTTTACTGTTATAGGATCATGCCCTTCGGGCTTAAAAATGCAGTCGCGATTTATCAGCGCTTGGCCAATAAAGTCTTCAAGAAGCAGATCGACCGCAATATGGAGGTTTACGTCGACGATATGCTGGTCAAAAGCCGAGAGATTATCAATCATGTCACCGACCTTGAAAAGGCTTTCGATGCGCTCAGGAAATACAAGATGAAGATAATCCCAACCAAGTACGCCTTTGGAGTAGCCTCAGAAAAATTTTTGGAATTCATGATCTCGAGACAAAGGATCGAAGCCAATCCGAAGAAAATTCGAGCCATCCATGAGACGACCGCTCTGAAGTCCATCAAGAAAGTTCAGTGTCTGACTGGAAAGATGGCATCTTTGAGTCGTTTTGTCTCGAGGTCAACCGAACACTGCATGCTCTTCTTCCAAATCCTCAAAAAATCGAAAAATTTTCACTAGACTCAAGAATGCCAAAAGATATTCGACGAGCTCAAGAACTACCTCGACTTCGCCCCCTACTAGCCAAACCCGAATCCGAAGAGGAGCTATTTCTCTACCTCGCAGTCTCCCCTGCGGCGCTAGCAGCAGTCCTGATCAAAGAAGAGACGAAAGTGCAGCGACCAGTCTGCTACATAAGCCGGATCCTAAGGGATACCGAAATCAGATATACAAAGTTGGAAAAATTGACTTATGCTCTTTTGATTGCAGCAAAAAAACTTCGACCTTACTTCCAGGGACATGCCATAACGCTCCTCACTGACCAATCGATCAAAGCAATCTTTATCAAATGGATGCTTTCGAAAGAGTTGCAAAATGGGTCGTTGAATTAACAGAATTCGACATCAACTACCGACCTCGATCGACGATCAAGGCTCAGGCACTGACCGATTTCATAGTTGAATACACCATTCCAGATGAAGCCTAGCTTGAATAGAGCGAGACCAGCATCCTATGGTTGCAACCGAGCCTCTCCATAGAAAGTGCCGACCTTTCCAAAGATTTTTTTGGTCCTATATGTGGATGGTTTGTCCAACTCCGCTGGAGCAGGTGCAGGATTAATCTTAGTCAACCCCGAGGGAGTCGTCGTCGAGTACGCGCTACACTTCGAATTCCCAGCAACTAATAATGGGACCGAATATGAAGCGCTGATCGTCAGATTAAAAATAGCAGGAGAGTTAAAAGTAGATCGGCTTTAAGTCTACAGTGATTCCTAATTGGTGTTCGGCCAAATTAATGGCAGATATGAAGCACGGAAGGAAAGTATGATGAAATACCTCAAGAAAGTGAAAAATTTGACTCCGACCTTTGACAGTTTTGGCATTCGACTGGTTCCGACGGCAGAAAATACAAGAGCCGACCTCCTCTCTAAATTGGCCATTTCAGCCCCAACCGAACTACCCAAAGAAGTATTTTTTTAAACTCTAAAATACCCAAGCTCAGAAGAATCATAGTTCGTTATGCAAACGGAGCTCGAGCCGAGCTGAATCGACCAGTTAGTTGCCTATCTCAAAGAGGGAATTCTTCCTCGTGATCCGAAAGAAGCTCGAAAACTCAAGAATCAAGCCTTCCATTACGTTTTGTATGAGGGCAAGTTGTATAAGAGATCGTATTTGCTGTCGCTGGTGAGATGTCTTCGATCTTCAGAGACCGACTTCGTATTATGAAAAAATGCACGAGAATTTGTGAAAGTCATGTAGGAGCCAGATTCCCATCACAAAAACTACTTCAGCAAGGATACTATTGGCCGACCTTATACCATAATTCCATGGAGTATGTCAAGAAATATGACCGTTGTTAGAAAAATGCAAACATACAAAAATAGCCAACTTTCGAGCTTACTCCACTGAGCGCACTTTAGCCATTTGCGCAGTGGGAAATGGATATACTTGACCCTTTCCCAACGACATCCGGACAATAGAAGTTCCTTCTGGTCGTGATCGACTACTTCACCAAATGGATAGAGGCCGAACCACTAGCAAAAATTACCGAGGCCAAGATATAGGACTTCATCTAGAAGTCAATCGTCTGCCGATTCGGTCTGTCTCGAATCCTCATAACAGATAACGAACGACAGTTCATTGAAACGAGGTTCGCTGAGTTCTGTTAAGATCTAAATATCTCCCATCATTTCACGTTGGTAGCCCACCCGCAAGCAAATGGGGAAGTTGAAGTGACCAACCGAATCCTGCTGCAAGTCATTAAGATAAGACTCGATAGGATAAAAAGGCCTGGGCGGACGAATTCTACCACATCCTCTGAACGTACCGAACTACTCAAAGGCTACTAATCGAAGAAATACCATTCGCCTTGACCTTTGGAACGGAGGCAGTCATTCCAATCGAGCTTAAGCTTCCATCAACACGAGTCGTGGCCTTCGATGAGCAGCATAGCTCATTGGACCTCAGAGTCAACCTCGACCTTCTAAAAGAAAAAAAAGAGAAAATTCGAATTCGGATGGCGGCCTACAGACGAAGGATGGCCCGATACTATAACTCCAGAGTCAAAGGTAAAACGTTCAGAGTGAGAGACTTAGTGCTTCGACGAGCCGCCATCTCTCAACCTCAGAGCCAAGGGAAGCTTGCCCCAAATTGAAAAGGCCCATATGAAGTAGAGAAGGTCGTCCAATCCGGAACTCATCGCCTGAAGGAGCTCGGAGAAACAACGCTCCCACGATCTTGAAATTCAAAAAATCCGAGAATGTACTACCAATAATTTTCCTTCAATAAAACTCCATTTCAATATTATAATTTCTTGGTGCAAAAGCTATGTGATGACTGGAAAGAAGCAATCAATAGTGGCCATATTAGGAACAGAAGGAGAACCTCGTCCTAACATGAGCAAAATCGAAGATCTCATTCATTTTAGACAAGATGAGGAGAGAAGCCCTGACAACGGTCCTTATGTGCCACTACAGTCCGTTAGGAATAGGAGGAAAACCTTGTTCTAACATGAGCAAAGTCGAAGACCTCATTCATGCTAGACAAGATGAGGAGAGAGGCCCTGACAACGATCCTTGTGTCCCTACAGCCCATTAAGAACAGGAGGAGAATCTCGTCCTAACATGAGCAAAGTCGAAGACCTCGTTCATTTTAGACGAAATGAAGGAAAAAGCCCTGACAACGGCCCTTATGCGCCCCTACGGTCCGTTAGGAACAAGAGAAGAACCTCGTCCTAACGTGAGCAAAGTCAAAAGCCTCGTTCATTTTAGACGAGATGAGGAGAGAGAGGCCCTGACAACAACCCTTATGCGCTCCTATAACCCGTTAGAAATAGAAGAAAAATCTCATCCTAACGAAAGCAAAGCCAAAGACCTCGTTCATTTTAAACGAGACGAGGGGAGAGACCCTGACAATGGCCCTTATGCCTATAGTCCGTTAGGAACAGGAGGAGAACCTCTTCCTAATGTGAGCAAAGTCGAAGGCCTCATTCATTTTAGACGAAATGAAGGAAGAGATCCTGACAATGATCCTTATGCGCCCCTACAGCCCATTAAGAACAGGAGAAGAACCTCATCCTAACGAGAGCAAAGTCGAAGGCCTTGTTCATTTTAGACGAGATGAGGAAAGAGGCCCGAACAACGACCCTTATGTGCCCCTACAGTCCATTAGGAAAATAGGAGAACCTCATCCTAACGTGAGCAAAGTCGAAGACCTCATTCATTTTAGATGAGGTGAGAGAAGAGGCTCCGATAATGATCCTAATATGCCCCTACAGTCCTGATTAGGAATAGAAGGAGAACCTCATCCTAACATGAGCAAAAGTCGAAACCTCGTAGACCAAAAGATGTGGAGAAGAAAGAAGCTCGGTGGAGAATCCTTACTCAAGTTTTTTACCACTACAACCTGACTACGCTAAATTGTGAAAGATAGAATCTTATCCTGGTTTGCAAGAGAGGTCCTAATCCGACATCCACAACGAGCTCGGCGTCCGCAACAAGCAACAAGCATGCGGGACCCAAGACAGGAGATAAGATCTCCTCCGAGCTTCAATCTGAACTGGGTGCAGAGTCCGAAAAAAGAACTTCGACAGTCATCTTTTTGGTACTCCTTCCTTCGAATTTCAAACTCGAAAGTGGGGAGATTATTGTTGGAGATAAACCCCACTCCCATCGAAGTCTAGTCTGATGCTTAGCCTAATGCAACTGGTAGTAATCACAGAAAGAGCTTCGATCGAGAATTCTCCTCTAATGGTCGGTCGGAACTCCACTAGCAGTCAAACCTTAGAACTCCTTCAGTGAGCCAAACCCCTCCGAACTTCTTCAGCTGAACTTCCCTCCAGGAATCAAACCCCAGCCAAATTCTCCTAGCAGCCGAAATCCTCCAACGAGCCAAACTTCCTTCAGACTCTACTTCAATGGTCGGTTTCTCCAGAGTCGAACTCCCTCTGAACTAATCTTCTCTTTAGATTCTCCTTCAGGATTCCTTTAGGAGCCGAACTCCTTTCGGACCTCTCCTTCAGTCGGATTCCTTCAGGAGCCCAACTCCTTCCGAACTTCTTCAATCGAATTCCTCTAGGAGCCGAACTCCTTTCGAACCTCTCCTTCAGTCGAATTCCTTCAGGAGCTCAACTCCTTCCAAACTTCTTTCTTCAATCGAATTCCTACATGGAGCCAAACTCTCTCCAAACTTCTCTCTCAGTCGGATTCCTCCAGGAGCCAAACTCCCCTAGACTTCTCCCTCAGTCGGATTCCTCCAGGAGCCGAACTCCCCTGGACTTCTACCTCCAGAAGCCAAACTCCCCTGGATTTCTACCTTCAGGAGCCGAACTCTCCCGGACTTCTACCTTCATGAGTCAAACTCCTCCCGAACCTCTACTTCAATTGGATTCCTTCAGGAGCCGAACTCCTTTAGGACCTCTCCTTCAATCGGATTCCTTCAGAAGCCCAACTCTTTCCAGACTTCTCCTTTAATCAGATTCCTCCAAAAGCTGAACTTCATCCGGACTTCTCCTTCAATCAGATTCTTCCTTCAGCCGAACTCCTTTCGAACTTCTTCAGCCGAATTCCTCCAGAAGCCGAACTCCTTCCGAATTTCTCCTTCAGTCGAACTTCTCCACCAGTCGAACTTTTTCACCAGTCGAACTCCATCTAAATTCCTTCAGTTGATTACTTCCAGATTTCAAGTAACATTCCTCCCAAATGATCTCCCCTAGTCGCATTCCCTTTAGAAGTTCGAACTCCTCTGAAATTGACATATGTCAAAACTCTTCACCCCTCCACGTGACTCCGAACGACTCAGTACCGGACGACTACGGCTGTCACTATCAGTCTCCTGCAGGCGGTGCCCTTCTTACGCAGCTCTGAGCAGCCAGCTACCGGACGGCTACGGCTGTCACTGTCAGTCTACTGCAGGCGGCGCCCCTCTCATACGGTCCTGAGCAGCCAGCTACCGAACGGCTACGGCTGTCACTATCAGTCTACTACAAGCAGCGTCCCTCTCCGTAACAAATCCTACGCGGCTCCGAGCAGCCAGCTACCGAACGGCTACGACTGTCACTATCAGTCTGCTCCGGGCTCCATCTATAAAAATGACCCTCCCGATATATTTTCTCTAAGCTCTCTTCTCCTTCCCAAAAATCTGCTGAACTTTCTCCTAAGCACTCCATTCCTATTGGCCAGAAGAGCTGACTTGATCGTCGGAGGGTCCTGTCGGAGCCACCACCACCGACTCCGAACGGGACTTTGTTTTGCAGGTCACCGGCAACAACCTCTTCTTCCTCAACTCCAGCTCAATCCGGCGTCGACCAGATTCTGCACCAACACTACTCAAGGAGTCACCCTTTGTTTCTATGAAGACCAAGTGCCCACCAGCATTATACCATAAGACAACAGCTAAGACATCTATAGTCTTCACCATTCTAGCATCACATCGATAGAACCATACATCTCCAACCTCAAAGCCTTGCAGACCTTCGTATCCATCATTGCAGTCAACAGAAAAATGAAAACCAGAAACTGATCCCGAATACAATCCACCACCAACTTGAAATTTTAGAAGAAAGAAGCAAGAAAGGAACCACCAAAATTTCCACAATAAGAGTCCTGACACATAAGACACATGTTCCACCACGCTGATTCTGAGCTCTGGAAACCAGCTCAGGACTTTTTCAGATGAACTTGATAAGCATCTTAACCAATTTCATACACTAATCAATTTTAATTTATAATTTAGTACGCTGTCCCTCCACAAACCTCCAAAGCTTACCCATACCCCTTAAAACAGAGACAAACTTTGAAAGAATCATATAACATAGAGCAACTGACAATCCATCTAACACCTTTCTTTCATCCTTAACTTACCTACCCCTCACCACTCTCGTGACATAAAAAATACCAGCAAGGCACAAACCAAGTCCTTCCAAAGGAAACATTAACCAGGAAAAACACCAAAAAAAAGAAATGGATCTGGAAAACACCAATGATCAGCAAATGATGCAATTCCAACAACACACGAAGGGGACATAAACAATCAAATGAAAAAGGTAAGAAGAACAATCATTCACTTGAAAAAAACACACTTTCTAACTTCAAGTTGAAAGCCATAAAATCATTAAAACCATATCACCATGAGAAAAAAAAAAACTGATACTAACTAATACTACCTGAAGCATTCTTAACATGTCCCATTACATGATGATCACATGATACTCTACAAGTTAAATATCATCCGTTTAATTAAATCTTTTTTAATAAAGTCGAGCAGTCCAACTATTGGTGCAAAGAACACAAGCAGTTCCCCCACCCGCATTATTTGGCATTCATGTTGTACGTGAACCCAATGCAAAGGAATATCATTAGCTGATTCATTGTTTCACAACCTCATGTCAATGTGAAAAATATTAAAATAAAGTGCTTGCCTTCAGAAGGATGCTCAAACCCTGAATCTACGATTGCCCGAAGAAGCTCTGGCTTCAACAGGAAGTCTCTGAATCCAGAACTATGAATTCCAACATATCCTCTGCATTGCATAAAACATCAAAAGTCAAATTTTTTCCGGATCGACCAATATACAAACGAGTTTATACATGAAAACACCACTGGCTGGGTTGCAATTACATCAAACTGTTAACATGTTACAGCAGCATCTCTATCGGAAAGTCTAAAACATCTAACATCAACTCAAGGGATAAAACAGCAAATATAATAGATTGAATAGAAAGAATATATTTTTCATAAAACAGCCTAGAAATTTAAAGAAATGAGCCATGTAATTCCCGCAAGTACGTGTATCAAGGGAAACCAACTCCGTCTATGACTAATTGGGCTATAAATTCCTCAATACAAAAATCAAATGAGAGGCAAACTATTATATCACATAAAAAGCCTTGATAATCAAATTAATACAAAGTATAACTTCAGATCTGAATTCGACCAAGAACATCAAAAATATAACAGAACATAACTGGGGGAAAAATAGAAAACAAAAAAATGTTTTAAAAAGGCACGACTTGAGTGCTAGTGGACAATTCAGGAGAAAAATGAAGAAAGCAAAAAAACAGTAAACAAGAAGGTAAACCCAAAAAAACTGATCAAGATATGGGATCTATCATACTTCTTCGCGGTCTCATTACTACCCTTGGCCGCAACGGCGTCGGGGGCCTTCTCCTCGTCCTCTTCGTAGTCAAGAAGCTCCTCCTCGTAAGCATCGTTTTCCCTTGCTTCACCCATTCTGCACGGCTAAAGAAAACAAATCAAGATCCGAAACATCTCTCCAGAAGACAGAAAAGTAAATCACCCAAAAGTCACCTTCAAGTCCAGAGATGGCGGATTAGGGTTTCGAGACGGCTCGATTCTTCTGCAAGAAAAATAAAGAAGAAAACGGGGAACCCTAGGCTAGGGTTGAAGGGGGTGAGAGGAATAAAGGAATTCCTAGGGTTTCTAAGGGAGAAAGGGAGGGGAAGTAGAGAGGAGATCGAAAACCCTCGACCGGGGTTTCGAGAGGCGATGGAAGGACGACAAAATGGTCTGCCTCAGAGGCGTTGGATGGACATTTATAGAGCTGGAGAGAAGGTTTTAAAATAAAGCTAGGGCATAATAAATGATGGAGGAGTGCCACGTTATACACCGTTCGTGCGGTCGTCCAGCGCAATATGGACCGTTTGATTGACTTCCCTGAGATCCCATGGCTCGTGGAAGGCTCTTTCCCGGAATGCACGTTCGTAAATTTTTGTGCGACTCAAACTCTGCCGTCATTTTGACGCATCCTAGTCGCCCGTGAATGGCGTCTGTCTGGATGTCACTCTCTCGTAGACGCGACGCTGCTCACGAACGGACGAGATGTCCTCGTGAGCGTAAATCCAACGGCAGATCAGTCCGCGAAATCGGACTGGGGACTGGTTAACGGCGTTAGCTTGCTCCGATCCAGGGACTTCTCATCGGGTCAACATTTAATGGATCATGTACGCTAGTCCTTCCATTTTAGCAGCCTTTTTTTTTGGCCACCAGATTCCTGAAACCACATTATTCTTGTTGGGAGTTTTCTAAATGGGTGTTTAAATAATCACATACTTTACACTTCACGGTGGGATTTTCGTTTCTAGCATCCATTCAAACGTGAAACATGGACAATTGGCAAGGTTTGCTAAGAGCGTAGTTTCTTTCCATGTTGGTCAACCGCTTGATAAAAAGCTAAGAAAGCTTGGTTGAATTATATATATATATATATAATACACAACCCAACTTAGGTTGTATCCGGACACTGAATAGCTTGACGGGAGAGTGGATAGAGTTATCCAGATTAAATTTGCGCCACAATCATTTATATCCGTACTTATCGGGGAGGATGCATCTTTTAGCATCTGTATCAAATATTTTCTATGATAGAGAGCCTCGATTGAAAATAGCTACGTAAAATAAAATTAATTTTTCAATTTTTTTAATTAAAAAATAATAATAATAATTTATATCCGTCTCTAGCGAACTAGCGGCTAAAGATTTTTGTTAACTAGTTGTCATTCGGGATTAATGAGATAAAGTTGCAGAACAAGTGAATAAAAAAGGAAAAGATAGAGCTTGATGGTCATCCTTAGTGCCTTCCCACCGTGAAATATATAAAGTTATCCAGATTAAATGCCATTTTTGCTCTTTATCTGAATAACATTATTATATCTTCTCTTCGTACACCATTTAACCAGTAAGTAGCCATCGAGAATTAAAAAAAATCATTAATTATCAAAATTAGGATTTATTTGATCAAATTATAAAAATTAATTTATTTTTAAATTATTGTTTTAAAAAATACTGTGAAAAAAAGTTAGTTTGTATTTGATAAAATGTACTTTTATCACTATTTGAGAAGCAGTTTATATTTGATAAATTTTTCAAAAAAAATATTTTTGATTATCAAATTATTAAAAAAAAAACATGTATAGATTTATTTTATAATTAATATTATTTAAATAAATAAATAATTTTAAATATTTATTATGATTAATTTTAATTTATTTTTTTATTTTTTATTTAATTAAAATAAAATAATAAAATAATTAAAAAATATATTAAAATTTTAATCAATATAAATACAATTGAACCAAAGATAATATATATTGAAAATTTTACATAATTTTTATACAATAATATATATGTATCAAAATACATCATTCACTAAACAATGGAAGAATTAGTAAAAATAAATAGAAATAGTTATGGTAAATAATGATTTTGAATAAGAATATTTTTATCTTAAAAAAATAATTTCATACTACTACTTCTAAAGAGAAACTTTAATTTTCTGCTTTCTTCCCATAGAAAAACTACTACTACAACTCAAAAGCAAATTATTTTTTAAAATAAACTTAGCCATCTTATTTTTTAAAATAAATATTTTTTAATAAATATTTTTTTCTCTGCAAAAGCTTGGCTAAATAGGCCACACGCTTAGAATCAATTACTTCAAAGAGTGTAGGACCTTCTCCTCTCAAAATAAATCGAAGAGAATGAAAAAAATAGTAGATTTGAAACAAAAATGTCGGACATCTTTTGGCTTATCTTCTTTGTCCTCTCCTGACCATTTTTCGCAAATAGTTTCTAAACATGATATAAAAGATGGATAAATAGAAAATTAAGGACTTGTTTGGTTCACAGAAAGAACTTTTTTTTAGAAAATAACTTTTTTGAAAGTCAATTCCTAAAAAATTATTTACTATAAATAGAATTTTGATATGTTTGGTTGGCCATAAAAAATAATTTACTAAAAAGTGGCTCATGTTTGGTTGAACATCCATTTTTCTAGAAAAACTATGTTTGATTGCTCCTAAACTTTTTATACATAATAATATTATATTTATATTAAAATAAATATAATATTAATATATTATAATATAATATTAGATTATGATAATTTATTATATTAATATAATACTAATATATATTATATTATGTTAATATAATATTAATATTTTAATATTATAAATTTATTAATATCTTAATAAATATAATATTATATTAATATAAATATTGATATATTAATATATATACTATATAAATATGAATAAAAATATTATATTAGTATAAATATTAAAATATAATAAATATTATAATATTAATATTCATATTATATAAATATTATGATAATAATTATATTATATTATATTATTACTATTCAATATTTCATCCTAATCATCCATGATATTTTATAAAATCTTAGTCATAGATCATAAAAAGATATTTTGGGAAAGAAAAAGTACCATCACTTTTCATTTCATCAAAAATATCAAAATCCATCTCCTTCATGGATCTCTACTTTTCATAAAATATGGAAAGTAATTTTTTATGGAAAGAACATTTTTCTTTCTCTCTTCTATTAAAATTTTAATCAAATAAAAGACTTTTTCTCTATCTTCCACGAACTAATCGATTCCTAAATGGATACGGCAAAAACTTGGGAGCGCAGCTTGGATGCAATAATCACGTAGGATATGAAATATAAAGGATACAAGATGAACTGAAAGACCTTCTATTTGGATGCAAACCAAATGAGTGGATGCGCAAAAACTTGAGAGCACAGCTTGGGTGCAAGAATCGCATAGGATGTGAACTATAAAGGATAAAAGATGAATTGAAAGAGAATGATTCAGTCACTTGTTTGGAAAGAAAAACCTATTCCACCAGGCTACCACTATAGTAGTATCTATATAATAATAGTAAAATGATATGGAGATTTTAAAGATGGGATTCCATGTTCACATGTGGGATTAGTGAAGAATCCATGAGTTCACGAAGTTTTTTTTTTTTTTTTTTTTTTTTTCTGTTTTTCCTTCATCTTCATCTAGAAGCACTCACAGAGTTATTATTATTCTCCGTCTTTCTTTCATCTTCATTTGTGCTGCCAAAAGCAGCAAGGAGGTAAGAGTGTACAGCCAGGTCGTCGACGTCGGAAGGAGGCAACCATGGTGGGGGCTGCTTTCTCTAGCTTAGGGCAGGATGCTTGGACTCGATCTAATACTCAGTAGCGTATCAGACATTGAGGATTTTATTTGTGCAAGTCCATTTAGAAATGATTCATATCAATCCAACTCCTTTCTAACTCGAATTTTGTAAGAAGGAAAAATCTTTAATGTCTTTTTTTTCTTCTTTAAAGTAACGAGAAGCCTTCATGGAGTTTTTTTTGTTCCATCTTTTTTTTATCTTCGTTGATTCTTATCGATAAATCCATCAAGCGATACTCTAATGTGGAGGATGCGGACTTCCAGATGGTAAAGAGGGAATGGAAGGTTGGGAGGAAGGCAATGGCGGAGACTGGTGGAAGACGACAGCGAGGAGAGAGGGATCATGGGTCAAGTTATTTATTTTTTTAGCTTCTCACTTTATCATGGTTTGTTTGTTTTTTTTCTTTGTGGCAATGTGTTTGATTTTCTTTTGTACTTTCGAACCTCTCCTGATCACTCTCGCCTTCCCAAGCCCTTGTGTTGCTTTCCTTCCTACCGATCCTCTTAATTTTTTTCCTATGTTTTTCTTCCATTTTTCCTCTATGTTCCTATCCTCAGGAGTCCCAATCATGTGGAGGTGCCGCTGCTAGCTAAGGGGTGGTGGGTGCGGACATGGTCTCATTGATCTTCTTAATATTTTTTCTATGTTTTTCTTCCATTTTTCCTCTATGTTTCCATCCTCAGGAGTCCCAATCAAGTGGAGGCGTCGCTGGCGAAGGGGCAGTGGGCGCGATTGTGGTGTCCTGCGCTTGTGTCTACGACGGTGGAGGTAAGTTAGCAGGGAGATCGTGGATATGGTATCCTACACCTGTATTTACGGTAGTAGAGGTAAGTCGGCAGGGGGATCGTTCGATTCTTTTTAAATTTTTCTATGTTTTTCTTCCATTTTTCCTCTATGTTCCCATCCTCATGAGTCCCAATTGGATGGAAGTGCCGCCTCTGATAGAGGAGCGGTGGGCGTGGAAATGGTGTCCTATGCTTGTGTTTGCAGATAGTGGAGGTAGGTCAACTGGGAGATCGTTCGATCTTTTGTTCATTCGAACCCCTCCCGATCACTCTCGCCTTCTCAAGCCCTCACATTTTTTTCCTTCCCCTTAATTCTTTACCTATATTTTCTTTCTATTTTTCCTTTATGTTCAAATCATGAGGAGTCCCAATCGGGTGGAATATACTTCTCAAACAATGGTTGGCATCTTGTGTTCCATGTTTACTTTTATTTTTCTATTCTTCAAAGTGTCAATTAGGTGGGAAGCTGTGTTTTCTATCTTTCATTGGTTTTCATTGATTTTTCCTATATTTTCCCTGCTATTCCTCTATTTTTTGGTTTTTTGTGTGGGAGACATGAAGCGGCCAAAAGGGAAGATCAAACGTTGGTTGATCATGTTTATCTCTATGTTTTAATCTCTATGCTTGTGCTGATGCTTTCATTACCTTTCAAAAATAAACGCCTGTTGGTAGTGCAAAAGACATGAATGGCACTCTATTTATCTTCTGTTTTCGGTCTATTAAGCCAAAAGGGAAGCTCAAACGTTGGTTGATCAAATTTATCTCTATGTTTTAATATCTGTATTTGTGCTGATACTTTTATTGCCTTTTTTAAAAAAAAAGTATGTTGGTAGTGCTATAGACATAAATTGCACTCTATTAGATTTAACAAGTCCTCCCACATGATTAGATTTATCTGCCCAATATCTTTAGTCTTCAATCTATTACTTGATGTCAAATTACTCAATTTTATAATTAAATCAATATATATATATATATATATATATATATATATATATATATATATTATATTTTGAATCTCTAAATTTTTCATATCTATATTTATACAATAGGTAGATACGACTCTGGATTGGGAGTTTGCCTTGATCGTGGATACTAGAAGTAGCGTCACGTACATCAACAGCTCCAATTGCGACCAGTGCGGCAGTAATCAGGCAAGCATATGATCAAAATTTTTTTTTTTGTACTTATGTTTGATTAGATTTTATATAGTTATTGGTAGTAAATTATTTTAGTTCTAATAATTAATTTCAGTCCATCATATATCTTTATCATCTCATCCACCTTAGTCATGCAATATATGGGTTGGTTGTGTACTAAAATATTTTATATTTTTTATATGAATTTTATTATTTACATCTTTGGCTAATTTTTTGATATTTTAGTAAATATAAATTATCTCTAAAAATTTTTTTTTGTTGTTGAGTATTCTTTCAAGTGCCTTAAAATTTTTTATCTGAATAAATTTAAAAAAAATTAAAAATAAAATTTTCATCAAATTTATTTAGTAACTATGTAAAAATACAGAATTGAAAAATTATCTTGATAAAATTTATTAGGATAGGTTTCTTAAGGGTCTGTTGTTGGCAATAACTTGAGCACCAGTGGTTTGAAAGAACTTTGACAACAACAACACACACCAAAAAAGAAGTAATAAAAATCAATATGTACTTAAGAATAACTCTAAATTATCTACTTGATCCAAATTTTTAATATCTAATTATTGAATTATTTTTAGAAAAATCTTTGTCTAAAAATTAATTTTAATTATAAAATTTTTTAAACTTAAAATTGGTCATGGGCTTCTGCAGACACCGCTGCAATGGGTACTGGATATATTTTCCTAACCAAATAAAGGTGTTTTGTTTGGTTTCTTTTAGTTTCATGCAAATTTTGGACATAAGTTCAGGTGACCAAAACTGATCTACATCCAATAATAATATGGTAGAACGTGCGTGCTTATAGTGCCAATATGCTATAATTACTTTATTGACATTATTTTTAGTTTGTTTTAATGATAATTTTGTTCCAAAAATAACTTAATTCTATAAAAAAAATATTTTTTTAAAAAAAAAGAGCGAAACACGTAGTGCTGCAGACTGCCGCCCAACCTTTGACATACCAAAATTCCATACCAAATGAAAAAAAGAAAAAGAGAAAAAGGCATAGTTTTCCCTCTCTTTTTTTTTCCCTTCATTTTTGGCCAAATGAATGACGAGGAAGAAATAAAAGGTGGTATTCGTGAAGCCACCTAAGTATTACTTATACTGTAGACAATGGTATTAATAGCACTGAGCATGGACACATAATATGGCAGTCAATTCGGGTATTCTGCTTGCAGTCTTAGGCCAAACAAAATGCATTTTACCAATTACATCGAGTATAATGGCCTCAATGGGTCATGTAATGGAACCTCTACCAGTAAAAAGATTCCAGTTGGAAAGAATTTCTAGAAAAAGTTGATCAAACTGATACCCTACAGCAATATTGTCGTGGAAGAATGCCTGCTTTCCTTTAATTGGATCATCCACACGATAAAATTCTTAACATTTTTCTGCAAGAAAGTAGATCTGAAATTCCAGCGTCATGAGTTGAATTAAAATTTTTGTATTAGTTTTGCACCTTCTTTGTGAGATAAGCAAGAATGAATTGAGATCCGGATCCGATCAAGTAATCATTTGTTATCATGGCACGACTCTTAAAATATGACAATGCAAAGATCCGCAAGATGAGTAGCTATGCTTGGTCTTTCCCACAAAGTTTTGCTTCAGATTGCAATGAAAAAATTTTCTTTTCTCCTTTGTTTCTTTTTGAATTTTTACCTCTAGCTTAGCATGATATCGTACGTTTTAAAAGAAAGACAGTGTTTCTGTAGGACCCATAGAAAATTAAGATGAGGCATTTCAAACATTATCTCACGAGCAACCTTGCATGGTGCTGGAACATGGCAAAGTCTAGATACAACAGTTCAGGTTATATCAAGGTGCGGCGATAATAAATTGCCCCTCAACTTTGCATGGTGCTCTTTTTGGAAAAGTTCTTTGTCAATTGAACCCAACTAACTAAATAGTGTAGGAAAACTGACAAAGTTTAGTGGGATGTGAATGTCGAACTTCCCGAGCATCATGTAAGCACACGAACTTTTAGGTGATAATTGTTATAATAAATGTATGCGATGGGAGAAGACTTGCAAGAACAGGAATCCTGATCGTCCAATGCAAAAGAACGGAGAGACAAACAAAGCCATTTAAAAGAACACCACAAGCACGCTTACCCGCAGGATTATATGGGTTTTATTTCTCCAATGACTTTCAAAAAAGGTGCGCGGTCTCTGTTCATTTATTTGGTGGGCAAGTTGTTTTACTCCGCTAAATATCGAAACCAATAGAATTAGAATGGACCAGTCTCATAATAATAATATAGGCTTTAAAGAACGGTTCTTTAATATGGACAAAATAGACTACTCAACGGATGCTTCTAGAGTTCTTTTCATGTGATGTGTGGTTCGAATCCACGAGTTCATATATCAATTTTCTTAGATAATATGCTTTATTCTATCTTGCTATTGATAATTGGTTCGCACGTTTCTCAAAAGTTATTTACTATTTAAAATTATTTTGATCTCAAAATTTTTTGTATTTAGATTTACAAATAATTGGTATATATTCCTTGTTCAATAGGTATAGGACAATCTTGTTTCTATTATTCTCATTTCCAGAATCATGACAAGCAAGAGCATTTCCTCAAATTGGGGTGCATACAAGATTGAATTCAATTAATTTGTATTAATAAAAAAGATTTTACTAACTCAGTTTTTCTCATCTCTCATGTAATTATGCAAAATGAATTCACAAGCAAGTTCTAGGCTGGCCGTGATATGGTTATATGCAGACCTTGTAACATTTCATCGAATGTATAATCGAAGATTTTAAGTTCCGATCCAAATTTTGATCGAACTTTAATTTTTACTGTGCGTTAACTAAAAATATAATTTCCGATCCATTTCACATAGGAGATTTAAGTTTTAAATTTGATGAGATGAAAATATCCCCGATTTAAATATCATATTTGATATTCTTCCTCAAATAAAATTTTTCATCTTCATACTTTTTTTCTCCCCTTTAAACATCTTCGATGATCTATTTTAGCGCGATTTGCCTCACGCCATTGATGGCGATGACTGCGGCACTACTTCATTGGCGAACTCTTCGGCACCAATGATGATGATGAAGGTAATAGATATGGATGGAGATAAAAATTATTTTTTTATTTTATTTTTTTGATATTTTTTTTTTTAGGCTTGGTGTGAATTATATAAAAGATTGACGGTAAAGTATAAAATAGAATATCCATAAGAAGAATAGCTTCTATGTCCAGCATGCCCTAAAACTCATCTCACGGCCCTCTCAAATATATATCATCTCGAGGTTAACTGAAAAAATGGATGTCATCTTGAAAGAAATTTGCTTAACATGACTCTTGAATATCTTTGAAGGATCATATAAAGCTACTTGCACTTAGTTTTCAATTCTTTAATCTTCCTTGCGCTCTTCTCAAGCTAGCATAAATGGATGACTATATTATACTCATGCTAGGAGAGCGTACCTATACACACACAAAAAAAAAAGAAAAAAAAAAAAGCTTAAAAGCTTTTTACGTATCCGGAATCTTTAAACATGCACACCCCAAATGCTCTATGGCATTTCAATTGTCTAATCTAGAAGCTTATCATCATTATAAGTTTTCACAAAGAAAAATAAATGAAGATCCATAAGTCCAAATACTACTAAAATTGAGGAAAAGATATCACATCAAGCAGGAGTTCCGAATTCTTAACATTCCTAAGAATAATTTAAAAAGATAAATTATTAGTTAACAAAAAAAAAAGTAATCGACACGACAACAACCATTTATCTCATGTGCCTCCCTTTTAAATGTCTATTTGCACCAAGCTTTCCCCTATATCTAAGGTAGCGAGTGAATCATGCTAATCGTGATCAATCCAACCTAGTACTCTATCATATCTACTTGATCGGGAACAAGCTAGGCTAAGCTTCAAAGCATCTGTTTACAAACAAGCATCGTCAATCATCATGGGCTCAAAATCATGTAGAATTTAGAGCACAACTCAATAAGAGGTCATTTAATTGGCAATTTATTTTATCTCGATTGACTTATAATTTTTTTACAAAAAAAAAATCTACAAATAATATTTTCTAAATATACCATCATCTAATTTGTTGGAAAAGTTAAAATTTTAAAATATTATATAATTTTTTGCTGTAATTAAAGAAATCCTTAATTAGCCAACAAAACTTCATCATCAGCCATGAAGTAAGCCGAAATACCAGATCTATAAGAGGATCGCGGTTTTATCTTTCACGCAGAATAATGATGCATCTTCTTTTTGTGCACATCTATTGTTGAAAGAAGATTGGATTGTCTTGAGAGTTACGTGAAATGTTCTAATGATTTGTATCACCAGAGAAGATCAATCATCCTTTTGCGTAAAAAATACAACCCAAATCTTATGCAAGTCTCGAAGCAATTGGACATCTTGCTAGTTGAGATTTTATTAGTCACCTTAGGCTACTAATTTATTTATTTTTTAATTAATAAATTATTAGTGGTCTATGGTGAAAATGGTTTCACTAATGATTTTTTCTGCCAACCAACCTGCATGAGGTACTGCTCTACCATTCCAAGCAAAATGCCTCGGGACCCAAATCCATTACCGAAATCTCAATCGCCACCTATCTTCATGTGGCAACCTGACCGCACCTGTCGCACGTTGGGGAGTGTACCATTCACGTCGTGCCATAAGATTTATGGTTTTTTTGTATGGTGCTTGGGCTCCATGCTCTCATTTAACGCCCGCACATTTTTGACTTTTCATTCGTTCATGTTTGATTCACATTCACAATCGAAATCAGAATCAAAACTAATGAATTAGCATTAAAATTAGAATGGCTAATTCTCAAAATATTTGATTCAGATCAAAATTAGAATCAAAATTAAAATAAATATTTAAATTTTTTTAAAAAATAAAAATTAAGTTGTAGATAGATTAAATTATTTTTATTTTATCTTAAAATTAAAATTAAAATAATTTTTTTAAATTAAATAATTAGAATATAAGTCATCTATTTTTATGATAAATATGCGCGTGAACTCTTTCTAATAGAGATATAAATGGACTGAATTTGATTGGATTATATTTAAATTAAATTCCAATCTAAAATATTTTGGACTTGAAAACTTAGCTCTAAAACTAAACCAAATGTTCTATTAGTCAAATCCAATTTAGTCCAAAAAATTCAGATTGAATTGAACTGAATTTTTAAACTTTTATATATATTAAATTGTAATTTAGATCATAATTCAAAATTAAATTACATAAATTCGAAATATATACTACTTACAAGTATCCTACAATATTATTCTCTATCTAATAACTAATATTATAATAATAATAAATAAAAAATATAAAATATAAATTTTTAATATCAAAGATCTCTATAAATCATGCTATAATAGCATCACGTCTAAAATATAATAACTAATTTTTTTAAAAAAATAAAATATAATAAATTTTATAATATTTAAAAAAAATTAAATTTGAAACACATATATCTCCGTGTGCCTATATATATATATATATAATTCAAAAATCTAAATCAAAAGAATGAATTGAATTTAGTTTGGACCGATAATTTAGACTTTAAATTAAATTTAAATTTTATAATATTAAATTTAAATTTAAATCTAAAATTTAAAATTTTTAAAAATTAATTTTAAATCTAAAATTTTAATTTAGTTTAGATTAAATTGAATTTTGAATGTTCTCCAACTCATTTACATCCGTACCTTCCAAAC
Organism: Cocos nucifera; assembly: GCA_006176705.1. NCBI lineage: Eukaryota > Viridiplantae > Streptophyta > Magnoliopsida > Arecales > Arecaceae > Cocos > Cocos nucifera. Next base: position 692,332 of record QRFJ01000030.1, read on the forward strand.
AGGCACGCCAAAAATAAAAAGAAAGGCGCATGCGACAAACAGCCCTACCGAGCCCGGAATGTTAAATATCGCATATATTTTTTAAGCGGTCAGTTTAGAAAAGATGCAATAGGAGAATTAATAAATGCTATGGGTCACGAGCCAGCACGCGGCCGCGGGGAAGAGAGAGGCCCATCCAAGGAGCAGGGCGGTATCGCGGAGAGGGTTTTACGGGGGTCTACTGGCGCTATCCATAAAAAACCCCAGCTCCGAGTCCCGTTCTTCCCTCTTTCGTATTTGAATTCCAAGAAGGTACGTATTTCCTCTCTCCCACGATTGCGACCCGGACCCGTTCTCAAATTCTCGCATTATTTTCCGATTTCATCCTTTCATTCTTACTTCTAGTTTTTCTTGAATGGTTACTGGCTTCTGCTTTGTTGGAAATCTTTAGCACCATCAATCGCTGGAGAAGTCGGGTTCGAATCGAGAAAGATTTCAGGTTTCTTGGCATGTGGATGATCGAACGAGGGTTTGTGGTGGGTTCTTGTCTCCAAGGAGCGGTAATTCCGATCCATTCTTTCGATTTGAACCGAGAAAGCCGTAGTTCTACTTCTTCTGCGTATCGAAAATAGGAATTGCTCGCAAGATTCGTTCTTGTTTCATAGACTGAATTCTTTTGCTTGCAATCAATTTGTTCTTTCTCGTTCATTTTTCGAGGTATACAAAGGTTTCACCTCTGTAACAGAGTCAGTAAACCTAGGTTTGTGCGGATACAAGTAGAGGGAAGAAGTGGGCGTCATGAAGACCGAATATTGTTAGATATTTATTGCATTCTTGAATACTTGAGCGAACTTTTCCAGTAAGGTTATCCGAGCTATAAATTATTTGGTTGCGAGGATATTAGGGCAATTGCTCTCTTATGTGGGTGAATTTGTTAGAGTGAATGCTGGCATCGGGGAGGGTTGTAGAGATAAACTCCACAATGGATGAGATCAACCTCCTTCGCCAGGCCCAGCGCCATCATCTGGTGGTGAGGGGGATAGGTGAGGAAATTGATTTAGAGATAGGGCCTGGTGATGATGACCCTGCATTTTCCAGCACCACTCTTGTTGGTGTACCCACGCAAGAATCTGCTGCTCCAGAGGAGCAAGAAGACCACAAACAGCTTCTTTTGATATCTCAGGCCCATAATGAAGAACAGCAGGAGCTTGTGAAGCTGCCGCAGGCAAAGAGGAAGAAGAAGGTGGTGAAAAAGTGGAGGGAAGAGTGGGCGGACACCTACAAATGGGCTTATGTAGATTCCATTGATGGCACGAGTAGAATATTTTGTTCTGTTTGTAAAGAGTATGGGAGGAAGCATAGGAGGAATCCATATGGGAACGAGGGGAGTAGAAATATGCAGATGAGTGCGTTGGAAGAACATAATAATAGCTTGCTCCACAAGGAGGCTCTTCGTCTTCAAATGGCATCCAAGGACAAGGGTCTGCCCACTATTGAGAGGCCTGTCTATGTAAAAGGTCACTATACCTTTTTTCCTGTTTATGCCCTTATTTTTATACTCATTCTTGTTGTTGCAGTGCCTCTGTAGGTTATAGTTACAAATAGATTACATCTGTATTGGCTGATTTTTTAAGTATTACTTAATAGCAGGCTTGTATTCACCTAGCTGATAAGTAAACAGTTAACTTGGTTAATGCCCTAACTTTTTGGTACTAATTAACAGGCTTATTTTTCCATTTAATAACTCTTTGAAACTTAGGATGCTAAATGCTCCATGTATAATGGAAGCAGGTGAGGGATGATTCCTCTCAGTCACACAGTAGAAATTTTCTGATCAATTTAGTTTGCTTTTAACTTGGTCGTCATAGCCTCAAGCTTAATTCTGATGAAAGATAGCAATAGAAATTAATGCTTGAACACTTGTAGAAAATAAATTTCATAACCCTCAGTAAATCGGACACAATCTGGTCACAAATTGGGGAAAAAAAATCCAGCAGTGACACAATAAGATACAATCTATAACATTTTCCTGTTACTTTGGTAAGTTTTCCAATCTCGCCCATCCAAGGTCAAGGGAAAATGCTCACTTTCTTGATTTTTTCATGTTACTCAAAGTCCTCAGCAGGTTCTTACACCATATTCCTGTTCTCGCCCTTTCAACCTGATGATCAAAAGATCTACCACATATGGTTCTTACACCAAATTCTGCACCAGGATCAAAGGCTATACTGTATGATACGAATAACGTAAAGGCAAATGTCTCTTTGGAACAATGTTTTCTCAAAATATAAATTAGTAGCTTCGTTATTCCTAAACCTCACATGGAACATCTCTTGCCTTCCCATTTATTGTTTAGTCTTACATGTCAAGGTTAGTTCAACCATCCATTTTGACTACTCTTTTATATTTAATCTTCTTTTCATTTCCTAAATAGCACGAACACTTCCCATCTTCCCCCTAAGTATATGTTCATAACTGCCTATATTTTTGTAGATAAATCTCTTTCTTCTTTAGACTGTAAAAATAGTGCTCCAACTTAACATGGACTACTAACTTGTTTTCATTACTGTAAGACCAACAAATGATTCACATTAACATAAATGTGTTAGGAATACATTGGAAGTTAGTTGGATGCCATATTGCAATGGTTTTGTATCCTTTATTATTAGGAAAAAAAGTATGTCCACCGGAACAAACGGACACCTTACCCAATGTTTCAACAACATGGTCCTTTTCTTTCCCTTTCCAATTTTACACTGCTATCTATATTCAAAGGTAAGAACCCTTTAATGTTGGTATTCATCATGTGAACCATATGCTGACATGTACTCTGGGACGTTGCTCTTCTTTTTCATTTTCTGAAAAAAATTTGAAGTTCTTTGTGCAAATATATGGTTAGTCTTCAAAGTGAGTTGTAACTTCTTTATACATCTTTGTTTATGTCTTAATATTTGATTTCCCGCATTCTCTGTTGCTGTATATTCTTGGAAGAGCACATCCAATATTTTAATTCAGAGCTTTATGAAGTTATTGAGTCACATCCAGTTCTTGGTCTAGGGTAATGATCAATGCGCTATATGGAAAAGAGATTTCAGGTTTCTTATCTTCTCAATGCTGTTCGTCATTGTCTTCATAATGCGACGACTGAAAGATCATCTGTCCTATATTAATCAAGGAGTTAATGTAGCAGACTTTCAGTTTTAATTTAGTCAACATCAGAGCTAGATGCTACTTTATTAAATTAATTGAAATGGCTGACTTTGTCCTCATGCCATGCTAAATTATAGTTTTTGTTTTTACTGTGGCGTGGAAACAGACTTAATGTTGAAGAGTTCTGGGTCGATTCTTGAATCTGTGTTGAGAAAGGATCCTCATGAAGTTGAGTTTATACAGTCTGTGCAGGAGGTGGTTCGTTCTTTAGATCGTGTATTGTCGAAGAACTCTCAGTAAGTTTCTTTTTCAAATATAAGTTACCAGTACAGTTTATACAAGAATAAGATAATCAGTTCCAATATAAGACATCCTTTTTGGGGTTAAAAGGTTTTTATAATATATAATATCTTAAAGTTACAAAAAACATTCTTGTTACTTTTTTAGGTATGTTCACATCTTGGAGAGCTTGTTAGAACCTGAGCGAGCAATAGTCTTCAGAGTGCCATGGGTTGATGACAGGGGAGAGACGCATGTGAACCGTGGCTTCCGTGTGCAATTCAGCCAGGTGCTGGGTCCATGCAGGGGTGGCCTTCGTTTTCATCCATCTATGAACCTAAGCATTGCCAAGTTTCTTGGTTTTGAACAGGTCCTTTTTATAGCTTAAAAGTTTCTATCTTATCCTAGTTGTTGTTGAAACTCTGCTAAATATTATTGCTGCTAGTGCGTTAGCTTCACTGATAAATTGACAGATACATTAGGTGGAACTGAGTTGGTAGAAAATATCTGATTCTGCAGTTGGTTCCTCCTTTAATTCAGTGGTTAGGGGTGTCAATTATCTGATGATATGCCAGCTCGGTTAGGATGTATCTTGGCTTAGGCTTTGAACAATACAAATTGACCTTCAGCTGCTTTTCGCAGGTACTGGAGTCCTGTGCTTCAGCTGTGGCTCGATTAGGATTTCATATTCCTTTGTCTAAAATTTTTAGCAAATCTCATATCGAAATTTGACATTTATTTCCGTGTTTGTCTATGTCCAAATATGTTGAAACCGCAAAAGCAAAAAATTGAAATTAAAATTAAGAATATTAACAATTATTTATTGTGGTTAAGCTTGCCCAGCTTATTATTTATCATGTCTGGCTTATAGCTTAGACTTCATGTGTTAAAGAGTAAGTTATGTATAGTGTATGTAACTCAAGTTCCACACTAATCTAAATCCACCAATAAGCTAAGATCTTTCAGTGCATTAGTTTTTAAGTGTAATAAATATGAGTACATATAAATTGAGCTGTGATAGAAGGCTATAACAGGGCCAAGCCTGCTGGGATTTGAGTTTGTTATCCTAAAAGGCCTTGGACTCTCTCAGGTCCCCAAAATTCAAGCTTAAAGCCAATTGATTGAGCCCTAAGTTGGGAAATTTGGAAGGAGAGTAAGAAGGTTCTAACAAGAAAACTGAAATAATGTTACATTATTTTATATTATTTTGCATTATTTTTACATCCATTTAAAGTTGGAGCTTCAACCCGAGGAGCATATTGGATCATTTGAAAATTATATATGAGGAGTATCTAAGAGCGTAAAGAGACCTGCTTCCTTTTTGCTATGGATTTTCTTCCCAAGGCAGGGACAGCTTATTTTCTCTCCTTTTTCCACCTTGCAGATTCTTCATTACCTTCTTGTCTGCCATCACCTTCTAATCCTTGTAAATGGATAAGTATTCTGTTTGAAATTGACCTTGCTTTCCTCTTGCAAAAAGAAGTGGTTGTGAAAGACCAGTACATGGGAGAAGGATTCAGAAAACCCAGTCTTTATCTTCACCTTTGGTTAAGAAAGTTATCAACATCATTTATACCTTCTCCCTTCATGTACTGCAGACCCTTTTTTCCTTTTTATTTAATAGAGTGAGCCTACTAAGTGTGATGCAGCGCAGAGTAAAACCAGCATATATTATGACCAGCTGGACCATCCAAGCTTAGAGGAGCTAGTGGATTTGCAGGCAAAGATTTTGACAAACAAATATTTGAATTTTATTTCCGGTCCATGAATTAGCATGCATGCAAATGGGATACAGAGGGTTTTGCCTGATTTTCTAGCAAGAGCATCACTGACTTCCATCGGGGCTTTATGTTTTGGGTTAAATAATTTTAGTATGTTTTCCTATTTCTAATATGATTTTCTGTATCGGGTTGGTCTATTGTAAGGAGACTTGGTCGAGTATTACATGTTAATAGAAGTTCCTTGGAGAGAGCTTTTTCCTTGAACAAAGGATTCTTCTATCCAGTTTCCTTTTATTTGGTGTGTTTGACTCCGAGAGTTGCCCTTCACACTTCACACTGCATCAACATGCAAGTGCAATTACTTTAGGAAATTTTGCATATCTTTGTGCTTCCATCTTCACTATCTCCAAAAATATTTATCGAATTATAACGGTGGTTGGCTTTGCTATGGTCATCAATATGGCTGTTAAGGTCAAGTACAGCTTGAAAAGCGAAATTGTTGTTCTGTCACATATTTGCATGGTGTAGACTTCTAGCTGTTAGTGACTTTTTGCTTTTCTGCAGACTATGCAAAATGCTCTATCACCATATAAACTTGGAGGTGCTGGGGGAGGGAGTGATTTTGATCCAAAAGGAAAAAGCGAGAGTGAGGTATTGTTAATTTCTTTTTTATGACAAGTGTGTATTGTGTTTATGCTGTTGGATGATTTGTCAAGTGTATGCCATGATGGCAGATAATGCGTTTTTGTCAAAGCTTTATAAACGAGCTATATCGATATTTGGGGCCTGATCAGGTAATAGAAATGCCTTAAATATGTTTTATTCGTTTCAATCAATCCAGCAGTCAGCAGATTCATATGGTAAACTTGTCGAATGGTTCCCTGAATGCACCATTTCATGTTTTTTCATTATGTTCCTTTTAGGATCTTCCTGCAGAAGATATGGGTGTGAGTCCAAGGGAAATGGGATACCTCTTTGGGCAGTATAGACGCATTGTTGGTCAGTTTCAGGTATTTAAGAAACTTCAGGAGTACATGGAAGGTGCACTGAGGCTAATTGATTATGTGTACTGTATTTTTGATGCATTAAAATTTCATGATTCATGTAAAATTTAAGCCCCAAATAGATGTACTCTGTGACATATGGATGTTTAATTGGTTTATTAGCTATATTGCATTGTATTACAAATAAAATAGGCATGTTGGAGCTTTGTAAACTTGTACTTGTGCTACCTTTTAATACTTCTTCGAGAGCTTTTCTTTTCTTGCATAAAATGCCTGATCAACTGAAGTCTGTGCTTGTGTGTGTCTTTCAAAAGTACTTTTGGTTGGCTCGTCTTTAGATTCCATTGTTATGCTCATGCAGGGAAGTTTTACAGGACCAAAGGTCTTCTGGTCAGGTTCTAGTCTTCGAACTGAAGCTACTGGATATGGACTGGTACCTTGTTATGGCTTGATGTTTGTTCCTAAATTTTCTTCCAATAACTGTAGTGTATATTTTATGTTTTTTATACTAGCAATCTCAAAAATCCTAATGTTTCTGCAGGTTTTCTTTGCACGTCTTATTCTGGCAGATATGAATAAGGAACTCAAAGGATCAAGGTTTCTGAATTACTCAGACCTCTTCACAGAAATAACACACTTCCGCACATGCACATGCGCATGCAGAGACAACATACATGAAACTTTTTGTTATCGTTTTTTTTTTTAAAGTTTATACAGGTGAAGTTTTGGTATAATTAACTTCATAAGAGGTACATGCATAAAACTTTTTTTTTTATTGTGTTATTTGTAAGTGGAGTTTTGGTATAAGTAACTTTATAAGAGAGAAGAAAAGGGTCCAAATTGAGAACTTTTGCCACTTCAAGATCATCAAAATATACTTTACACACTCTCCTTTCTCTGCACCCTCCGTATTCATTTCTAATACATCTTTGTATTTAAATTGATGAAGACCTCGCACATTGTCTGTCTTTTTCTGGATTTTCTTGCTTGTGATTGCAAAGAGACATTAGCCTTAATACTAACGTTCTTAGCATGAGCTGAATTGGTTCTCTGGGATTCGTTTCTTTTATCTTATTCCCCACTTTTTTTAGTCGTTCATAATTTTGGCAATGATATAAACAAAAATTGCATATTGACTTGTGCTCCCATATATTCAATCTTGTTGTTTCTTCATTTAATAGGTATATCTGTTGTTTTGGGATCTCATTGAAACTGCTATCAATCACAAAGAACATGCAGATGCTCTAGACATCTCTAGTAAAAGAGGGGGGGAAATAGGAAGTTCTTAAAGAGTCGGTTGCTTCGCTAGTTACAGAAACTTTTTGATCAGAATCTATAAGAATCCTATTTTGAGTTTATTATTCTTTTAAAAGTTGTCTTTTAGGTTTTTAGAAGTATATTTTGAGTTAGAATAGTTGTAATGGCAAATCAGTTACAGACTGGATTCAGGGTAGTTCATATGTAATCAGGATTGAAGTGGTTTTGGGCCTTTTACCATTTTTCTTAATTTTGAGATCTTGCTCAAGTTGATAGTTATCAACATCAATTTCTGATGCATAATCATGAACATTTGAACCGTGATTTTTTAGTTCACTTTTTTTTTTTTTCCCCACATTTTCAAGAACTAGAAAAGCATGGAATAGAATCACAGTTGTTTATTTGATTGAGAAGTCCTTGTAATAAACAGTTACATTCTTTAGAAGGTTTTGGTTTAGTTTTCTTTCCTTGTCATTTTTAAGAATCTTTGGAAGTCTCATTCGAAATATTGTCAATTGTTTTTGTCTGGTTATATTGTAATTGGAGGGAGGCACAAAGTTTTTTTTTTTTTAAAAGGATTTTTAGGCTGATTTTGTAATCTATGAGTCAGCTCCATGAAGCTTATGAGTGTGGTTTATAGGCTGATGCAAACCTTCATACTCCTTTTATACTATTACTTTTAAGTGCAGGACTAATTATGATGCAACTGCATGTCATGGCCACCATGGGCAATTACAGAATATATACACATAATATAGTTTATTTGGTCACATAGTGGTAAACTTGCTATTTGCATGGTATGCACAAGTTTCACACAGAACAATATATGCTACCTAACACCCTAACCCCAAACGTTGGATTTTACATGTAGTTTGACAAGTTTGCTGGATAATCTTGGCAGCTAAAGGCAAAGATTTTCTAAAAAGCAAAAAACATTCCTTTGATAGAATTGCTTGTTGCGACTTTTGGTGTAAGTGCCTATGCATTTCACTCTCGACTTGTAGGTCCAGTTGCCTGATAAGGGGAGCTTGTTGTGACCTTATCTTGCGTATGGCCTCTCATGTAATGGATGACTGTGTTGAAGCACTAAATCCTAATAAATGTGACCATAATATTGTGAAACGAAGTGGTAATTGGTGAATATATATTTTTGATTGAGCCAAGGCTTTGTTTACTACTGTCATATGTGCCCCAATGAAAGGTGCAGAACCAGGTAATGTGATGCCCCCATAAATTTTTGGGGCTGCAAGTGTGGATTAGTATTTGGTGACACATTGTTGAATCAAATCTCTTACCTAAAATTTTAATTGCCAACGTGGACTCAAACCGGATACGAGTGGGTCATGTTTAGGTTGGATTCATTTCTAAGATCCTTCTTTTTCTGGTGTAAAGGAAGTTGACCCAGTGATGGTTAGATTGAGCCTCGAAGATGCACTTTGGATTAGATTCCAGTCTGAGTTGTGTAGCAATGCCCTAAAAATTTCATGTTGTTGATGTGAAAGGTGTAAACAAATGATACAGTGGTTTTTTGCAGTATCTTATTGCTCAGATCAATGAAATCTGTTGGCATCTTTGAGTCAAGGGGAGCTGAATATGTCTGATTGTCTTCCCATCAGATCTGACTGTTATGTTTCAATGACTTCATCAATCGATGGTTCCAAGCATAGCAATGAATATCCAAGATAATATAGTAATTTGATGATAATCAGATCATCCAAACCTTATTTCCATGGATCTAATAATGTTTTTTATAAGTGGCAGCATTTTTATGAAATTCATGTGGTCATGAATAATTGGATGGTTTTATTTTAGGCATGGAAATGTCTCAATTCATCACTTGCCAAATGATGGTATTCATGCACGCACTTTTGTGTCCTAGATTCGGACTATAGTAGTCATTATAATCTTCTTGTCCACAGATGTGTGGTTAGTGGTGCTGGGAAGATAGCAATGCATGTCTTGGAGAAACTCCTATCCTGTGGTGCCATCCCTATTACTATATCAGGTACCTACAAGCAACTTGTGAACATTGCTTAGATGAGAAAGTGTTATTCATGGAGTTTCAGATCTTTTTGCAATGTAAACTGATAACCCCATAAACAGGTGCATGGTAAAGCAGTATTCTCTACAGCATTGTCTATCCCAACTACTCATTCATGTTTTTGAACTGGTTGCCTGACTTCCTAATAAAGAAATTTCTTACACTCACTGGCAATCCGAGAAAAGCCCAGTATTGGAATATTTACAATCGATGTCCTGGAGTTTACCATTCACATTGTATTTGTTTTTTTTTGCTAGTTCCCTGTCATTTTTATTTTCTCTTTAGCTTGGAACTTGTCCTAGCTGGGGGTAGACTGCATGTGTGACAGTGTAGAAGCCAAAGCCTATCCAATTACTTCTTGCATGGTGCTAGGTAATTGGCATCCTGCTTATGTCAGTTTTTTGTTCTCGGGTTCTCTGAGACCGCAAATTTCATAAATAGTGCAAAGGCCATTTCGGTTTTTTGGGATCTTTGTCCTCATGAAATGAATGGACGAAACTCATGTGTCAGCTTATAATTTCTGCAAAAGTCTCATCTCTGTTATGCTTAATGTAAAGGCCTGTTAGCTGTAATTCCAATGTCGGCCGATGACTAGATAGTGTCCTGGGATGACTTGTCTTTTCCTGCAACGAAGTTGAGGTATATATCCCATGTCTCCATCAGAAATGGTAAAAGAAATCTACTTTCTGAAATTTTGCTCCTTAGGCTCTGGTCGAAGATGATACTGCCTAATACTTTTTCTGAATACTAATTTAGAAAAACTTAGGAATCTTTGTGGAGAATTCATACCATTAAATGCATACATAATGTTTTATTCTTTTGCTTTTTTGCAGATTCAAAGGGCTACCTATTAGATGAAGAAGGATTTGATTATGTCAAATTTTCACTGCTTAGAGACATCAAGGCTCAACAAAGAAGCTTGAGGTGTGAACATGTTACTTTCGTATGTATTTCACATTTTCCTACCATGTCAGTTTGCTGAAAATATGGTGTTGATTTTTATTTTTTTTTAAATTTCATGGAACAGAGACTATTTGAAATCATATGCACAGGCTAAGTACTTTGAGGATGCAAAGCCTTGGAACGAACACTGTGACATTGCATTCCCCTGTGCTTCACAAAATGAAATAGACCAACCTGATGCTGTTGCTTTAGTTAATTCTGGTTGCCGCATTCTAATAGAAGGTATGAATTGTCATCAAATTTAAAGGTACTAGATCATGGTGGCAAGCTTGTTCTTTATCTTGCTGTGGATTAAGTCCTCTCTTTTGATGAGTAGGTTCAAACATGCCCTGTACCCCTCAAGCAATTGATGTTCTGAGAAAGGCTAAAGTTCTGGTTGCTCCAGCAAAGGCAGCTAGTGCTGGTGGGGTAATGTACCATGCACTTGGTTCTCTTTGTAACGACTAATAGATTTTCATCATTCATGAGAATAATATGATCGTGTATTTTGATTCTCTTTGTTTTATATAGTTTTTAGAAAGAGCACATTTTGTTGCTGATGATGCAAAAGGAAACAGAGATAGATATTGTGATGATGTATGAGTAATTTGTTTCTTTGATATGACCTGTCTCCTTTTTTTTTGTTCCCAGACTCTCACAATGCTATAACCAAATATTTTTTGTTTTCATACTTCATCCCAGCGTCTCGCTTTGTGAGAGTTTAGATAATGCTTTAGTGATGAAAATGGATATCTAGTTTCAATTATCATCTTCATTTTTTGTTAGGTTTTGATGAATAGTATTGATAACCGTACCAACATCTTTTATAGTTTATGGATCAGCATTTTTTTAATCCAATTTCAGCAGTTTTTCCTGTACAAATTCCTGATTTTTATTGTGGAACTATAACAAACCATTAACTACCTTCATTGAATCCCAAGTAATTGGAACCAGTTGCATGTCTGATAAGAACGGTATTTTGTTGTTTGGACTCACAGTTAGATTATACAGAGGTGGCTAGAAGTGATGTAGAGTTTAAGCCAAAAATGAGACATTTTTAATTCAAAAAAAAAAAAAAAAACTAGATTTCAGGGAATAAATATGTGAAATGAAGGGATCAAAATGGTTAGGGCTGCAAACAGTCCATGCTTCTCATGGGCAGCTCTTGGCTGGCTTGACAATTGCTTATCTTGTGCTCAGCGTAGTTTGGAAACAAACTATGCTCAAGCCAGGGTAGAGAGGCTGATAATCAAGCTGGGCTGAACACTAAAAGTTTGTAAAACCACACGAGGTGCAGCTCGGCCCACTAAGAAGCTTGGCTTAGATCTTACTAGTGTTGAGCCCGAACAGTATCCTTTGAGCTTAGCTTGAGCTCGAGCTCAACCTGGGGTTGAACAATTCCTTTCTAAAACATGCCATGTTAGAGAAATCTGCTACTTGGCTTGGCATCTTTGTGTCCTAACTCCTAGCAGTGTTAGACTTAGATCCCCCATATATATTCCCATAACAATTTCATTATCCAACATAATGGAATATTAATAATTTTGCTTTCACTGCCAATATAAAGCATATTCTTTTCACTTCTAGTCGACATAATCTTATCAGTTTACCTTTTTCTTCCCTTCTCCCTTTGCTTCGTAGCTTTGCAAGGTTGCAAATTTCTTATCAACTTATATTATGTTCAACTAAGGATGTGAATGAACAAAACTTGAGTGAACTAAGGGCACCTTGAGCTTGGCTCAATAATTGGCATGCTCTGCTTTGAGCTCTGTACAAGCTGGAAAAGCCAGCTCAAGCTCAACTTAGAGAAATCAAGCCAGCTCTATGTCAGCTTGGTTATGCTTAAAATCTCATGCTTAGACACAGTTAGGTTTAGTGGCAGACGAGTTGATGACCGGCAACGGTGGTGGCTGGACTCAAGAGATGGGAACAGGATTCAAAAGGAGAAGGCCTTGAAATCAGAACGATGAAGCAGCGGCATGCTGGCAGCTTTTGGGACGTGGGTCAACCTTGAGAAGAAGAGAAAGGATGAGGGATGAAGGCAAATGCTGAGAACTGCTTTTATGAGGTTGTCCTTCGAGATCGTGGTGACTGGTGAGGGATCTTGTGGAGGAGTCAAGAAACTGAGTACATTGGCTGACGATCAACCATGTCAGGGTTAAGCGGTGAAGGAGTAAAAGTAAGCGCATTCAGAAGGGAGTGGGGGAGAAAGGAAAGAAGAAGCTGAAATAGAGAGGGGGCGTCAGTTGAAATTTGAGGCAGTGAATTAGGTTTGCATATCACATAGTTTAGGTCTCTTAGTCCCAGCCTTGAGATATCCATCTAATGGATAAACTTTGAAAAAGAATCAGCTGTCAAATCAAAATCCAATTACGAAAATAGAACAAGCAGTGCCTATTTTTTTATTTATGTTAAGCTTATATTTATTGATGGATGTTGCATAATGATTGATTTTATTAATCAGTTTGAGCTAGGTACAGCTCGCATTTGGATTGTCTATAAATCAAGCTTAAAATCATGGCTCAAGCTCGACCTATTTATTAGTTGACTGAGCCGATATCAAGCTGAGTTTTGAGCCAAGTGTAAACTTCTTGATGCTTGCAAACAGCTTGCTTGTTTTACAGCATTAAGGTCAACTTACTTTACGATTCACCAGGAGCCACATACGATTTGCATTCTTTTGAGCATATATAATAATGTTGCACAATGTTGACCTCTAAATACATGCTAAGATTAGGTCATCTATCAAGATGAAGGGCTTAGTAAATTTAATGATTTGTGTATTTGTATTAAGTGGTTTTTCTGCAGATAATATATTGTTATATATTATCTCTTTGCCCTTTCTGTATTTTCTTGCAGGTTGCTGTTGGAGAGCTTGAACTTAATCATGAATACAATTTGATGCAATGGTCAGCTGAGGATTTTGAGACTAAATTACAGGTAGCTTCTACCCTTTTCATAAAACTTCATTGTTCCCTTTCTCAAGTAATAGATATAGTTTTTATTTCAGTATTTTGTATGAACTATGTGCTCTATATCACCATACTAGCTTTGTTCCCTGGAAGTCTATGGGCTAACAGAGAGTGTCCTCCAACCTACATCTTGTGGCAATATTTTACTTCATTTGAGCATCTGACTGTTTGCATATCCCATGTTGTCTGGAGAAGCAAATGCCTTTTTGCCATCAGTTTGTGATTTTCTCAATAGAGCTTATTGCTTGTAGCCTCTAAGCAAACCCTTAATTGAATTTGCAACATATAGGCCAGAACTTAGCCAACTGATACATGACACCTCATAGTCTCTAACGAGGGATCGTGAAAGAATGCAACTTTGTTTCTGAATGCCTAGCTGATAGTCGGCCACCCAAAGTACCTTGATCTTATTTGGGCTACTCAGGCTTTGCTGTAAAGCACTTAGGCTTTCCCTCTATCCGTGCATGGGGTGGGTGGGCGGGGAGGCAGGGTGGATAGGTGGGTTGGGGGTGGGTGTGCTGTTGCACATGCATGCGTGCCCGCCTACCTAAGCTTCTCTCTGTGGAGTACCTCTAAAACTTAGCGCAGCTGAATCAAATGCTCCTTTTGGTTTGACTATCAATTAAAACGTCATCAAAATAAACAACAACAAATGAATTCAAGAAAGGTTTTACTACCTCAGTAATGACCCTCATAAATGTGCTCGGTGCTTCAAAAAGACAGAATGGCATCATCTCTCCTCTGTCTAATTTGATGATAATCACTCTTCAAATCAATCTTCGAAAATACTCTCGAACCAGCCAACTAATCAAGCATGTCTTCTAGGTGAGGAATGGGAAATTGTTATTGGATAGTAATTTTGACAATAGCATGGCTGTCCGCACATCCTCCAAGAACCATTTTTTTTAGGAGCAAGGCTGTATAAGCACATGGGCTTTTGCTTTCATGCACCAATCCCTAGCGAGCAATTTCTCAACTGATCTTTGGATCCGAGCTTGTTGCATAGGCAACATTCGGTAAGCTGGTAGAGATGCTTCTAGAACCAAATCAATGGCATGTTGGATGCTCCTCATTGGCAGTAAACCCTGTTACAAATCATCACTGACCAACTCAAACTCTGTTAACAATTGCTGAATCTTAACAGGATGTTCATGTGATTCTCCAATCTAGTCACCCTTTACCAATTTGCTAACCAATGCACTCATAACTCCTATTTATCTACCCTCAGCTTCAAATTTTTCAACAGATGAAAATCCATTAATCTTGCCACCTTTAGAAGAACTAGCAGCTTCTTTTATAACTTCATCCTTAAGAGGTATGGTTCTTGTTACCTTTATAAAATAAGTATTAGGCTTAGTATGATGATCCATGTTATGATTGTATAACTATGGCCTGCCTAAAAGAATACGACCAACATCTATTGGCACAACATCACAAAAATCTTCATCATCCAGATCACCACCCGTAGTAAATTTGACCAACCATCGGGATGCGACTGGTATCTCATTTCCCTTTATAAACCACCTAATTTTGTAGTGATGAATTGACCTGTCAACAAGTCAGGTTCAGGTCAAAACCTGGATATCCAGGCCCAGACCCGATTTTAGTTACTGATACCATATTTGCACCCGAATACCCGATGGGTCTGGCCTTGAAGTACCAGACTTAGGCCCTAATAGATCTTGGGTATCTGGACCCGGTTCTGAGACCTGAAACTGAGAGAGGGAGAGAGAGAGACCGAGAGACTGAGAGAGGAAGGGGATCCGGTCGCTTGCCGGCCGCCGGCAAGTGAGAGGGAGAGAGGGAGGGGGTCTGGCCGTCGGCGAGGGAGATTGAGAGAGGGGGAGAGAGAGAGATAGAGAGAGAGGGGGGGTCCGGTTGCTCGCTGGCCGTCGGCGAGCGAGATCGAGAGAGGGAGAGAGGGTGGGGGTCCGGCCGCCGGCGAGGGAGATCGAGAGATTGATAGAGGGAGGGGGTCCGGCCACAGCCACCGACGAGGGAGAGACTGAGAGAGGGAGATCGAGAGACTGAGAGAGGGAGGGGTCCGATCGCTCGTCGGCCGTTGGTGAGCGAGATCGAGAGAGGGAGAGACTGAGAGAGGGAGATAGAGAGATCTCAGATCTAGAAAAAGGTAGGATTTTTTATTATTTTTAATATATAATATTATTATATTATATTATCGGGTCTCGGGTCTATCGGATTTGGGTATTAAATATTCAGACCCTATCCGTTTATATAATGGGTTATTTGGTCCGGATTCGGGTCCGGGTAATGCTAATACCAAATCCTGACCCGTCGGATGAATACCCGCGTGTCTTGGGTCTGGACCCGGCCTGTTGACCTCTAGGGATGAAGATTCTTCTCAATAGGCAACTTCAGCTTTTCCACTACATCTTTTGAAATAACATTCTCCATGCTTCCCATATTGATAAATAGATCCACACCTTGCCATCACAAAGAAAATGTGTTTGGAAAATGCTATGCCGTTGTCAATATTCCCCTTCCTCTCTGATCATTGTCATCATCATCCTTTGAATCATTAAAGACTATCCTTGAATTGGACAAACATCAACTTCTTATTCTCATCAATATAATTCATCATAAACATGCTTTAGAATCTCCTCCGCATCTTTAAACTCAGCTAGGTTCACCCTCCATTGCAGACAAACACAAGAGTTGTCCCCCTTTCACGAAAAGTAAAATACTGAATTTGTGACCTGCTGCCCACTTTAAAAGCATGGGATCTGTAACTATTTTGTGCTCCATATCGCACAACATTCTTTCCCTTATCACTCCTATCAATATTTGCTATGTGCCCCCAAACTTGCTTTGTTGGTTGTGACTACCCCTCGACCACTGCACTAGGCTGTTTGATCATTTCAAGAGCCTTGAATAGCATTAGTATCACTTTGTAAGATGTCATCAGCCCTACCATACATTAGTCTTCTTGTGCCGTAAACCAACACATGTTTTAGTTACTAAAGCATATTGTCGAGCATCTTCAAGATTAATTAAACAAACTACTCCCATCTCATCTCTAACAGATTGATTCAAACTAGTAAGGTAGTGGGAGGTCATTTGTTCACTAGTCTCATTGAAATCAATTGAGATAGAAGGTTTTTTGAACTCCGAGGTATATTCCTCTATCGACATATTATTTTACTTCAATAAGTGAAATTTCTCATGCAATTCCATTGCAAAATCAGCTAGTGAAAATTTCTTCACAGAAAGTTTATTGAACTCTGAGGTATATTCCTCTACTCATATATTATTTTGCTTCAATACGTGAAATTTCTCATACAATTCCATTGCATAATCAGCTAGCAAAACTTGCTTCTGCATCTCCACTTTCATGTGTTCCCAATGTGGATTTTTGGCTCATCT
Organism: Cocos nucifera; assembly: GCA_006176705.1. NCBI lineage: Eukaryota > Viridiplantae > Streptophyta > Magnoliopsida > Arecales > Arecaceae > Cocos > Cocos nucifera. The sequence continues at coordinate 709,061 of QRFJ01000030.1, forward strand.
TGTCTTGCATGCTGCTCTTCATCTCTCCTCCACCATTGCAGTGCAGTTCCCTTCAATTTAAGCTTAACAAATAACGCCTTCCTATTTTTTCCCATTGATTTCCGTTCAAAATAATTCTCTAGGCTAGCTTTCCAATCTAATAATCGTCTGCATTTAACTTTTCCAGAAAATCAGCAGCTTCGATCTTGATTCTACTACTATTTAAATCAAGGGCATGTACTAACCGCTCTTCCAATCCACCTCCTACCCAAAGTTATTAAAGGCGTAAGGCACACTGAGGCTCAAAGGGTGTCAGGAGCCTAGGCGCAAGGCGCAAGCGCGCACCTGAGCAAGGCGAGACGCCCATCTATTAAAAAAAAGGATGAAATATGCATAATATATAAAATTATATATTTTCAAATTACAATCAAAATATCATTAATATTAAAATGCAAACTCATTAAAGTTTTAACACAAAACACCTAGCATACAGACATTCAAGCAAAATATTGTTCACAATAAGTACACAACAATAAAATAAAAATCACACTAATACAAGTATATAACTAAGTAGTTTAAAATCTTAGTTAAAAGTTCTAGCTAATCTCGCAATAAACAAGCAGTGAATGTAATCTCCTAGTAGTCATCATCATCAATAATAATAAGATCATCTTCTTCTTCTTCAAACTTGTGATCTCCAATGTCTTGTTTTTCTTTTGAATCCTCTAACTTCTTATCTGCAAGTTCTAATCTTGGTGCTCTAGGCCTTGAGAGTAAAGCTCCTCCTCTTGATGAAGAAGCATTCGCACTAATTCTTGTGCATTATGTAGGATCATTAACTCCAGCAGCCCTAGCAACAGCATCCCAAGTCAAATCATTATCATCATACACCAATTTAATATCATCATCAGAATCTCCATCCATTCGTTCCACCAACCACTCACTACTATCATCAATGTCCTTCAAAGAAATAGGGTCAATAGTATCATGCCTATTATATCGGCGCCTCAAGGCTCTATTGTATTTCACAAATACGAAATCATTCAAGCGTTGTTGAGCAAGCCTATTCCTTTTTTTGCTGCGAAGTTGCAAGAATTAAAAAATAAAATTATTTGATAATATAACTGCATCCAATTTAGAATATCTTAAATCTATCACACATAATAATAATAAAGTTACTTAGTACTTGCATGCAAAAACACACTCCAATTTCTTTTACAACTGTTAGCACTACAAGTGAGGCTAAGAACTCTTACTGCAAATTTTTGCAAGTTTGGAGTTGAAGATTCATATGCAACCTACCACTTAGCCATTGATTAAATAAGTGTCAAAGTGATTTTAGATTACAAATATAAACAAGCGTACAACTAAATCTATGAAGCAAAATAAACTAATTTATTTATCCAATGATTTTGTTTTTCTTTGCCTAATAGCCATGGATATTTTAAAAAGGCCTTGAGCATTTCTATACTTGTTCAGTTCATCTATAATCTTATCTTGCACTTCAACACTTGGAACTAATCTTTGTATACACTTGTATAGGCCATTCATCACCTCTTCATCTTGCTCAATATTGGAGTTTTCATAAAAAAACTTAGGATTCAAATAATTGCCACTGAGCATCAATAATTTTAAAGACCTTGTACCTCTTTTCTCTATCACTGAAAGACTTGGTAATAGTTTTTTTTGCCTTATCCATAGCCTCATAAATATATCCCATAGGAGGTTTCTTCTCTCCATCTACTAATCAAAGAACACGAACAAGAGGGCCAGACAACTTAAGGATGTAAGCAATGTTAGTCTAAAATGTAGGCATTAAAATAGTACTAATTACTCTCTTGGCAGTTGACTCTTTTGCTTAAGATTTGGAGTTTCACTCTTTAGAATTGAACATCTTTCTTAAGTTCTTCTGATTATGTATTGATTGAAGAGTGACGAAGACAGTTGTAAATCTAGTTTTAGCTGGCCTAAGCAACTCTCTGTCCTGTGAAACTCCTCATCAATTTCACAATGCTCGTTTTGCTATAGATGCACCCATTTAAAAAAATTTGCTCTCTTCATGTTTTTTTTTAATTACTAGAATTTCAGCAATATCCTCCAACATCAAGTCAATACAATGGACAATACATGATGACCAATATAAATTTGGTCTCTTTGACTCTAATAATCTCTCTGTTCAAAATTCAGAAATTTGAATATTAAATTACAATTGTACTAAATAATTTCTTGAAACTTAAAGATGGAAAAGTTTATTTAAATTGAATTCTACTTGTAGCCATATAATTAGAGGCATTGTCGGTTACCACTTAAATGACATTTGCTTCTCCAAGTTGCTCTACCATGTCATCAAGCAATTTGAATAAAAGATTTCCACTCTTCACAGTATGGGAAGCATCAATAGATTTGATAAATACCGATCCTTTAGGAGAGTTCACTAAAAAGTTGATTGTCCTTCTTTGCAATCTCATCCTTGCAACCGTCTGACATAATCTAGCATCCATATCTTGCCCACTCTTCTTGGTGGCCTTTCATCAAATCTCTAGTATGCTCAACTTCTTTTCTTAACAAAGGAACCCTAACCTCATGATAACTTAGAGATTTCATGCCAGAACCAAATTGTCCAATTGCTTCAATTGCAATAGCAAAGCTTGGATAATTTATACCAGCATCATACATCCACCTAACCAACTCTCTACAAGTCGTCTCTTAATTCTTTTTTGCAAACTTCATTGATAGTAGTTTGCTTTTCTTTGCGTTCTTTTCTACTATGAATAATCATTTCTGCATCAGGAGTAAAATACAAATCTATAGGACCCTTCTCTTTTGGTTTCTTTGAGCTAGGTGCCTTGCTACTAGCCATAGAACTTTCACTTGTACCATTACTTTTTTTACTACGAGGACAAACCATCTGAATTTCATCTTCTTCATCAACACCATAGCCTTCCATATCATCAAAATCAGGCAACAAATTATCTTATTTCTTTTCCTCCGCTTTCCTTATAATCTTTAATCTCTTCATGAATATGTGGTGGACATTTTTGGCAACCTTTGGCAATTTGAAACCCTCCAACGATATGCTGTTTTGCTCGACAAATCTCTCTTTTAGTCATTTTTCCACAAAAATTACAAATAATATCATTTTTGTTTTTGCCTGTTGGTCAGCCAAATGTGCATACTTCCATGCTGGGTCATTTTTAGATGACCCATGGCTTTCGGAATCCATTTTAATCTCCTAAAATATGTGCCAAACAATGATAACAAAATCAGCCTTAAAAAAATAAAAAATTCTATTACATACACTGGGTTATGTGACCCCCAAAAAAAAAAAAAAGAAAAGAAAGAATGTAACCCCAAAAAAAAAATTACCGTGTCACAAAACCGGATGAATGGTAAATGACCCAAAAAAAGTTCCATGTAGATTAGTAAAAAATAATTGTAAATAAAAAAAAGGAACGTTACTGTAGATGAACAATAAATGAAAAAAAAAGTTTCTTGCATACTATTTTAAAAAAACAATTACTTTAGATGAAAAAAAATATTATTGTTTGATGAACAGTAAAGAATATTCCCGAAAGGACCGTGGGTCTTCGATCGGCGAAAGAAGAGAAAAAGAAGGAAAGAAAAGTAAAAAAAAATAAAGAAAATACCTGGCGGGTGGGGTCGTCGGTCGGCGACTGTGGGCCTCGGTTGCATCAATCGACAAGTGGACTCTCTTCTCCCGCAGCTGAGGCAGTGCTCCGATGGCTGTGGGTCTTCGATCGGCGATCGTGGGTCTCGACGAGTGGATTTTCTTCTCCGGTGGCTGAGGTAGTGCTTCAATGGCCGTGGGTCTTCGATCGGCGACCGTGGATCCCGGCGAGTGAGTTCTCTTCTCCGGCGGCCGAGATGGTGCTTTGATGGATGTGGATCTTCGATCGACAATCATGACTAGGTCCTTTTCTTTTCCTTCCTAGCGTTTGTCTGACTTCCCAAAACATCGCCCTGTTTCCTTCTTAAGATTAATAGCTACCGCCTCAGGCGCGCCTTTGGAGTTTAGGTCAGGCCTCAAGTGCCTACCCGATGCCTTAGCCATCTCGCCTCGCCTCACCTGAGGGGGTAAGAGTTGCGGGGACCCTTGCCTCAAGGCGCGCCTTAAACAACCTTGCTCCTACCTCATGATTGACAGGTCCAGCATCATGAAAGGGGTTTTTATCTTCATCATCATCCATTGCTTCCTAAAGATAACCTTCTGGCATGTCCAAGGGATTGTGATCACCTTCCGGATTCTCCATTTGGACTCCCACATGTTCCAACCGTGGTAAAGCTTGTGCAGCCTGAAATAAATCTTCAATCATGTGCCGCATCTTGGCCAATTCTGTTTGCTGGGCTTGATTTCCCCTTCCATGGCCTCTACCACGTCCAACCATGGCTTATAAACAAAATCCTAATGCAAACTTAGGATCTTTTTACTCTGATACCACTTTGACGTAGTGTTGGAAGTAAAATAAAACAGCTAGTCGACAGCAAAACAAGGGCTAAAATTCAGTAAGCTTGAAACAAGAACTAGAACAATGGATTTTAGGATTTGCAAACCACTAACTTCTGAAACAAGAGTAAGACGGCTGCTTAATTTGAGTCTAAAAGATTTTTTATACTAGGGCTGCAGCATCTCTCTAATTTCAGCCCTTAATGATAAATAACTCCATCTAATCTTAGCCGTCCAAACTCGTTAAAAGTCACATGCCATTCATGCAACTACCATTAGGAGACATAATTACTGACCATAAATTAAACTGATCAAAACCAAATGTTAAAAATAAATAATTAAGCAAACTCCTTGGATGCTCCTGCATCAGTGCAATTTGGCCTAGTACAATGACCCCCCCCCCCCCCCTTCCCCCCGGGCTGCACACGGGCACCAAGAGAAAAAAAAGAAAAGAAAAATGCACGCTGCTTGTTCCGGTTGGCATTAAAATATAACCTTTCTTCGGACGTAATATCAACCTCAAACTAGGTTTTTTGCTGAAACAGTTGACATGGGTACCAATGTAATGTGTGTCCCATACCGACATTGCATGTTGGTGCTAGAAACCTGTGGAGACAGTATGATACCATTCACATTGTCTCATTCCAGTGGTATTTGAAACTTTGGTCTGAATCATACTTATCGACTCTAGCCCAATCATTTGATGTGTGTATCCATTTACTACTGTGTGGAAATTATATATGCATGTTGAAATCATGATTGCACTACCATAGCGTGGGATGATTATCTTAATGCTTCAATTACATTTCTTGCTGGAAGTTAGTTCTTTCCTGATTTTAAAATCCCAGCATTTCTCAGACCTTTCAGCATTTAAGCATTCATCAGTTCAAGACCACTTGAGTGGCTTTACAGAACATCATACAGAGGCAAATGACTTGTATAATATTTGCTGGAAGGGGATTTTGATTGTTGTCTTGGTGATCACATGCCTTATCACATTATGACCCTTGTAATTGATTACAGGATGCAATGAAGCAGACGTATGAGAGATCACTTAAAGCTGCAGATGATAATGGACTAAAAGATAGCCCAGAGTAAGTCTTCTGACTGATGTCTAAGATGTGGATGGTTCATGACTTTTACTAACTACCTACTTCATTTTTCAAATACCTGAGTACTGAATCTGTCACCCTGTTGTGCCATAAAATTTGGCCTTGGGGGGTAATTCTGGCGCTTGCTTTGATGGGTCTCACTCATTAATACAACATCTTTTTATTAAATTCACACCAAGTTATTTGCGTCGGATAACTAGAAATAGTTAAAAATAAAAAACATATCGCAATAATGGAGTGGAAGCTGCTTTTTTTTCTACATGTGGTTGTTAGCAGGTCTTGCCCAGATTATTGCTGAATTTATAACTTCATGTAAATTTACAGCAACTGTAATGTTAAGGTGTGTTCATTCTTTTGGCATTTTTTCTGGTTTATGTTGGACAAAGGTTGCTACGCAAATTGTAGATCGTTCATATTCTGCTCCTGCTTATCAGAGTCCTTGCTGAGTTTCTAGTTTTGCTGCAGAGCTTTGGTGCATGGGGGAAACATCTGTGCATTCCTTAATCTTGCTCAGGCTATGATTGAGCAAGGCTGCGTGTGATTCAACAAGATTTTGTAGTCATCAGATTGGAACATCTGTGCGTTCTTAATGTTGCTTAGGCTATGGTTGACCAAGTTTGCGTGTGATTCAAGTTTCTTGAGATTTCATCGTCATCAAATTGGTTGTCAAGGGGAGCATTCGGCCACAGAGAAGCAGCCATATGCTAAGCACGTAAAATACTGCACTGGATGTTCGGTGCATACAGATGAAGTCCTGTCCCTCCACGTTGCTGAAACATTTTCGGCTTAATGGAATGGAAGATGCTCCAAGAAGCGGCTGAGACTCTGTATATAGACAAATGTGTGGTGGATTTGATAGGAAAAGGAATCAATGGGAGATCTGCTGCTCATGATGTTTGCAACATCCAATTTGTCAGATTTCACTATTGTGAATAATGTAAAAGGCGATTAAGAATAAAGTGCATTATTCTTCACCAGTCTCAGAAATTGATGATGACATGCCCTGAATTCCAATTAGCTGTGGTTCTAAATCATGCAAGCAACATTTTTTGCCAACAATAGATTTAACATACCTCCATCTTACTGCATGTAGATACCATTTGAAGATAATCGAACTTGGATATAAACCTACCCACAGATCATAGGTCAAGCTGGAGTATTTTGGATTCTTAGGTTGAAATATCAGTGCCCTCAAGGACGTGTGAAAGAACTGCCTGGTTTTGTTTGCGCATTTCAAATTGATGCGCTTGCAAATGAGCGCATATATGAGGAACGACAGCCATAACCAACATGACCGGTCATTTATCTTGATCATGAAGCAGCTATCTTTTTAAAAGGCTTTTTTGTTGAAGAAAGCCTGGATGTCTCACCAAGGATCTGTTGAAATCCAAGGGCTGAGAAAGAAAAAAGAGTTGTATTTCTAAATTTTTTGACAAGGGATCCACTTCAACCGTAAAAGCATTCATTGCATGCGGTATTGCCAAAATGTGAAGTCATATAACATCCCCTTCCATTTGAAAATGAAGTCATCATAGTTTATTTGAAAGCTTCTAAACATGTACTGCAACAGGGAAAAAAACATATCAAGTTCAAAACATGTAGTCGTCAACCAGCTGATTGGCTCTCTGGAGAAGCTTTAGCTTCTGGAGCCAAGTTTTGGTGGAGGTATTGACCCACTCCTTTGTTGGAGTTGGCTTGTACTGACTTTAGTTCACCCTTGAATTCTCCATCAATCAATATTACTGCTAGGACATCGTCTTTGTGCTGTTCAAATCTGGTCGGTAATATGAACCAGATTCAATCTGCCTACCAACAACATTAACTCATAAATGGTTGCCCATCCAATCAAAAGTAGCAAAGCAGAGATGGGCTTTCACTGCCATATGATGGAGTAGATTACATGGATAAGCCAGTAGATGTCCAGCTCTGGCCAGGAGCATCATTCATAAGTAGCTAGAATGAGTCTCAATCCAAAAGGAAAGGGACTAAGGTTTACCATAAGCAGCCTCCCAAGCATGCACAACGGCAAAATGACTTGGAAGGTATCAGAGGATGTTGCTATCATAGTATGACATGTAAGTAAAAATGACATGTAAATATATCAAAGAAAAAAGAGGTTTAGATAATACATTCCAGGGCACGAGGATTGAAGATGCCATTACAATAATGACTGATACAATTAGGCCTCAGCAGCAAAATTCAAAAGATTTCCTCATAACACCACCTGTTCCAACATAACTACAATTGACCTCAGCCTGGTTGATCAAAATCTGAAAAGCTGGTCCATGCAGGGGTCATAGCTACAGGATAAACATCAATTCATAAGCATTATGAAATATCATGTGTCCATCAAAGTTTTAGAACGAACCTGGCAATATAAACAGAAGGAGAGGATTCAAACTTAATTATATATCAACATACCATATCAGGCTTGACAGGGAAGTAAGAAACTTAGAAACTTTCACTTTCTGGATCCCTCTGATGATTTATCAGACCTCTGTGCCAAATAATGCTCAAGCATATCTTCTTCATCATCTGCAAATGTCACAAGGAAAAACAATTTTCTGTGCTCAATTTATTATGACAGACTCTGGACAAGCTTAACATCTGTATTTTTTTAGAAAAGGTATCTCATCAAGTTTAGTGGTTCAAATGAATGACACTCAGAAAACAAAGGATCACCTTCAAAGTCATCATCAAGGTCAATGTCCTCCTCGTCTTCTTCCTCAGATCCCTCAGCAACTGCAGCCGCACCTTTCTGAAAAAAAAAACCCCAGATATCGATGTTATATTAATGCTGAACTTGAAAAGAAACAAAATAATATAACTTGACTAGTCATGTTCTTTATAAGGGTGTAGCGTGGGCTGTTCCATTTCATCATGCAGCCATTGAACAAGTAACCACATAACATACGAGATTAATCAACACTGTAGACACAACCTCATTCATATGTAGAGAAAGCAAAGCATAGGAAAGAGATACCGGTGCATGTCTCCCACTCTCAAACCACTGCCTTCCTGTAAGCTTCTTCTCCTTGGGAGTTGCAAGTGCAGAATCTGGCATTAGCCTGTACAATAGAGGAATTTATTTATAGTATTTAGCTTAAAATAATTTTGAACTAATTTTTGGACTAAAAATGTCAAATTTGTATTGTAGATCATACACAATGAAACCAATGACAAGTATGTCTTGGTGACTTAATGTTGGTTGGGAAGGGGGGTGTGCAGAGGATTGGATTTCTTTTCTTTTATACAGATACATGCCTTGCAATTGTTACATTCAAGGGTAGCAGGGCCCTCATGATATAATTATCACTCTAATTTCTTCATTTGATAGCAAAAATTGAAAAAAAAAAAAATCAATATATGTCATGCTTGGAATGAAAGATAGATAAGTAATGCTTACTTGGCTCGCTCTAGTGCTAATTCAGCTTCAAATTGCTCTCTCCAAGCAAGAAAAGTTTCTATAGTAACCGGTTCTCCATGAGGAATAATTATCTGGAAGTAGTTACAGAACAGGCAATATTAATACAAAGATGAATGGTCAAACATTTCTTAAGACGAAACAAGGAACTAATTTGGAGGGATTTTCATGCTCCTGGAGATTATTCAAATATTTTGAATAAGCAGTGTAGCAGCATGTACAAGATCATCACTGCAATTTCCATGCAATTACAGTCATGGGATCTTAAATTGAGAAGCCGAAGAAATGATGCACTAAAATCAAGAGAAGGCACGAGTGAAGGAGAGGGAAGAAGCCCCAGCCAATTAGCAATATGCAGGCAATTGGAAAAAAGTTATTATAAAGTCATATAAATGAATTTCCAATGAAGAAGAAAACAATGTCTGCCTGCCAACAATATGATGTTAATCCAAATGAAGCTACAGATTATTTCTTCAACTTGTCTGATGTTTACATATGAGTTGGCCCCTTTCTTTATCCAAACTATTCAACAAACTTCAAGTGGGAAAAGCAGATGTTACCCCACTGAGCCAAACCTCTATGGAAGTTAAGGTGGGAGAGAGCTGTATATTGACATCAACATTCAAAAAGCCAACTAATAAATCTACACCATGACATTTTTGAAAGCAGAGAATATTCTCCCTTGATTCTGTCTATCAATTTTCATGCTGAGAATATCCCTTCTGTTTATCTTAGAATATACTTTCATAGTTTTCACACCATTAACTACCAAACACAACACCAAATACTCTTCTTTCCCAATGATTTCCTTCATAAAACTCCCAAACCAATTGGACTCCATCTCTTTCTCTAATTCGACTACCAAAAACATTAGACTCTCAGATTTGACCACTAAACAGAATGGACTGTTATCACTCACTCTCTCCTCTCTTCTCTCAAACATGCACTGCACATGCAGGTTGCTAGTTTGTTGAAAGCAGTAGATGAGGCACAGCCACATTTTTTGCCTCGTAGAAGCAGAGGGTATTGTCCAATGCTCCACATAAATCTTTCCATGGCAAATACTATAATAGGTTGGAGTAAGCTAGATGAAGCCAGCCAGGTGAGCTTTTGGATGTTCAGAGAAGCAAACAGGGCCCATGCATTTCCTTTACCATGCACACCATACATCATACAAGTCTCCACCATCAAGAAGAAAAGGCCTACAGGTGAATACCATACGAGCATTCTGTTTCCACTTTGTAGTGTTTTTACCCCCCTATACTCGATTTCCTAAGCCAACCTCAATCATTTGCCGGAGTAGCATTATAACCTCTCAATTCTCCAAATCACTAAGATTGAACACCATAATATGACTAAATTACTGAAAAGATAGATTGACTCTATCATCTATAACCATCAAAACATCCAAAACAGTACCTCCTATTCAGCTTCACTAGATTTCTTGCCATGAATCTCGGTAAAAGAAGTAACCATAATGAGAGAAACCTTACCAGAATAAGAAGCGAGCAATTTAGATGCACATAAATTTTATAGTGTATTCTGTCCAACTGAACCTTAAATACACACTTACGAAATTTAATGCCTACGTCACACATCCACAGCTCATGTAATGTACTACTGGTTCAAAAAGTGGGGGCAATGGTACAGCAACATGGTGAAAAACTTCTCGCTCAATTTAACGGTCCTCCTATTGATAATCAACTATTTTGCCATTATCATAATCAGGAAAACATCTATACAGCTAGCAGGCCTAACAATTTTACATAGCAAACTTCCTGCTTTTCAAGAATATTTTCAAAGTGGCATTCATATTTCTCAGTGAAGCTCTGTAATGTCCAAATGAAAAAATACCTACGATATCAAGTCTGATAATGGCCAGAATCACTGAAAAGAAGATATTCAAAATTCATCTGTTTTCAGGGTCTCCTTCCTCCTTAACAGTGAACAAAATCTCTTTTCAACCCCTCTTCTTCAATCTTGTCATAGCTGTAGCTCACATGATACTCAATATCCACAACTCTATGCCCACTTAGTTTGACACATGTTCCACTAAAATAGAATGGTTGGTCAAATTTTTTGAAATACAATAAACAAATTGTAGAAAGGTAAAAGAAGCACATAAAGACAATTTTCTTCTAATAAGGGTTCAAAGCTGGTCTAGGTAAAAAAGCATACTAGAGCACACACCCCAAAAAAGTTTCCATTGAATCAATTGTGATCATTGACTCACAAAACGATCAACAAGAGGTGGGTCAGAAATTCCAATTCTTACCAATCTGCTAATTAATTAAACTGTTTTATATTGCATTGTCAAAAAGGATCTCTTTGATAAAAATAACAATCATGAAATCTGACACCATAACCCCTTTTTTCCTTGTTTACTACATAAAACTGGAATGCTGAAGCTACATATAAGGATGAAGAAGATTTTGAATCCCCAAGCGAAGAGCTTACTTTAAAATTATAAAGCGCAAAAAAAAAAAAAAGGGGAATGTATCACCTTTTTTCTGAAATAGCTGATTTTTTAAATCAGAAAGTTTTTATTAATGGGTAAGCATGGGCAACATTCTGAATCCACCACCAGCAAACAAAATGAAAAGGCAACTAAAGTGCAAATCCTACTGTTAAAATAGTAAACTAGGTACACATGTCAAAAGCAGACCTTAAACTTAAAAATACACCATCAGAAATCAGTGAGATCATAGGCAGAACAAACAGCCATACATCATCTTTAGCTGTATTGGTTTCATCAGAATCCTCGGCCATGTCCTCATGCCCAAATTTTTCACTTAACCACTCTTTAGCAGATGTGGCAAGTGTATAGATCATTGCCATGCCAAGATTCTCGGTCACCTGGAAAACATAAATGTCAAATATGGAACATTTCACTTGATGAAACAATGAAGAAAATAGAAGAAATGTATCTGAGTATGCATTTTTAATTTCCCACAGTGAAAGCAAGTCTGCAAGTTAACTCTGAACTATGCAACTCCAAAAACTAAAGTTATATAGAGGATATGCCAAGACTTGTAATGAGTTGCATCAGAAATTGCTTTGAAGTCATGATGGTACCATGATCTAGAAGCCCTGCACCATTGAATTGGGTGACATCTATGGATGCTAATCTAGCAAAGATATCTAGGAAAATGATTGAACTGAGCTCACCGATTGTTAATAAAGTCTTTTATTTTTTTCACAGGATATGGCACTATGATGCTGAATAATGTGCAAAACATTTTTTATCTTTTTCCTTTGGACTTTCACATGATCCAGCCAGTTGATAATTTCTAATAGCTGGTAATAGCATACAGGTTTGCATATTCCATGGGTATAATAGAATAACATGTTACTCTAACCCGGACTAGTTTGTCCGCAAGAGAGCATTGAGATGAAAATGCATTTACATATTACTTACAATATCTACCGATACACTTTGGTTGATGATAATTTCCATGATGCACAATAGGCTAGAGTAGTTTTCCTAGAAATTCATAAGATTAACACTTAGGATTGCATAACAAGCCTAATTCTGCAAGCAAGAGGCAATGCCTTAGCTGGAGAAGCACAACAGGAAGGTTTCTATGTGTCAGCCTAGATATCACTTGCACTGATTTAAGAAGAATATGTGCTATCACACTTTCAAATCACAAATATCATCTACGAATCACCAAAAAGCAAGTATAAAAGAAAATTGCTGACAAGAAAGAAAAAGAAAAATAAAAAACAAAAGAAACCAGAAGTAGATAAATAATTTTGCAATCAAAGGAGAAGAAATGTCTTAACAGTCTACCTCTTGCTCAAGCTTTTCTTTTAGTACTGAAAGATCCTCAGATTTAATTCCTCGTACACTGCAGGAAGCAGTGACATTTCAAGTAGCAGATGAGGGTGAGAAAAAAGAAAGAAAAAGACTAACCAAAACAACCTCATTAAAACCATGCTGTGCAGGTAAAGAAACAGCAGAAAACAAAGCGAACAGGCCAATGTTCAAATGTGTATCTAAAAGAAAAAACAAATAACATCTACCAAAAAAAAAAAAAAAAAAAACTCTCTAGCTAACCTTTTAAGATTCAGAAGTGGGGGTTCATCTGGATACTTTTCAGTATGAGAGAATATCAAAGCCAATTTAACTGCAAGAGACAATTACACCTTAGCTAACAGAATAGGAATAGATTATCAAGTATCTGGACTTAGATATGAAGGAAAATTCAACTCATATTTCTTTTTGGCATCACCCTAAACTTATAGAGATGAAATGACAAACCTGGAGTGTAATTTGACTCATTCATATCATCGTCCTGTTGAAGAAGAAATTGAATAGGGACCACATAGAAGATGAATTAGGAAAAATATTATGATTTTAGCAAAGAAAAACGTTGGCATTTGTGTTGACATATTAACATCTACAAAACATGAAGGCTGACGACAAGTAAAAGAAAAGAGAATGAGAGCTGAAATTAATATCACTAGACCTTACACCAATCCATGAACTTCCAAAAATGGAAAAGTCGTCATGTGCTTCCAGATAAATCAATTTTAAAAAAAAAAAAGAAAAAAATGGAAACTCCTAAGAAGGAGAACAGAAGAAAACAAGCATTTTTCAGTAGCAATGCAGCACGGCCCCTAAGCTCTGATGATCAGATAATCAATAAAGTTTATATTCATACAGCAATAAGAAAGCTTTCAAGAAAATGAACACTTAAGACTAATGGCTTACAACATATTGTCTATTGCTCATAGTCTACAAATTCCAACTACCGCACAAATCTACGGTTATTCTAGATCACAACATTCTAAAAGCACTCTCGAGCATCGTACAATTATACATTTTGTACTACGTAATTTGCTACTAACAACAATGGCGTCAGAAAGCATACAAGAAAAATACATGATTCATACTCCCACAGAAAAGGATAGAAAAAACCAAGAGACGAAAATTAACCAGTTAATTATGAGAAATATCTGGACTATGATAACGAGTTGAGGAATTGGTTATTCTGACCTGTGGGGACAGTACAATTTGGAAGCAGCGATTGTTTGTGCTCAGCCCACTCTCGGTGGAATCAATCTCTGTGGATTTAAAAAGTAATAATAATAAGTATTTGAAACAGTGATAAAAATTAATAGTGTGACGATATTAGTTCCTAATTAGATTGTTGGTGGGTGCTTAATTAGAAAAATATTTTAAAAAAAATCATCGTTTATGAGAAGGTGAACCTTTGATGTCGTCCATGAGGATGGCTTGTAGAGCTTCGATTTCCATCTCCTGTTCCTGAACGTGGTCTGTAGCAAAAGGGCGTTGCCAAGGAGGTGTTGGAAGGGGGGAAGATCGATAAATTAAAAACCGAGTTAGTTCGAGAGATTACCCGTCATCGTTGCTTGAGGTCCCGGATTCTCTTCTTCTCTGATTCTTCGGAGAGAGCGGGATCGGGAGTCGGCGTTGGAGAAGACAAGCGCGTTGCAGCGGCCGCGGCGAGGGTGGACGAGGGGCAAAGCCAGCAACGAGGCGAGTCTTGCTATAGTATGCTGTTCCCCTATTAGCGGTAAACTAAAGAGTTCTTCCTACGAGGCAGATATTGATTGGATGGAATTTTCTTCTATCGATTGGTGCTTTGGTATAAAGTGCGGGGGACGCTGTGAAACGGCCTGGTTCGACTCGTTGGGATTATGTGTTGGAGAGCAGCCGAATCGGACCCGCGCCTCGTTCGCAGTGGCTCGTTAGGGACAAAGTGGCCATTTCCTGAGAGAGAGAGAGAGAGAGAGAGAGAGAGAGAGAGTGGTTCCAGAGAGAGAGAGAGAGAGAGAGAGAGAGAGAGTGGTTATTTAGGGCCTCGTTTTTCTCCTTTAGAATCCGTTCGATTGAGATATACGTTACGAAATAATCTGATAATTTATAAAAATTATTTATTTAAAAAAAATAATTTTAAAAAATAATTTTATTATATTTGATTAGTAAAAAAATTATACTAAAAAATAACATCGAAAAAAATTATTACATTTGATTATAGATAATCCTATATAAAAATATAGCAAAATTTATAAATATATTCTTTAATATAAAATAATTTTTTAATACTAGAATAATATTGTTATCTTTCATTAGTTTTTATATGATGACTATAATCACATAATTTTTTGCATAATATTATCTTCATCTTAATTTTTTTATAAATTTTTTTTATTAAATAAATTTTGAAGGACATTAAAATAAAGACAGTGATTATATATGCAGCTTTATTGGAGGTATTTTTATCAAATATGGATTATCATTATTCTAAAATTTGCTAAATACTAACCTTCCATGATATTTATTTTACCTTCTCTCTCCAAAATAAGCATGACATCCATCAATTTTTTTACCTTCTCTTTCTTTTATTTTTCATACCCAACATGATAATCTAACATGAGAATCATTTTTTCATGCCAAATTATCCCCAACCAAATGGCTTCTTTAGAAAAATATAAAATCCAATACAAAGAAGTTGTTTGCTTGTCCATTAAAAAAAATATAATAATAATAAATTATAAAAAAAATTTAATATTAAGTTAAAATTATAGTTATACCAACAGTAATTTTCAAAGTCTATATTTACATCCTTCGTATTTTAGTTAGCCATAGTCTAACACACCCTTCATATTTTAGTTAGCCCTACAGTCTAACACAGATCGTTTGACAGTCCGTTAACATTAACATAGAATTAATTACCATATTATAATAAAATTTTAAAATGACCAAAATAGCCACAAAGGATAAGAAAAAATGGGGAAGAGAGCTCTGCTGCTCTCTCCTTTTGTAGCATCTCCTTCTAGTCTTGCTATGGCAACAAGTGGAAGGTAATCACCGCCCACCTCTCCAATCGCACCCCCAAGCACCTTGACAAGCAATGGGAGGTCTTCTTAAAACTGCCACCAAAGCCTCCTTCAATCAATCCCTCCACCCTGGAACCTCCTCTACCTATGAGCACATCCTCAAAAATCTTTACCGAGAAGCACATCCTCCCACCCCTGCCCATCCTCCTCTTTCCTCCCTCATCTTGCTTGATCCTTTTCTTTTGCTATCACCTCTTCCTCTTGCTCCTCATTGTTCCCATCCCTATCCATGCCGTCGTCTTCCTCCATCAGCCTCTCATTCTCTTAGCCAGAGAGGTGGCTGCTATTGCTACTTGTGGTAGTGCAGTTGTGTGCAAAGGTGGAGGAGGCGTGCCAACACGTATCATAGATCCAATTTCAATAGCAGCAGAGTCTTGTCACAGCTCAGCAAGTGTTGCAGGGCCACGCCATGCAAAGCTTCTTCAACCTCTGACCCTAGCCAATGAAGCACTCTAGCTCACCTCTCCTATCGTAGTCCACTAAGCTCTATTGCGGCATCTGATAGCGCCACTAGGGGAAGTAGGTCACTAAGATCCGTCTCCATGAGAACTAGACCCGCCTCTAGTTAGACACCTTCGATACTGTTGATGCAGAATCTGATCGTCATCGAAATCAGCTGGAGAGAAGGTGGACGAGGTCGCCATCGGGGACCTGCAAAATAAAGTTCCATCCGGAGCCGATGGGGGGTGACTTCGGTAGGACCCTCCGACGATCAAGTCAGATCTAGCCAATAGAAATGGAGTGCTCAGGAATGAGTTTCTCAGAGCTTAGAGAGGGAGATGAGAGCTTAAATATCAGAGATCCGAGTTAGTGTATCTGGAGGATCCTTTTTATAGTGGAGCTTGATGGTGACAGCTGTAGCCGCGTGCTGGCGGGCCGCTCGAGGTCCGACGGAGTTAGTCTCATGAAAAGGTGCCGTCTGCAGTGGGTTGATAGTGACAGCCATCACCGCCTGATAGCGGATCGCTGTCGCTTACGGTGGACTGATGGTGATGGCTACAGCTGTCTTGGTACTGAGCCGCTCAGGGCCGAATGAATGAAGGGTTGAAGGACTTTGACGTGTACCCATTTCGAAAGAGTTCGAACTCCTGAAGAGGGAGCTTGAAAGGAGTTTGACTCTCATAAGCGTCTGGCTAGAGATGAGCGGCTAAGGCCCGATCGCTGGAGAGTTTGGTAGGAGCTCGACCGGCCGAGGGGATGTCTGGGAGGGGTCCGACTGGACGAGCCCGACTTCTGAAGAAGTCCGATCGAAAGATGTTTGGGACGAGTCCAGCTTCCCAAAGAAGTCCGACCAAAGAGGAAGCTTGGAGGGAGTTCAGCTCTTGTAGGTGTCTGGCTGGAGGAGTGCGGCTAAGGCTCGACCGCTGGAAGTTCGGAAGGAGCTCGACAGCTGAGAAGTTCAATCGGAGGATGATCGCTAAGGAGTTCGCTGAGAAGTTCGAACGAGGAACGACTGCTGAGGAGTTCGGCCGACTGAAGGGACGGTCGTTGAGGAGTTCGATCGATGGACGACCGTTGAAAAATTCGATCGTTGAAAGTCCGAAGGAGCTCGACCGGCTGAAGGGTTCGGCTAAGACCCAACCACTGAGCAGTTCGACCGGCTGTAAGAGTTCAACTAAGACTCAGCCGCTGAGCAGTTCCGTCGGCCCTAAGAGTTCATCTAAGATCCCGTCCGCTGAAGCTCTTCCATGGCTACTGGTTGCATTAGGCTGAGCATCGAACTTAAACTTCGGCAGGAGCGAGGGTTTATCCCCAACAATAGCCCCCCCACTTTCAAGTTCGAAACTTGAAGGAAGAAAGTGCAGAAAAGGCGACTGTCGAAGTCTTCTTCTGGGCTCCGTGCTGGTTCAGATCAAAGCTCGAGGGAGATCTCATCTCCAGCTAAAGTTGATGTTGAAGTTGGAAGCCCGAGAAGAAGATTCCCATCTCCAATCCGAGGTTGAGGTAGGCCTTGTCTCCTGCGATTGAGATTGGAGGTTGAGCTCGTCGGGGACGACATTATCTCCTACAGTCGAGGCTGACTCGGAGGAGATCTCCTCTCCTGCAGTCAAGATCAATACGGATGCACTCGAGAGAGATCCGATCTCTGGCTAAGATTGGCTCGGTCGATCGAGAGAGATCTCATCTCTGATCGAGGTTGGCTTAGTCGATCGGGAGAGATCTTATCTCTGGCCGAGGTCGGGCTCGGTCTCTTGTGATCGGGGTTGATGTGGGCGCTCGGGGGAGATCTTATCTCCTGCAGTCGAGTTGACCATGCCTCGGAGGAGATCTTATCTCCGACGGTCGAGATTGATGCGGACACTCAGAGGAGATCTTATCTCCTGCAGCCAACCTTGGTCCGGACGCTCGGAGGAGATCTTATCTCCGATGGTCGAGTTTGATGCAGGCACTCGGAGGAGATCTTATCTCCTGCAGTCGAGTGTGCCTGGGGAAAGATCTTATCTTCGGTGGCCGAGGTTGATGCGGCACTCGGAGGAGATCTTATCTCCTACAGCCGAGCTTGGCCCGGATGCTCGGAGAGATCTTATCTCCTGCAGTCGAGTGTGCCTCGGAGGATATCTTATCTCCGACGGTCGAGGTTGATGCGGGCACTTAGAATAGATCTTATCTCCTACAGTCGAGTGTGCCTCAGGGGAGATTTTATCTTCGACGACCAAGGTTGACTCTCGAAAGAGATTTTATCTTTGGTCGAGGTTCTCGCTCGGAAAAGATCTTATCTCTGACTGAGGTTGTCGCTCGAAAAAGATCTTATCTCTAGCTGAGGTTGGCTCGGTCATTCGAGAGAGATCTTATCTCTGGCCGAGGTTATCGCTCGAAAGAGATCTTATCTCTAGCCGAGGTTGGCTCGGTTGCTCGGAAGAGATCTTATCTCTAGCCGAGGTAAGAGATCTTATCTCTAGCTGAGGTTGGCTCGGTCGCTCGAAAGAGATCTCATCTCTTAGCCGAGATAAGAGATGTTATCTCTAGTCGAGGTTGTCGCTTAGGAGAGATCTTATCTCTGATCGAGGTTATCGCTCGGGAGAGATCTTATCTCTAGCCGAGGTTGGCTCGATCACTCGGGAGAGATCTTATCTCTAGCTGAGGTTATCGCTCGAAAGAGATCTCATCTCTAGCCAAGGTTGGCTCGGTCGCTCGGGAAAGATCTTATCTCTAGTCGAGGTAAGAGATCTTATCTCTAGCCGAGGTTGTCGCTCGGAAGAGATCTTATCTCTGGCCGAGGTTGTCGCTCGAGAGAGATCTTATCTCTAGTCGAGGTTGACTCGATCGCTCGGAAGAGATCTTATCTCTGACCGAGATTGACGGAGATCCTATTTCTTGTAGACTTCGGAGCTCGGACTTGGACTTTGCTCGCGTTAGGACGAGATTCTCCTCCTGCTCCTAACGGGCTATGGGGGCACCTTCGGACCATCGTCCATGCCTCTCCCCCCGTCTCATCTAGGGTGAATGAGGCCTTCGACTTTGCTCGCATTAGGATGAGGTTCTCCTCCTGTTCCTAACGGGCTGTGGGGGCACATTCGGACCATCGTCCGTCTTCTCCCATCTCGTCTAAGGTGAACGAGACCTTCGACTTTGCTCGCATTAGGACAAGGTTCTCCTCCTATTCCGAGAGAAAGTTACTGGCAGCACATCCCTATTTTAGGATCGTGGGGGCGTTGTTCCTCTGGGTTTCCTTGGACAGCAAGGCCCAGGCCGGACGACCTTCTCTATCTCATGCTGGCCTTCTCAATTTGGAGCAAGCTTCTCTTGGCTTTGTCGCTGGAAGATGATGAATCATCGATGTACCAAGCTCCTCCCCGGGATAATGTTGATGATGCCGTGAGATGGCCGACCTTGTCATTTCTAGTTATGGGAGCGCCCTTGGCCGATCTTCTCCTGCTTTAGGCTTGCATCGAAGGAATTTATCCAACCGCCTCTTTCTGATGAGCTCCTCAATTTCATCTCAAAGCTGGATGCAATTCTCAGTGTCGTGGTCGTGGTCGCGATGGTAGAGGCAGTACTTGCTTCGATCGTGCTCATTTAGGGGAGACCGTAATCCTTCTGGTCTTGGCGGTTGGTTCTTAACTTTAGTGAGAATTTAAGTTTGAGGAGCATTGAGGGGGGCGCAGTCGCAGAACCTTTCGGAAGGACGACTTCTTCGCGTCCTTCCTTGGTGGCGAGCTCAAAAAGTTTGGACCTTGCTTGCGCTGGGGAGGTCGTAAGCGCGGCTGAACTTCATTTCGTCTCCTTATGAAACCTGCAGGAGAATTTCATGCCTCTTTATTAGAGCTTCCTTGATGGCGAGCTCGAGATTAAGTTCGGCCTCACTTGCATTGGGGAGGTCGTGGACACAGCCTAACTTCATTACGCCTCCTTGCGGGAGAAGTTCATGCCCCTCTGTCAGGGCTTCCTCGAGCTCGAGGGGAAGTTCGGTTCCGCTTGCACCAAACTTCATTTCGATGATGAGCTTCGAGGGAGAGTTTGGCCTTGCTTCCGTCGAACTTCATTATGATGATGAGCTTTGAGGGGGAGTTCGGCCTTGCTTGCGTCGAAGTTCATTCCGCCCTCCTTGTGAAACCTTCTATGGGAGAACTTCTGCTCTCTATTTCTCCTTCCTAAGGGCGATTAGTATGCCCAAATACTCTTCCTTAAGGTCGATTCCTCGCATCCTCATGGGGGTTGATAGGAACGCGATGTTGTCGTTAAGACACCGTGTTTATCAGTTTAATCCGACTTCTTAAAATCATTAAAATTGCGTAGATAGTAGTGAGTCGGGTCGAATCCACAGGGAAGGTAGTGTTTTTAGATTTGAAATCTTTGATTTTTTTCTAGAAGAAAAAGAAGAAAAGGATTTGAGTTTTTGGAATTAGGATTGAAGTCGGAAAATTAAAAATAAAAATTAAAAGATGCAGGAATTTAAACTTGGTACTAAGATCTATTAGTTAGATCTTAGCATCTACTTGCAAAGCAATAATTTAAAGTGCAGAAATTAAATTGCAATAAAAATAAAAAGCAAGAAATTAAAATGCAAAAATAAAATTTTTATTAATTAAAATTTTAGAATTTAAATACATAAAATTTAAAAAGAAAAAAAATAAAATAGCCTGATCTCTGATCTTGGATCGGCATTGGCAGAAAGATGGTGTAGAAGCTCGGCTCTTCTTCTCGGCACCCGTTGCTTCGAAGCAGCCTTTAACCCATAGCCTGGCTTCGCCCTGTACCAAAGCTTCACCTTGATCGGAGATGT
Source organism: Cocos nucifera (assembly GCA_006176705.1). Classification (NCBI taxonomy): domain Eukaryota; kingdom Viridiplantae; phylum Streptophyta; class Magnoliopsida; order Arecales; family Arecaceae; genus Cocos; species Cocos nucifera. The sequence goes on from QRFJ01000030.1 coordinate 730,135, forward strand.
TAATTTTTGATGGCCTGGGGTCCTTTTTATAGAGCTAGGAGGGCTGGATATTTTTTCTAAAGGCAATATGGGACTAATAGCCTTTGTAATCGTAAAAATATAAAGAAATTTGGATAAAATTTGAATCAAAATAGCTCTGATATGACTCTGATAAATCTGATAAAATCCAGCCATTCAACAGAAATCCAACGGTCCAAAAATCATCAAAATCGGATGCAGATAAGCTCAGATCGGGTCGGATTAAATTCTGGCCGTTGGATCGCGCTTGATCGAGGAAATCTGGCCGCAAATCGCGCTTCGGGAGTCTTGATCACCGCCGGCAGCATTCTGGACCGTCGGATCATCGCCTGGATCGAGCGCTGCCGTCCGATGGTGATCCGCATGATGTTTGTATCTGAATAAAATTCGGAAGCAACCACAGCCGTCCGATCCTGACCGCAAACAACCACATCCGTCCGATCGCGCAATAACTGTTCCCATGGACCGCGTGGACCGGCCGCACCGCACACCGCAACCAATCAGCGCCGCTGTTGTCGGACGAAAAGACTAAATTACCCTTGTGAGCCGCGATAAATTTCTGTAGACCCTTAAGGGGTCTAGGTCCACCACGTGGCAATCTCTGATTCGCCGGAATTTGCTGAGCTGGCGGTCCACGCCTAGATCGTGGACCGGCTGATGGCTTCAACGGCTGAGTCGGCTTGATGGCTTGGCTTGGCTTGGTGGCTCGGCTTACGGAGCCGGCTGAGCCGTTTTCTTTTTTTTTATTTAATTTTTATTTATTTTATATTTTTCAAAAATTCATATCTTTTTCCATTTTAGCTCCGTTTTACTTGAAATTTATTTCGTTGTGATCAAAAAAATGAGCTCTTTCTATTGATAATAAAATTTTATTTTTTAATTTTTATTATTTTTTTATTATTTTTTAATTAATTTTTTAATTAATAAAAATATGAATTTTTCAAAAATTATATATAAATTGAATTATTAATTCTTAAAAATTAATATAAATTAATTGATATAAATTAATACTTTTATTGATGAATTTATGATGCTTATCACACCCCCCAACTTAAGCTTTGCTCGTCCTCGAGTAAAGAAAGAATTTAGTTTTAAATACCTTTTAACTTTAGAGTTTCGAATTTTACCTAAGCAATTTTCAAAATGGCCATTGATATTCAGTAGAGCTTAAATGAGATATATCATTGGGGTATTAATACTTATCAATAGAAAAATTAAGTAAAGAACATTAAATTTTTCAGAACTTTTTCTAAATTATTCCACTTTTATCTCTGATTTGTCTAAACTTTCATATAGGCAGGTGTATTGCTACTTCCATCCTTCATTTATTAATTTTTATTTTCACATTGCCCACTTTTTGATGCGAATATCATTGCTTACTTAGGCAACGGGACCCGGTTACTCGGTGGGAAACCAATGTTTTTTTTTTTTTTTTTTTTTTTTTTTTTTTTTTTAACGTTGTACCACTATTGAGTGTCTTAACTCCTTAAGCTTTCTATTTGATCCATGTAGCGAGTCTTGGGCCAATGACTCCCAAACCAGTTGGCTTTAGGGCACTAGGTATAGAATACCCCTCGGGCTTACTAGCTCGAATCAAATAGGCTACGAGTTAAGACTAGCTTTACAACGAGCTTCTTTGCCCTTCCCACCTTTTGACGCGAAACTCAATGCTTGCTTAGGCAAAGAGGCCCGGTTACTCAGTGAGAAGTACTTGGAAACTATTTTATTAAAATAAATTTTTATATGAAGAAACGTATAGTTACCCTACACAAGCCTATAAAAAGTAGACTTTTCTTTGATGCTAGTAGAAATAATTAGAAATGCTCCAAGAAAAAAAAATTTTATGTTCTGGACTTAACTCTTTATTGAATTTTCTTAATACTTGATTCCTCAATATCTCACAGATTCTCTGAATCTGTGTATCAATTTTTTTTTAAAAATGCTTAGTTTTAATTCGATTCTTAAGCATAATCAAGTATCTAAATACTAAATACTAACTTTTTCGAGGACTTAAAATTTTAAAATTTTTATTTTTCTCTCCCCCCAACTTAATCGACATTGTCCTCAATGGAGAAGAAAAAATAAAGGATGTAATAAAGAACATGGAAGAATACACCTAACTCAGTATATTATATATTTTTATTTATTTATTTATTTTTTGGTCCAGCACATGCCTTTACAAATTTGAGCTCTCCCTCCAACTTATTCAAATTATCCTAAAAAAAAAAATAAGATAAATTAGATAAAAACTAAATATTGGGTTGCCTCCCAACAAGCGCTAAGTTTACCGTCTTCAGCCAGACACAATGTAGCTCACTATCCTGTGTCGAATATTGGATTGACAAATTCCAATGGTTTTGGATTGCCAATCTCAGAAAGTTGATTTTTAATCCCATTATTGATATATTCACTGTTAATTTTTGGGATATATTTTATGATTCCATTCTCAGACCCATGTTTATTAAGAATTTCTCCTATTTGTTTTTCTAAAATGCTCATGAATGGAGTTTTAGGAGTTAAGTTTGATTCAATGGGTGCTGGAATGGTGACTAAAGGCGGTTTTAATTCTGGAGGTAAATTAATGTGATCCTGCTTAAACAACTCCATTGACATATTTCATTACATGCCTTTTGATTTTTATAAGAAGAACCAGCTTCTAGGGTTGAAGGGAATAGGACATTAGGTTTATAAGTCTCGGGTAAATCATCTATTCTCTTTTCCCTTATTTCTATCTCATTTAAATTGGAACTAGCATCAGTACTAATTCCTGGCTTGGGTTCTTCTATGTGGTTAGTCTCAGTACTAACCAGTTCCTCTAAATTTTTATTTTGGCTAGCATCAGTACTAGCCTCTCTCACCTGGTCTTGGTATGGGTCCATAAGAATCCTATAGCTTTTAAGTTCAGGAATTACTTTGGTATTCTCAAATTGGAAGATTCTTAGATGAAACATTAGATTGATAATTTAATCCAGGTGGTTGGTGGTCATTAGGTGGGTTGTTTGAAATTGGTAGGTTCGGTAGTTGATCTAGTTCTCTCCTCATGTTAGACTCAACTAATTATCCTATTTGAGCTTCTAGTCTGGCGATAGATTGCTGTTGAGTTAGAATTAATTGTTGAAGTTGGTTAAATCTATCATCAGCTAGATTGGTCTGTTGAGGAGGTGGGTATGAAGGCTGATTATAATATGATGGCTGGTTAAACTGACTAGGCTGACCATTATTATAGGCATAATTTTGATAATTTTGCTCAAGTAAAATTTGGGTCTGAGCCTGAGTCTGTTGGGATGTCCAAGAAAAATTAAAGTTACTCCAATCTGAATTATATGAATTTGAAAATGGGTCATTAATCAATTTGGAGTATCCTTGAGTAGCTTGAACTTGTTCTTGGATAAAATATGGAAACTGTGCAGTCATAGGATATTCACTTACATGATGGGTTGGACTAGCACAGATTGAATAATCTCTCTGATAATTAGAAGATGATGTGAATTGTGCAGGAGATTGTTGACCTAGGGTTAGGAGTTGATCTATTTTCTGAGCAAGAAGGTCAACTTTATCTAATTTTTGGACTATTAGATTTTCATATTAGCCATTTGATTATTATGTTTAATGTGAATCAACCATTCAATTAAATTCAACTAAATTAGAAAAAGCGATTTCCTACCATGCATGTATTAGTGTAACCCTAATGTGTGGTTCAAAAAAAAATTTTTTAGAATATTTCTTTTATTTATTATTATTATTATTATTTTATTATATTAAAAATTAATTTTTTTTAATTATTTTTATTTGTTAATTTTAATTTAATTTAATTTAATTTTAATTATTAATTTTTAGTTAGTTTAATTTTTATTTTATTTTATTTTTAGAGGAGAAAGGAGAAGAAAGAAAAAAAGAGTTCTAAAGAAGAGGTCCTAAGGAGTCCTAGAACTAAGAAGAAAGAGAAGAATTAGGTTTAATTAGATTTAATGTTGGTTAGCAATCAAGTTGGTCAATCAATCCTGACTAAGGGTTATCCTAGATCTAGACAGCTCCTAACTGCCAAGGTCACCTTCAAGCCCTCCAAGTGTAGGATTAGCCAATCAACTAGCCAGGTAAGTGTAAGGTTGGTGGGAGTCCCCCCGTTGCTTGCCTTAGACACCAATTGTGCTTGGCCAGGTAAGCGAACGGAACCAATTAGAAACCACCTTCCTTCGGGCCCAATCGTCCCTGAACCACTTTCCTAGACACCAGTCAAATTGACTTATCCTAACCCGGTTCAACTCTTAGGATTCCTTGTCCTATTGAGCTCGAGTTCCTAGGGTTGATGTCTAATTGATTTTAAAATTAAAGGCTTAGGTCAATGCAGGATGTTGGTTGGTTGTTTGTGGGCTAAGGAAGGGTGATCAAATCCCCACCTTATCTTGTTTAATTGGGTTGTGCCCTTAATTTGATTTAATATGAATATGCATAAAAAAAAAAAAATTTCAATCAAAGGGTTCTTATGCAATTTAAACTAGATGCATGCAACTAACTAAATCACCAAAAAAAATAAAAAATAAAAATAAAGATAAAAATAAAACTAATATGATGCATGCTCTAAGCAGTTAAGATTTCTAATCTTGTCATGAGATTTTTTTAATTAGGTTTAAATGAATATTTTTTAAATTAATTTAAAAATAAAATAAATAAATAAATAAATAAAAAGAAAGAAAACTAGGGTTAGGATTGATCTCACCAGGCAAAACTTTTGATTCTTTTTGTTCTTTTTTTTTTTTCCTACAAAATAATAAAAAAAAATTAGCAAGAAAATAAAAATTTTATTTATAATTTATTTATAGAAAAATCAAAGAGATCAAAAATTTAATATCCGTGCCTTCCCTGGCAACGGCGCCAAAAAACTTGATGCGTTTGTCGAAATTATTTTTAATAAATCAAAGAAATCAAAATCAAAAATCAAAAACCTTCCCCGGCAACGGTGCCAAAAACATGATAGGAACGCGATGTTGTCGTTAAGACACCGTGTTTATCAGTTTAATCCGACTTCTTAAAATCATTAAAATTGCGTAGATAGTAGTGAGTCGGGTCGAATCCACAGGGAAGGTAGTGTTTTTAGATTTGAAATCTTTGATTTTTTTTTAGAAGAAAAAGAAGAAAAGGATTTGAGTTTTTGGAATTAGGATTGAAGTCGGAAAATTAAAAATAAAAATTAAAAGATGCAAAAATTTAAACTTGGTACTAAGATCTATTAGTTAGATCTTAGCATCTACTTGCAAAGCAATAATTTAAAGTGCAGAAATTAAATTGCAATAAAAATAAAAAGCAAGAAATTAAAATGCAAAAATAAAATTTTTATTAATTAAAATTTTAAAATTTAAATACATAAAATTTAAAAAAAAAAAAATAAAATAAAATAGCCTGATCTCTGATCTTGGATCGGCATTGGCAGAAAGATGGTGTAGAAGCTCGGCTCTTCTTCTCGGCACCCGTTGCTTCGAAGCAGCCTTTAACCCATAGCCTGGCTTCGCCCTGTACCAAAGCTTCACCTTGATCGGAGATGTTAATTTTTGATGGCCTGGGGTCCTTTTTATAGAGCTAGGAGGGCTGGATATTTTTTCTAAAGGCAATATGGGACTAATAGCCTTTGTAATCATAAAAATACAAAGAAATTTGGATAAAATTTGAATCAAAATAGCTCTGATATGACTCTGGTAAATCTGATAAAATCCAGCCATTCAATAGGAATCCAACGGTCCAAAAATCATCAAAATCGGATGCAGATAAGCTCAGATCGGGTCGGATTAAATTCTGGCCGTTGGATCGCGCTTGATCGAGGAAATCTGGCCGCAAATCATGCGCTTCGGGAGTCTTGATCACCGCCGGCAGCATTCTGGACCGTCGGATCATCGCCTGGATCGAGCGCTGCCGTCCGATGGTGATCCGCGTGATGTTTGTATCTGAATAAAATTCGGAAGCAACCACAGCCGTCCGATCCTGACCGCAAACAACCACATCCGTCCGATCGCGCAATAACTGTTCCCATGGACCGCGTGGACCGGCCGCACCGCACACCGCAACCAATCAGCGCCGCTGTTGTCGGACGAAAAGACTAAATTACCCTTGTGAGCCGCGATAAATTTCTGTAGACCCTTAAGGGGTCTAGGTCCACCACGTGGCAATCTCTGATTCGCCGGAATTTGCTGAGCTGGCGGTCCACGCCTAGGATCGTGGACCGGCTGATGGCTTCAACGGCTGAGTCGGCTTGATGGCTTGGCTTGGCTTGGTGGCTCGGCTTACGGAGCCGGCTGAGCCATTTTCTTTTTTTTTAATTTTTATTTATTTTATATTTTTCAAAATTCATATCTTTTCTATTTTAGCTCCGTTTTACTTGAAATTTATTTTGTTGTGATCAAAAAAATGAGCTCTTTCTATTGATGATAAAATTTTATTTAATTTTTATTATTTTTTATTATTTTTTAATTAATAAAAATATGAATTTATCAAAAATTATATATAAATTAATTATTAATTATTAAAAATTAATATAAATTAATTGATAAATTAATACTTTTTTTGATAAATTTATTATACTTATCAGGGGTTTGCTGGCAAAGTCTCTGTCGAAGGTTGTCGTACGATCTGTATCATCTCGATGGGACTGCGAACCCGACCAGCAGGTTGAACTGCTCCATGTCTACGATGGCTTCGTGTGGAACTTGGACTGCCGGGGCTGAAATGGGAGTAGATGGACCTGGCGCGCAGGCCACCGATTGCCGAGTCGAAACTCTTTTGGGAGGCATTTTCTCTTCGGAAAAGAACTCTAGTGAAGAAGAAGAGAGATCTTCAAAGAGGGAAGAGAGAAATCATCGCCGAGCACTTCTTTAAGAATAAGGGAATGTCGGAGGTTCGTGCCCTCCTTCTAGCGTCATTCTATTGACGCAGAATCTGATCATCGTCGGAATCAGCTGGAGCAGAGATAGACAAGGTCATCGTCGGGGACCTGCAAAATAAAGTCCCATCTGAAGTCGGTGGAGGGTGGCTCCGGCAGGATCCTCCGACGATCAAGTCAGCTCTAGCCAAAAGGAATGGAGTGCTCAAAAATGAGTTCCTCAGAGCTTAGAGAGGGAGAGAAGAGCTTAGAGATCAGAGATCCGAGTTAGTGTATCTGGAGGGTCTTTTTTTATAGTGGAGCTTGATGGTGATAGCTGTAGCCGCGTGCTGGCGGGCCGCTCGAGGTCCGACGGAGTCAGTCTCATGGAAAGGTGCCGTCTGTAGCAGGTTGATGGTGACAGCCATCGCCGCCTGGTAGTGAGTCGCTGTCGCTTGTGGCGGACTGATGGTAATGGCTGTAGCTGTCCTGCTCAGGGCCAAATGAATGAAGGGTTGAAGGGCTTTGACGTGTATCCATTTTGGAAGAGTTCGGACTTCTGAAGAGGGAGCTCGGAAGGAGTTTGACTCCCATAGGCGTCTGGCTGGAGGTGAGCGGCTAAGGCTCGATCGCTGGAGAGTTTGGTAGGAGCTCGATCGATCGAGGGGATGTCTGAGAGGGGTCCGACTGGACGAACCCAGCTCCTGAAGAAGTCTGACCGAAGGATGTCTGGGATGAGTCCAGCTCCCCGAAGAAGTCCGGCCGAAGAGGAAGCTTGGAGGAAGTTCGGCTCTTGTAGGTGTCTGGTTGGAGGAGTGCGGCTAAGGCTCGACCGCTGGGAGTTCGGAAGGAGCTCGACCGCTGAGGAGTCCAACTGGGGGACGACCGTCGAGGAGTTCGCTGAGAAGTTCGGACGAGGAACGACTGCTGAGAAGTTCGATAGGCTGAAGGGACGATCGCTGAGGAGTTCGATCGATGGACGACTGCTGAGGAGTTCGACCGTTGGAAGTCCGAAGGAGCTCGACCGACTGAAGGGTTCGGCTAAGATCCGACCACTGAGTAGTTCAGCCGGCTATAAGAGTTCATCCAAGATCCGTCCGCTGAAGCTCTTCCGTGGCTATTGGTTGCATTAGGCTGAGCATCGAACTAGACTTCGATAGGAGCGAAGTTTATCCCCAACAGATACCATCAAGGAGGTAGCACTCACTAACGATAAGGCTACCTTTCGGCTCCGTGGTGACTTCGCTAGGCTCAATTTCCCCCATGTCCACTATAAAACAGCTCGTGCCGCCGATGACCCCCCCCCCCCCCCCCCACTCCTTCATCAACATCAAGCTCTAGGCCATTTGCCAGTGCCTCGCCAATTCTTTGAAGCAGGACACCACCATCCCACCCTGTTGCACCATTCAACCCATTCCCAATGCTGGCCAGCAATCGAACTCAATGAAGGGCAAATCTGGCATGGAGGACTCAAGTCCGAGAGCTGGTCGAAGGGTGGCGAAGACTCCTCATCCGAATCATCTTCGACATTAGAGATGTAGCATTTGAACTTCACCGAGGCATCATAGGATGAATTGGAGAGCTTTGTGCTGCGAAAGTATCCTTAATGGGAGATCGGTTGGGATTCTATTCTTACTTGATTTCAATATGAAGAGGTGGTGGATGATGCTCGTGCTGCTCACAAGCATCATCTACATTAGGAAGCTGCTTAAAACAATGATCTGACACTCAAACGGTGACAATGGTGAGGCTGACGGAGAGTCGACGGTGCCAGAGGTAGAGAGGATGTATGGTCCGCCATAGGGGAGGCGGCACTAGTGGTGGGGCGATGACGGAAAGTCCAAGTCAGCGGCGGCTATGTCCAGAAGGTTTGTGGAAGATCAAGAAGGCATCATTTTTTTTAATTATTATGTAGGATAATTTGATCTTTTTAAAATTTTAAAATTTTTTAGTAACATCAAGGAGGATAAATATAATTTTTTCAAACTATTAGATGAATATATAATAAAAATAAATATAAAAAAAAATTATAATTTATCTTAAAAAAATATTATTCTTATAAAAAGTATAAAAAAATTTCTCGCAACCATGGCCCTCTACTCTCCCTCGAGCTTCGAGTGCCCCACCCCGTGATCTACCCTTTTTGTTTTTCATAAAAAACCAACTATATTGATAAAAAAAAAAATTTCTATTGCCAAAAAATATAAAGAAATAGAAATAAAATTTTTGTTTCTAATTTTTTTATATAAAAAATAAAAATGATGCCAGACATATCTTTATCAATCATTCAAAACTTAGGAAATGGCAACAAATGAGTTAATTTAGATTTAGGGCATATTTCATGGTTGCATCCTCAAAAATATTGGCCCAAAGAGCATGTGTTGAATTTTTTCATACAAATATCTATAAATAATAAGCTACACAACAAAAGTGGCCCACCAGGAAAGAAGAATCAAGACCCTTGGACAAATATATCATATAATATCTTTATACTTTCTAAATTTTTTTATTTTTAATTTATTAAATAAAAATCCTTATGCCTTCCCAACAAATTTAAATGCATAGGCATCGATAGCATCATTCAAATATCTAAAATATTATTTCAATTTTTTTTTCATTGAACAGGTCATGAGCAATTTTATGGGCTTCTCCTGGGCGGTTAGACTGCTAATCAATTATTAAATATCTCAAGTGCTTTTTGTGGGTTTCTACTTTCTACCCCATTCGTTTTTTTTTTTTTTTTTTTTTTTTTAAAATACTAGCATATTACATACTAAGCATGTCACGTGTTGATTGTCATTTTTTTTCACTCCTCCTGACGCTCATTGTTTTCCCGTGTTGAATAATTAATGTTGTCCAGGTCATCATCTAGACGGGTACTCATTTTTGGCTCCTACCTCTCCAAGTGACGTCACCGGCACAAACAACTTAACATATGTATATATCGCAATGACGTGATCTTGCACTTGCACAGCATGTATTCCCAACATTATGATGATATCACTTGTATGACAATCAAATATCACAATAACACATTGTAATAAGTTCAAAGAAAAAACTGCCATCCCATACAGCCTTTTGATGCTATCCCAATACATAAAATTTATTATCTTTTTCATCCAGCAAATATTATGTCTTATTTTATTTTACAATAATTATATTATATTATATTATATGTATTCAAAATCAAATTACATGCGTCATAATATTATTTTGAAAAAAAATAAATCACCTCTACAAGCTGTCATATATACATTTTTAATTATCATAAATTTATTTTTTCAGCGCCAACAAAAATGATGCTGCGTTATGCTCTAACCATCACATGAAAAAAAAAAGAAAAAAAATCACAGATCTTTCCTACAAAATCTCTGCCCAAGTAGAAGCCCAATCGCAGGGAAACAATAAGACCCTCTTGGAACGGTCCTGACATGAGACCCTCTTGGGATCCATCCAAATTAGCACAGGAACCGAGTCAAGCCGAGCCAGGTCAAGCGCAGTCCGAGCCCAACGCGGGCTCAAATCACACCCGCTCCGTCCCCGTCCCGAGGCCGCTCCCCGCCACCCCTAGTCAACTTACCGTCTTGGCGTCTTCACCTCTCCACCTCCCAAACCGTGCGCCCAATGCGCAGTGTTCCCCCATCCCCGTGCTCGCCTTTGTCCCCTTTCTGCTCTCGCTCGCTCGCTTGCTCTCTCTCCCTCTCTCTCTCTCTCTCTCCGCGAGCGTTCTCAAAGCTTCCACCTCTCGGGGAGCTCTAACGCCCTCTCGCCCTTTCCAGAGCTCTCTCTTTCGGTCCTATCGATCTCTCTGACAGCAAAAAAGAAACGAAAAATACGAGGAAAAAAAGAGATCAAAAGGACTCGTCCATCGAGAATCCTGCTGCAAGTAGTGGAAGAAAAAGGGGGAAAAAAGCGAATAAGATTGGAGTTCTTCCCTTCTGCCTCTTTTGTCTTTGAGCGCTTCGTGATCTTTTATTCAAGGCTAGGTTTTCTTGCTTCTCTGCTCCCCCATCTCTTGACCCCTTTCCCCCTCGATCGCTCACACGAGTCGCTGCTCCTCTCTCCGTCGCCCATACCTATCTTTGTCTCTCTATCTGAAGGTAGATTTCTTGGCCTCGCCCCATCTCCCCTCTCTTTTCTCCCCGTTGTCGCGTTCCTTTTTTTTTTTTGTGTATTTTTTCCTATTTACGGAAGCGATTTCAATGCGCATTTCCTTCCGTAAATGTTTCGCGGTTATACTCATTGTTTCATCGAAAATCATCGTGTTGGTTAGCTATATAAATATGCTTAGGCAAGAGAGAACTTTATTCTCGTTGTTTTTTTTTTTCCTCGAGTTTTATTTACTTTCTTTTCCTCTCAAGAATCTTTTATACAAGCTTAAAGAAAACCCTACCAAGAAATACTCAAGAAGATCCGATAGTTCGCTCAGTCTTGTTTTTCTTTTTCTCGATCTTTTTTGGTAGGCGAAAGGACGAGATCTTGTTTTGCTGTTGGAAGCCCAATGCCACCAAGACGGAAGAGTGGTGATTCTTGATCGGTTTTTTCTGATTGTGTTCTTGGGGATTTGGATTTAGAGATGGGCAGTGATCATGACGGGTTTTTGAAGGGGATCGATGCATCAGCTGGGGGACTGGTTTGGGTCCGCCGTCGGAATGGATCGTGGTGGCCTGGCCGGATACTCGGTCGGGATGAGCTACCAGCAAAATGCTTGCTTCCACCGAGATCTGGAACTCCCATTAAGCTTCTTGGAAGGGAAGATGGGAGCATGTGAGTATTTTCCCCTTCTGATCTCTTATTCTCTAGCTGATTCAAGAATCTTTTTCTAAGATTTAACTCTCTGTTGATCTTGCCTGAAGTCAAGGATCATCTCGTTGTTCATCTCAATGTTGATTGAAAGCCAGATATTTGTTTATACTGAAAAGTCATTGTAAATTTCATGAGCTGGATTTATTTTTATTTTCATCTTTTTTGTGAGTATATCCATTTACACCACATGCCTGTAGTGCCTGAACATAGGATATCTTTATATTTTGTTGTTCATCTTGTTTGTCATAATTGAAGTCTTTCGGTAAAAGAAATGTCCTCTGCAGGATTCCAGGGGGCAGTGGAGTTATGCCCATCTAGTAATGGCCATGTATCAATCAACATATGGATTTACATGGATGCCTGCAGATATGTGTACCAGCACATCTAACATTGTTCTCTGCACAACTTGCAGGTCCTTGGTTGTTGTCAGCATCAATAACCCAAGGCTAGGAGATTTGCTTTGATGAACTTCAACGGGATATTGTATATGTGGTGAATTAGATCTGTGGGTACAAGTGGGTTGGATGGTTAATACCATATAAACAGATGTTAAGAACCATCTTTGTTCAGGTTTCATATATGAGTCACAATATGAAGTTTGAAGTTAAACAAGTGTTACAAATGAATTATGAAAACAAAACTCCCCCTGAAGTTCAGAAGCTAAAATTAACAAGAGGAAATGATAATATATTAGTTATACCAAATCACAAAATTAGCTGCAACTTTGGGCCCATTTGAGACTAAAAATCACTTATGAGAAAGGTCTCTAGTCATTTAATAAGGTTTTAAGACGGTTGAATCCAAGCTGTAGATTGTTGAGGACTTTTCATTTTCTTCCATTTCCTTCTGTTGCAGTTCATATTTTGTTTCAATTCATCATACTACAGGTACTTTTCTATCTGCTTTTGTTAGTTTGGATCATAATATTACCTGAATTGTATGGTTGCAGGATTTCAGAAAAGCACAAATAAGTGCTTTAATTTTATATGGCTTTGTTAAAGCTAAAGCTTTCAGTCATGTATCATCATCATAAGACATAATTACAAGTCAGAGAATTAAATGTTAAATAAGGAAGCTAATTTTTAAGTTTCAGAGTGCAAATGCACAAATCAGTGTTAATTGAATGTTTTAAAAGCTCAGATATGCTACTCTAGCCACAATTAAAAAAAGAAAAGAAAAGAAATGAAAGAAAAAAGAAGAAGAAGCAAGGAGGTAGACGTACAAGGTGACAATGATGACAAGGACAATGAACATGATTATGTGCATGTAGATGTTGGTTGCAACATTCTTAATGTCCAGGCAGTGATGGTGGAAAAAGCAGGACATCCTTTTGCACCAACATAAAATGTACAAACTGAAAAAAAGATCTTCAATTATCCAAGGTAGCTTATAAACATCATGTGTGCTAAGTTTGTGCTTAGAACATGTTTGATGGTGCACTATCATGATTTCCTTAAAGGCTGGATTATTTTTGTACCAAGGGTATAATGCTATCAAGGTCATTATCTTGGGAGTTGACTTTGGTGTGAGGTCTGATTACACATGGCTTATGAAATTTTTGCTAGGCGTTATATGTCCACCTCATATTACATTTATATATTGAGCCATGCTGCATACTTGAGTTGTTACAAATTATGGGCCAGAGGTACACTTTGCTACCAATGGAACATCAAGGGAAACGAGCTTTATACTGGAATGGAGCTTCTTAATTGATTGTTGGCTCCCAAGACTTCTATCACCATCACATCTGAACCCAGGATCACAGATCCAATAGTTTCTGGGAGCATGATTATGTTGAAAAGAATGAGGGTTAGGATTTTTTTATGAACCATATATCAAGGCATACACATTATTTTGGTAGCTTTTAGGGCACCCATATGCAAAAAAAGGTACTTGTTGCAGCTAAACACGTAACAATGAAAAGATGCTAATGCCTTTGACACAAATCAATATTCTCACGAATAGGTATACAAGTATTCATGTTTGAGGTTGAGGGTTGTTCTGGATTTTTCCTCACAGTTTTTATGGAGGTGTACAGGTTCAGAGCCATTGTAGGCCTAGTTTGAATTTTTTGGAGGTTACTGCAATGGTTGGGAACATTATTTCTCATGAATGAGATTCAAGGAGAGATTATATAAAGCTTAGGAAAAGGGTGTTATCTCCTTCACACAAATTGATTGCATTTATTGGGTTTTCTAAGTTCCAGTTTGTCTTCTTCTCTGATCTACCTTCTTTTATACTCCCTCAATGTAACAATGATTTCAAGCACAAAGTTGAGTAGTTTTGTTCTCTTGAGTGGCTTACATTAAAAGCAAAATATGACATGCTTCCAAAGTGGAGGGCTGCTGAGTACCAACTGATATTTAGAGAACACCAACATGCCCAATAATATAAATGATGAAGATTTGTTTTATTTGTCATCATGCAATGCAAGCCTTTATTCAACCACACATACTTTTGAGGGTCTGGACTTTTGATAGGTGAAGATTTTCTGTACCATAATCACTCACGAACTATTTCAAGACTTTGAACTTTCCATATTACATTTCTGTTTCAAATCAATATTTTCCATCAACAACAAGTTATAAGGCTTCATGTCGAAGTTCTGTTGCCCATCCATCTATGTTGCTTCTCATTTAGGAATGATGGTACATGTTGAAAAGGGTTGTCCATAGTTTTTAGAATTTTGATCCTTAAATTGTAGCTTCTTTGTATCTCTGTTAGGAGATATGGTACCTAACCATCACCTCCCCCATATTTCTGGCATCAATTTTGTATCAACATTTCAATCCTATAGGCATTTACACAAAAAGTTTTGGAAAAGGGATTTCCAATGGGACAAAGTCACACCACATATTTGTTTAATATCTTGTACATGAGGGGCGCAACCTATTGTAGCTTGTATTTACAAAAGTTATTACATATCAAATTTGCGATGATGTTGATGACACACACACAATATATATATATATATATATATATATATATATATATATATATATATATATATATATATATATATATATATATATAGAGAGAGAGAGAGAGAGAGAGAGAGAGAGAGAGAGAGAGCGCTAATATGTGGGTGTATATGCAACATCACTAAGAAGGTTGGTCCTAATCGGATGACTAGGGGCTAGGCACCGATGATTTAAGGTGTTGACTGTGATCTACCATCTCTGTGCTGTTCATCGTCAAAAAAATCATGTGATTTAAAGATCCCTAACCTATTCATCAAATGGTCACAAAATGAAAATTTAGAAACATGAAATAATGCATGTTTTTTGATCTATGGATAGGTTAGGGATCTCCAAAACACATGATTCTTTGATAATGAGCAGTTTAGAGGTGGTAGATCATATCCAACAACTGCGATCATCAATGCCAAGCCCCCAGTTGTCCGGTCAGGACCAACCTTATGAGGACTGTTATTTGGGCACCCACATATTAGCTCTACTCTCTCTCTCTAATTATTAGATTATTGTTTTGTTAATTCTCCTATAGACCGAGGACAAGCTTTCATAAGGATTATCATTTTTAAAGAACTACATTTTGGAGTTGATTTCTTGATGAGTTCGCTCACCTTTTCTTTTAATGAAATCGTGGCTGCTTATATCTTTTGCTTTTATATTCTTGTTTATATGCTTTGAAAGGCCAGGCAGCTAGTATGATTTCTGTTCTGACTTGTCTGAACTTGCAACCAGGGACTGGTATAACATTGAAAAATCGAAGCGTGTGAAAGCATTTCGCTGTGGGGAGTATGATGAGTGCATTGAAAGGGCCAAGGCTTCTGCAGTTTGCTCTAAAAAAAAGCCAGCCAATGCAGGAAAGTATGTTCGCAGGGAAGATGCAATCCTGCATGCTCTTGAGATTGAAAAGGCTTATTTCTCCAACAGAAATCAGATTAAATCGGCGATGAATAACTCTATGGCTAAAACAAATAGCTTGGTCATGCAATCAAAAAACATGCTTGGTCTTAACAAACAGCCAAGTTATGCTGCCAGAAAACTCAGTGTGCTTGATGAAAACTCTGGTCAGGAGTTATCTCAATCAGTGTTGTCATTTGAACAACCAAATAACCGAACTGCTGGTGACATGCAGTTTGTGCCAAAAAAGAGATGGAGAACGCCAAATGATTCAGAGGATGATGCCACTGAAGGAATAAAGCGAATGAGAGATCTTCAGGAAATAGGATTGGGGGTGGTATCCAAAAGAAAGCCTAATATTGATGTTCAACCAAAAGTGTACAACGAGCTAGCTTTTGTTAACAATGCTTCTCTCAGTGAAGCAAACATTGATAATGATTTTTCTAGTACTTTTCATATAAATAGCAGAAAAGATTCTTGCTCATCAGTGAAGCAAAAACAATCTCATGTGGTCCTACCTTATGAAAATTCGAGAAAGAAAAACCATCATAGCCCACTAACTAAGGTTCGCAAGGGCACAAGGGTTATAATTCCGTCATATTGTCACTGGAGTGGTGGCTTCATGGGACATTCGTCCCTCCAGGGAGAAACACGAAAAAAACTAGTGGCACCTAAATCTACCACAAAGAAGGGAGAGTTTTCAGTGGTCACCGATAACAGTCCAGACTGTTCAGGCACATCATGCGAGGAGGCTTTATTGGATGACTGTGAGAACACTTGTAACACTGTTGATGGCACCCATCTTCAATCTGAAATTAAGGATGGTGAACTTTCAAGCATGCTAGAATTTATTGATGATGATTGCTCTGATGGCCTTATTGATATTCCTCTTTTCATGGAAGACAACATTGATGGAGGTATGCCTTCAAACTTCTTTTTCATGTGACATATCGTATTCATTTTTGTTCTGAAAGGCTACCTGCTTATCCTCTTCTTTGTGAACTTCGCATATTTGAAGATCATTTAATTACCTAATGTCCAAACTTTCTGATTTCTTGAGAGTGATGAAAGTTGTGTCACTTCACCTAACTGGTATAAGGTAAACTAGCGCGAGTTTGTGCACTTGCACTTGTGATTGGACTAGTATAGGTTTTGACTTCTGCTCAGCTTCATAGAAAATTGTTCAACGTTATATATGTGACAAGAAATGCGGGTTGTATCTGGAATTCAAGTAGGTAGATGGTTGAGATCCATACAGTGCAGGCATTGTTTTTGGACATGAAATCTGTTTTTCCTTAATGCATGGTTGATTAGTGTAGGTTAGTTGTTGGCTCTGCTTATCATCAATAAATGGCAGCCCATATTCCCTCCAAAGAATTTATAGTTGAGGACCTTGAGGCAATCTGTCCAAAAAGATGCAAAAGGACCATGGAATAGAACATTCAGCAGAACTGTTAGCAACCCTGATCATCTTCTACATCTTATTAAACTAACCTGTAAAGATACCACACACATGCATGCAAGCAGACTCATGAATTTATATATGTATGTTTTGTGTAAGAATGTTGTGCATGCATGAGCGCCCGTTATGTCTTATAGAGCTTAAATCAATAAAGGTCATAAGCGGATATTATCTCAAGAAGTGGAGATGGTTCTAGTTATGAAGGCTTGTTGATTGTGGTTCCTAGTTTTCAGTTCATGTAATGTGTGTGATTGTTGAATCTGTTTCATAATATCAGAAGCACTGGATTTGTCATAAATTAAAATTGCATGTTTTTTTATTATAAAATTCTGTTATACCAATTAAACCACACTAAAATTGTTATGCGGTAGGGGCAAAACCCATTTTCAATTGGTCAAGGGAACAACCATTATGTGGCTTCTTGTGTAGCAACCATTATGGGTACTTGGTCCCACTTGACTAGATAGAATTTGGTCTATGGAGATCAGCAAGATTTAAGGAGAGATTTGGTTGATACCTTATAATCACATTGGTAGATGGTTGAGATTACTATGATGCGGTTTATTTTTTCGAAGACTTACTTTTTATTTATTGTGTGGTTGAATAGTCGAAGTCAGGTTATTGCTCTACTTGATGATGTTGTGAACAAATTATCTTGTCATGTCCGTACAGTAGATGTCTTCCTCTTCTTCAACTTATATTCCATTTATTCTCAACTTTAAGACTGAAGCAGAAACATTGCAAAGCTGGAATTCATGACTCCTTCAAATGAATTTTCTTTGCTTACATTATTCACAACTTTGGTATGAAATTTTGAAATAAAAATGGCATGGAATGACATATTGAGTATTTTGTGGAGCAATTACAGATCCCAGCTTTTTTTATATATTATAAATAAATGAAAGTCATTCATCTTCCTAAGAAATATATATTGAACTCAAAACTTGGTAAAGGTCCAATATTATCTCAATATGTAGAGATGGTTATGTGAATGAAATATTATTGGTTCTAGCTACTAGCTTAATGTGGAAGCATAGCATGTGTGACTGTTGATGGTTTCATATCTATAGAGATTCTTACAGGGGTGGTTAGATTTCTTGGAATTTGTTAATAAGCATTAGAATTTTTTTTTTTTTTTTTTTTTTTTTGGGTAAATTAGAAGTTGCATGGTTTTTTCAAGAGAATTCTTTCATCTTGTTTATAATTTTTTTCAAAAAGTTACTATCTTTGGCATAGAAATCAGCTTTGCAAGTATTGGCTTTGTACTCAAGCAAAAATGATTGCTTTATTGGAGATAGTGATTTACTCCTCAAGTCAAGGCTGAACGAGCAACAGTATGAAGCAAGTACTGGCTATTGAAAACATGAGATATTAAAAGAAAACAACTTGCATAAACATTTACATTACAATTTTTTTTGGTTGAAGTCTAGAACAATGAAATTTGCATCTCTCTCCGGATTAATAATGTCATTTTTTGCTGCAGGCTCAACCATGTTGAGCATGCATAAACATCTCAACAAGCGGTGTCCCATCAATTTAGGTGGACTTTATAAACTGTATGTTGCTTACCTTCATCACGGTCAAAAAGCAAGCCTTTCCTATTGCTTGTAATGTCAAGGCATGCCTTTATTTTATGATCATTGGACCAACTTAGGGTGTTTGGCATATGTTATCTTACCCTCATGGTTGATACTCACTGGGTCTCCATTGAAGTCTTATGTTGACTCTGCTAATTTTGTTTTCTTTAATATCAACATCACAGCCCATGGAATGCTAAACCCCCTTACCATCAAAATGTCTATTATAATAAAATCTAATCTTCATATGGTTGTCATATGACATAGTACAGTTACAATCTTCACTTGATCTGTCAGATATTACGTTTTTCAGAAAAACTTTTAGTTATTACCTATATAATAAGTTTAAGTATGCAATTAATCAATTAACGATAAATGCTGGCAATCATTCTTGATTGGAGCCTGATTAGTGAAGATTTACGAATTTTGATGGTGCTTCTATGTTTCAGTTTGATTGATCTTTTTTCATTAACTTCCAAAGCAGTCCATCATTAGTTCCATGGCAATGTTCATCTTAATGTACTCTTGGAAGTTAGTAGTTAATGGCATACAATTTGGTTAAGCACATGACAAATGGAAACTCACTGGCCTCAAGAGAACAATATCTTGCATCTTCTATTATAAATGTTAAATATGTGGGTCCATTCAGAAAAAAATATTAAAATGTGGGGAAGATTTTATAAAGATCTGGAGTTAAGAATGTTATAAACTAGTGGTCTTATGTTTGCTGTTGTTCATACTTGTAAATATATCTTACTAATTCCTACCTAATATTTCCACCTTTCCAGACTATCTACACCTGTTTGAATCTTATGGATCCAGACACCTTCAGCCTCATGCTGCAGATAAGCATTATAACCATTGCAGTCAGGATAGGGTTATTTCACAGTTAAGTGAAGGACTTGGTGAGAGTGGCTTTGCTGGATCTGGAACTCACGTTAATCATATCAGACAGAGGATAGACAAGAAGAGTTCAGAACGGTATCCAAATGGGAAAAAGAATTTGAAATATCTAAGACTGAACCAAAGCATAGATTCAGAAAGCTTTGGTAGCAGGGCTGATCGGTTTGAGTATTCTTTGAAGGAGAAAATGCATAAGGATAGATTGTTTGTAGGTTCTGAATGTAAAACTGGCAACAATTCCTATGAGGAGTCCATGACATCTGACAATTGTGGGCAGTTGGTGAAATTTGAGTCAGTTGCAGATGTAGGTGATGTTCCCCAAGTTCAGACTCCCAATTTTACCAGACTCTCTTGCATGAATGATGTGGGACCAAACTTTGCTAGTGAACAAGCCGTCCAGTCAGCTGAAATGGTAAACAAGCTCTCAAACTCATTATCATTTACAAGAGATATAGATGCACCATTCACAGTGCCTGTCTCCACTGTCCCACCCCGACAATCATTTGCAAATCACCAAGTTCATCTCCTAGCTTTTTCCAGGCACCAGGTCCCAAAGCCAGTCAGAAGCTTGTTGATGGATTCTCTTCTATTTGATGTTGAGTTGAATGTTCAAGCAAGCTACCAGGGTCCACACGTACCACTGGTTTCTCTCATGAGTAAATTGAATGGTAAACCCATTGTCGGCCACCCTATATCTGTAGAGGCTCTTCAGGATGGTGCCGCTGTTGCTCTGGTGACTAGAAATGGACGGTGCCCAATTACAAGCAACATTGACCGATCACTCAAGAATAGGATCGGTATGATTGATAAATTGCAGCCGAAGGAGTATACAACACAATCATGTCTCAATATTCAAGGGAAGAAAGCTAATCATATAAAGGTCAAGTCTCCTTTGATGAAAAAGAAGTCTTCAAAAAAAAAGAAATCAGGGTTCTCTCCTAGAAAGATTCGCAGGCTATCATCAATTGCTGTTGATCAGAAATACAAGCAGGAGGAGAGAAAGCCAATGGTGGAAAAGATCAAGGGACCTGCTGTTGCATGCGTCCCACTCAGACTTGTTTTTAGTAGAATTAATGAAGCATTGAGTTGTTCGGTACGACCAGCAAATGTTAGCTAACACCAAGCAGACGAGTACTCCCAACTTCTTGAATCTTGCTGAAGTGACAAAAATTGGTGCCCGTCTGTTCGGTACATGGAAGTTGCTGACGTTGTAAATTCTGCCCCCCAAATTAGACATACTGATCTTGTTCATATCCTTTGTATTAATTTGCAGACCATCGCTGGATTAGGAAATTGTCAGGCATTACCTATAGTTTCATTGAAGCATTTAGTTTAGAAACTCATGATGAATATTTTGGCTTTCACAGGTTGTGGCTGTACATGTCTAGAACTCGAGATGAAATATGATGCTTCAAATTTTGACATTTTAAATGGATGAGTCAGTTACATGTCTCCGTTCGCTTACCTGCATTAAGTTGCACCATGCTTGCTTGCTTGCTTCTCTCGTGGAATCCCTCTGCTTGATTTACTCAAGAGGCAGAATGGCTTGACTAGTGGCTTTAGCAGAAGATCGCGCATGCTTGGTGCCTTTACTTTTCCCGCCTTTCTTTGTATTGTATGCACGTTCATGTTTTCACTCCTCTATTTGTAATGATGCTCATGCAGGGCCACTAATGCATGTCGTGTTCCCATCGAATGTAGTGATTGCGCGCTGCTGCAGGTCATCACAAATCAGTTGTTTAAACATGCCCTTCGGTTAAAGCTCTTATAAAGGCTGGGAGATCATCACTTGGGCATTTCAAGCAAATTCGGTATGTAGTGTGTGTAACAGAGCATGTGCATGTGGCTGCATGCATCATGTTATTATCTTTGATTGATAAATCTACTCCACCCCTTGATAGGCGAACTTTTTTGCTTTAATTATTTATGACCGCGAGGAAAAAGAAGAATATATTGTTAAAGAAGTATGGTGTGTCTGCTCGTTAGACGAGCACTGGTGCGCTGCATGGTGTTCTCGGTCTTCCTCAAGTCGCCCAGCCTAAGCCACTCCATTCCTTTCATTTGTTGTAGAAAATAGGAAATTTATTTCATTCTGGAGTTTGCAAGAAAAAAGTCGCTCAGCTACCTTTGTAGAAGATAATACATATTCAAAAAGTTTCCGATGATTTTGTTCACAAAGAGTGATAACCTAAAAAACGCATGTATGTATTGAATATCGAATGTTGAGCTTGTATCACAAAAGGGGTTTCGAATGTTCGTTTCTTTTATTAGAAAAATACAAAAGCTTTATCATAAAATTTAATTTTAAATTATTCTCTACCTGCCCTAAAAACATAACGGCAAACCGTCTTTGATCTATGGAATTCTGCCATATTTAAATAAATAGAATTGTAACAAATTGGGAGCCTGTTTGGTTGTTTATAATTCGATATTTAAATTCAATTTGAGCCATGGAAGTTAATTTTAAATGTTGGTTAGTTAAAATGGATTGCTACTTATGTGGTAGCCCAGTTGGTTGTGCGCCGTTAATTCTATTCCTTACCCCATTAATTTGGATGCCGAGAGTGGGACGGTAGGTGGACCTTCTGGTGCCTGGGTGGTGCTGGGTGACGTACTCATGCATTCCATTTAGACATTATGGAGAATGGTTGAATCACCTTATGCTGCCATACATCGAATATTCTCCAGTGGAGTGGGGTGCTATGTCGGAAGTCCCTCCATTCTATTTTTGCATAAAAAAAAAAAAGATTAAATTTAATTATGTTATTTTCAAAAAAGAAAAGACAACTCTAAAGTTAAAATTGGAATCATATATCAATATATTTATTTTATTTAATAAATATAGATGTAGATATATATATATATATATGTTAATTGAATGTAAAAATTATATTCATATTTAGCTATAAATTACATACCAAAAATATGGATATAAATATAATTATAAATTAGATAATTAAATTTTATAATCATAGAATCAAAAAAATTACTAAATGATAGATAAACAAATTAATAATATATTAATATAATTATTTATTTTTTAATTTATAAATAGTATATAAAATTAAATAAAATTATAAATAAAATCAAATATTAGAAAGATCGGATAGTTATCCATGATCATTTTTTTTTTATGGATACGTATGATGATATGAGTATCAATCCATCCCTTGAATTTCCATCCAACCATACCAAGCCACACCCTCGGAGCCTCTTTTTGGTAACATGACCGGAGCTCCTTCGATACGGCTTCATTTTCAATAAGGCATGGTTTGGCTTGACCCGCTTGAAACCCTCTGGAGTAGAGTTTTCAATTTAAGCTAGACCCATCAACTTGGCCCAATCAGCCATGTAAATATGATAGATTGGGTTCATGTTTTAGCAATCTATTTAAAAATAGATTGAATAACTCGTTCCTTTTGGATTATAGGTTGTGGTGGATTTGGGGCAAATTGGGGCATGACGATCTTTTTTTTTTTTTTTTTTTTTTTTTTTTTTTTTTTAGTACCAACTCTTAATAATAATATGAAATTTTATATTTTTTAAGTTTAAATTATATTAAATATTTAAATTTGATAATTTCATTAAATAACTCTAAAGTTTGAAAAGAATCTATCTGACACTTGTTTTGAATAGTTATAACTTAAAATTAGAGTTTTTGATTTTATCATTGTAAATATGAATTAAAATATGAGATTTTGATAAATTAATTTAAACTTAAATTAAATATAAAATTTTATTTATATTATTATTTATAATTTTTTTAATAAAATTTTGGTTAATTAGTCCGTTCAACCTGTAGCCCAACTCAATCCATCAGTTAAATGGCTCAGCTTGCGCCGCCCCGCCCTGTTTAGAGGCAGGTTGTGGCGGCTCGGGGCGGGCCAGCCCGTCTTCACAGAACTTCTCTCGAGGGCATGTCGGTCATTCTACTCGAAGAATCAATAAGGCCATTAGGGTTGTGATCGCTATAAAACGAATTCCAGTCTGCGACCGCTCTCTCCGGCACGGCGGCACCCATCCTTTCGAGGCCGAAGAGGGGGAGGATCAGGATTCCCTTTGCCGCCGCCTCCTCTCTGGTAAGAGGAACCCCACTTCCTCCTTCACGTCGCCAAGGTTTCTATCTCTATCCATTTTTGTAAATCTTTTTTGGTTTCTTTAATTTGCCGCTCAGGTTTTTTCTTCCAAGTGATCCAAGGTTTACGGCTCTGATAAAGATCAGATCTTTCATTAGTTTTTTTCAATGATTCTAAGATCTGAAGGTCTTTTCAGAAGTATTTATTTGGTTGACTTTGATCCGTTTGTATGGTACCGTAGATCTCTTTAGTAGATCAATATCTCATAGAACTTTGGATTTTGATCTTAGTCGCATTTTTATTGTTTTTAATGTGATTTATGTGTTAGTTTCCGCTGTAGGTTTTGATCGTTTGGATTGGTTGTGCCCCACCAAAAAATTTCCCTATCTGATCTTCTTCTTTATCATTTTGTAAATTATATCTTGGAGATCATTCTTGAAGGAGAGATTTGTATGATTACCTTTTCCAAGTTTTTTGTTTTTATGGTCTAGAGTGGCTTGAGCTACACCTGTTCATCCTTCCATCTTATTTTTTTCTTTGTTTGATTTGATCGTTGGTTTTAATTCTTGCAGTCGAAATGGCTAGTGTTCCCGGACCACTTATCTGGGAGATTGTGAAGAGAAACAATGCTTTTCTTGTTAAGCAGTTTGGTAATGGCAATGCCATGGTGCAGTTTAGCAAAGAGCCGAACAATCTCTACAATGTGAATTCCTACAAGCACTCTGGTAAGAAGTTCAGATTTTGATCTGGTTTTTTAAGTTATCCTTTTTCTTTTTCTTTTTTTTTTTTTTGGTCTTTGGTTCGCCGGGAAGGGGGAGGGTGTGGTTGTTGGCAAGGATGTTATGTTTACGTGGTAGTGTGTATAACTGTTGTGCAACCTGAAAAATTATAGGGTTGGCGAACAAGAAGACTGTGTCCATTCAGCCAGGAGGGAAGGACCTCTCTGTGGTTCTTGCAACCAGTAAGACAAAGAAGCAGAACAAACCAGGTAATCTGTACAACAGGTCGGTCATGAAGAAAGAGTTCCGGAAGATGGCAAAGGCAGTCAAGAACCAGGTAGATACTACTTGTAGCATAGTTTTATGCTGCCCCATTGTCTTGCCATTTAGTGTCTTGTATTTTGTATTTTTGTTTTTTTGGCATGAAATGCTTTTAGGCAGCCTATGTCTTGCTGTTATTTTTTTGTCTATATTTTGTTGTTTTTCAAATGTCACCATCTAGAAGGATTGAATGCTTTCAGTTAAGATAAATTTTAATTGGTAGATTTTTCAAAAAGTCCAACTTCTTTACCATTTTTAACAATGAAGATAATTTGACTCTAGATGATACCTTTGTTGTTACCCAGGTTTGCTAAACTAGCAAGTGAAGCTTTTTTTTGTTGGAAAGGAATTAGGGGAAAATGAGAAAGCAATGTTGAGTGTTTATAATGCCCTTTGTTAGCATGTGTTGACTTTTTAAGGGATTGTGCTCGGTAAATAAGTTGGAAGTCTCCAACTTAAATTCCTAGGTCATTAGTTTTCAATGCTGGGTGACACAAGATGTTGCTCTTCAAGCCCCGAACTTAGCAGCCAACATAAATTGGGATCTTGGAACAAAACTCATATGAAGCTTATTTATATCAATGTTTTGATCAAATTTGAATTTTTTAATAAGTTTTAAGCTTTGGGATATTATATAATTCCACAACTTAAAGACCAGCATGTCACTATAGTATTTTCAGCATCTATTGCAACATTTCTTTGTTACCCCATAACTTGTATCTCAAGGCTCCGGTAGAACATTGCAAACCGATTTTATCACTTCTGATTGATTAACGGTATACAGTTTTTATTGCTGGTTTTTGGCGAACATTTCAGTTTGGAGTGATAAAAAGTTTTTAATGGGAAAATGTTTCATATTTAATGGTATTCTTGTAATTTGAATGTGACATGACTATTGTTAGTGTCAATTTCTATCACACTTGTTTAAATTCCGACAACTTTGTTTGAATTAACAAATCTTTATGGCAGTAGGATTTGGAATACTTGTTTTCTTGCTTATTTTTTAATTGCTCTTTCCTATTGGCTGTATGGACCTTTTGAGTTTTCTGGAATCAATATTAGTATGTCCAAATGCAAATATGTAGTTACAAATTTTCTTAATGCTTGTAGTTTGATATTCAGCAACTACTGCTGTGATGAGCTGCTAACATGTAAGAAGATCCAATCATCTGCTTGGGTCTTCAATGAAATATGCTTGTTACGCTTGGCTTCTGAGCTACTTCTTCTTCTTCTTCTTCCTTGTCTCCCCCACCCCTCCCCCCAAAACCCTCCTTTTTCCTAATCCCATTTTTATGAGTGATAGTAGAAAATGATTTCTTGCTTCTTTGTCCCTTCCAGGCAATCAGGTCTTCTTCTAGATGATAGTCATCCATTTTCTTTTTGATGGTAGGGTTTGGACTTCTTGTTTTCTTATTTTTCTTGTAATTTAAATCATGGCATGTGTATTTGCCAGTGTTAATCTGGCATGTTCTAGGTTTTATTTGCATAAACCATATGTCCTTGGGTAAATCTGATGATCACAAAGTAAAAGTAGGTGTTGTAACAGTTCAATCTTACTTGTTTTAATTCTATCCAACTGCTTTGTTTGAATTAACAAATCTTTGTAGCAGTAGGATTTGGACTACTTGTTTTCTTGCTTTATTGTTATTGCTCTTTCCTATTGGCTGTATGGACCCATTGAGTTTTCTGGAATCAATATTTAGTATGTTCAAATGCAAATATATAATCACAAATTATCTTAATGCTTTTAGTTTGATAGCCAGCAAGCACCGCTATGATGAGCTGCTAACCTGTAAGAGGATCCATTCAACTGATTGGGTCTTCAATGAAATATACTTGTTACGCCTGGCTTCTGAGCTGCTGCTTTTTTTTTCCCGGTCCTATAATCCCATTTTTATGAGTGATAGTAGAAAATGAGTTCATGGTCCTTCATCCTACTAGGCAATGTGGTCTTCTTCTAGAGGGGTAGTCATCAATTTCCTTTTAGCTGGTAGGGTTTTGGCTTTTTGTTTTCTTGTTTTTTTTTAATGATTCCTTCCTTTTTACTTTGTGGACCAGTTGAGTTTTCTGGAATCAACATTAGTATATTTCAAGTGAAGATATATAATTACTGATTTTTCTTTTCTTAAATAAAAAATCCAGTGCTGAGAAAACATTGTAATAATGCTCTTCTAACGTGTAAGATCATCTTTTCAACTGATTGGACCTTCAGTAAAATATCTTTTCAACTGATTGGACCTTCAGTAAAATATACTTGTTATGCTTGGCTTCTAAGTTGTCTTGGATCATCCAATCCTATTGCTATCATGGGCCATGGTGGAAAATCAGTTTTTGGTCCTTCCTGTCCCTAGTATGCAATCAGCTCTGTTTCTAGGGGTGTAGTCATCCATTCCTTTTAGCTATTGCATTTCAATAAATTGACTTAACAAAATTTATTTTTTTAATATTTAATTTCTATTTTTGAACATTCTGATGCATTCAACATTCATAAACAGTTGTCTGATGTTTATTGACTTTTGTGTTACAATCATTATGGCAGAGATTAGTAAAGTCAAAATAGGGATAGTTGCATATGTTTGTAACTCTTGGTTTTTAGTCTTTCTTTTGGTGTTCTTCCCCTCAACTGCTCGTAACCACCTGCATTCTCCAGACTATGATTGCTATTCTTTCTCCAGACTATCATTTATTCCCATTACAAGGATCTATTATTTTCATTGGATTGTTATCCTGATTGTTAACACTTCAGGCATATTAATATTTGTGTTTTATTCTTGTATTTAGGTGACCGACAACTACTACAGGCCTGATTTGACCAAAGCAGCTCTTGCGAGGCTCAGTGCTGTACATCGCAGCCTCAAGGTTGCCAAGTCTGGAGTGAAGAAGAGGAACCGGCAGGCTGTTAAAGTAAAATACTAGGTTTCTGGATGGTGTTCCAGCCGCCCTGGTTGGCTGTTCTTGGACTGTTTCTTTTTCTTTGGAGTTCAGTTGAAGGCTTCTCAAGTAGAATCATGAAACTTTTTTCCTCTTTTTCTTTTTCAGTTTTACCTTTAAGTTTTCTGGGAGATTAGTTTAATTTAAGATGCTTTATCTGCTTTGGCCGGCTATGAGTTTGAAACAATGTGATGGCTAGATGATTCTAAGCCCTTCACATTTTTATAGACGTCACCTAATTATTTGGTACATCCCGTTAACATGAAGATACGGAGTATATTATGCTTTGCATTCACTATATCATATGGTCAAAGTGTCTGTGCCTTGTTCTCTTATTCGGCATTATGCAACGTTGGTAGCTTTTTCCTGAACCAGGAATCTATATCGAGTCTTATTTCCTTCAGAAGAAATAGTTGAAACAAATGAGCTAATGGGAATCTGCTTCGTTGGAATACAGAGATCTCTTGCTACACGAACAGAGCTCGAAAGTATTTTGCCAACATCCCTAGTGAATGTCAAAACCAGGAGCAAGAATTGGGGAACAAATTGGTATTCGGTGCATCTTTTTGATAAGATGGAATGAACCAAGGGATTTTTTTTTTTAAAAAAAAATATATATTTTTATTTTCCATGGAAATGGAGCGAATCGAGGGTTAGAATCCAGAAAATACACAGCCGCTTGACAAGAAGGGTTGGAGAATAATCTCCAATCCATGAGATAGCAGGTGAGTCTCATCCAGCGGAACATTAATGATTTTGAGCAGATGCAATCTGTGGTCCTTTCAGGCGGACAGCAGCATCCCTTTTCTTGGCAGGGTAGCACCACCACCGTTTTAGGAGATGCTAAGAGAGTGGGTGTTTTGTTCTCTTTCTTACCGTATTTGTTTATATTAGCCCTTAAGATTGATGATGGTGGATCAAATACACTTCAATTCCTGTCATGCTATCGACATGTCGAGCGTGTGTGATAATATGCAATCTGTCTCGATATCCAAGAGCAGGCTTTATCACCACAGATAAGCACTCCATGCATCCTTTATCCATCACCACAGATAAGCACTCCATGCATCCAAAACATTTGACAAGGCAGGTGGAAGAAGCAGGTAGAACATATGAACTAACAGAAAAAATCTTTTACCACAGGCAGTAACGAAGATGCAGAGAGTTGGCAAATCCATCAAAATGTTATCACCATGCTAAGCATATTTTTGTAATTGCAGGCTTTGTCACAACAGATACAAGCACTACACGAACACCACAGGACAGCAGGTAGACCATACGAACTAACAGATGCACAAAATCTTCGCATGCCTAAGACCATGTTAGCACACGGCCATTTACACCATATAATGAAGCATATGATCACTTCCACGAATCTAGGAGAATTTTGCCACTTTGCAGACGGACAGCTTTTGTTTTAAATGAACATAGTAAATGTCTGTTCACACACGATCAAACCATGCATTGGTCTCTAAATGTTTTCATCATTATTTACACATGAAGTATGCAACCAATAACCAACAACGCTTGCCACTCCAATCTTGCCAACTCCATGGACGTTCATCAAGGCAAACATTTGCCTTTGAGAAGGAAGAAGTTAAATCTAAGAGCAACAGCTGCTCTTCTGGGTGACAGGCTGACCTCGCATTTGTACAGTAGCAGGTCTGCTGGCATTCATAGCTGGTTGGCTTGCCATCCTGCATCCAAAAGTTCAACAGGGTTCTCAAGGTGCCAGGTATTTATAATTGGAATCACAATGAGAGAGGCATCCCTAGGTTTATGTATTTTTGTGGATGATACACTTGTACGTCCACTTCCAATTAAAGTGGATCAAGATAATGTAGTATCCAAGGATCATCTGGAACCCTAAGAGGAAAATGGAGAGCTTGCTGACGTAAATAAAAAGTAGTAGAAGCTCACCGATTCTTTATCTCTGCTGCCATGGTCATAAATGCCTTCTCTACATTGGTAGCATCCTTGGCACTGGTCTCCAAGAATGGTATCCCAATCTCATCAGCAAATGCCTTAGAAGCAGCAAAACTAGATATATTAGTTGCAAAGAGATCAAGTAACAACCTCATATGAGAAAACATAAGTAGCTTTTGCCTGATCCTTGAGAACGTGGTGCATAAATAATACAAATTAACCAAAAGAACCTTAGCAACATCATACAACATATACCTTCCCAGTTTCATAGGAAACCACTCTATTAGCAGCCAGATCACATTTGTTTCCAACCAAAAGCTTGTTCACATTGTCACTTGCATACCTATCTATCTCATTCAGCCATTGCTTTACATTATTAAAACTTTCTTGGTCAGTTACATCATAAACAACCTGCCAAAAACAGATCATAAATCCAAAATGCATTTTGGCACACTAAATTGGAATATATGGCAATTGAGATATGATGACTGAGCTCACAATAATGCCATGCGCACCACGGTAATAGCTGCTTGTGATTGTCCTGAAGCGCTCCTGTCCAGCCGTATCCCACTAAATCCCAAAGAGGAAAATTAAGTCAGATAAAAATTACACTAAATATTTCATGGCAGACATTAGCA
This sequence comes from Cocos nucifera, assembly GCA_006176705.1. NCBI lineage: Eukaryota > Viridiplantae > Streptophyta > Magnoliopsida > Arecales > Arecaceae > Cocos > Cocos nucifera. Next base: position 760,225 of record QRFJ01000030.1, read on the forward strand.
AAGGTCTTACTTACGATTTGAAGTTTTATGGTTTTCCCATCCTGCTCCACTGTGCGAATTTTCTAATGAGATAGAAGATAATGGTAGCTACGTTGAGAACAGATGGAGAGTAAAGAGTAAAACATTAGAGCGTGAAATCATACTTACAAAATCAACACCAATAGTACTGATGTAACTCTCTAAATATGAATCATCCTGCACAAAAGGAAGAAAAATGTAAATATCCTCTCCACAGACCTTCTTGCATGATAATGGCTTCATAAATTCACATGGACATGCATGCCAATCAGACATCAAAAGATGAAACCACCCTGCCATACATATCACGTCATAAAAATCTTCTAGCACAGGAATTACTTCACATCATGCAATTAGAAATATATTAGATGCAAAATTCTACCTATAACTTTTATTGGAGCAATAGTTTTATCTTGAGAATATACACGAGGCAACAATTTTGTTTAATTGTATAAATAGAAAAAAAAGTATTGCAATACCCATCCCAGCACATGATGGATTATGACTAATGAAGGAAAAAAAAGAACACTAACAATTCTTTTTTAATTTCAAGGCTTGGGCTTACTGACTCAAAAGCATCGAGACATTAGAAGAACTAAAATTGACAACTCAAAGTTAAAGATCATTTATTAACCTCAGCAGCAAGGCACAACCACAATTAGGACCATAGGTATGCACACCAACCACACACCCTTCCCAGCCAAGAGAAAGAGGGAAGGGGAGGGAAAGCAAAGAAAAACTATCTGATAAAACAGAGGACTGAAGTAAATAACACAAATTCAGCAGTGGTCCAAATAAATCATGCCTTATAGCTATTTAATGCACTTGATTTGTAGGGATCCATATGGACCTGGTCTAGGCTGAAAAGATTGAAAACACAGTTTACAGCCTCGCAGATTGAAAATAATCCAAGTTCTTGCCAAGAATGATAGAAAAACAAATACAAATGCTGCACCCAGTTTTGACATTCCAAAGCATGGATAAAGATTCCTTTTAAAAAATAAAGATTACAAAAAGAAGCAAGAAGTGTTAGATTGAGGTAATAATGGCCCAGTGCCTGAGAATCTTGCTAACCACACTATCTTTTTAAAGTTACTATAAAACCACAAAAAGTATTGACAAAGTAATAAACAGTAATTTTCTAATTCTCTAAAATTTTCAATAATTGTACATTAAAATAATTGAGATGCTCAAACTCATCTATCACAGCTGAATCACTGATCACACTTCATAGTGGGTGTCAACCTTTCACTTAGGTTGTTTACTCGATTAACAAGCTGGTAGATGTTCCTAAACCATTCTGAAATTTCTTAGGCAGATGAACAGTTTTAAGCTAAAGGATAACAGCAAAGCACCAAAATCAGAGCAACAAAAACAGTAAGATACTAGAAGATGGATAAAAACAACAAAAGATGTTCACCGTGAATTTTAATAAATGGCAGGTGCAATAATTCAGGTAAAATAAGAAAGGATTTTCACCGCAAATCTTAATAGAAGGCATGACTTTCCAACCCCTGAATCTCCAATAAGCAGAAGCTTGAAAAGATAGTCACTGCAAATTGCATAAGTTGGTTAGAGTTGCTCTTCATATGCTTAGTTCTTAAAAAAAAAAAAGGATGTCATGTATGTTCATTTTGAATGCCTGGCAAAAGATGTGGGAACACTTTAATTTTTTCTGGCAAAAGATGTGGAAGCACTTTAATTGTTTCTATCAGATTTTCCAAGACCACAGACATTTAAGAAGGTTCTGGGTTCATTAAGATTAAAATGCCAACTATATTTATATAGTGTTTGTCATCAATAATGTAAAAGAAAAAAATAAAAGCAAAGTAACATGAACATGAGGAAGGGGGCATTGATATTCCTTGACTAAGACCAACTAGGTACATTTCATCAATCACACGATGCCCAAGAAACAGGAAAAGGCAATAATCTTTAACTTATGTTTATCCTAGGACCTAGTTACAAGAAAAATTTGCAAGACAATTATTTCTTGTCGCAAGTCACATTGTGTCAACCACACCCGTTTCTCCTAGGAAGCATCTTACTTTGTCAATGTCCAGTAACCACTCCCCTCATGAAACAGGTTAAGCATGGTTAAGGATGCTCCATTTGTGAGATAAGAGCATCGCTAAAGGTGTAGTCCCTTGCATATTGAAGTTGTATGCCTTAAAAGCCGAATAACTATTATAATAAAGTAATTGAAATTATGTTTCAGGCACTGCATTCATACAGTTTTTGGCATGTTTGTTACACACTCACGGAGTTTTTGCATTGCATATTTTGTGATGGGTAAGGTTACATCATAGGATGATTCATATACCCCTGCCATATGTGTTGCTTGGCTATTGAAGGTTGGGCATATCATAGTCAGGACTGAGATGTTGTCATGATAGATGGTGTCTGTCAATGGGGGGAAAAAATGTGGATGTGTTTCACATAAAATGATCCAACAGTTGTGCAGGTGCTCTATGTTTTGTGTTTTTGAGCATATATGGTTGAGAAACATCAAAGACATGATTCACATGTTTAAAATAGGCCACCTACTGTTGGTATATTCAGAATGCAGGCAGATAGGAGCACAGCATATAGTAACATGTACATAGTTCATTACACAATTAGACTGGCTTGGAAGGGGAAGTGGAAGTGGTTTTCAATAAGGGATCCACCATTAGGATGGTGCTAAAAGTGAACAAAAATTTAAAGATCCAAATGGATTTTTCTATCTCTCATGGTTTCAATGTGTATGCGTGTCTCAAATCAAGTATCTGATTCCTCCCAAGTCCTGATGGAGGTCATAAAATATTAATTATGAATTCAATAATATCACCATTGCTATTTAAAAAGTTAAAAAGGAATTATAAACACAGAACGATATGATAGTGAAACATTGTATCATGTAATTAGCTATTCTGTGACATTTTTTGGGTGAGGGGAATGGAGGGAAAACCCACCTGCCTTTTCAGTAAGGCTTTTTTTTAAAAAAAAACTTATGAGTCTCCAACTGCAAATGGTTTACCTGACTGAAGCAGCGATACTTTCCTACATTCTCTATTAAAGAAGCATAGTGGTCAGTCCCCTTGGCAGCATCAGGGAGCACCATAATGCCTAACCACCTATAAAATTCTTGATGGCATTCTTCTTCCTAAAAAGGAAAGAAAGAGCAAGCAGGAGTTTTGGCAAAACATTAGCAACTTCTGGAGATCTAAAAGCATCGTTAATGGAGTCCACTGATTATTGGATTGCCTCATTTCCCTCCTAACTGTCTTACTTTGGTTTGCTGGGTCATCCTAAAGCATCCATCCAAAAAGTTATTGCATTTTTAAAAAAATATGAAAACACAAGGTTCACTACTTAGGTACGATCAACTGCTTCAAGCTGTTAGCAAAAAATACAAGTATCTGAATTGATTCATGCTGGAACATATGATCAGACAACCTGAACTTTGTTTTTCCATTGCTTGATGAGTCCCTTTATTCCAACAGCCGAAGGGTGGCATCACAGCATCACTCATTGCAATACCTAATGAAACCAGTTTTCACATCTTTGAGCACCTTCTAATCCTAATAAGCAAAATACTTTTGTTATGTAGTTAAGCTAAAATGCACAAATTCACCAGACCTCCGTAAGGTAGTTAGCAATTGTGAATAAGAGGAGGCAGCAGTGTTGTGCCTTGCTGACATCAAGGATCCTTCAAGCACATTGATGTGATACAGCATGGGTCCAACTCGCATAAATCTCAAAGCAACAGATTCTAGAAAGAGGTGATGTTGGTGAATTTCACAGACATCTCACCTTCTTTCCATGACCCAATACAAATAAATTCAAACAGCCCAAAACAAATAATCATCATTCAGGAATCAGGAGTACATTATGTCCTACCTAATTGGACACAACTGAAGTGATGATTCTGAGATGGCTTAGCGAACTTGACTGAACCTCATGTAACCCTACTGACTAGTGGACTTTTCTACATTATCATAAACTGGATCCAGTCGTGAACTTTGTAGGCACGATATGAATCTAAGGTGGTGGACAACTGGTTCTGATTATAGAATCTGAATGGGGGAAACCTAAAAGATAACTCACTCATTCAATGAAGCCTTTCATCGAGGATGATGTCCTGGTTCAGATAGTTGACTGTTTTGCTTCGATTAAATATAACATTTCAGTGATCACTACAGTAATGCGTGTTTGATATAGTTTCTTTTCTTTCTTCTTTAGACAGTGGAGGGTGGCATAAAGAAGTCCTCAATTTGTCTCGCAATATCAGTAACAAAGGTGTTAACAATCTTACTGAAGGAATATGAAGAATTCTGCGTACTAATAAAATCTTGATGGAAACGAACACAAACACACAAACACTATAACTATAACGTATTTTCATGTATTTAGGGTAAGTTATCCTCCACGCTCATTTGCTCGGTGCTTGCACAACTCCTCTTTTGAAGTATTCAAAGGTTCCACTAAAGAAACACCAGATGAACCCGTGATTCAACTATATGTCAGTTGTGGCGTCCTTTTCATCAACACGCCTCTCAATATCTTTTCTTTTTGCATGCTTTTGCTCGATTCAATACTAACAATAACTTTTAGGAATAACAACACTCAGCACCCTCCAGAAATCCACTACACCAAGGACGCGCGGGTAAAGCTATTGCAATCTCATCAAACCCCTCCTTAATCAAAAGCACTGACGATTTTGTCCAGTCCAGGCTACGCGACAGGAAAAAAAAAACAAGCAAATGGAAATCAAGAAAGCAATCGAGAACGATTAAGCCCAAAAGGAAACAGGTCAAGATCAGCAAGTTAAAGCTAACCCTAGGTAAACATAATCTACCGAAACTTTTGTAAGAAGAGAAGAACTTACTATTCGGGATTCATGGCGAAGGAGCTGGAACCTGTCAAACCCTAGAAAACCTCTTCTGGAGACCCAGGGGAAATGAATTGAACCCAAAACTAGACACGGAGCTTTTCTTCCCCCTTCCAGAATGAAATAGGGAAAGGGGACACGGCGAGGTTTGGGGTATTTATAGCGGAAAAGGAGACACGGCTTCGGTCAGTCGGATCGATGCTGTGTCGCCGAGCACAATAACACGGGAGTCGTGGTGGAGTCAGCGGCTCCAATCGAGAGGGAAAACCGCGGGTCCAGCTCACACGCAGATCACATGTTCTTCCGGACGCTTGCACAGAGTTCCCTAGGCACACTTGCCTGAGGTACGGAGATTTCTTTTTATTTTCCCATAAGATTTTTTTTAAAATGACATTTGCTTGGACCGTTTCTTGTCCATCGCCATGCTAATCTTCTCCTACCTTCTTTTTTTTTTTTGTTTTTTTTTTTTTTTTTTTTTTTTTCTTTTTTTTTTTTTTTTTTTTTTTTTTTGTGTTCGAATGAGCTACCTAAATTTCTAATGTTGATAGAAAGGATAGACGTATTTGATTTGCTATGGGAAAGAGATTGACGTATCCCATATCTCTAACAAGTTTGGCTTATGAGTGGAATTGAAATCAAAATTGAGATGGAATCTTAATATTAGCAAAAGGTTGATATTAAATTTTGAGGATTGAGGCATCTCATTTCCTCCCTTAAGTGAAATGGATTGAGTCACTCCTCCTTATTCCCGTGGCCTAACTCCTCTCAATCAAAGATGCCTAATATGTTATTGCACTAAAATTATATAAAATAGCAATTTATTGTAGCTAATATTGGATGATAGAAGATTTTGAAAAAAAAAGGAAATATATGTATGTAAATCAAAGTACGAGCTAGTATAGCATAATGTATCATTTTAAGGCATCAGCTCTAAGAATTCATTCGGTTGGGGATAATCTGATATAAAAAAAAATAATTCATATATTAGATTATTATATTTGATATGAAAAATGAAAAAAAAGATCATTACAAAATTGGTAAGCTCCATGTTTACTTTTCGAAGAGAGAAGATAATATAAATACTATGAAGGATTGGTATTTGGCAAATTTTTGAGCGGTAGCAATCCATACATGACAAAAATGTCTCCAACAAAGCTGTATATGTAATCATTGATTTTATTCTACTATCTTTCAAGATTCATTCAATAAAAAGTTTTGGTAAAAAAATTAAGATGAAAATAATATTATACAAAAGATTATATGATTATAGTCATTATATAAAAATTAATTAGAGATGATAATACTATCCTAGTATTTAAAATATATATATATTGAAAAATATATTTATAAATTTTGCTATATTCCTTACCTTCAATTAAATGTAATAATCTTTTTCTGATATTATTTTCTGAAGTAATTTTTTTTATCAACCAAATATATTAAAAGTTATTTTTCTCGATAATCATTTTCTTAGATAAATAATTTTTAAAAATTATCATATTATCCTATAATCTGATATATCCTAACCAAACGGACCCTAAGATTTGGGATTTAAAATAATGCTGGAGATTGAAATATCTTTGATAGTATTTTGATAATATCTTTGATAGTATATTTATATTATTTTAGATGATATTTCAATCATTAATAATAGGTATTGGTACAATTATCTCACACGTGGCATCATCAAATGGGTCACCATCTCAGATGATAGACAATCGATAAGTTTGGAGTCAAGTCAGAAGAATATCGATCTGGATGCTAGACTGTCAGTCATAACCAAATCGACTAAGTGATCAGTCCAAATCGATGGATAATCGATCAGAATGAATCCAAGATCGATCTGCTATCGTTCTCCATGATGCTCGAAACAAATCTCAACAAAGATCGATAATAAACCGATCTCAGCTTGATTGCATGTAATTAGATCAATATTTTATCGCTTTGGATTTGCATCGACCTCATCAACAGTAATTAGCTTGGGATCAGAATGATCAACTTGATATCTGAGATCGATAAAATATCAATATCATCAACCATATCAGACTCAACTCATATTGAGATCAGTACATCACTAACCCCATCATACAAATCAGATCGGTGATTTATCGACCTCGACATGTTTCGATAGTCAACTAAGCGCCAACTACGCTCCAATCAAATCACGATCCTCCTCCAACTATATTCCAGCTAATCACCACCAAAGCAAATGACCAACAGCTGCAATCTAGCTGGCCATAATAAATTAATGGTCTACCAAACTTTTCTTAAGATCTAAGAAAATTCCTTTATAAATAGGGGATAAGGTATCCTCTTAAGGTAAGTACAAATCCACCAAGTTGAAACTCTGCTGAAATTGACTCTCGATCTTTCTATCAAATGAAGATCAAGTCTTTCTCCACTCAAACTTCCTCATTCTACTTTTTCGATCTTCCATTTTTCACTATCTATTGATAAGGTTTTAGCTGACTTAAGCATCAGAGGATTCTAAACCAAATGATATTTTATCGATTTTTAGATTTTTTTGTAGGTTGATCTATAATATGCATCGAACTAACTCAATCGGCTCTCTAGTATGATTTTCTTCAACAATCTAAAATCCTATTGCAACAACAGAAGATTGATACCCTAGACGGTGTGGACATTTTGATATTGACACTAAAACTTATTTGGAACATTTAAGTTGCGTGCCAAATATACAAAAATTGCTTATGCATATATGACTTGCTCTTGATCGGAGTCGTTTTAGGAATATGTAAGTATATCACGATGGCTTTGCATTGCTTGCATGCATGGCAATATATAGACAACTTGTGTTGCATATCTATTGCATGATCATGATAATGATGTCACAGCCGGGGGTCTTTTCTTCAAATCAAGAGTTTTGTGATTTCCAAGGCTTTTATTTTTTAATCAATGCTGTTTTATATTCTTATTGTATCATTGTTAAAAATATCCATGTGCATATTTATCAAAGAAAAGAAAATATTCGTATGTGCTGTATAATCTTTCTATGGATGAATAAAACTCTAATATCGAAATCATGGCTCCATAGCGGCATGTTGTTTTGATAGGCGATGGTGGTTTAAGTTCGAGACAAGTTATCCATACATGAATGATGGTGGTGCTGAATCCTCAATCTTGGTTGATTAAGTTCACTATATCCCTTTTATTTATGGATAAGGACCATCATTTTCTTTGAGTGCATGATGTTTGTTTTGAGATGAGTTGATGCTAAAATTATGGCCATAGTATTTTAATTCTAGACACCTACGTTAGATCAAGCTGATAGAGTAATTGATGAGTTTAGTTTTTAATGAAAGATACAAGCTGAACATATTCAAACAGGAGCTGCATGGAAAGAGAAGTACTTTATTTTTATAATTATAGAATGATGTGACCATTTTTCTACCCATCATCACTTTAAACCGGAAAGAACTCTCACAATGCATTCCTTAATCCTAGTTCAATATATATGATCTAAGTTGCTATGGATGTTTAAATTAGACCGAGTTTGAAGAAAATATCTAAGCAATTTATTCATGTAACAATTGCAAAAGTATTGCAAGCATAAGATGCTAAATGTATGTTTAGTCGTAGAAAAAAATTATCATATTTTTTTTTTAATTTTTTAATGAAACCTAGTTTTTTATTTGTTTATTTCAACAATAATTTGTCAAGAGAGCTTATATTATGACTGAAAATATTTTTATTATTTTTGCAAGAATTTCTTTGCAACTAAACATAAAATAAATAAAATATTGTAGCAATCTCCATCCAACAACTATTGATGGTTATAAATATTTTTTTTCATTGTTATTTATTTATACTTGATAGAAATGCATGTAGAGAGAAAGAGCTGAATTGGCTAAGATAACTCTCCAAAAATAATATATATATATATATATATATATATATATATATATATATATATATATATATATATATATATATATATATATATATACATACGTACGTATGTATGTATGTATGTATGTATGCAAGTAAGCATGTATGCGCGCGCGCGCACATGATATCTAGCCTCATGAAAAGAAGATGAGAAGAAAAATTATGGTGCAATCAGCAAGGGATCATGGTCTCATGGATTTATATAGTATAATATTTTAAGGGGTCATAAAAATTGATGATGGTAAGTAGAAAATGATTTGAGCAATTTCTTTACATTTTTTTACAATCATTTTAAACTAGATTATTTTTGCAGGTATTGTTAGTAAAATTAGATAATGTTTGAGGCTTGAAGAATTTTTTCAGATAATTTCTATAGATTTTCAATTTAAATTTACTAATAAAATAATTCATAAAGAAATCGATACATATTATTAGTATTTTGTTGATATTAAATTCGAAGTTATGTCATTTGCCGATAAATAATACCTTAGAGAATCTTACCATTTTATTCCGACCCAACCATGTGCACAGCAACCAATATCTAATATCCTTTAAAAAGATGGATGCATTTGGTTCAAGACTTAAATGAAAATCAAAATTGCCCTATCCCATATTCCCAGCGGATTTGGTTCATGGAATTGAAATCAAAATCAAAATCAAGATGATAATGTAATATTAGAAAAAAGATGGGATTGGATTTTGAGGATTAAGACATCTCATTCCCTTCCATAAATATTTTTTTTGAAATATGAGTCACTCATTTTTATTTCTATTCTAGCGTGTAACTTCTCCCAATCAAAATGCCCGGTATATTATTGCACTAGAATTATTTAGAACAGCAATTTATTATAGCCAACGTTATCTGATAGAAAATTTTGGGAAAAAAGAAAAGAAAGGACAAATCATCCGATCCTAATCCATGTACGTAAATCAAAGCACGAGCCCATATAGCATAATGGATCATTTTAGGGCATTAGCTCTAAGATTTGGGATTTAAAATAATGCTGGAGATTGAAATATATTTGATAGTGTGTTGATATTGTTTTAGATGATATTTCAATCAATAACAGGAGACACAATACTTACATTTACATTAATGAGTGTCTTCGGGTGATAGAAATTGATACCCTAGTCAAAATGCACATCTTGATATTGACACTAAAACTTATTTTGAACATTTAAGTTGCATGCTAAATGCACAAAACTTGCTTATGGATATATGACTTGCCCCTTGATTGGTGTTATTTTATATGAACTGAAGAATATGGAAGTATATTTACCAAAAAAAAAAAGAAAAAGGAAGTATACCGTGATGGCTTTGCATTGCTTGCATGCATGGCAATATATAAATATAACTTGTGTCACATATCTATTACATGATCATGGTAATGGCATCACAGAGTTATGCTGGGGGTCTTTTCTTCAAATCAAGAGTTTTGTGATTCCAAGGTTTTTTAATCAATGCTGTTTTATATTCTTATCGTATCATTATTAAAAATATCCCTGTGCGCAATTATCAAAGAAAAGAACATATTCATATGTGCTTAATATTTGTGAATTAATTTATTTAGAAACGAATAAAATTTTAGTTTCAAAATCATGGTCCACAACGGCATGTTGTTTTGATAGGTCATGGTTGTTTGAGTTCAAGACAAGCTATCCATACATAAATGATGATAGTGCTGAACCCTTAATCTAGGTTGATTAAGTTCACTACGTACCTTTTCGCATTTATTTTGAGATGAGTTGATGTTAAATTATGGCCATGGTATTTTAATTTTAGACATCTACATTATAGAGTATTTGATAAGTTTAGGTTTTAATAGAAGATATAAGATGAACATATTCTCCCAAAAAAAAAAAAAAAAAAAAGCTGCATGGAAGAAGAAGTAATTATGATAATTATAGAATGATTCGACTATTTTTTATTTTTTATGATTTTAAAATAAAAAGTACTCTTATAATGTATTTTTTAATCCTAGTTCAATGTATATGATTTGAATTGCAATGGATGTTTAAGTTGGATCGAGTTTGAAGAAAATATTTAAGCAATTCATCCATAAAATAATAACAAAAATATCATGTACATAAGATGCTAAATGTATGCTTGGTTATAGAAAAAAATTATCATAAAAAAATTTTATTTTTCAAAAATAAATTAGTTTTTATTTATTTATTTTAATAAAAAATTGTCAAAACTAGAAAGCTTATATCCTGGATGGCTAGAAATCTTTTTATTATTTTTGTATGAATTTTTTTACAATTAAATATAAAATAAATAAAATATTATAGCAATCTCTGTTCAATAATTATTGATGATTATATATATTTAGTTTCATTATTATTTACTACTACTTGATATAAATACATGTGAAGAAAAAAATTGAATTGGTGGAGTCAACTCTTCTAAAAAGAAAAAATGATATACCATTCGTATGATGTCAACCTCTTAAAAATTGATGATGGCAAATAGAAAATGATTTGGATAATTTTTTAATAATTATTTTAAATTTAAATATTTTTATAAATATTTTTTTATAATATTTTAGCATTAAACTAATAAAATTAGTTTGTGTGAAAATTTTTATAAATTTTTAATTTTAATCTACCAAGAAAATAATTCAGTACATATTATTCATGTGCCGTGGGATTCATCCGTAAAAAGTTGATATTAAATTTGAAATTAGGGGTGCAATTCACTTGCAGACAAAAAATATATCACAGTTCGTCCCAACACAACGACAACGTCCGGGGCAACCAGGCACGAATCTCTCCGTTATACATAACAGTTCGTAAACTCTAACGCGCCGAAGCTAAAACCCTAACCCCTGAGAGCGGAGAGGAATAGAGGGGGAAAGAATCCTTTCTTGATTTCCTCCTCCGTCCCCGTTCCCTCGTTCGACGATGAGGAAGAAGGTGGACGACCGCATCCGAACCCTAATCGAGAATGGCGTCAAGCTCAGGCATCGATCCATGTTCGTCATCGTCGGCGACAAGTCTCGAGACCAGGTCTCCTCTTCCTCTTCCTCCCGTCGTCCAGGGCATTATCTTGTCTTCTTTTCTCGAGATTTTTTTCTACCAATCTTTCTCTATAGTAAATGACTCGATCTTCACCAAGATTTTCTTGAGGCTGGGTTCTTGGATCGTTGACTGAAGTTTTTAAGGGGGGACGGATTTACTATGAGCTGCGTAAATGTTTTTTTTTTTTTTTTTTTTTCTTTTTTTCATACACAATTAGAGAAGAAAATGTTGATTTTGATCCGTTCGGGGATGAGAAAGGTGGAGTATTATATAAAAGAACGAAGAAGGAAATTGGATTCTTGAATGACTTTTTTTGTTTTTGAAACAAAGTGTGGCTTTTGTTATAGTGCGTCTGTGTCCTTATCTATAAAATGCGTTATGTTGATGCTTTTTATTGCTTATAGATCGTGAATCTCCATTACATGCTGAGCAAGGCGGTTGTGAAATCCCGGCCAACTGTACTGTGGTGCTATAAGGAGAAGCTTGAGCTCAGCAGGTGCGTGCTTTAGCTCTTAATCTTGGCAATCCCTTAGAATATACACTGTATCTATTTTTACCGCTTCACTTTTTTCTTTCCTTTGATTATTGTATATGGGTGTGTTTAGATTCATTTGTGGCCTATTTTCTTCATATTTTAAATGTAAATTATGGCACCATGACATTGATTTTTTTTAGCATAAAACTAAAAATATTTGCATAATGGAGATGGGTAACCTTGGGTGTTCCATCCTCCTCTTGGTACTATTTTTTCTTTTATGTTACACAGATGGGAGGCTTACTAAAGAATAACACAGGCTAGCAAATCTTGGTTTTCTTTTTGCTCATCCCAGTTTTGATTAGACTTGACAAAGCAATATAAGTTGTCTGATAGCTTCTCAGATCGAGACTGGATTCTCTCAGGCCAGGCCCTAAAGCATATTGGGTGAACAATTAACAATTCACAATCAACCATAGGTCTTCCAATTTTAACTTTATTTTAGGCTTTCTAATTTGGTTTCTCTATGAACTTTTGACCTGTCTTATCATTGTTCAATGCTTTGCAAATATTGTTGCAAATATTTCATTATGTTGGTTCATTCGGTTAAATTTCAGCCTAAAGTTGCATTTTCTTACTCTGTCCAAAACTCTTCAAAAATTAGGGAACAAACATAATTATGGGTTAGCTTATCATAAGCAGAAAATATGGATTCATAGAAGGGCAAGTAGTATCTGTTTTTTTTTTTTTTTTTTTTTTTTTTTGGCATCACTCTTTAATTTCTTATACCTAGCATAGTGAGGTGGATGTGAACAAATTAAAAGCTTCATTAATACATCTTTTTGATAGAGAGTATAGCCATAAACAAAGGGAGGCCACTGTGCAAGTGTGCCATCCTCCTGATGTGATGAGCACTGAGCAAGCACTAGTTGATGCTTGAGGTGGTAGGAACCATAGTTGCATTCCGAAGGTAATTTGACATGTGAGCGTTATGTTTTTCCTTGTAATAGCCTCCATGACATACTCTAGAACATATTGCATTTATCTATAAGTTCTCATCTCTCCTCATTTCTTGAGATCACCTTTCTGGATCCAACTGTTACTATCATAGAATATCTTTTGCTAATATTACAAATGGATCTTGTTATCTCAGTCACCGGAAAAAACGTGCAAAGCAAATAAAGAAGTTGATGCAGAGGGGATTGCTGGATCCTGAGAAAGTGGATCCTTTTACGCTTTTCATTGAAAGTGGAAATATAACATATTGCTTGTATAAAGATTCAGAAAGAATTCTTGGAAATACATTTGGCATGTGCATATTACAGGTATACTGTTTTACTTGGTTGATGCCACAGTCAGAATGGTTTCTCCACCTTTTGCATATATTTGTTGATGGCAAAGACTCTGATGCTAATTTTTAGGATTTTGAGGCATTGACACCTAATCTCCTAGCAAGAACTATTGAGACAGTAGAGGGTGGTGGACTCATAATCTTGTTGCTACGTTCCCTTTCCTCTCTTACCAGTCTCTACACAATGGTTATGGTAAGTTTTTTTCACACACCAACCTAACTTTGAATTTTTACCAGCTAAATGACATATGACATGATTCTTGGTTTACATCTGATGCTCAGAAGGAGCTGTATCAATCTCATCTAGTTTGTCATAACATTGTATCCCTAATTGATGTCTAGAGATCAACAAATGTCTTCATTTTATTTATATTGCCTTATGTTTTATAACCTCTATTAGTACCAATCCTATGTGCACTAAGTACTAATCTTCCATCTTGCTCAATTATCCCAACTTGAATTTAGTTTCTAAAGATTCTTCATGGAGGGCACGTTAGTCAAGATTTAATTGGTTTAAGAAAGCTGTCCATTGCACACTTAAAATATATCTGAATTTTGAAATCATTTATAGATCAGTTGTTTGTCACTGCAGCAAGACCTTTAATTAATACATACTCAGTGAAAAGATTCTAGTAATTTTCTAATTGTAAAGCAGGATGACCCATGATATGAGATAGGACTATGCATATCTTCTTGATGAACTATAGATTAATTTTCTTATCATTCTTTGATTCTAAGACATTTAACCATACATGACATCCTCTGATCACCTGTGCAAATTCATCCAGGTATATTTACCATCAATACAAATGTAGATCCACAAGCTCAGATTCAATCTAAATCCAAGTCTTCCTCATACTTTCTGAATTTATCTTGCTGCTACCCATTTTTTGACACCAAATTTATTTGTTGCAATTTCTGTGTGCACTAAGTGCTTGCAAGTTTATTTGGCCCCACCAAGTTCCAGTTTTAATTTCTAAAATTCTGACCTAGATGAAGCATTGAACTCTTTTCTTTTCTGTTATTTTCTTTTGTTGGCTTTGTTTTGTCTTAGATGAAAAAAATACACTTTCACATGTGTGGAACTCAGTGGAATTTAGCTTAAGGGAGGAAAAGAAAAACCCTATATTATGACCAACATCTTGTGTGCGCGTGCGTGCTTGCGTGCGTGCGAGAGAACTCAGTGGAGTTTAGCTTAAGGGAGGAAAACAAAATCCTATATTATGACCGACATCTTATATATATATATATATATATATTTTATTACTTTGAGTAGTTCTAACCATAATAAAAAATTGTGGGCTGGAATATGCTGCATATATCATTTTAGATGATGTCAGCCCTCAGTCACTTAAATGTTAAGTCTGTGCATGTTTGCTGGTTTCAGGATGTGCACGAAAGGTTTCGAACAGAGTCTCATTCTCATGCTGCTGCACGATTCAACGAAAGGTTCTTGTTGTCTATTGGGTCATGTAAAGCATGCATTTTAATGGATGATGAGCTAAACATTTTGCCATTATCATCACATATAAGATCAATCGAACCTGTATCAGTAATGGAGGTATAGTTCCCTTGTATCTCTATTTGTATCATGTTATAATATTTGTTATGCAGTGAAATTTGTAAAATATCTTAAATATTTTGAATGATGCTTCAAACTTTCAAGCAAAATATTTACTTTTTCCTTATATGTAAATTCTTTGAAAAAGAATTATATACAATAATTAATCAATATTTTTTGATCATGTGAAAATGTACTTCTGGGAGTTTTATCAAATGCATGCGTCTTATATTTTGCATGTATTCTAAAGGATGCTGAGGGGCTATCAGAAAGGGAGCGGGAGTTAAAGACTCTGAAGGAACAGTTTCATGATGATTTTCCTGTTGGTCCTTTGATCGGGAAATGTTGTACAATGGACCAGGTACATGTTGCAAATCCATCTAAATTTCGCTCTTAAATTTTTGTGCTCTCACTCTGCAATGGAACAACCACAACTGTTTCCTGACTCGGAAGATAAATCAATCTATTACAACCTAGGGAAAAGCTGTCATTACATTTCTCGATGCAATTCTGGACAAGGCACTTCGAAGCACTGTTGCTCTAATTGCTGCTCGTGGGCGAGGAAAATCGGCTGCTTTAGGTCTTGCTGTTGCAGGGGCTGTTGCTGCAGGGTATCTAATCAATGCTACACCCTTCTAGGGTTCTATTTTCATCTCTTCGCTCAGTTTACTAAATTCTAAACTTTGCCTTTTCCTCCTTTAGGTATTCAAATATATTTGTCACTGCACCCAGTCCAGAGAACCTTAAGACTTTATTTGAGTTTGTTTGCAAAGGAATTAATGCGTTGGAATATAAGGTTTGTACTACTCTTTTCCAAGCAGTTTATGAGTATATTACCTTTGATTCCTTGGTCACCATGTTGCATTCAGATGAGCTAAATCATTAGTCACGCCCAGTGTTGGTGGCACCATCCCAAACCGTCCAGTTTGGGACATACCAAGCTGTACTGGTGTGGAATAGGATGATTTTGGCCTTCTCTCCCTCTCCCTCCCTCCTCTCTCCTATACTCCCTCTCCCTTGCCCTCTCTGTTGTGTCGGTACAGGCCTGGCATAGAAGTTTACATAAGCATGTCGTCGGGCAATCGATATAGGCCCCAGTACTAGCAGAATGATCCTTGGTCATGCCTACAAAGAAACTTAGCAACACATGGATAAGTCATGCGATCTTACCTTATCTCTTGTTCAAGTGAAATGATATGCCCCTTGATGTATCAATAATGTGTTAGTGTTTTGTATGTATAAAAGGGTCTCTTCATCATGGTTTGAATCAAGGTTCGCCGTCTCAGTATCGGATCCCATACTAGTAAAATTCTATTATAGTATCGGTATGTAGTACGGTAGTGTTGATATGAGACGGTACAGTATCAGTATGGTATAATATATCCCATATTGGGTTGTACAGGGCAGTACAGCAAACCATGGTTTGAATGATGATTAGTGGTAAATATTAGAAGATTAGTTTTGTGAACTGTGCAGCTAGAGGATAATTCCAGCCATCTTTATTCAACATGTCAATGTGTTTTGATCAAACTTGTAGAACTGTGGCTCTTACCCTACACAAAAGCACACAGACAAGCATGAAAAAAATGAATCTTTTTAGTTTTGTACATCATGCCATCAGGGGTTTTGGAACATTTTCCAAGTAAATGTTGATATTATTATGTAGTGTACCAGTAATTTTAATATTTATAATGGAAATTTTGTAATTTGTAGGAGCATTTGCATTATGATGTGGTGAAAAGTGCTGACCCAGATTTGAAGAAAGCAACAGTTCAGATAAATGTCTACAAGCAGCATCGCCAGACAATTCAGGTAAGTGAACTTTGGCTTTTGACTTGCTTCATTGATTTTGTATTAATTGCTTAAATGAATACAAATTGTTTATGCAGTAATTTAAATGGATTGATGGCCATGGTGGGAGAAATTTTTTAAGATGGACCTTCTAAAATTTCCAAATAACCATGTGTTTTACTTGTTGTTTTCTAATTGTGAGGGAGGAAATTTGAGTCCTATAATTTTGTAAATACTGCATGAGTTCATGGTGAACCATACAGAATACAGATCAATACTCTGGTGCACATGAGCTTGATTTGTTTCTAGTTTCATAGACACTGAAGTTATCTGTATTCTAAGTGTGAAAATGAAGGGGGAGATGGGACCGTGGAAATTGTTTTTGTAGTTGTCTCTCATTAGACTGAAGAAATAGACCATTCAGTGTATATACTATTCCAGGAACCATGGACAAGGGATATGTGGAGTTGTGAACACCTCAAGTGCCATAAGTAGTATATCGCTTTATCATGTTCATAGGTATGAACATGAACAAAATCTTAAATCTTTTTTTTTTTTTAAAAATCACATTTAATTCGTTTTACTTGAAACATCATTATCACCTTTTTTTATTTTTTAAATGTTCTACAATGTGTTATAAGTGTTCAAACTTATGGAAATCCCTATGTTTGGTTAAGTAGCATTGCTTGTATAGTTATATAATCTGGCTTGCTACCTAATAACTTTTCCCAAATTTTATTGTTTAATTTAGTACTTCTAAATCAAGAATCTATCCTGTAATAAAGCCAGTGACCTGGTTTCTCTTTGATTAGTCTATTTTCACTTATGGATAAATATTCATTAATTAAAATGGTCAATTTTACAAGCTTGGTAGTATGATTCTTGTCTAAAAACTTTTTCTTATTGGCAGTATCTAAAGCCACATGACCATGGAAAGCTTTCTCAAGTTGAGCTCCTGGTTATTGATGAAGCTGCGGCTATTCCATTACCCATTGTGAAATCGTTGCTTGGACCTTATTTGGTTTTCCTGTCATCCACCGTCAATGGGTATGATATGTTTATGGTATTTCTTTTATCACACATACCCATTTACAGAGACCCAAACTTCCCAAAAACTAACAGTGCTTTTAAAATAGTTGGCATCTTCAACAGTGCTAGGAGCACTGACTGTTTATGCACTTTTATCAATATGAAAATTAATTGATGTAATAATGAATTCAAGCATTTGCCTTTGAAGCTATGAAGGCACTGGACGGTCGTTATCCTTGAAGCTTCTCCAGCAATTAGAATCACAAAGCCAGATGCCTGCTCAGAAAGTTGGAGGTTCTCATTCTGGTAAGAGTTATGTCATTGTTTCAATCTGTTCCTAACTTGAAAAGAAAGCATGTCCTAAATGAGCATCAATACATGTTATAATAATAATGACAAGTTTATGTAATATCCTGTAATGTTATTGTAGTATATGCTAAGAAATGTTTCAAATTTTTGGCATTCTGCAAATTTTATGAAAACAAGGAGCACTTATAGCTATCTGACTTAAAGTGTCAGAAATCAACCTTTTATAGTTATCCAAGAATCCAGCTACAATTTTCTTTTGATCCAGCTGAAAATAGGACCAATCAATCTCTTTGTTCATAATCTACAAGGGGTTAAAATTTGAATTGACTTCATATAAGGTCTAGCTGCCTCCTTTATTATTTAGTTGAATAAAATTGCAAGATGGTCAAGCCTCTGAACTCCAAACAATGCAGGGAATTTCCTAGTTCTTTGAACCCTCAAAAGACCTTAAAAAAGCTCAGTAACTTTTAAGAAAGATTTGATCAGATTCTGTTAACTAATTGTGCGTGACCCTTGATAGGAATTATTGATGTATGAGTGATAATACTAGCTAGAAGTAGATGTTACCAGGCATTTATGTTATGCTTACAATTTTGACCTGACTTGATAACCGATTGAGTTGGGCTACACAAAACTTGTTGACAGGAAAGCTAAATGTTTTGGATCTGAGATCGTGATGGATCAAAATATTTTTTGGTATTTGTACACTTATCAAGTTTATATAAGCCTTTCTTGCTGTTGCTGCCCATGCCTAAATCATCTTGTCGTATGGATTAGTTGACCTAAACCTTAGTAGTCTCAGGTGCTTTTTAACTTTGATAAGATTATGGATCATATATATATATATATTCCTTCTTATTCTTGTCATGTCATCAAGTGCTTTGGTTACATTGCGCATCAACAAATGAGATCATACTGTATTTCTTCCTCCCTTATCCTATTCTTTTCAATTTTAATTGGCTCTTGTATATTGATGCTGGTAATACAGTTGGATTTAATTTTTGACCAGACAGTGTATATGTTTGTTGACAAAGCAAAATCATGCATCACATTGTTCCCATATTTCATATAGTTTAATTTTCTTTTATGGCTAGATTGCTTAGACTTTCCATTGAAATGTCCTTGCCTGTTTTAAATCTGATTATAAACAAGTTTCTAATCATTTCTTAAGTTCTATGCCAACCAACCTGGCTGTTATTACTATTATCTTATGTAATTATCTTTGTCTTACTTGTTCTTTTCTTCTTTATTGATGTTGCTATAATTCTACATCAAAAGCATTCTATTTTGTATCTTCGTTCCTTTGCACTATTGTGTGGCATGAAATGCAATTGCGTTGAGAATGTAGGGACGAGAAGAATACCATAACATTTTGCATATTTTTAATATGAACCTCTATTCTTAATTCTTGGTACGGGAGTTGATGTTCTTGGCTTGGATTGTAGGTAGGTTTTTCAAGAAGATCAAATTGAACGAGTCTATCAGATATGCATCTGGTGATCCAATTGAGTCTTGGCTTGATGGTTTACTTTGCTTGGATGTTGCAAGTTATATTCCAAATATTACTAGGTTAGCATTGCATTCATGAAAGCAGTTTACATTCTGCCATCTTCATTCTCCTCATCGAAATCATTTAATTTGTAGGCTACCGCACCCTAGCAAATGTGATCTTTATTATGTTAATCGAGACACACTTTTCTCATATCACAAAGAGAGTGAGATATTTTTACAGGTAACATTATTAATTGCTATATTTTTTGGGGGTATTTATCAGCTTATGTTTTTATGAATGTCATATTGTTTATTGGTTAGTAACTTTGGATCGTCGTAATTAACAAAGTTGTAAATTTATCATTATCTTGTTAGCATTTAACTTAGTTTTGCTCTGTTTTGGTATTTCAGCGGATGATGGCCCTTTATGTTGCCTCCCACTACAAAAATTCACCAAATGACTTACAACTGATGGCTGATGCACCATCACACCACTTGTTTGTGTTGCTTGGTATGCTTTTCATATGATTTTGCTTGTTGTCTGTATGACTGAAGCCCAAACAGCCTCCCACCACGCACATGAATAAAGAAATTTCTTTATTATATGATTGCTGATCTATAATTTTATATTGCTCTTTGCAGGCCCTGTTGATGAGTCAAAAAATCAGCTTCCAGATATTTTGTGTGTCATTCAGGTAGACAACTTTTGTTGCGTTCGCTTCATCGTAAGATGGATATTTTAACCTGTGCATCTCTAACTAACAAGAAAAGTAAATTGTTGTTCAAGGCATGATCATCTATACAAACTCTACTTGCTTATGTGATAGTTTCTCACAGAATAGAAAATTTTGAGTCTTCATAAGTTTTTTATGAAGAAAATTGCAGGCTCTATTATTTTAGAAGCTCGTGTCTTTTTTTATTTTTTTTTGGTGGGGGCGCGGGGTGGGAGTGGGGATCTATGGTTAAATATTCAATATTGGGTTGTGGAGAGAGAGATTTTATGAGAATCATTTCTAAATAATAGTAATAAATGTTTCTGACATCAATTCCCCAGTACTACCATGTTGATTGAGTGATCAATGTAAAATAGTTGTACATCACATAATCATATTTGCATTCTAGAGCAACCCATGCTTGCCCATCTGCATCAGTTTAATTCTTGATGTTCCTCATCACAAACAGTGGATAATAGTAATTTATTCTTATAATCATGTGATTCATTACTTGACTACAAAGTCTTGGATGGACCTCCAGAACATAATTTATATGAGTTTACAATGGAGGATTTGGCACTTAATGGGAACAAGTAAGATAATAAAGTTGCCATGAAATTACAGCAGAACTTGCTGGTTAGGGTTATTGTGAGTTTCCTTGAGCATATACTATGGTTTATTATATTTAGATAGGTCTTGCAGGCTGTTGCATTGTTTTAAGAGGTTGACAAGAAGACAATTTTTGAATACAAGCTACACTTTTATCTCATACAAAGTAATAGTTAATTTGCTAGTTGTTTACTAGCATATGATGGTCAGATGCAGTTTTCTGCGACAAATTTAGACATGTGGTCCGTATACAGGTTAAACGATTTTATATGGAGGTAAATTTGTCATGCTTGTTTCTGTCGGAAACACATTATCTTGGAATTACATTTATTTCTTCTTCTGTTCAGGTTTGTCTTGAAGGACAAATATCACGGAAATCTGCGATTAAAAGTTTAAGTGAGGGCCATCAACCATTTGGTGATCAGATCCCTTGGAAATTTTGTGAGCAATTCCAAGACGATGTATTTCCAACTCTTTCAGGAGCTCGAATAGTGCGCATTGCTGTCCACCCAAGTGCATTGAGGGTAATTTGTCATGTCTTGTGAGTCTGTTTCATGTTTATCAATTCCCGCTTTATGCTGGCGGAGATTCTTATTTTTGTTTGTTGCAGCTGGGATATGGCTCAACTGCGGTGGAGCTTCTAACAAGGTCTGACATCTTCTTTTCCTCCTTTTCTTATGTTTTTTATACTATTTGTTCATTGGATTCCATGTATGCATATCAAACATCAATAAGGCATTACCACACATGGATATTGGCTGGAATGCTGATTTTCACACAAGAGAAACCTAAAAAAATGACTAGAATCAGTGTTTATGTTGCCTAAGTTGGTCTATAAATGTACAACAAAGACAAGGGGAGGCCCTTAGCAAGAGGGTGCTTAGATCTGTGTTGAAGGGTTGAAATGATACAAGTAGGAAACTAGATGTATATTAAGAAACGATTCAAATAGGTTGTATGACATAAAATGTTGTCCCTAATGGGAATAAAAATGTTGAGAAGAAACAATTCAATGAATTGACGGCCTTGATGAACCTGGTTATGGTTATGTTCTTATATTCAACTGCCTAGATTGGAGATATGGCAAGGTAGAACACAAAGTTGAGCCCATAAGATATGATGAGGCTTTTCATTATGGTTGCAGTGTATTGCGGCTTGGAAGAAATATGCAACATTTCTTATGATTTCATTAGATAGATTTTTGTCGTAGCTTGGTCCTTTTTTACCTGGTCACCTACATTTCCGATATCTTATAATTTGATCAAGAGAAATATGGCTTTTGTCAGATGAATTATTCGCAATGCCATTGCAATGTTTGCTTGGGGATGCAGGAAACAATTTTTTTGTTGTCTTTTAAAAAATGGTGGCTCATTTATAATTTCAGAGGGTAGATGGACACTTAACCTTCCCACCCTTCCCACCCCAACCCCACCTCACGACAAACAAAAAGAAAAAGAAAAACAACCCAACCAAATTTTGTCACCCTTTTCTTGGTGGGTGTTTTTTTTTGGGATAACAGATGTGATTTGGGATATTAAAGTTTTTACTTGGTGTGTGTGAAACATCTACAGGTATTATGAAGGTCAACTGACAGCTTTTGCGGAGATAGATGCTGAGGAAATTGAGGAGCCAACGGTCAAAGTTACTGAAGCTGCAGAAAAGGTTTTATTTTACCTAGAAAAGTGTCATGTGATTCTCTATAAGACTATAACAGTTCATGCAAAAAGAAATTTTCTTATATGCTTAATTTGTGTATATCTTATATATACATACATACACACACACATATACATAAACATATATAGCATGTATATATATACATATATTTGCATGAGTAGAGCTAATATGCGGGCGCCCTTACAATAGTCCAAATAAGGTCAGTCCAGATTGGATAACCTGGGGCCTAGTATCGATGATTTAAGTTGTTTGATGCAATCTACTATCTCTAAATTGCTGTTAGAAAATCATGTGATTTGGAGATCCCTAGTATGTGCATCTAGTGATCAAAGAATATGCATCATTCATTTTATTTGAATCGTTCATTTTTGACCACTAGATGCCTCAGTGATGTATATGGCAAGGATATCCAAATCACATGATATTTTTGATAATAAGTAGTTAAGAGATAGTAGATCATATCAACGGCTCCTAATTATCCCATTAGGATGGCTATTGTGTAGGTGTCCACATTTAACTCTACTCTCTCTCTCTCTCTCTCTCTTTCTCTCTCTCTCTCTATATATATATATATATGTATATATATATATAGATAGATAGATAAAGAGATAGAGAGAGAGAGAGAGCCAAGCTAGAATTAGGTCGATCGGATCTAGACTCAGATTCGGTCAGGTTAAAACTCTATATCCAGATTCGGTCAGGTTAAAACTCTATAATAGGGGTCCTACATCAATAATCCAAGCCATTGAATATGATCTACCATCTTAAAACTTCTTGTACACAAAAAATCATATGATTTGAAGATCCCTAGACTGTACATCAAGTAGTTAAAAATTAGACAACCTACATAAAATTGAATTAGATGTATTTTTTGACCACTTGATGCATAGGCTAGGGATCCTCAAATCATATGATTCTTGGGGTGTAAACAGTTTTAAGATAGTAGATCACATCCAACGGCTTGGATCATCGATATAGGATCTCCATTGTCCAGTTTTGATCTGACCGGATCTGAGTCCAAATCTGTTCGATTTTACCCAAGTTTGCCCATATATATATATATATATATATATAATATATATATATATATATATATATATATATATATATATATATATATATATATATATATATATATATATATATATATGACACATATATATGTATATTTATATCTCTATTATTTATGCATGGGATGGGCTTTTCTCTTGAGAGGAGAGGGTATCTACTCTCTTAGTCCACAATACAAATTGGTAATGCAAATTGAAAACCTGCACCATTGATAATGATTTATACCACTAAAAATAACTAGAAAAGGACAGCCTTACACCCGCCTGTAGAAATGGTGTTTCATGTTTTAAACTCATGATACCGAGGTCAGGAGTAACTTTATCACCATCTACCATTAAAAATACCTACTAGAAATAAAAAATCACATGTTTTGGTGGTCTCTAACTTGTGCATCAAGTAGACACAAAAATGGATGGTTTGATTATGCTAATGTGTTAAAATACGTGATAAATCATTTATATTAATAATCCACCTCATTATTGCTCATGATCTACACGTGTTAAAACATGTGTAAATTGAAAAATATTATATTTTAATATTTAGATCATTGTGAAACATGGTATCATAACACGTGATTCTTGGTTGCTATGCATTTTTTAGGGGGATGGATCATGATCAAATACTATGGATCTTTGATTTACGTGCCTAGTTATTGATTTTGGCTTGATCTCAAGAGGAGGGTAACCTATATATACATATACATATATATGTATACATATATACATGTGTATATACGTATACATGTATATACACACATATATGTATGTATCTCTGTGTGTGTGTGTATTCTCAGGTCCAAGATAGATAATCGGGCGTCTAAATCAGAAAGCCACACCATTGATTTTGATTTATACCACTACAAATGTGTAGAAAAAAAATCAAAAGTCATGTGTCTTGGTAGTTTGTGACTTATGCATCAAGTAGATACAAAAATAGATGGTTAAAATGATAAGAGACTATGTTTTGCTATGATTTTAGCATTAAAATCTGTTTATTTTCAATCTATACATGGTTTAACATGTGTAGCCTCATGATCAATGAGGTGGATTCTTAATTCAAATATTTTATCGTGTATTTTAGCACACTAGCACAATGGGAACCGGTCATTTTTCTATTTGATGCATAGGTTAGAAACTACTACAATTTGTGATTTTTAGTTTCTATTTATTTTTAGTGGTATAGATCAAGATCAATGGTATGGATGATTTGAGGACCTGATTATTGATTTTGGACTTGAGGGAAGTAGATAACCTTTCTTGAATGGAGCATAATCCATCCTTATATATGTATGGATACATACACACATGCACATGCACACGCACACGCACACACATGCATGCACGCACACACATATATATTATGTGTATGTGTGTATGTACAAAGACATACCTACACACACATATATATACACATTAGAGAGAGAGAGAGAGAGAGATGAACTTTGCTCCTCTAGAGAAGAGAGGCACCTACTTCTCTCAAGTCTAAAATCAATAATCAGGTAATCAAATTGAAGATCCACATCACTGATCCTGATCTATACCACTAAAAATGTTTAAAATCTAAGGCGGTCTTGAACCTATATATCAATCAGACAAAAAATTAATCGGTTAAAATGTTATGAGACCTTCACTATGATCTAAGAATTAAAATCTATTGATTTTCAATATATACATCTTTTAACATGTGTAGATCATGAACAATAAAGTGGTTTCTTAATTTAACAATTTTATCACCTATTTTAGCATACTAGCACAATGGAAAGTGCCTATTTTTTTGTCTACTTGCTGGATAGGTTAGAGATCACCTAACATGTGATTTTGGCTTGTTGAAATTTTTAGTGGTATAAATCATGATCAATAGTGTGGATCTTCAATTAAAGTGCCCAATTATTTATTTTGGATAGGAGAAGAATTGATACTTTTTCCTTTCAAGAGGAGTGTAATCCTCCAACATGTACCCATAGATGCACACACACACACATGAACACAATGTATACATACATACCTATTAGTATACATGCATAAACATACATATACATGCATAGTTACATACATATCCATAGATGTAGACACATACATGCATACAAATGCACACACACGCACACACATACATATATACAAATATATGCATACATATTTACATACATGCATACATATTAATCATAGGCTATCAAATTTCAAAATCCAAATCATTGAACATGGTCTACACCATAGAAAATGCATAGAAACCAAACTTTGTGAGTGGTATCAATTGCACTAGTTTATGCATCCAGTCGTTACGAAAATTGTGAGTCTCAATTGGTATTATGGCAAAATACAAAATACGGCACATGAAATGTAAATTTACTTGGTGATCATGATTTACACAACATAGTCCATGGTCAGATTTAAACTCAGTAGGTTTTAATGATTAACGATGCTCTTATAACCATCCATTTTCACACTTTCTTGATGCTTGGGTTAGAGATCACCAAACCATGTGAATTTTTGGTTTCTAGGCTTTTTTTTTTTTAATATATATATTGCACATAATGTTCAACAGTTCGATTCCCTATCATTGATTTTTAAGGAGAGAGGACCTTATTAATTATCCTTTCAAGAGTATATTAGCATTACTCTCTCTCTCTCTCTATATATATATATATATATATATATTCCATGAACCTTGATTCTGCACTTCAGGTCTCCAGTTATGGATATTTATATGATTCAAGTACGATGGATTTTAATAAAAAATTGTTGGGCTTATGAGGCTTGACTAGCTATAGCACAAGTGTGGCTATCATGATCTAGAATTTGATCAGTTTGTTGTGGCAAGACAATGCCAGGTTTTTTCTATCAAGATTGATGCAATTGATTTGCTGATAGCTCTTCAACCATGTAGTTCACAAGTTCTGAAATTTGTTTCCTCTCATTGACAACTCTCTTTTTGTGGTGGTTCTGTGTTGCAGGCTTCCTTGTTAGAAGAAAATATAAAGCCCAGAGCAAACCTGCCTCCTCTTCTTGTGCATCTCCATGAGCGACGCCCTGAAAAGCTCCACTACCTTGGTGTCTCTTTTGGGCTAACCCGGGATCTTTTTCGCTTTTGGAGGAAGCACAACTTTTATCCATTTTATATTGGCCATATTCCAGTACGATTCTCTATAACTGGTTTTCTCTGTTGTTATGAGTCTCTAATGCCATTTATATCATGCTTTAAATGTCTTTTATGTACTTTGCTGATCAGAGTGCTGTGACTGGTGAACATACTTGCATGATCTTGAAGTCATTAAACAATGATGAGATTGAAGTTGGTGAATCAGGTCAAAGTGGTTTTCTTGCACCATTTTATCGAGGTGAGTTATTGCTGTGTTGTAGCTTAAGTCTTTGCTTGCTTCTAATTGTTGGTAATCGGGTGAAATAAGTTTCATGACTCTGTCCAGATTTCAGACAAAGGTTCATGCGACTTCTAGGTTCCACCTTCCATGCACTTGATTATAAGCTTGCAATGAGGTTAGTAATTCAACTTATCATCCACTAGGAACTTCTGTACATGTGCTTATTTGTGATTGTATAATCTTGTGCTAGCATTTTGGCATCAAAGATAAATTTTACGGAGCAGGAACCCACCACCAATGGTACTTTGAAGCCAATGGGTGACCTACTGTCCCCATATGATATGAAGCGACTAGAAGCATATACAAACAATCGTGTTGATTACCATATGGTAAGATATTTTGTGACAATAAAAGTTATATTCTGTTAATAATTATTCCATTTTGTTTTGTTTTCTTAAGTAGATATCATGAATTACTTTGCATGCTTTTTATGTTCTAGTTTCCTATGATAACAAATACGTATTCTCCTACTGTTCTGTTGATCCACCTCCGAAGTGAAAAGTCACGACTTAGTGCATGCTTTATCCATTACTTCTGTATGAATTCCAAGCAATATCGATCAAGTTTATGCTAGTATCCTCTATTGACATCCTAAGACAAACAATAGGCCTTTATGTCAGTCTTTACACATGATCATCCATCTCCTAGGGTCAGAATTCTAACTTCATATTCAGTTTCATATACCTAAAACTGCCTTAACACTAATATCTTTTTTTAATCTATTTTATGTTTATCAAATCTGTTGCCTAGAATGTCTTTTTGCATGGAATCACCAGTCTTTATAACTATCTTACAAATTTTTTGTTTCATGTCACATTGACTTGCCACAGATGTCGGGAACTCTTAAACTACCTTTCGATTTGGATAGGGCTCCGAATAGGCTATTTTGTTTTGGATTTGATCATGGAATGCCATTCCCCTTTCCCTGCTAGAAACCCTTGTATTTAGCTCATCTTATAATTAGGCATATACAATGAACCTTACCCCAGATTAGTTGTGTCTAGATTTATTGGCCCCCTATTCCCTTCGTATGTACTTCTTTTTGTTTGTGGGGAGTTTCTTGAAAACATTTCTAGCATGCACTAAGGATCAGAGTACTGCCCATATCAACCAACCAGGGCAGCCCATTTAAGCCCCTAGATTGCAAATTGACCCGTACCACCTGTGCCAATCTCATACCAACGTGGTATCATGCTTTCCTGCTTGATACCACTCTTTTCTCTTTTCTGCACTTATTTGAACCAGCCTCATCCTAAGCCATGCTGATCCTTGTCCGCCCCACCCCCATAAAGTGGTACAAACTGTAGTGGTTGGTGACTAGTTTGGTTCCATAGCTTGATTTTAAATCCTAGGTTATGAACTAGACCCTATTAACATTGAAAGCACAAAGAATTTTAATAGGTTAAAAATGAGATGCAAAATGAAGATATGCCACTAAATATAAACAATTTTTAGTCATGCTGCTAATGCTTAGTCTTATTAATGCAACTAATGTATCTGTATAAGAAGGCACTATCATTTCTGACCATGCAAAATTTAATATCCAGACCAACAAACCTTGTCTATTTTTATGGGATCAGTTGCATGGATCAAAATATGATTGACAAAGTTTGAGAATGTTGTATGCATGACTCTACAAAAAATTAACCCTCTTGGTTGGTGCTAAGTTGTTCACCAATGCAACTCAAGTCTGCATGTGTGCCATGAAATTAATTGGCTAAATGGTGGTTATGGAATACTATCCGATTTTTCATTGTACTGTGCTCTTGAAAGAGCCACTCTTTTTGAAATCTTGAAAGGTGCTGAGTTGGAATCTTGTTCTAAGGATTTTTATGGTTCTGGAGAATCCTGCTAGAACCAAGCATGAAGAGCTTTCTTCCTTTTTGACTCCAGATTGGTCTAATGCTTGGTTTTAAGAATGAGCAAGTGTCCTTCTCCGTCCCCTTGCTGCCCAACTGGAGAGCAGACAGCTTATATATTCCACTTATTGAATAATGGAACCCCCTGCTGCATACTATAAACTTTGTATCCGAGCAGAGACTTTTCCTCCTCTTTTTGTTCCTGTTTTCTATCAAGAATATGACCCTGACACCATATATAATCATTGGTCTTTTGACATTCCATTAACACATGCAATTTATATGATCAAGATTGCACTGTGATTTGTGAATAAGATAAATGCTGCTTCTTTGAAAAATCTCGTTTATGATGGTCAAGTTTCTTTAGTCTTGCTGAAAAATAGTCCAATGTTAGTCTCTGACTTGAAGCATTTGTTTTATTATTCAATTTCCGTGCTCAACATTCTATAGTGCTCTGTAGCCTATCAATATCCTTTAGCAATAAAATGTAAGTTACAATAATGTTGCCTAATATATATGAGCTTTCTGTATACAACTGAATGTGCTACATTTTGTAGATTTTAGACCTTGTGCCTATCCTTGCACATCAGTTTTTCCAAGAAAAGCTTCCAGTTACATTATCTCCGGTTCAAGCTTCTGTATTATTCTGCATGGGTTTGCAGAACCATGACATTACATATATCAAGGTTAGTTCACCAAGACTTCCAAACTGAAGATATACTTTCAATCTGAAGAACTTACGATGTAAATGGATGCATCTCTAAGTTCTACTGATTACTACCATAACTTCCACTGACATGTCATTGATGACGGACCAATTATTCTTTTGGCTTTTGAATGACACAGGAAGAAATGAAGTTAGAACGAGAACAGATATTATCATTGTTCATTAAGGTGATGAAAAAGTTATATGAACATCTATATGGCATTTCAGCGAAGGAGATTGATGCAACTCTACCTCGGCTGAAGGAAGTAAGTAAAGAGGATTTGCTTCTTTTGCTTTCGTCATTCCTAAGATTTAAGATTCAGTGTACTTTACCGGTCATTTAATGAACGCTTAACAGTCTATGTGATACTGTTACTTTATCAAGGGTATTACTTAAACTTTAAGAATTATGTGCAAGAATCTAAAGTATTGTAACTTAGGGATTTGTGGTATTGAAATCTGCTAATAGTTGTAAAAGCCGGGGGTTATCCCATGAAAATTTGACTAATTTACAGTTTAACATAGCCGAAGTACATCCAGTTAATTGTCAGTGAAATACAACCAAAACCTGGAACTGGAAGTCCTTTCGTTTTTGTTGTTTTATATTGAACCAGCAAAAACAGATGTTTCTTCAGATTTTCCATAGACATGCCAAAGAAACAAAATTTTGCCGCATATTCTGAAATTATACTTCTCAAGTATGACAGAAAGAACTTTTGACCCTTTCTTTATGGAGTCTGAACGACCCTTGCTTATTTTATTCTATATTGAAGAGAAAAATGGGTTCTCCAGATTTGGACCCTTGGTTAATTTGATTTCCTGATGGTTGGAATGGTTGTAAATCTTCTCAGCTTCCCCTGTTCCTTTTTTCTTTCTTGCAGATTGAGCATTGGAAATAAGGACTGGTTACATGAAACACCAAATACAATAAACTTATTGCCTTTCTGATTATAAACTCATGTTCCTTACTGTATATGTTTTGATGGTGCTTTTGATATGTGTGGGCAGCCGTTTTAATCAGTGAATGGGGGAAAAGCCAGGCAACCCGGTCATATGTCTTTGCATGTGCTCCTATGTTTACTATAATTTTGAATTTTCATATTGACTCTAATTAGGACTTTAAAAAACCTGTGACTTTTATATGTGAATCTCAAATGCTGTCCCAACTCCCAAGCAGCCGAAATATCTGTAGTAGCAGATAAGGAGATCTAGTCCCAGCTTTTCATGTTCCAACACATATTAAAATTATCAAAGAAAAAATATCGAAGATGAGATGTTTGGCAAATCTATTGTGCACTCTCTCTCTCTCTCTCTCTCTCTCTCTCTCTCTCTCTCTCTCTCTCTCTCTCTCTCTTTTTCATATCTCATACATCCTGACAGATTCTTACTTGCAAGTTTGTGAAGGAAAACTTGGAAAGTGTTACTTTTTCTATGGCTGCCTACGAACAAAATGATGCATGCTATTGTAGAGATTAAGTCAAGAGAACATTTATATTTTGGGAAAGGGCCAGTCATAAGGAGTATATTTTAATGCTCACAACTACTTTTTGGATGCCAGTAGGGTTCTTGACCCTATGAATTGCCATCTGTTTGCATTAATTATCTAGCCAATAATTGCAATTTAAGGAGGTTTTATCCTCTTACTTTGCCTTCAATCTGCAAACCTATTATTGAAGGTATTGGTATGTTTTCAGATTTTAAGCTGCCTTGCTTCTATGTAGAGCATAAGCTGCATTGTTCAGCATCACCTTCTATTGGGGCCTTCCACTTTCTTAACTAGATGAACATAATCAACCAAGGATTATAGAATCCTGCTCACAAGTTAGCTTGAAAGTTAGTGTTCTAAGATTTGGTAATACATCCGATAAATTTTTTTATTGTGCCTGTGAGCAGAGGCATCCTTCTAAACTCGAAAAGTTTCAGAAGTGTTACAGCATATTATATGCTCAGGGGAAGCAAAAATGCAAGATTAATGCACAAATTCTTGTGGTAAAATTTAAAAGCATGCTGTTTATTCTATCACGCAAGATAAATTTGTTTCACAAAAAATGTTATTGGATATTTTGTTATTAACTTTTGGTTGGACTGTCAATTAAATTTATAGTGGTGGGTTCTTTTTCATTCTTTATATCTTTCTCAGTACAGTTTTCCCCCTTTTTTATCCTTTGCTGGGGTTTTTATTTTCCATCCATGTTTCATTCACATCAGCTTAATCTCATTATTCTACCATCAGGTTCAAATGGCCCCTCACAGCATTTCGGTTGATGAAGATCTTAATGAGGCAGCCGGAGAAGTTATAGTAAGAACCTTAAATTTCATAGATTGATTTTTATTGCTTTTCAGATTCACTACTAAGCATTTTCCAAGCATTTTCAGGAAAAAATGAAAGCTGGGAATGAAGGTATATTGGACCCAGAGCACCTGCAGCAATATGCCATCGCAGATAGAGAAGGTGATTTTGAGAAAGCTCTCCAAAACGGAAGGGGGAAGTTGTCAGCAAGTGGACTACTGAGCGTGAAATCCAATAAGGTTAAGATGGAGAAGCAAGGAAAGTACAATGAAATGAGTAAGGGCAAAAGGAAGGGAAAGGATGGTGACAGGTTGAGATCAAACAAAAAGAAGAAATCCTAGTAATCTGGTTAGGAAACAGTCAGGCATTGCTTATTTTGCAAAAGAAATATCCTGACCAGAAGGGCATGTATACGAAGTGGTAGCAACTAATTTTGTATTATATTCCCATTTTTATTTTGAACTCTTTACTTTTCTTTTTTTTTTTTCGGTAGTAGTGTGAGAAGATATGATCAGAGCGGCAGAAGCAGGATGTTAAAAATGTCCTAGTGTTTTTACATAAGTTGGTCCATTCTATGTATGAGAAGATACGATCATGCATAGAATTACTCTTGGTGGTGTAAACATGCGTAATGGTTAAATCTTGGATCTGCTGTGCTATCTATGTACCTGTCGATAGGAATTTTGGCATTTAGGAGTATGTATTCATTGGAAATGTATGTCTTGGTTATCTGTATGTGAGCTGGCTTTATATTATTAGCTGGACTGCTGAGGTAGATTTGTTAATCGTATCATGGATTGATTATCTTGATGATGTCATCATTGCCAGTAGATATTGCTGCTGCTTCTGAAGTCATGGACTCGTTCTGCTGCCGCGTTGCCGTGTTGAAATGATAGGGCTTTGGAATCAGTTCTAGAAATTGTTGAGATTCTTTTATTTCCCAAATGGTTATTTTTTCGCCCTTAGCTCATGGTTCTTTCAAAAGAGTAATTCTCAGAAAAGTACACAAAGACAAATCTCGGTCGTATTGCCATGGTCGGTAAACTTTATGCCTTGCAGCAAAAGCTATTCAAACTCTACATTAGCTAATTGTTTTAAGCTGCCGGTTTTAAGCCAGGAGAAATCGACACGAAGCTGCTGCTTCTCGGGAGGCTTGGAGCCTGTAGCAGGCTTGCTCGCGCGAGCCTTGGATTTTTTGACCACCAATTATGTTAGTTACATTTTGAAGTTTTCGCTTTTAGCACCAGAATTTTATCCTTTTTCTTCATTTGAAAATTGAGAAAGCTTGTAATAATAATAATAATAATAATAATAGTAATAGTAAATTTTTAAAAATAATTAATTATTTTCATTTGATTTTATTTATAAGACGATAGGATTTCATAGCAGGACAAGCATTCCAAGAATAATCAAATGATTTCTAGAAAGGTATATGTCTGCTAATATTCCCACGTGGACCAAATCAACGCTGCTTAACGAGTAACGAGGAAAGACAGATGACTTGGCAGCAAAGTCTCTGAGTTCCAAGAAGCAGCACGCTAATCCATTCGTGCGGAGAATCTCCACTGGTCCAGACTTTAAACCCCCCAGAGTCCCAACAAGCAATCCAACATCGAAGTCCATCCCACGGAATTCATCATAAAACTTGGAGCCAACCAGCCTAAACCCCACGATGTCACCATAAATTTGCCAATCACCTGTGTCGCTTGGAAGAAAGACAACTCATGTCAGGGGGGAAGGCTCTGGCTCGGCCACCGGAGGACGCCATCGCCGGCGGCGGCGGCTCGTGCTCGAAGCGTGCCCGCTTCGACCGGTGCTTCTCGGGGCTCGAGTTCAAGATGGATTCGGGCCCGCTCAAGGAGCTGGACCCGGAGAAGCTCAAGAAGGAGATCAAACGCTGGGCGAAGGCCGTCGTCGCCTACGCCCGCCAATTGAGCGCCGGCTTTGGAAGCTCGCGCGACCGCCAATTGAGCGGCAGCTTTGGAAGCTTGCGCGACTCGAGATCCGATTCTCAGAGGGGAGGACGACCGAGTTGAGATCGATGGATGAATAGATGATTCGTTTATTGCTTTGATGTACATAGAGAAAATAAGAAAAGGCAGTCTTTTGATCACAGAACGTAGCTTCCTTGGATGCTTTGTACATGGAGTGGGGCAATAAAAGTTAAACCATTTTTCACAGAGAAATAGGTTCTTTTTCGTCTCTGTTTGTCTTAGTTTAGACTTTCATGTGTGCTTAACGATTACCATATTCAATATTTCATATCATTCTTTTCATGTGTCCTTAACAATTACCATATCCAATATTTTCATATCATTCTGCTGATTTTTTAAATACTATTTATTTTATTTGAAAAAGACAGATAAAAAAGGCCTTTTGCAGATCTTCTGTGATTGTATATTAATCAATATCTTTTTAAAATTTATATAAAAAGTTTTTGTAAATTCTCTGTTCTACGAATTGGTCCATCCATTAGTTCTACAGAAAAATAAAACTTAACATGAGGCTTGAGATTAGCCTTTTCTCACGCAGGACTTTGCCACAAGGTAGCAACAATAAAAGGGCACGGGTTGAAGGCAGCCTGAGACAGAAGACAAAAGAATGTCCAAAAGATATGAGGAGAATATAAATAGAATATTCTGGCATCATCTGGTTAACTCGATAGATGTACAAGTTATAATATTTCAGAGATTAAAATAGAAAAACTAAGAGGACGGATTAATATGCAAATATGACAAGATTTCAGGAAGTAATATGCAAAAATCCCGCAGGGAAAACCTGGTTATGGAATGTTGTTTTTCCTATTTCTTTTTCATTTTTTGGCCTGCTACTAAATGCCTCAAGCTAGTCTAATAAAAATTTTACATGACATAACGACAAGGTAAGTCTTCTTACATTCACCTTTGGAACCAAAAACACGGTTAGAAAACCTTACAACTAGAAGAAAAACAAGCTCCACTGGCTCCATTTAATTTACCATTACACTCGGATAATTTATGAAGTTGCGAATGCCGAACAACCACAAAGAGTAGCAGGATAGAGCCTATCAATCAGACCAGTCAACATGAAACCTTTCCCGATCTCTTTGCTTTCTTCAGTCTCTCTTGATCTCTAAGTTGGAGATACTTCTTAGAAGTTGCTTAGAATACATGTCTCGTGCTTGTACCACATTTCTTACACGATTTGCTTTCACCCATGCCGGTTCCTCCGGCACAAAATTAGAGAAGCCAAATTTGATGAGGAGGAGAACATGCTCCACTACAAGGATTGCTGCAAGCCCAGGCTCGATTCTCCAGTTCCCCTCCTGATCGTACAAGCAAGCAAGCAGCATACAGTTGGTGCAGATTGCTGTCACAATTAGAAACTGAAACATGATGAAAGAATCAATTAGTTGAACAGAAAAATATGAGCACAGAGATTTGCGATCACATAATGGAATTGCATTTCACATATTTTTTCCTAGTTGCCAATGCTCTGAACCATGGATCAGGAAAACCAAAGACACCCATTTAGCGCACCTGAACATAACATTTCGAACCTCACAATTCCCTATTGTGCGGTACGAGAATCACATAACATGACAACAAGGTTATAGTCAAGGAAGTCGGAGAATTTGTTTCATCTCCACCCCCTATAACATTTTCTTGCGTATCTGATCACCAATATTACACAAAAAAGGTTTATGTGATAACAGGTTCTATAATTAACACCAAACCTGGAATATGTTCAACCAAGCTCCAATTGTTGCAGAAGCACGAGGAACAGGTCTCCGTAACATAACAAGTAGCTTCAGAGCATCTGTTCTGATTTCAGTGATATTATTCTGCACGAGTTCAAGCAAAATAGTGTTTACATGGAGACAAACATAACCATCCAAACAAGGATGTCTATATATACCCACAACATGGAAAATATGATCTGGGGCAATCAGAAGGATATATACCAGTATAGCAAAGCAGAACACAAGAGGGAATGCAGATGCAAACATCATGATCATTCCAAACTGCAAAGCCAACTCCAGATAATCTGCAACAGGTGCCATATCTTTTCAATGTTTGGACAAGACCCAGATTGAGAATGTTTTGTTGGGACAACTCAACAATAAGATTATAAAAGTGTCCACAAAAAAAATATATATATAAATGATCATTACCATCAAATAAGCCATCTTCAAGCTCCTTCCCAATGCATGCTGTGTAAGAAGGCTTCAGATACTCCTTTTCCACTCTGGTAGTCAAGCGTATCGTCTTTCCTCCTGATGAACCTTTCTCCTGCGTTTTCTTGCTTTGTAAAACATAAAGATTCATTAGTTGTTCTTCTTTCTTATGAAAAATAAAAACAGACAATAAATAGGGAACAAAATACCCAAATGTGTATGGTAAAAGAACAGGATGCTTACTGAACAGCTTTGTATTTCTTATAGCTGTACTTGAGGTAGGGGTAAGCATTCTCTATCAGATTTTCCAGCACCTAAAGATCAGCTAACCATTTAATAATGGGATTAGCAGAAAGCCAGGTAATATTAGAAAAGCATAACTACTGAGGCCATGCCTGAGAAACAATAAGGCGCTGAATCAGGACTTCACGAAGAGTTGTCAGGTTGCGATGCGACAGGGCATGGTAAAACAATCCAATATATGACTGCATAAAATAAAGGCCAAAAACCTGCACAAAGAAGAGTTACACACAAACTTGAAAGGCTGCCAACAAAGAAAGAGAAAGCCTGCACAAAGAAAAGTTACACACAAAATCTGTGCCAACAAAAACAAAGGTATCCACTACAAACTAGGTTCACCTTGTAAACCAAACTGGCAGAACTAGACTCCTCGCCTTGATTGTTTTCATAATTAATAAGAATGACAGACATTTTGCCACCAATCTGTGTATAGTATTGAATAGCCAAAAGATAGACAGCCGTCAGCAAAAACCTGCAGCACAGAATAATTAGCATATAGGAAACTATATTTCAAGACTTTCCAATAAACTTTTATATAGCACAGAGTCAATTAATGCTTTCATAAATCCATGGATGCTAACACAAAACAATTGCACAAGCAATCTTCACTTCAACTTTATCATGATTCTTTGCAATGTAGAGCAGATATCCACTCTAATGGCATTTAGAGATGTTAGCTTCATCTGCCATGCTTCTGTTAATAGCTTCATGCAGCGAGAATGAAATATATTTTATAATGAGATTATGTTGATTTGACTCTCCAATATTGGCATCATGGTTACTGCAGTTGTTCATACAGTGTGCCCAAGTAAAGCAGATATATATGACAGCTCTTTCAGCTTGACCATCCATGGCCAAACATCACATGAAACACTCATACGCCTTGCATGTCATTGTTTTGTATCTAGACCATGGTACGCCATACCATACCAAACCGGGCAGTATAGAGCACCATACTGTACTAGTTCGGTACTAGTAAGTGGTATGGAGGGTACACCAACACTTAGTACATCGAACCAGCCCCATGGTGGGCGTACTGAGACAGTAACAGGGTGGCATTGGTATAGGGCCCAGTACCGAGACGACATACCTTGATCTTGACAAAACTGTTTTGGCATTCCTGCTTCAACAACTTTGCCTCATCTTATGTCTTGTTAATCTTCGCATACAAAAACCGAGCTTAATAAGTTTCTTACATAAATGAGTACCGCAAGACTCCTCAAGGAGCTGATTTTTTCTGATTCCAGTAAAAGAAATCATTATGAGATAAAATGAAAACCATTTAGCTTGGTAAAACTTTTACAAGCTTTTCACCTATAGACGGTCCATCAATTCACTTAATTTTGTGAACAGGTCAGAGCATCATCAGAAATGACAAAAAGAGTTTCTAGATCAAGTTCTAAAACAGAATGTAAAAATGGTATTATGGTAGCATTGTTGTTAGTGCAGCAGTGTGTCACTGTTATTATGTCAACTGATATACAATCTCAGAAAGCCAGCT
The DNA here is from genome assembly GCA_006176705.1 of Cocos nucifera. Lineage (NCBI taxonomy): Eukaryota > Viridiplantae > Streptophyta > Magnoliopsida > Arecales > Arecaceae > Cocos > Cocos nucifera. The sequence goes on from QRFJ01000030.1 coordinate 798,311, forward strand.
GGAGGATTAAAAAAACTTATGCCTCAAGGAAAAGATGATCATTTAAAAAAAAAAAAAAAAAAATCCTCCGGACCTTGGGGTTAATGCTGCTCTTCTAATTGTGAGACTTACCCTTTGCAATGATTCTTGAGGCAGGTAAAGTTATGTACCTCATTATGTGCTCATATGATACTTCTATATGACAACTCATTTGATTGCTTTCTTTTTTTACCTACCCTAAAAATTTTTAGTTAAAATAAAACTAATGCCATGGTCAAAGCCTTCAGCTCTTTGGCCTTTAGCAAGGGCGATCAATGATGTGGAATCATTAATATATCTAGAACTATTTGAATTTAATTTCTTACGGTTGCAGCTCAAAATGCCTCAAAGCCTCCATCTTTTTTGGTGGAACAACCACAGTGGCTTTTATTTTTATCCACTGCAGCCAAGTTTACCATTCAACATTCACATCTTGAATAGTAATTAACAATCATACAGAATTGCTGCATGCTACCACTTAATCCACTGTGGTTTAGTCCTATTCAGGACATCCTTCTTCATTACTTGCAAATCTTTCTGAAAGATGGAACCTAAGTGATGCCTTATTGCGTCCTCAATTCCACATACCCTCATTTAAAGTTGCAACCTTTTGCTGAGTTTCAACACAATATTCACTATTTTTATAATCAATATTTTCCATAATTCGAATAAAAAGTCCAGATTCTCTTTCATCACTTACATCCGGTCAGCTATGACCCTATCTTTTTTTACAGCAGTGAACCTAAACTTTGAGACTGCTCTACATCAGATCATCTGTGAACTTTAAGGGAATTTCTCTTAGGCTCTTCAAAGTGTATTAACATAATCCCTTCCTTCAAAGTTTCACCACCATTTACTTTAGCATCTCACCTTTGCAGTGTCATATCATGCTCATGTGATGATGATGTAACTGACACAAATTTTAGTTTGCACCCCAATGCTATTTGATGATTGCATAACCTCCAAGGTATCCCTACTCCATCTACTCTAGTTTCATCATACTAGACCATTCTTGTCCATTATTTTTTATCTTTTACAACAATGAAGCTTACAATATGAATTGGCACCGACTCATTGACATGCAGCCAGTGCCATGCTGGTGCCACTTGGCAGTGAGGCATTTGCATGCTATTACCATGTTGTATTGATCATGCTAAACGGCATTTTAATCCACAGATGAAACTATAAGTCTACAATAATTGTACAAGGAGGATCTTAAGGCTGATCCTAATGAATGCCAATTGCCACATACTGCACCGTGCCTCCTTAGTCTTTATACTTGCCATTGCTCCTTCACATAAACCTTTATCATTGTCAATATACTTATTCAGTGTCTCTCTTCCTTGCCCGCAAAACACACTAACCTGGTACTCTTGCATATTCTTTTCGAGATATTAAAAAAAAAAGAAAAACTCTTCATCTTCACTCTAAACTTGCAAGTTAAATGCCTGCTTAAGAAAATCACCTGGATACATGACCTGCTCAAGACATAGTAAATCAGATCTCTAAAATCCTTGGAACTTGCCCTAGACTACTTCTACCCCCCACTCTACAGGTTTTGCATATCTCATAAGTCCAATTCCATTATAAAGTGATTTTATACATCTCCTTCACTTGTTTCTTCATCGGCGTTTATGAGCTTTTGTCCGTTCTTTGGTGTTCTTCCTAGTCGCCTAAATGTCATGAAGATATATTGGGTAATTAGACCAATGTAGTTTGTTCCATTGTTTACCTTTGTTTTACCATACGGCAAATTAAATATTGTTTTATCACATAGCTATATCCATACTAAAATCTTCCCTTCTTTCGATCTCATGACTCAAGTTTTATTCTTAAGTGAACTAGACAACACTTAGATCATCTTATTTAGCTAGTCATGCACTTTGATAGAAAAGTCTGAATTCTCTAATGGTGCAAAGTAAATGTAACCTATGGTGTCAGAGAAATGTTCAAGTGTTCAGTATGTAATCAACATGGATGATTGAGAGAAAAAAGTGGATTGTGGGGGGGGGGTCATGCAATGTTTCATTAAAGCAAATGGTTGTGTAAAGCAGACAACATGAATCAAATTATTAAAGAATCAATATGAATCATACACAGAGGGAGTATAATTATCATAAAAGCATAATTCAAGTTGCATGTTCTCCAAGTTTCTCACACACACACACACAAAAAAAAAAAAAAAAAAAAAAAAAAAAAAAAAAAAAAAAAAACCTTAGGGCTTTTGTAAAATTTAAAAAAGAAAGTGCAGATAAAATTCTTACTTTAAAATATAAGATTCAGTGATCTCATATAGATGAGCATAAGCCAATTCAAACGGCAGCTGAAGACAAATGATAGCCAATGCAACAACTGTATTATTTCTTATTCTTAGAAGAAGTCCAAGCCATTCATCTCTTTGTAATATTTTTTTCTCTATTGGCTTATTGGCATCAAAATTCTTTTCATGATCTGCATGGACACGGTTCAAGGAACTCATTTCAGTGTCTAGAGCCTTGTACTCAGAAAGTGAATAGTTTATACCCCATCTGCCAGAAGTGGGTGAAAAGGCATTAGTCCTCCCATCATAAGCAGCTAGTGAATCTTCTGTCAATATTCTGAGAAACAGAGTACAATGTTCACCTGGCTAGAAGTGCTGAATTCTTGCGCTTCCAAAATTGGAAGAGAAAAACAGCCCATGAAATGATGAAAATGAAGAAAGCAGGAAGCACAAGTAACTGCATTGATCTGTTTTTTTTTAAAGCCATGGAATTAATCAATTCTATATTTGTTGCATGATATTCCACATATATAAGCAGTACGCAAACATTCTTAAATGGGAAGTATCATACCCAAAATCAATCAGCTGCAGGGCAAGTCCAAGCACAGCCGGAAAGAACAGCCACCGAGTGTACATTCCAAGAAAAGAAAAATATGTGGCAATCTGCAATATAGAGTGCCAGAAAAGAAATTGTGGACAGAGAAAAACTAGTGATATATGGACAAATATCAGATAGAAAAATCAATGAAGAAAAGGTAAAGATAATAGAAAAGGCTAGTTGGATTGTAGACTATAAGAACTAACCCTTGTCCCATAGTATAAATAAATTTCATCAACCGGCTGTGATGTGAAATCCAACCAGTTAAGAGCCCAATTTTTTAAAAGCTGCTTCCTCTTTTTTTCATCTGCATGCAGTAGTATGCTATCAGTCAGCTGCCACCGAAGATTACAAAGGTAGTAGAAAGATATCAATTAGCGTACCATGCAAGGGAAAGACTTGTTTAACAATTCCTTCATCTTCAAATCTTTTTAGTAATGATTCATTTATCTGAATTCGTATCTCTTTACCATCACAATTTAATGTCAGATCTGCCTCTGTCCTGTTCACCTGATGACATGGCAATTATAAGATCAAGACATTGTGACAAACCATCACGCAAACATGTTGCTGAAATGTAACTTTTCAAACCTATGAAGGGCTTTGACTTTCCTGCAGAATGAATGGGAGATATTTAAGGCCTATTTGGGAAACCAGAAACATTGGACTGGATTACCTATTGGATTCTAGATTGGGCAGTCTATTTAGGTAGGGCCCAGATCAACCCAATACTCCTCCAGCTCCTATGGGAGGGAAGAAAGAAAAGACACCCATGAGTCTTTTTTTCTTCCTACAGACCAACAGGCCCACACACGAGTTTTAGGCTAAGACTAGGACAGGCATTTAGAATAACAAGGGCTGAGCAGGCCAACAGGCCTGATTCCTGCAGGATATTCCTCCAGGAATTCCCCAATATGCCCTCATTCTTCGACTAAACCAATCTTGTTTGAAAGGCAGATATCAAACATATGCATGCTTCATGAAATAGTATACACCAAGTGGGGAAAGGAGCGGGCGGGGGGAGAGATGAGGCATACAATTCTATAAATCAAATGATGGAAACAGCGAAACCGCTCAAACCAGCTGAACAAAGATCCATCTGGCTGCCTCACAAATGCTGTAACCTGGTCCCACTCAAACTGTAGCTCCATTCCTAAAACAGAATCCAAGATTATAATGCCATAAATGAGTAAATTCATGGAAGTCCAGGGAGCCTAAAAAATTAGAAATGAAATTCTTACACAATTACCAATGTAAGTCAACTTTTTTATTTGCAATTCAGTTGCAGCTCTTCCCAAAGTTTCCTGTGGTGCTGCCAGCTGAAAGGACAAAAAAATTAGTAAGCAAAGATGCCTCGTGAGAGAAAGGGGGTATATTTACAATGAAAACAACAACTAAATTCGCGGTTAATGATTATCGCTTTTAAGTTATATGTTCCAACCTACAGCCACTGCTTTCGTCCATAAATTTAAACTAACCAATCAGATGCGATTCATCATTTGATAGATAGGTAATAACCAGTGAAAATAATCACCAAGAAATCCAACAATTGTTTAGCAAACTGGTTATCAATTAATGACCCACAGTCCAGTTCACAAGGAAAGAATTGCCCATATGACAAAAAGCAAAGTTGTTTACCTCATAATAGGGCTGAAAACAGATCGAATATGACTTGGATGCTGGTATATCCCTATTTATATCTTTATTTTTTCAGCGAATATGAATACAAATACGGACATTAAAAACATATCAAATTAGTATCCATATTTATTCTAACAGATACGGATATGAATCGGCTATTAAGCATATCCAAATTTATTCTAAAATGGATAAGGAAACAAGTTGGATGTTAGTTATATTTATATGTTTTCTATCCAAATATGAATATAAAATGGTAATTATTAGGATATAAATCAAAACTTGGGGGAATTCAACAACAAAATCTAACATATGACAATCATAAAGAAGGGAATGGAACCCACTACCCTATTGCACTTAATGCACAGGTAACTAGGTATAGGTCCAAGGCTTAGTTACTAATCTTGCAAGAAGGCCAACCATATATTACATTTAAAGAATAAATCAAAAATAAATTAAAACATCATATATGCATGTTGCACGAGTTAAGTGCTAATATATACTAAAATGGAGGCTTTGTTTGTGTACTGCTCTCCATTTGCCATGTGAATGTACGTATCAATAATGTTATTAATAGAACTCTTTATTTAAATTGTATTAAATAAAGAAATTTTCATAAGTATTACTAAATTAATACAGAAATTAATGACATTATTAATAACTATATTTGCTTAATGTATCTTGATATTAACAAAAATATTTTTATTAGTAACGTCACCTACCCATATTCTGCTGGAGTCATTAAATTACACTAATATTTTATTAATTTCTATTGCATTTTTATTATCATGATCTTACTTAAAGTACAAGTAAAACCACTAATGACCCTGCTATATTGCATTTAAATATCTACTTGATGCAATAATCTTCTATTTCTTATTATATGCAGGATGGATCATGACCTTATTATCTTATTATTGACAAATATAGATATACTGTTAGAATTTTATACAGTGATAACACATTTTAATATTAATATCAAAAAATTTGTTTTAGACAATAATTGGGCTCTTATATTTGTTATGTTTGAGTATATTTCTGTTATGTATTCTATTACATAAATATACGTTCTATCAAGATTTGGCGTCTTGGTACCGAATCCCATACTAGTAAAATTCTATTATAGTATTCGTACATAGTATGGTACGATCTAGCAATGTTGGTCCGGCACACCGATACAATATTAGTATAGTATGCTTCATCCCATATCATGAAGTATGGGACGGTACAACAAACCATGCATTCTATATTAAATTTCAATAATAAATAGAATTTGGAGAAAAAGTTACATCCCATGCATTGCATGGGTTATGTACTAGTTTCTATCTAAATTTGATCCAAATCGAATATAGTCAAATATTACCCAACCTATTTTCAGGCCTACCCCACAAAATTAGGATCTATGAATTGTAAACAAACTAAGCTTTTCCTAACAAAGAAACAAATAAAACCATAAGTACTAGAGAGAATTTTAGTTTTTTCGCAAACAAGTTTTATAAGCCTCTTATAAAGTAGTGAAATAAAGAAGAGTGATAAGACTGAATTCCTACACTTTCTGGTTAAGTAGACAAGAATAAATGGATCCAATATATAATGCTTTAACATTTAAGGTACCAAATGTTGCAAGCCTGCTCTCTTCAAGAGACAGCAGATCTGGAGAAGCAAAAATCAAATGCACATGGAAGAATGTTGTGGAAAGGAGTGCTTTCATTATAATAGAATCAGATCCCTTGAGCAACAATGTACCTTCAATTAATGTCGTTTGTTCTTGATGGAGAAGATGCAAGAAATGTTTAGGAATTCATCCAAAATCCCACGTTAAGATAGAACAGCAATTAAAAAAAAATCAAAGAGACACAGTTTTTATGAATTCATCCCAAATGCCACATTAAGAAAGAACAGCAACGACAATCGAAAGGACCAATATTTATGAGTTCCTCATGAATCCCTTAAAAAGTTACAAAGGGAAAGAGATCAACAATAAAAAAAGAACTACACTTGATAAACGTAAACATTATTTACACACGCACACACACACACACACAAAAAAAAAAGAACGGTATTAGGAATCAACAAAAAACCAACCTTTATAAATTCATCCGAAAGCCCGCACACTCTTTCAACTATCAAACCCGCCGTCTTCAACTCCTGCACCAAAAACTCAACACAGTCGCGATTCTCATCGCCTTCCTTCTCCCTCTTCTTGGGAACCACGATCGCCACCTCGAACACGGGCTCCTCTCCTCGCCCATTCATCTCAATCCCAATATCATCACCGATTCCGCCTCAAATCAATATCCCAAACCAAAAGAACCTCCAAAACCAGAGCCCAAAGCTTCAACGGCAACCAAAAAACAAAAAAGCACCGCTTCCAGCAGAAAAAAGGACCGTTTCGCTTCGCATTCCCTCAGTGGCGAATCGGGCATCAATCTTATGGGAAAAAAGACGAAAAAACAGAGAATAAGCAAAAAGAAGAAAAGAGAGCACTGGAAAAGGCGGAATGGAAGGACAGAAGAGAACAAAGGGGTGGGAATGATCGGGAAATAGGAGTTTTTCGAGGGCGAGAGTGAATTAAGGCGAGAGGAGGGCAGGAGAGAGAGAGGCGACGATTGGCAGACAAGAGAGAGCCGTTGTCGCGGGTTCGGACAAATGGGAGGGGACGCCGACTGTCCCGTTGCCCTCTCCGCCTTCTCGAGATAACGCGGTGGGCTGGACGGTGGAGGCCAACGCGGGATGGAATAAAAGGTTGGGGATTTATCGAGGAGCGTCGAGGCCCGTTTTTAATGCTCTTTGCCCTCCCTCGCCTCAGAATTTATCGAGAAATTGTTACCTGGACCACGCCCAGGTAGACCACCCAAATCCCGCGGTGAAAAACACGCCGCACTGACCCTTGTATGTCACGAATTCCCGCTTGCACGTTAGCCACCGTGCACGTGCTTTGAGATTTACGCTGGTCTACCTGGGCGCGGTCCAGACAATAATTTCTCGCAAGTGGGGCGCATTTGTATTTCCGGAATTGGCGCGTGCGGAGGCGGGATCCCTGCATCCGTGCGCCGGCGGGCGTTTCGGAGGATAACTATAATAATGTTGATATTCGGAACGCTAACGGCATCAAGTGAGGTTCGGTTTAGATGTCGCTGGAAGCGGATAGCAGGGCGGCTGGAGGATGACACATTGCCCTCTGGATACTGACTGAAATGTTGGCACGTGATCGCACATAAATAGCTTGGATGGAGTGCATGTGATTTCTTCTGAACGGAGAGAGGAAAAAAAAAAAGGAACGCGGGGATTTTACTAGATATGGGAGAAAAAAAAATTTAAAAAAGTGTTTATTTAAGATAAATAGTATATATAAATATATATAATTAGCTACATTCAATTATATTTTCAATCAAATTAGATTAATATTAGACGTTAATCCCACATTAATAATCCAAATCATTAAATATAATTTATTATCTCTTAACTACTAATATACAAATATATATATATATATATATATATATATATATATATATATATATATATATATATATATATATATATATATTTTAAGATTTTTAATTCATGCATCAATTAATAAAAAAAATATATGCTATATCATGTTTGTTATGATGTAGATGAAAGGATATCATTAGATTTATATTAATTATCAGTCGAGAACTTTGCCTTATATGAAATGAGATCTCATCCTGCTATAGTATCAAAGATCGAAGCAGATAATATCTCACATATATAAAAGTAAAGACCGACTTACCCAAATTATAAGCTTTTGACCATAATAATATTATTTTAAATATTCAAATTTTTTAACCACTTAATATATAGATCATGAATCTCCAAATCATATAATTTTTTTGTATTTAAATAATTTAAAGATAACAAAATTACTAAGACACCCCTCAAATTTGGACAATTTAAACTTAGATCCTCAAAGTTTAAAAAATATCAATTAGCCATTAAGACTTTAAATTCATGGCAATATGGTCCAATCATCTATCTTTGTTATCAAAGTTATCACGTAATAACCATTTTTTTTTGTAAAATTTTAGAATTGCCCTTTCTACTAATATAGCAAGAGAGTTTTATTTGGATGATAATTAAAAGAAAAAGAAAGAAAATAGTACTTTACGATCTATACCGATGGATGAATGACTTCATCCTTTAATATCTATGCAGATAGATGGATGATAAAGGATGGAACACATTAAGATTCATATAAACAAATAAATGATAGAGGATGGATGCTTTGAGATCTATGCATATAGGTAAATGATAAAAATAAGAGTGCTTTAAAATATATATAGGCACATGAATTATAGTAAAATCTATATATGCGAATGGATGATAAAATGCTTTGAAATTTATGCAGATGAATGGATGGCAGAGGATGTAATGCTTGAGATTTGCATAGATAGATGGATGATGAAGTATGGACCACTTTGAGATTTATGTAAGAAGATGGATGATAAAGGATGGAAGACTTTGAAATCTATGTTGGAGGATGAATGATAAATGATGGAGTCCTTTAAGATTTATATATATGGTTAAATGATAGAGGACAAAATGCTTTGAAATATGTGCAAATGAATGGATGATAGAGGATGGAGGCTTCGGTATTTGTCCAAATTGATAGATAATAAAGGATTGAGTTTTTTATACTTTGTGTAGGTAAATGAATGATTGAAGATAAAATATTTTAAGACTTATATGGGCGAATGGATGGTAGAGAATCAAGCCCTTTTGAGATTTACACGGATGAATGAATTATAGATGAAGTGCTTTGAAATTCATGCAAATAATGAATTATAGACAGAGTGTTTTGCAATCAATGTAGCAAATTAATAATAAAGAATAAAGCTCTTTAATATTTATGCACGTGGATGGATGATTAAGGTCAAAACTGGCAAATAGATGATAAAGAATATGATGTTTTAAGATTTGTACAAATGAATGAATGATAGAGAATGAAGAGTTTTAAAATTTGTATAGGTAGAATGACAAAGGACAAGTTTTTCTTAAGCAAGGCTATTTTTATCTTTTTTTCTCATTTCATTAAAGGGGTTAGGATCAAGATAGACAGCTAGACCATCTTGCAATAAATTTCAAGTTTTGGTGGATAATTGGCATTTTTTAAACTTTTGGGGTTTGAAGCATAAATTGTCCAAACTTGAATGTTAAAGATAAAATTTGAGATCCTTATCATCCAATTAGACTTGATCAATTGTGAATAGAAATCTAGATGAATGCGGCCAAGTAAGTATACATAGAGAAATATCTTCAAAAGACGGATTCATGAAAAGCTTTATAGGTAATTGAATATGAAAAGAGCAAGCAAGGAGCACGTCCCATGAACATGCAGATGATTCTATCAAAAAAAGCACTGAAGTCCCGTGGAAGTGCTCATGATGCTCATGAAGTTAGTTTTCTTAGACTGTAATTTGCTGGGAGGTTTCCTCCTTTTGTAACCAAAAAAGAATCCTAGAAATAATAATAAAATGCGTTAGAAAATACGGTGAAAGATCAAACGGAAAGTCTTTTGGGCTGGACTACCAAGCTTTTGTATGCATATGTTCCATTCATACAAGAGAATATTTGAATAATTGTGATCCGCTAGCAAAATATTTTTTCGGTGGGATAAGAATGATTGTAGATGAAAGACAGAAATCAAATCAATGAACCTGAAGGCTATTGTAAAGCGTTAATGTCCGGAATTTGCCCAAAAAAGTATGCCATGAGAAAAGGACAAACACGTTATAGGATATGGACGGATTAAATACGTTTTTTTTTGCTAGTACATGGCCTAGCGTGCTCACAGGGCATTCTCTAATGAGTTTAGGATTTAAAGAAATGAGTATTCACTGGAAATGAGTATTCACCGTGCACAAAAAAAAAGGGTGCTATGTGCAAAGCCGAGAGAGAACTATATCCTACACCATAACTTGCAGATCAATCTTTCAATTAATCAATATTTATAAATTAATTTTTTAAATATAAATTATTAGAGATAAATCTTGCTTCCATCGAAATCCAATCTGATGCTTAGCCTAATGCAACCAATAATCATGAAAGAGTTTCAATCAAAAATTCTTCCTCTAATAACCGAATCCCATCCGATCTCCTTCAGTGGCCAAACTCATCAGTAGCCAAACTCCTCTAGTGGCTGAACCCAACCGAACTTCTTCCAAACTTCTCCTTCAGTCGGACTTCTACAAGAGCCGAACTCATTCCGGATCTTTCCTTCAATCAGATTTCTACAGAAGTCGAACTTCTTTCGGACTCCTCCTTCAGTCGGACTTCTACAGGAGCTAAACTTCTTCCAAATCTCTCATTCAGTCAGATTTCTATAGGAGCCGAACTCCTTTCGAACTCCTCATTCAGTCGAATTTCTACAGAAGTCGAACTCCTTCCGGATCTTTCCTTCAGTCGGACTTCTACAGGAACCGAACTCCTTCCAAATCTCTGATTCAATCGGATTTCTATATGAGCCGAACTTCTTTCGGACTCCTCCTTCAGTCGGATTTCTACAAGTGCCGAACTCCTTCTTCAGTCGAACTTCTACAGGAGCCAAACTCCTTCCGAATCTCTCTTTCAGTCGGACTTCTACATGAACCAAACTTCTTTCGTATCTCTCCTTCAGTCGAATCTCTACAGAAGCCGAACTTCTTTCGGACTCCTCCTTCAGCTGGTGTTTCTTCCGGATGATCTCCTCTAACCATATTCCCTTTGGGAGTCCGAACTCCTCTGAAATTGACATACGTTAAAGCTCTTCATTCCTTCATGCAGCCCCGAGCGGCTCAGTATTGGACGACTGTGATTGTCACTATCAGTCCACTGCAGGCAACAGTGATCCGCTACCGGACAGCGATGGCTATTACCATCAGTCTGCTACAGACGATGCTACAAGCGGTGCTCCCCTTCCATGACAGACTCAATCAGACCTCGAGCGGCCTGCTATCAGACGGCTGCAGCTGTCACTATCAATCCACTACAAGTTTTGTTTATAAAAAAAGATCATCCAGATATATTTTTTCTAAGCTCTCTTCTCCTTTCCGAAATTCTATTGAACTTTTTTCTGAGCACTCCATTTCTATTGACCAAAAGAGCTGACTTGATTGTTGGAGGATCCCGCCGGAGCCATCACCACCGACTCCGAACGAAACTTTATTTTGTAGGTCATCGACGGCGACCTCATCTTCCTCGACTCCAGCTCGATCCGGCATCAACCAGATTCTGCAATAATAGAATTGGCACTAGAGGAAGACCCCTCTATTCCTAAGGTATCTTTATTCTTAAAGAAGTGCTCAGTCAACCCTGCCGGCCTTCTCCTTCAAGGTTCATCTCCATCCTCTTCCTCGATCCCAAGAAATGCCTCCAAAGAAGGCGACTATCCGGAGATCTAACGCTTCTACCGTCAGGTCTAAATCAGATCAATCTGTTCCTACCCCATTATCGGTGCTTCAACCACCACCTCCACTGACGGTCATGGTAGATCTGAAGCTGTTTAACCTATTGATGCAGTGGATTCAAGGCCTCACCAAAATGGTGTAGGCCATGCAATAGCCTCCGACGGTAATTCCACTAGGAAACCCGCCATCAGGATGTCAAGAACTGATCCTAAGGAAGAGCATTTGGCCTAGCATATCCGTCGTCCTTAGGAAGAAAAAACAGAGAGCAGAGGATCCATCTTCGGATCATGATTCTCCTTCGGAAGAAACCTTTCCTATCTACAGTCAGAAGTCATCCAAGATCTACGATCGAGACGACGTCCTCAATCACAAGCTGTGGAAGATGGATCGATGGATTGAAAAACTTTGCCATGTCACCCCGGCTCTCCATGACGACGTCTGTACCGATCCTCCTTTTTTTCAAATTATGCAAGAGCCCGTTCGGCCAAACTTTAAGCTTCCCCAACTTGAAAGCTATGACGGAATCTCTAATCCAATCGATCACCTGAAAGTCTTTCGAACCATGATGCTGCTTCATGGCGCACCAAACGCCATATTATACCGAGCTTTTTCATCTACCTTAAAGAGAGCAGCAAGAAACTGATACTCGATGTTAAAATCGGGTACGATCTTCTTCTTTGGTCAGATGAGTTATCAATTTACGGCTCACTTCATCAGCAACCGACATCCTCACTGAGATTCGAATTTTCTGATGAACATCAAGTAGAAGGAGGAAAAATTCATCCGGACTTATGTCACCTAGTTTAATACTGCTGTGTTGGAGGTTCGGAACCTAGACCAGTCAGTTGCGATGGCCGCACTCAAGGGCGGCCTTCAGAAGAATGATTTGCTGTTCTTTCTGAAGAAGAAGTACCTCAGAAACTTTATCGATCTGCTAGCTCGGATCGAGAGATATGCCCGTGCGAAAGAAGCCTTCAAGTTGAAGGATGAAGAAGCAGTAGGAGAGTGGCAGGTGGACGAGTCTAGTAAACCCACGGTTGATGGAGGATCGAATGAAGTTCGACCGTGCTCACGAACTTCTCCCAAGCACAAGCGAGCCCGAACTCCTCCTCGAGCTCGTCATCAAAGAAGCCCGATAGAAGGGCGCGAAGAAGTCCTCCCCCCAAAAGGTTCCGCAACTACGCCCCCCTTAATACTCTTAAAACTCAAGTTCTGAAGAAAATTAAGAATCAGTTTCTAAGATCAGAAGAATTACGATCTCTTCCAAATAAGTACGATCAAAGCAAGTATTGTCTCTACCATCGTGACCACGGCCATGATACTGAAGAATGCATTCGGCTCCGAAATGAAATCAAGGAGCTCATCAGGAGAGGCCGGTTGTGTCGATTCCTCAGACGTCAGTCTGAAGTAAGAGAAGATCGGCCAAGGACACTGCCGTAGTCAGAACCATCAATAAGAAAGGAACAATAAGGAGATCGACCGTCCCTTGGTATCATCAATCCTATTTCTGGAGGACTTAGTACTTCGGCGAGTCGCCATCTCTCAGTCTTAGAGCCAGGAGAAGCTTATCCCAAATTGGAAAGAGTCATATGAAGTAGAGAAGGTCGTCCGATCCGAAACTTATCGTTTGAAGGAGCTCGGAGGAACAACGCTCTCACGATCTTGGAACTCAGAAAATCTGAGGATGTACTATCAGTAACTTTTCTTCAATAAAATTCCTTCATTTCAATATTATTGTTTCTTGGTACAAAAATTATATGATGACAGGAAAGAAGCAATCAACAGTGGCCATGTTAGGAATAGAAGGAGAATCTCGTTCTGATATGAGCAAGTCGAAGTCCTTCAACCTTGACTGGAGTTAAGATCTCTCACGAGCTTCAACTTCAACCTCGGCTGAAGATAAGATCTTTTCTGAGCATCTATGTCAACAGAAGATAAGATCTCCTTCAACCTCGGCTGGAGATAAGATTTCTTCCGAACTTCAAAGTCTACATCAATAGAAGATAATATCTTCTTCAACCTCAACTAGAGATCTTTCTTTGAGCTTTAACTTCAACCTCGACTGGAGATAAGATCTCCTCCAAGCGTCTATGTCAATAGAAGATAAGATCTCCTTCAACCTCGACTGGAGATAAGATTTTCTCCGAGCTTCAAAGTCTATATCAATAGGAGATAAGATCTCTTTCAACCTCGGTTAAAGATAAGATCTCCTTCGAGCTTTCAACTTCAATCTCGACTGGAGATAAGATCTCCTCCGAGCATCTACATCAATAGAAGATAAGATCTCCTTCAATCTCGATTGAAGATAAGATCTCCTCCGAGCTTCAAAGTCTACGTCAATAGGAGATAAGATCTCCTTCAACCTTGATTGGAGATAAGATCTCCTCCGAGCTTTAAAGTCTACGTCAATAGGAGATAAGATCTCCTTCAATCTCGGTTGGAGATAAGATTTCTCCCGAGCTTCAACTTCAACTTCAACTTCAACCTTAGTTGGAGATAAAATCTCCTCCGAGTTTCAACTTCAACCTCGACTGGAGATAAGATCTCTTTCGAACGTCTACGTTAACGGAAGATAAGATCTCCTTCAATCTCGACTGAAGATAAGATCTTTCATGAGCTTCAACTTCAACCTCGACTGGAGATAAGATCTCCTCCGAGCGTCTACGTCAATAGGAGATAAGATCTTCTTCAACTTCGGCTGGAGATCTCTCCCAAGCTTCAAAATCTATGTCAACAGAAGATAAGATCTCATTCAACCTCAGTTGGAGATAAGATCTCTTTCGAACTTCAACTTCAACCTCGATTGGAGATAAGATCTTCTCCGAGCGTCTATGTCAATAAAAGATAAGATCTCCTTCAATCTCGGTTGGAGATAAGATCTCCTCCAAGCTTCAACTTTAACCTCGGCTGGAGATAAGATCTCTCCTAAACATCTACGTCAACAGAAGATAAGATCTTCTTCAACCTCGGCTGGAGATAAGATCTCCTCCGAGCTTCAACTTCAATCTCGGCTGGAGATAAGATCTCCTTCGAGCGTCTACGTCAATAGGATATAAGATCTCCTTCAATCTCGACTGGAGATAAGATCTCCCCCGAGCTTTAAAGTCTACATCAACAGGAGATAAGATCTCCTTTAACCTCAGTTGAAGATAAGATCTCCTCCGAGCTTCAACTTCAACCTCGATTGGAGATAAGATCTCCTTCGAGCGTCAACGTCAACAGAAGATAAGATCTCCTTCAACCTCGGCTGGAGATAAGATCTCTCGAGTTTCAACTTCAACCTTGGCTGGAGATAAAATTTCCTCCGAGCGTCTACATCAATAGGAGATAAGATCTTCCTTCAACCTCGGCTGTAGATAAGATCTCCCCCGAGCTTCAACTTCAACTTCAACCTCGGCTGGAGATAAGATCTTCTTCGAGTTTTCAACTTCAACCTTAGCTGGAGATAAGATCTCCCTCGAACTTCAAAGTCTATGTCAATAGGAGATAAGATCTTCTTCAACCTCGACTGAAGATAAGATCTCCCTCGAGCTTCAACTTCAACCTTGGTTGGACATAAGATCTCCTCCGAGCATCTACATCAATAGGAGATAAGATCTCCTTCAACCTCGATTGAAGATAAGATCTTTTTTCGAACTTCAAAGTCTATGTCAATAGGAAGATAAGAGTTTCTTCAACCTCGACTGGAGATAAGATCTCCTCCGAGCTTCAACTTCAACCTCGACTAAAGATAAGATCTCTTTCGAGCGTCTACATCAATAGAAGATAAGATCTCCTTCAATCTCGACTGAAGATAAGATCTCTCCTGAGCTTCAACTTTAATCTCGACTGGAGATAAGATCTCCCCTGAACGTCTACGTCAATAGAAGATAAAATCTTCTTCAACCTCGGTTGGAGATAAGATCTCCCCTGAGCTTCAACTTCAACTTCAACTTCAACCTCGGCTGGAGGTAAGATCTCCTCCGAGCTTCAACTTCAATCTCGACTAGAGATAAGATCTCCTCCGAGCTTCTACATCAATAGGAGATAAGATCTCCTTCAACTTTGGCTGGAGATAAGATCTCTTCCGAGCTTTAGCTTCAACTTCAACAGGAGATAAGATTTTCTTCAATATCGACTAAAGATAAGGTCTCCTCCGAGCTTCAGCTTCAGCTTCAATAGGAGATAAGATCTTCTTCAATCTCAGTTGGAGATAAGATCTCTCTCGAGCTTCAGCTTCAACTTCAACGTCAACCTCGGCTGAAGATAAGATCTCCCCCGAGCTTCAACTTCAATAGGAGATAAGATCTCCTTCAACCTCAACTGAAGATAAGATCTCCCCCGAGCTTCAACTTCAATATCAACAGGAGATAAGATCTCCTTCAACCTCAACTAGAGATAAGATCTTTCTTGAGCTTCAACTTCAACCTTGTCTGGATATAAGATCTCCTCCAAGCTTCAAATTCAACGATAACCTCGGCTGAAGATAAGATCTCCCTCCGAGCTTCAATCTCAATAGTATAGAGCCCAAAAAAGGACTTCGACGGTCATTTTTTTTATACTCCCTTCCTTCAAATTTTGAACTTGAGAGTGGAGAGACTATTATTGGGGATAAATTTTGCTCCCATCGAAGTTCAATATGATGCTTAGCCTAATGCAACTGTAATCACGGAAGAGCTTCAATCGAGAATTCTCCCTCCAATGGTCAAATCCCATCCGATCTCCTCCAGCGGTCGAACTCATTTAGTAGCCGAACTCCTCCAGCGGTCGAATCCAACCAAACTCCTTCCGAATTTCTTCAGTCGGACTTCTACAGGAGCCGAACTTCTTTCGAATATCTCCTTCAGTCGGATTTCTATAGGAGTCGAACTCCTTTCAGACTCCGCCTTCAGTCAAACTTCTACAAGAGTCGAACTCCTTCTGGATCTCTCCTTCAGTCTGACTTCTATAAGAGCCGAACTCTTTTCGGATCTCTCCTTCAGTCGAATTTCTTAGGAGCTGAACTATTTTCAGACTCCTTCAGTCGAATTCCTATATGAGCCAAACTTCTTCTGGATCTCTCTTTTAGTCAGACTTCTACATGAGTCGAACTCCTTCCAAATCTCCCCTTCAGTCGAATTTCTACAGGAGCCAAACTCCTTCCGAACTCCTCCTTCAGTCGAACTTCTACAAGAGCTGAACTTCTTTCGGATCTCTCCTTAGACTTCTATAGGAGCCAAACTTCTTCTGTATCTCTCCTTCGGTCAAATCTCTACAGAAGTCGAACTCTTTCTGGACTCCTTCAGCTAGTGTTCCTTCTGGATGATCTCCTCTAGCCATATTTTCTTTGGAAGTCCGAATTTCTCTAGAATTGACATACGTCAAAACTCTTCATCCCTCTATGTGGCCCCGAGCGACTCAGTATCGGACGGCTGCGATCGTCACTATCAGTCCGCTGCAGGCGACGGTGATTCGCTACCGGACAGCAATGACTGTCACCATCAGTCTGCTATAAGCTGCGCTACAGATGACGCCCTCCTTCATGACAGACTAATCAGACCTCGAGCGGTCCACTATCAGACGACTGTAGCTGTCATCATCAATCCGCTACAAGCTCCGTCTATAAAAAGATATCCTTCAGATATGTTTTCTTTAAACTCTCTTATCCTTTTCGAAACTCTACCGAACTCTTTTCTGAGCATTCCATTTTTATTGGCCAGAAGAGCTGACTTGATCATCGGAGGATCCTGCTGGAGCCACCATCACCGACTTCGGATGAAACTTTATTTTACAGAACTCGTCTTCCTCGACTCCAGCTCGATCCGACGTCAACCAAATTCTGCAATAATACAAACCCTTATAGATCAACCTTTCAACCATCCACCAAGATTCCTAATATGTAATGCGGAGACCCTTATATCTGTTGAAGTTTGTAAACAAGGCCATAATTCCTGTATTAAAAGAAGCTGCCCTTCGCTGGGCATTTATAATGTGGAGATAGTGGAAGCTTGTAGACAAGGCCATAAGCCAGCCTCCACTCTAAATACATCTTCCACTCTGACAAATACATCTTCTGTATTTAAAAAAGCCCTTCTAAATCAAAAGTGCAGGTATGCCATAACGTTTTTGGGAAAACTTTTGGAGGATTCATCACAATCTAATATTCTGGTTAAGTTGTTAAGAGATGCCTGAAATACTTGTACAATTATATACAAAAATCTAGCATGCCCATGCACGACAAGATTTTTTATTTTTCAAAATCCTTGTTTTTGGAGATGGGGTTGGGGTTGCGAACATCGAAGACAGTTTTCTAGTAGAGACACATGGATTATGCCAAACAGTGGGCCAAAGTTCTCAAAAAACTTGAACATTCCAAAGAATATGACCAGGGCACAGCTTGTCACATGCAAGGAAAGACTGAGATCACCAAGACGCATGAATTCAAAAATCAAGTTGCATAGCAAGATATACGGCAGATCAACACTATTTGGTGGTTATTATATTTCTTGAAGAATTTTTCATATCCTCCTTTTACATCTCCAATCATGGGAGATCTATACCATGCTTGCAAATACCTATACCCTCATGCTAAATATAGCTAACATGACTATTGAGCAAATGGAAAGCATAATATCCCGAGCAATAGACATAGCTAATGACAATGTAAGCTAATCCTTGTTCGAACTAGCAAACGGTGATCCTAAGACCAAAATACTCATCAATGTTATCCTGAATGTCACTTCTGGGAGAATCCCAAAGAACAATGTAGCTGCAGATGGAACGGAGCTACTCGACAGCCATTTACTTTTATAAATCTGAGAAAAAGTTATATCTTGTGAATGCTGCAGCCAGCATCCTCTGATGAGAAGTTCTCCTTCCAATTCTCGAATTCTGATCCCCCAAACACCACTTGTTTGATTCCTACATGGCTGTCAAAAGAAAGATCATGAATATCAGTTTTTGGTAAATCCCATTAATCGAATAACATTCAGGAAAATTTTATAATTAGCTTTTTCTTTAAGTATGCTCAAACAACTGTTAATGTGGCAGAGCGGCCAGATAAAAATTTACTCTGAGCTTATGCAGGACAAGGCATTAATCAGCACATCCAGAAGCAATGGTTCACTAGTACCAATATCTACCCTGTTAAAATCATAGAATATATATATCAAACTACAATAGCGGTTCAAAGAAACATTATTAAGCCTTGAAAAAATTGCAGACTGGACATGCTAAAAGCGAATTGCATACAGATTGAGAGCAACAGCTAGTATAAGAAAATATGCTACCATATGCGTGCTAAGTTGTCTTGAATCTCGAGATCGCCAATGTTGTAAAAGGTAGTTGGCGTCACATTTGCTCCCTGAATTGCATCGTAACTTGGTCTTTTATTATCCAACGGTGCTTGTGATAACTGCATACATCAAATATATAGGTCTAGACAAAATAAATTTTGAAAGAATAGAATGAAGCCAAGTATAAGCTAAAAACATAGGAGTTTGGCACACCATTCTTGAAAATCTATCTCCCATCTCATTCCACATAATCAACATCCCCCTACAATGACCTGTTGACTTCATTTTCATCTCAAATAATACATACTCTTCATCTTTGATCTCATCACAATTTAGTGATTGCCTATTATACTAGTCTTAACAACTGATAACACATACTTATACAATGTTTTCCATTGATTGATTACCTGAAACTGAACCAATCTACTGAATCTTACAACTCCACCTCCACACCCCACCCCCAACCCCCACGGAACTAAAAATGCAGACACCCAAAAAAGAATGGAAAATCCCCTGAAGCTTATAGGTAATAACTTGCTACAAAACAATTATTTTGCCATGATGTCTCAGACTATCGAGGGAACTCCATCAATGAGATCCAAGATCGTCAGCTTAAGATTAAAAAAAACAACTACTGAAATGACATTTTAACTGACTTCACATGCCTCACGAGAATTTGTAAACCCTGCAGGTCTAAAATAAAATTTTTGAGTTATTACCTGCTCTGTTCAACAGCAGAACGAGTCTTCTCACTAATAAGCTACCATACCCATTGGTTATATGAAGAAGAAGAGGATCTCATTGGGACAGCAATGGCTTATGTTGAAATCAAGATTTGCAGTTTATCTCAAGTTCCAAATACTATATCTGTCGATGGTGTTATAAAATCTGAGTACAGCTGATTGCTCTTTAGACTACTATTTATCATTCATCTGCAAATTGTTAGAACGCATGCTAGAACCCTTTGGGAAATAAGAGACCTGGAATAAAAGCTGTAGATTATTTCCCTACAACTGGATGTGGTAACTGACAGTGTTGACAGTATGGTTCTAGTTACTATTAAACTTTATACCACACATTTTGGGAATTAAACTATTAGCATATTAAGCTTAGAAAGCAAACGGTATAGCAAATTTACCATGTCTTTGGATATGAACTTTCTACTTCTTTTAATCATACTTGCATGCTAAAGAAATGCCTACAGATATGCATATACTTATTCCATGGTTACAAGACCAACTTCCAAGGAAACACATCGAACATTTGACTTGTCGTATTCATTATTTACATCAGCAAGATGGTAAAAATCATTTTCAAGAGTTTGCGTATATGAACTTTCAAGTTGTTCAATAATTCCTGTCTAAACACACATAATCAATATCATACAATCATGATCATTATTCTTACTTGCATGTTCATAGAATTGCACCCACCAAGGTGCCCAACAATATGCCAAGCTCGAATAGTCTGCACACACAATAAATCAGCTAAATTGGGAAGATTGATGAATCTAAAGAAAGTCTGAAGCATTTCCACTTACATCACAGATTAATGACACATCTTTTGGTAATGGAGCATTGTAAAATTCAAACCATATATAGGAGTTTGAAAAATCAAACCTGGCACAAACCAACCAGAACAAACATGTTATCAAAGAGAGATTAGAATTTTAAATTCATAATTGATTAGCAGGAATATGGGAATGGAAATGTGAAACATCAGTGAATCTGCCATCAAGAAAAGAAAATCAACTCCAAAGCAAGATATTGAATCTAATTGAAAAGTATTAAGAAAATGAATCTCATAAAAAAAACAAAATTTTCAAGTCTTTTTCCTAATCTAGAAAATCACCAAAATCAGGCCCAAATTTTCAGAATCTATCATCTTTCCTAGCAACTCCAAAACAATAATATCTTTTCTAAGAAAATGGAATATCCTGGTTGTGTCCTTTACTTGTGGTTACCAAATTTTATTACCCTTGGATCTTCTAAAAGTGATCTCCTAGCAGTACTCCAGAATTTCTTGTTATCAGTCATGCTTGTTTATGGTTTGCCAATGATATGTTCAGCAAAAGCCATGAAAAAAAACCTTGTCAAATTTTCAAAGTTTGATTTATGAATCAGAATATCACACGAGAGGTGTGAATTATTTTCTCTATTTGCAAACATATCATCATCCAAAACCCCGTGTTACATGCCCAGAGCAGAGTTTCTCGGTTATGCAATTTAACATTATGCTACACAAAAGCACCAATGCAACTTTCCCGAAACCTTTAAAGAGTCCAAACAAAATGCGAAAGGGAAGATTTGATACAGGGAAAAACAATTTTCTGAGGCATATAAATTACCCCCCAAAAAGACAAATAAAAGACACAAAATTCCTTGACTCAACCGTCAAATAGCTAGAGAATATACCATGTCAGCAAAATGACGGCAAGTATCCTGTCTAACTCGATCATATTGCAAGCATCGAAATTTTAGATAAACGATTCTGATCGCCACTAGAACCAATTATGCTATGAGTGCAAAGCATCAAATCATTGCCCATGCTTACTATGTCAAAAGCTAAGGCTTTTCTTTCCCATTTTCTAAAACAAGTTGACGGAGAAAGCTAAGAAATTTATTATAAAAGAAGGAACAGATGAGTAATAACTTTACTTGTTGAATGCTACCCTCATGGGTGTGGCGGACCCAGTTTTGGTTTGCACGATTTTGTTCCTCTTCCTTCTTATCCTCTCTTCCACCTTAAAAAGTTTTCGTTTTAATCAAAAATCAATCTTGATGAAAACCCAGGAAAGAGAAATGAGGGCGAGAGGATTACTCGAGCCTGGGCCTTCTGGGGATCATCGAAACAGTTACCAAGTATCTCCGCGATCTCGGGGTCTCTGTCGTAATCCTTCTCGTCTCTTCTCCCACTACGTACATCCGAATCCGAGAACCCTTTCCCTTCCCCTTCGCTATCCCCCTCACTTCCCCGAAATCCATCAGAAAATGGGAACACCTCCCTGTCTCCTGCTTCACCTCCATCCCCTTCTTCTTCGTCTTCTTCTAATATTTTAGCTTTGACTTCCTCGAGTTCTTCTTCGATAGTTTTATCCCGCCTGTCACCACTGGCTCTGGCGACGAAAGCGGGGTTTTGGGGTTGAATGGAAAGGCGAGGAAGAGAGACGGGGTGCGAAGGATGCGGAGGAGACGAGAGAATATGAGTATTCCAGGCGAGATTAGAGCCTGGAATAGCAAGGAGATGCGAGGGCGCGTTGGAGAGAAGATGGCGGATAAGCATCTTATCTTCACTTCCATTCCAGATGGGTGCCGGTGCTCGGTACTCGGCATTTTTTTATCATCAGCCGACGGCATTTGAACTCGGACTCGAACTATAAAATCCAGATCCGGTAACAGCACCGTGAGATGATTTCTCAATAGCGGGTTTCTTAACGGACCAGGTTTTGTAAGGGGTGGAGTTTTAAATTTAATTATTTGGCAAAACAACGTGCCAATGTTAGTTCAACTTAATAAAATCTTCTTCATATATAGATTTTTAATAAATATATCAATTTTTTGACTAGAATTTTTTAAATTTCTCTCTTTATAGATATCTAAAAAAAGGTTTAGATAGTCAGAAAAATATCATTTGCGCCTTCGAGATGTAGATAGTTAGAAAAATATCGTATGCGTCCCACACGTCTCAAACACTCAAGTGGATTGGACTCTATTTCAAAAAAAAAAAAAAACTTTTATTTTTTCGGCAAACTGAAGAACCAATGGCTGTATTAAGATGAATTCAAAAGCATTTACATGGAAATACATGGTAGATAAGGCAAAAAAAAGACAACGTATAGATTATAGGCCACATAAAACAAGGAAAAAGTCATGAGAAGTATGATAAAAAGTAGAAAAATGAAGGAACATGCAGGCTATTGAAAGAAGACTTTCTGCTAAAAAATGGTGAAGCTAAAGTTCAGCGGGCCCAACAGATGAGAAGTAGCTGTGAAGCACTTGAAGAAGAACACAGAATTTAGAAAGTCAAGTGAAGTAGCATGAGAATGTCCAATATGATCCAGGAGTATAGAATATGTAGTAAAGTGCTGACAGCAGACACCTCTGCAAAGAAGATGTGATATGGCACAATAATCCACCAGAATCAGACAAATGAACTCGAACATCGTAAAATATCTCCAGCAAAATGCATAGACAAACCAAGCACTGCGAGAGGCTATAGATTGCAGTAGTCCATGGATTATATGGGAAGTGTTTATGTCTGATATATATGATACATAAGCCATCACTGTAAGAAAGTGGAAGCAGAACACTTCAGCGAGGTTTGCAGTAGAGAGAAGATCATAGATAATTTCGGACTAACATCATAAAAAGTATAATAAACTCCTGAATGCAAGAAGAATGCTTCAGCAGAGTGGAAGAGCTCAGAGTTGAGAGAACTAACCCTGGATGAAATACTCATAAATGATACAAAACATAAATCATAACAGGGAGGACTAGAAAATGTTACTGAATGCAATAAAGCGGTGTCCACGATGTTAGGAAAGGAATCCACAGAAATATGGTTGAAAACCATGCAGCTGCTGAAAGGAAGACATGAAATCCACTTGCATAATTGATAATACTGACCAATGTTGGAAGAAAGGAGTTAGCCCCACCTAGTCCTGATGTATTCAAAGTGACAGCAGTGCTGATACCAAACAAAACTACGGAAAATAACTAGGAACAACACAATGCCAGGCATAAGTAGAAACATATGGCACCATAAAATATCAGCTGTATATAGAAGGTATACTACTGGCTGGTACGCAGCAATAGATAGTCAGACAAAACGGTAGAAGCAATAATAAGCAGAAGCCCAGTAGCAAGTAACATTTGTGCCACACATAACCAACCCAGGAAAGTATTGGGCTGTGCGTAGAAATTGAATTCTATAACCATCTGCTTGCAGGATTTGAATAAACTGAGAATTAATAATAGAGGAAGAAGCCCAGCACAGATCCCCTTGTAAAACTCGGCTTGCCATATACAGCTTGCAGCTTTGTTTGCTTCTCTGTAAACATGAGTAATGCCGACAAAACAATTAGTTTATTCCCAAGCCCATAAACCCTTTAGTAAGGGAATATGCTGATATCTTTGAATAGAGGGATGAGATAGCCATGAAATAACCATAGAAGATTCATCTTCCAACAAAATTTGATTGGCTTTAAGCTGCTGCACAGCAACTTTAATTCCCACTCAGACTACAGTAAGCTCTGTAAACAGTGCAGATGAAGGATGCAAAAATTGACCTCCAGATTGTGGCAAACAAGTAGTATGGTCTCGAATAACATAACTAATAGCAGCTTTTGTATATATGATAGATGTAGATAATTTAAATTTTTATGTTTGGATCATGCTCCAATATTCATGCAAAATTAAATAAAACAATCTTGCGTAATCGTCTCACTAACGTGATGATCACGTTGTCCGCAGATCCGTCTTCCACAGATAGCTGGTCTTCTCTCTTCTCATCCTCTATCTTAATGCGGACGATTGATGAAAATCATCACGCCCTCTTGAGAATTAGAGAAAAGAAATCAGACCACCTCTGGCACTTGTCTTATCCCATCAGAAGACTTAATCTTGATTAGAGTAGAGGTTCCAATCTAAGTCTTATCAGGAATAGAACTTTTTAATTAATTAGGCTCACTATAATTGATTCAGGACTTAATCCAATGAGTTAAACCTAACTAAGTGACAATTATGCCATATTATGGAGTTAAATCCAACATTCTTCCACTTAGCCTTACTACTACAGAACAGGACTACGACAGTGATTTATAACCGCTGTCGTAGCCTAAAAAATCACTGTCATAGGCTATGACAGCGGTTAGCTAATCGCTACGACTATGACCGTCATCGTAGATCTATGACAGTGGTTATTACAGTAGTTACGAGAACCACTGTCATACATTATTTATGGCAACGACTGTCATAAGTCGAGCTATGACAGTGATTTCTAAATCATTGCTATAGGTCGAGCTATGGCAGCAGTTTCCTAACCGCTATCATAGGCCTAATGCAGCGGTTTCATAACCGCTATCATAGATTAATGGCAGCGATTGACACGTAACTTATGGCTTGCTTAGCATGCCTACGGTAGCGATTTTGCAACCGCTATCGTAGCTTTTGAATAATAAAAAAATATAAATTTTTTATTTTTTATATATTTTATCTGATAAATATAGAGATATATATAACATAACAAAAAATATAAAAAAATATTATAAATATAAGAATATTTTTGAAATGCTCAAATTTTATTTTTGAATAAAATTTATTATAATATTTTAAAAAAAATACATCAAAAGTTTCCTAAATCTACATCATCGTCGTCATCGAAAGATGGAGCACGAGCTGGAGAAGCTGAAGCTGGAGGGATTGGAGCTGGAATGTTGGCCAACGTATCTTCAAGGCTTATGAAGTCTGCTCCAAAATACGTGCTGAGTCTCATCACTATACATAGAATACCCTCCAGATGAGATGTGCGCTCCTTAGCATGAGCAGCCCACACCGTAGTCTGATCTGCCCATGCCGTAGCCTAAGCTGTCTGCACCAACGCCTCCTCAAGCTGCTCCCGACTGACGATATCGAAAGTATGTGAAGAGATGCTCACCTTATACTAATAGCTTATCGGCATATGTCCGAGCTTGCATCGGATCCTTCTAGAGTGCTCAGGCCCCAAGACATAAGACGGATGATCATGAGGGCCAGAGGTGTCCAGGCCCTCGCTCATGAGCGCATCTAACTGCTCCTGTAATTATAAATTCAAATAAAATTTTATAAAAAATATTATAATATTGATAATATATACTAATATATTTATTACTTATAAAAATTCTCCTAATCGCGGCGTTCATCGATCTATCCTTCTTGTCCATACGACTGAATCGGAAGATCTCGCTATGACTGGGTATTACTCCATCTCTCATCGGCTATGACAATAGATCAATTTATTAAAAATATAAAAAAATAATTTAATTTATCTAATAAGATTAAGAATTTATTACCTCTCTATGCACATGATTAGCCATAGACTCATGGCTTAGAATATGCATGTACTCCTAAATTGTCTGATTCTTCCAATTTTGATGGAAGATAGCCTAACAAGTATTCAAATAAATAACAAGTATTTAAAAATATTTAAATATAATTTTAAGTATATTAAAAAATTAAAAAATTAAAAATTTTATCTCGAACTTCTAACTCCTCCAATGTCTAACCATCCCCTCCCACTGACTCGAAGGACGGTCCTATATCCAAGAAACAAGCTCCTCCAGAGTGTCTAGTCAGTGCTCGAGCCATCTTCTATGAATTTTGATCTTGTAGCCCTAATACAACTCCCCAATCTTCTTCAGTTGGACATCTCGAGCCCTCTCATGATCTGAAAAGTCGTACCTCTTCTGCACAAAGTTATCAAAAGTCAGTTACCAAATTATTCTAATCAAACAAAGTATAAACATATCAAATGCATATATATAATTAAGATACACTTATCCATATCTCCTCCCACACTTGATCCCTGATACCAGCATCCATCAATCGCTAGTCTATAGGCAATATCAGAATGATATTGATCTGTCTCATAAGCACTCCAAAAAGAAATGTATCTTCCGTGCGATCTTCCCTACTGGCCTCTCCTTCGCATCATACTGCACCATTATTTGATGCTGGTGGTTCCACATATGTGGCATGCATGTGGGACCGTAAAATATTCTACTGGATGATGCACCTGTAATGAAAATATGTTATGCAAATATATAAGTATATAAATACTATATAAATAAATAAATAATATAATAAAAATATATACTCAGATGTCGATGTCGGAGTATGTATCAGAGATGTAGCTGACGGTGGAGGTTCAGATGTCGGTGGAGTAGATACCAATGGTGAAATAGATGCTAATGGTCCCTGAGCAGTCGATGTGAAGGTAGATGGAGTATGCTCCGACTGCTCCTTAGATGCCAAGCTCTACATAATCCGCTGAGGGATGGGGGTGAAAATTAGATGGCATTTCGGTGTCATCATGACCTACAACGTTAATGAACATTAACCAATATAACATGTTGAATAATAATATTAGTATAGCATCAATAAATAGGCTTTAATATTTATACCAGAATGTTAAAATCATCGTCTAGTGGCATCTACAATATAGACATCATTATTGCTCCTGATAAATGTATCTGAGATCTCGACAGTACTAAGTAAGTTTTATCCTAGGGAGCACTTTGCATGCATGGTCTAATCACATTCAGAAATTGCATTAATTCTATAGGTTCATTATAGTAATTAAACGATATGCATCAAGGATCAAATAAAATTTTGGCAGTATTTTTTCTTGGTTCTCCTATGTAAGAAGAACAAAAAAAATATACTGTCCAAAATTTCATTCAGAATTCTTAGCATACCGATTGATTACTGAAATTATCTATAAAATTATTTGTAATTCTCAAACTATCCAAATTGGACAATCAATTGATCATTGTACATAATTTTTTCATCTGTACAATTACATATAAATATACGAATACCGAAGATTATGTACACTAATCAATCGACGGGTCTATCATTATGCAATGCAATAAATAAAAGCAATAAGATATAAATACCCAAAAAATTCTTTCTAGAATCTTTTTTTTAGCTTGTACTGAAACCAAGAAGTAAATATTATATTATTATATTATATATTTATATGTGTATTAAGACATAAAAAACTGTCAAGAAGATTTGCGGGTTCTTGATATCATCCTAAGGCAGCATTCAGCAAAGCAGTAAGTTGATTTGTTTATGTTTTCATGATTCAAGGCTGAGAGTTATGGGATAAGTAAACAAGCAGTAAGTAAATAATCTATCATCCTAGGGCCCAAAGCTGTCGGCATGGTCCAGAATCCATCGACGGAGGTGAGGGTTTTCTTAGCAGCCGGCATAGCTTATGATCGTCGATACGGCCCAGAACTCGTCGATAGAAATTTTCTTATCGACCGACACGATCTAAGAGCCATCCACGGTCGCCGACACAGTACAGCCCAAGGCCATCCACGACCACCGACATGTCATGGCCCAGCCCAGAATCCATCGGCACGATCCAAAACTAGCCAGCAAGAGTTCTCTTATCCATTAGCACGATCCATGGCCGTCGACATAGCCCAAAACCCAACGGTGGGGATTTCTTTATCGACCAGCATGGCCCAAGGGCCGTTCACGACCGCCGATATGGCACGGCCCAGTGCCGTCCATGACCATTGACACAGCACAGTCCTGCATAGAATCCACCGACATGATCCAAAATTAGCCGACAGAAGTTCTCTTATCCACCGACACGACCTACGATCGATGAATAATTATAATTTTTATAATAAATATTTATAATATTTATTATAAAAATTATAATTAAATATTATTATAAATATTATAAATGATAAATAAATAATATTATGAAATTAAAAAAATCATACTTATGGCTATAGAGAGGAGGTCACATAGAGAGCTCCAAGGATAGTCGACAGCGGTGCTAGAGGAAGACGATGGCGCTAAAGATCACCTGTGAAATAAGAGAGACAGTAAGTTAGAAAGAAAGAAGAGAGAGAAAGAGAAAGAGGAGAGAGAGAGAAAGAAGGAAGAGAGGAAGAGATATAGCAGGAAGGGGGTCGGATCGAGGGAAGAGAGGAGGTGGCAGAGCCGGCGGTCGAGTTGGCTGGGGAAGAAGGGGAGGAGGGGGGCTCGGGCTGAGGGAAGAGAGGAGAGAAAGAGAGGTCTCGGAGCCGGTGGCTAAGTCGACCAGGAAAGAAGGAGGAGGAGGGTTATGCGGTGACGGGGAGGCTGGGGGGGTAGGTTATGGATGGAGCCAGAGGTGGGGCGGGGTGTGGGTTGCGAGTGGTGGCCCGACAAAGGAGCCGCGGGCCTAGGCTGGGGAAGAAGAGGAAGAAAAAGGAGAAGGGGGAGGTGGCAGCATCGGCTAGGGAAGAAGGAGAAGGTGGCGGCGCCGACCAGGAAAGAAGGGGGAGGCATGGGTGTAGGTGGCACCGATCGAGGTGCCAATAGGAGGTAGAGGAGGCGGCACCGGCCAGAGAGCTAATAGGAATCGGAGGAGGAGGAGGCACTGATCGGAGAAGGAAAGGGAGGGATGAGGTCTCACCGATGGTAGAGAAGAGGGAGAGAGAGCAATCGATGGAGAAAATATAATTTGGGGGTGGGCTGGCAAAAATAACTTAATTTATGGCAGCAATTTTTGAACCGCTGCCATAAATTTAAGGTAGCGATTTTTGAATCGTTGCCATAGACCTACGATAGTGGTTACTGAAAATTGCTGCTATAGATCTATGGCAGCGATTTTCATTAATCGCTGTCATAAATTAAAAAATAATTTTTTATATTTTTATTCTAAATATTATATAATTTTAAAATTTAATATTCATCTTTACCATTCATTATCTAAATAATTATCATTAGAATATCATCACAAAAGATCGTCTCGATCCGATGGTCCTAGCTTCATCGATCAAAAAAATTTAATTTCGATGATCACAAATAATGATGCAATGATCTAATAGATGGAGACCTCTGATTGATCCAAAAATCAGCAATAATGATCTTGGTGATGTTTATAGTATACTATTAAAGTTTCACTTCAATCAAATATCATTATCATGATCAATTTAGCATGAGATTATTTCGACCGTTAAATGAGAAACGAGTGATCAAAGGACCAGACGATATTTGATTATGAGATAATTTTTTAGATAAATAATCTTAACTACTATTTTAATTATTTTTACGATGGTGATCGTAAAATTTAAATCATGGATCTAAGAATGATCCAAAACTATATGTCGCTTGATATCCATTCTTAAACTCCATTGGTAATTATGCTTATGCTTTTGCAAGATTTGATTAACATGAATAGTTTTTATAAAAATAATTTAAATTTTATGATCACTATCATAAAAATGATTAAAATAGTAGCCAAGATTACTTATCTAAAAAATTATCTCATAATCAAATGCTGTCTGATCCTTTGATCACTCATTTCTCAATTAATGGTCGAAATCATTCAATGCTAATTGACCATGATAACGATATCTGATTAAAGTAAAATTTTGATAGTATGCTACAAACATCATCAAGATTATCATTGTAGATTTTTGGATCTATCGAAGATTTTCATCTATCAGATCATTACATCGTCATTCATGATCATCAAAATTAAATTTTTCTAATTGATGAAGCTAGGGCCATCGGATCGTGGTGGTCTTTTATGATGACACTCTAATTATAATTATTTAGATAATAAATGATGAAGATGAACATTAAATTTTAAAATTATATAATATGTAGAGTAAAAATATAAAAAAAGATATCATAATGGTTATGCTTAATCGCTGTAATAGGTTAAGCCTATGGTAGCAGTTAACTCTAACCGCTGCCATAGATCGAATCTATGATAGTGGTTCTCTATAACTGCTGTCGTAGAAGTTATTGCAGTGGTTTCAAAAATCGCTACCATAGTATGTATTATCGTAGTCCTTTTCTATAGTAGTACTTATATTATCACTTAAAATTAACTCTTTGATTTTGCCAAAATATTTTAAAAATAAATATTTTTTTTAATTTTTTAAAATAATAATTTTAAATCAGAATTTTGAAATTAATCCGACGAGTGCACACTCAATTTATAAAAAAATTATCCAATTATCTATCCCTTGAAAGATCCTTTATATTTTGATTAAGTAAAAATCATTAATGCAAATCATGATGGTTATCCATCTCAATTAACATACTTCCTTTCATATATCATATCATCAATAATTCTTACTTAATCCAATCTTATATGTTGAAATACATAGGCTATCAAAAATTATAATGCCTATGATCGATAATAGTTTCACTATTATGTCTATAAATGATACTTCTGTTTACTTTAATTTTGATAAAAGTTAACTATAACGTATACAAATAATAATTAAACAGAAGTAATAGTAATCATCAAACCATTAAGAGATCTTAAAATAAATATCTATTACAAATTATATATTCTAATGATAAATGCCCATAACTTTTACATGCTCTTTAAATATTTTAAGTACTAAATCTTTCATCAAAGGATCAGCTATCATACAAACATTATCAATAAAATCAATAGACACTTGATAACTACTAATCCTCTCATTTATAGTAAGATACTTAACATCAATATGCTTGTTTGCATTAGTTATCTTGCTACTATTAGAAAAAAAAATATGGTAAAATTATCACAATAAATTCTCAGCGGCTTGAAAATGAAATCCATAACTCCGAGCCTTGAGATAAATTTTTTCAACTATAGAGCATGTGAGGAAGCCTTATAGCAGCTTATATATTCAGCTTTCATAGTAGAGTAGGCAATAATACGCTATTTTGCGCTCCTCCATGAGATTGCTCCATCAGCTAATAGGAAGATATAATCTGATTTGGGCTTTCTACTATTAAGACAATCAGCATAATCTATATCTGAATAACTGATCACTTCCAACTGATCAGTCATCCTATAAGTAAGCATATAGTCTTTAGTTTTCTAAAGATATCGCATTACCTTCTTGGCAGCTTTTCAATAGTTCATACTTGGATCACTCTGATATCTACCAAGCATTTCTAAAGCAAAACTAATATCAGAACGAGTACAGACTTGAGCATACATTAGACTATCTACTGCAGATACATAGGATATATCATTCATCTGATTTGTCTTAATCTTGTTCATGGGATACTAAAATTTACTGAATTTATTATCTTTAACGATTGATACTTCACTTTATGAGTAGTTTAATATTTCAAATCTTTTTAGGATTCCAGTAATATAATTTCTCTAAGATAAACCAAGTAACCTCTTATTTCTAACATGATAGATTTCTATATCAAGAACATAAGAAGCATCTTTCATATCTTTTATATCAAAATATTCGAAAAGAAAATTTTTAGTTTCATACAAGAGACCCAAATCATTGCTGGCTAGTAAAATATCATCCACATATAATACCAAAAATATAAACTTACTTTCATTCACCTTCAGATATGTACATTGATTAGCAATATTTTTTAAAATTTGAAGAAAATAATGATATGATTAAACTTTAAGTACCATTGCTTGGAAGCTTGTTTAAGACCATATATAGATTTTTTTAATTTATATACCAATCTATTGGTATAGAATCTGGTTGAAGTTGGATCGAGCTGGAGTGGAAGAGGATGAGGTCACCATCGATGATCTATAAAATAAAATTTCAACCGGAGTCGATGGTGGTGGCTCCGATAGAATCTTCCGATGATCAAGTCAGCTCTTCTAGTCAGCAGAAATGAATTACTCAAAAATGAGAAGTGAGCTTAGAGCTTTAGAGGGGAGAGAAGAGCTTAGAGCCTTTAGAAAGCGTATCTGGAGGGTCTCTTTTTATAGACAGAGCTTGGATGATGGTGATGATCATACCGTCTGATAGTGGGCTACTCTAAATCACATAAAATTTGGTATGGAGAGAGTGGTATCACCAGGCTGGTAATGGTGACCATGTCATCCATTCATGGGCCGTATGGAATTGGTTACGGAGGAAAAGGTGCCGTCAGATTGGTGCTGACGATCATACCGTCCGATAGTGTCGCCCGTGGTAGACTGATGGTGATTGTTCGTCGAGATTTAATAGCCGTAGCTTCGAGAAAATAGACGTAGGTTGGTGAAGAACCTCGATGTATATCCATTTTGGAGGAGCTCGGACTCCTAAGGGAGAGTTCGATTGAAGGAGAAGTTCGGCAAGGATTCGACTTCTATAGAAATTCGATCAAAAGAGCGCGGAAGGAGTTCAACTCTCATGAACGTCCAACTGAAGGAGAAGCTCAAAAGGAGTTCAGCTCCCATAGGAGTCCGATCGGAGCTCGATTGCTAAGAAGTTCGATTGAAGCTCGACCGCTGAGAAGTTCGATTGGAGCTCGACCATAGAGGAGTTCGATCGACTGAAGGAGTTCGACTAAGACTCGACCACTAAGGAGTTTGGCTAGGATTCGATCATTGAAAGTTCGATTGAGACTCGACCGCCGAGGAGTTCGACTGACTAAAGAAGTTCGGCTAGGATTCAACCACTGGAGAGTTCGATCGATTGAAGAAATTCAACTAAGACTCGACCGCTGAAGCTCTTCCATGGTTATCGATTGTGTTAGGCTGAGCATCGGACTGAACTTCGATAGGAGCAGAATTTATCCCCAACAATAGTCTCTCCCACTCTCGAGTTCGAAACTCGAAGGAAGGGAGTGCAGAAAAGGCAACCGTCGAAGCCCTCTTCATGGCTCTGCACCGATTCAGGTTGAAGCTTGGGGGAGATTTCATCTCCAATCAAAGTTAAAGTTGAAGTTGAAGTTGAAGCTCGATCGTTTGGAAGAGATCTTATCTCTGACCGAGGTTGGCTCGCTCACTCGGGAGAGATCTTATCTCAAGCTAAGGTTGACACGATCGCTCGGAAGAGTTCTTATCTCTGACCAAAATTAACTCGGGTGCTCGAAAGAGATCTTATCTCTAATTGAGGTTGACTCAGACGTTCGGAAGAGATCTTATCTTCTGCAATCGAGGTTGGCACGGTCGCTCGAGGAAGATCTTATCTTCCATAGTCGAGATTGATACGGATGCTCGGAGGAGATCTTATCTCCTACAGTCGAGGTTAGCTCAGGAGAGATCTTATCTCCTGCAATCGAAGCTGAAGCTTGGGGGAGATCTTACCTCCTACAGTCGAGGTTGAAGCTTGGAAGAGATCTTATCTCCTACAACCGAGGTTGAAGTTCGAAAGAGATCTTATCTCCTATAGTCGAGGTTGGCCTAATCGCTCAGGAGAGATCTTATCTCCTGCAGTCGAGGTTGGCTCGGTCGCTCGAGGAAGATCTTATCTTTGATCGAGATTCGAGCTCGATCGCTCGGAAGAGATCTCATCTCTGATCGAGATTGAAGCTCGGTCGCTCGAAAGAGATCTTATCTCTGGCCGAGATTGACTCGATCGCTCGAAAGAGATCTTATCTCTGGATAAGGTTGAAGCTCGATCGCTCGAAAGAGATATTATCTCTAGTCGAGGTTGACATGGGCACTTGAAAGAGATCTTATCTCTAGCCGAGGTTGACTCGGACGCTCGAGAGAGATCTTATCTCTAGTCGAGGTTGGCACAGTCACTCGAAAGAGATCTTATCTCTAGTCGAGGTTGGCACGGTCGCTCGGAAGAAGATCTTATCTCTAGTCGAGGTTGACTTGATGCTCAGGAGAGATCTTATCTCTAGCCGAGGTTGACACGGGCACTCAAAAAAGATCTTATCTCTAGCCGAGGTTGGCACGGTCGCTCAGAAGAGATCTTATCTCTAACCGAGGTTAAAGCTTGGAGGAGATCTTATCTTCTACAGTCAAGGTTGGTTTTGGTCGCTCGGGAGAGATCTTATCTCTGATCGAGGTTGAAGCTCGATCGTTCGAGAGAGATCTTATCTCTAGTCGAGGTTGATACGGATGCTCGAGGTTGATACGGGCGCTCGAAAGAGATCTTATCTATAGCCGAGGTTGACACGATCGCTCGAAAGAGATCTTATCTCTAGTCGAGGTTGAAGCTCGATCGCTTCGAAAGAGATCTTATCTCTAGCCGAGGTTGGCACGGTCGCTCAGCTGAGATCTTATCTCTAGCCAAGATTGACTCGAATGTTCGAAAGAGATCTTATCTCTAGCCGAGGTTGGCACAGTCGCTCGAGAGAGATTTTATCTCTAGTCGAGGTTGATACGGACGCTCGGAAGAGATCTTATCTCCTACAGTCGAGGTTGGCCCGATCGCTCATGGGAGATCTTATCTCCTACAACCAAGGTTGAAGCTCGAAAAAAATCTTATCTCCTGCAGTTGAGGTTGAAGCTCGAGAGAGATCTTATCTCTTGCAGTCAAAGTTGGCTCGATCGCTCAGGAGAGATTTTATCTCTGATCGAATTTCGAGCTCAATCACTTGGGAGAAATCTCATCTTTGGCCGAGGTTGGCTCGGTCGTTTGAGAGAGATCTTATCTCTGACCGAGGTTCAAGCTCGATCGCTTGAGAGAGATCTCATCTCTGACCGAGGTTGAAGCTCGATCACTCGGGAGAGATCTTATCTCTGGCCGAGGTTGGCTCAATCGCTCAGAAGAAATCTTATCTCCAGCCGAGGTTGAAGCTCGATCGCTCGGAAGAGATCTTATCTCTAGCTGAGATTGATACGAGAGCTCGGGAGAGATCTTATCTCTACTCGAGGTTGGCATGGGGGCTTGGAAGAGATCTTATCTTTAGTCGATGTTAAAGCTTGGTCGCTCGGAAGAGATCTTATCTCTAGCTGAGATTGACTCGGGCACTCGGAAGAGATCTTATCTCTAGCCAAGATTGACACGGATGCTTGAGAGAGATCTTATTTCTAGTCGAGATTAACTCGATCGTTCGGAAGAGATCTTATCTCTAGACGAGATTGATACGGTCGCTCGGAAGAGATTTTATCTCTAGCCAAGATTGGTACGGTCGCTCGAAAGAGATCTTATCTCTAGTTAAGGTTGACATGGGTGCTCGGAAGAGATCTTATCTCTAGTCGAGATTGGCACGATCACTCGAAAGAGATCTTATCTCTAACCGAGGTTGAAGGACTTCGATCTGCTCATGTTAAGATGAGGTTCTCCTTTTGTTCCTAATACGGCCACTATTGACTGCTTCTTTCCTATCATCACGTAGTTTTTGCACCAAGAAATAATATTATTGAAAGAAAGTTACTGATAGTGCGTCTCCAAATTTTTTATGTTTTAGGGTCGTGGGAGCATTGTTCCTTCAAGTTTCTTCAGGCGATAAGCTCCAAGATCTGACGACCTCCTCTATTTTATGCTAGCCTTCTTAATTTGGAGCAAGCTTGACATGGCGTCGATGATACGGGAGGTGATCGACCTTTTTGTTGTTCTTAGCTACGGCAGCATCCTTGGTCGATCTTCTCCTGCTTCAGATCAGCGTCGGAGGAATCGATCCAGCTGGCCTCTTCTAATGAGCTCCTCGATTTTGTCTCAAAGCTGAACGTATTCTTCAGTGTCGTGGTCGTGGTCGGATGGTAGAGGTAGTACTTGCTTCGATCGTGCTTGTTTAGGAGAGATCGTAATTCTTCTAGTCTTGGTAGCTGGTTCTTAACTTCCATCAAAATTTGAGTTCAAGGAGCGTTAAGAAGGATGTAGTCGTGGAACCTTTCGGAAGGAGGACTTCTTTGCGCCCTTCTGTCAGGGCTTCTTTGATGACAAGCTCAAAAAATTCGGGCTTGCTCATGCCCGGAGAAAGTCTGTGAGCACGGTCGAACTTTACTCGGTCCTTCATCGATGGTGGGTCTATTATACTCATCCATCCGTCGCTCTCTTAAGGCTTCTTCGTCCTTCAATTTGAAGGCTTTTTCCGTATGGACATATCCCTCGGCCCGAGCCAGCAGATCGGTGAAGTTCTTAGGATACTTCTTCTCCAAAAAGAATAGCAAGTCATTCTTCTAAAGGCCACCTTTGAGTGCGGCCATCGCAACAGACTGATCCAGGTCCCGGACTTTCAATGTCGTGGCATTAAACCGAATGACATAAGCCCGGATGAATTCTTCCTATTTCTGCTTGACATTCATTAGAAAATTCGAATTTTGATGTGGACGTTGATCGCTAATGAAGTGAGCCACGAATTGATGGCTCATCTAATCAAAAGAAAAGATCGTGCCCGACTTTAATGCCGAATATCAATTTTTCACTGCTCTTTTTAAGGTAGATGAAAAGGCTCGGCACAATATGGTGTCTGGAGCACCATGAAATAGCATCATGGTCCAGAAGGCCTCTAGATGATCAACTGGATCAGAGGTTCCATTGTAGCTTTCGAATTGAGAAAGCTTGAAGTTCGGCGGGATGGGTTCTTGCATAATTCGAAAGGAGAAAGGAGGATCGGTGCGGACGTCGTCAAGATGAGCCGAGGCGACGTAGCCAAGCTCCTCAATTCATCGGTCCATCTCCCACAGTCTGTGATCGAGGGCGTCATCTTGGTTGCAGATCTTGGGAGGCTTTCGACTACAAATGGGGAAGGTCTTCTCTAGAGGAGAACCATGATTCGAACATGGATCCTCTACTCTCTATTTTTTCTTTTCAGGGATGATGGATACGTTAGCCTGAGTACTCTTTCTTGGGGTCGATTTTTGATATTTTGATGGTAGATTTTCTGGTGGAGTCACCATCGAGGGCCGCTACATGGCCTGCACCATCTCGGTGAGGCTCTGAATCTACTGCATCAGTAGGTTAAACTGCTCTGCATCTACCGTGGCTACAGACGGAATCTAAGTTGCCGAGACTGAAGCATGAGCAGATGGATCTGGATGGAATTGGATCGCGGAGGCCGTCGATTGTCAAGTCGAAGCTCTTCTGAGAGGCATTTTTTCTTGGAAAAGAACTCTAAAGAGGAAGAAGGGAGATCTCTAGAGAAGGAAGAGAGCGATTATCGTTGAGCACTCCTTTAAGAATAAGAAAATCTCAAGAACAAAGGACCCTCCTTCTAGCATAAATTCTATTGATGCAGAATCTAGTTGACACCGGATCAAGCTAGAGTGGAGGAGGATGAGGTCACCATCGGTGATCTACAAAATAAAATTTCATCCGAAGTCGGTAGTGGTGATTCCAGCAGGATCCTCTGACGATCAAATCAGCTCTTCTGGCCAACAAAAATGGAGTGCTCAAGAATGAGAAGTGAGCTTAGAGCTTTAGAGGAGAGAGGAGAGCTTAGAGCCTCTAGAAAGCGTATCTGGAGCGTCTCTTTTTATAAGCGGAGCTTGGATGATGGTGACGACCATATCGTCTGGTAGCGGGCCACTCTAGGCCGCATGAAATTCGGTATGAAGAGAGTGGTATCATCAAGCTGGTAGTGACAGCCATGTCGTCCGATCATGGGATGCATTGGACTGATTACAGAGAAAAAGGTACCGTCAGATTGGTGGTAACGACCATACCATTCGATAGCATCGCCCGTGGCAGACTGATGACGATCGTTCATCAAAATTTAATAGCCATAACTCTAAGAAAGCAGGCATAGGTTGGTGAAGAACCTCGGCGTATATCCATTTTGGAGGAGCTCAGACTCCTAAAAGAGAGTTCAGTCGAAGAAGAAGTTCGACAAGGGTTCGACTTCTGTAGGAGTTCGATCGAAGGAGCACGAAGGGAGCTCAGCTCTCATGGGCGTCCGACTAGAGAAGAAGCTCAAAAGAAGTTTGGCTCCCATAAGAGTCTGATCGGAGCTCGGCCGCTGAGAAGTTCGACTAAAGCTCGACCGCTGAGAAGTTTGGCCAGAGCTTGACCATAGAAGAGTTCGATCGACTGAAGGAGTTCGGCTAAGACTTGACCGCTGAGAAGTTCGGCTAGGACTCGGCTGTTGGAGAGTTTTACTGAGGCTCGACCGTCGAGGAGTTCGATCGGCTGAAGGAGTTTGGCTAGGATTCGACCGTTGGAGAGTTTGACTGGTTGAAGAGATTCGACTAAGACTCGATCGCTGAAGCTCTTCCGTGGCTATCGATTGCGTTAGACTGAGCATCGGACTGGACTTCGATAGAAGCGGGATTTATCCCCAGCATAATCTTTTATTTTCTTATACTAAAAATCCTTCAGGCTGTTCTATATACACTTCTTTCTTTAAATTTCCATTCAAGAATGCAGTCTTGATATCCATTTGATGTAGCTCTAAATCAAAATAAGCTACTAATGTCATAATGATTCTGAATAAATCTTTTTCAGAAATAGGAAAAAATATTTCATGATAATTAATGCCTTCCTTTTGAGTGAATTTTTTTTTTACAAGTCTAGTTTTATATCTCTCGATATTATCTTTAAAATTTCATTTAGTATTAAAAATTCATTTACAACCTACAGACTTAAATCTTTCAGATAATTTGATAAGTTCTTAAACTTGATTTTTATTCATGAATTCCATCTTATCTTTCATGGCATCTAACCAAAGTTCAAAATCATCGCTTTTCATGGCATCCTTAAATGAAACTAAATTATTCTTTATTTCAACATCATAATCACATTCATGTAAGTATATAATATGATTATTTGAAATAGTCAATCTTTTAATTCTAGTAGATCTCCGTAATATTTTAAGTTAATTGACAGTCTATTCAGAAAGTGGTGTATCAATCATCTATTGATGTTTCATAATTTTAAGTTAAGCAGACCCAAGTGTAATATCTCTAGATGTTACTATAATAGGAAGAGATTCTCTTATTTTCTATAATACCGTATTACGTGGTGTACCACTTTCACTATTTTCATCATCCTCAATGGACTTAGCAGTTCTAATTTTAACAATTTTAGTGATGTATAATGAACAATAAAATCTAAAATTTTTTGACCTTTTTGGATACCCTATAAAATAGTAACTAACAGTTCTGGAATTCAATTTTTTTCTTATGGGTTATATAATCGAGCCTCTGCTAGACAATACCAAATATGTAGATGTCCTAAATTTGATTTCCTGCCTATCCATAACTTAAAAGGAGTTTTAGGAATGGCCTTACTAGGTACCCAATTTAGGATATATGATAGGAATACGATGTTGTCGTTAAGACACCATATTTATCAGTTTAATCCGATTTCTTAAAATAATTAAAAATATATAGATAGCAGTGAGTCGAGTCGAATCCACAAAAAAGATAGTATTTTTAGATTTAAAATATTTAATTTTTTTTTTAAAAAAAGAAAAGGATTTGAAAATAGAATTTAAAGTTAAAAATTAAAATTATAAAATAAAAATTAAATTATGTAGAAAAGTAAACTTGGTACTAAGATCTACTAGTTAGATCTTAGCATCTACTTGCAAAAAATAAAAAATAATAATTAAAATATAAAAATTAAATTATAATAAAAATAAAAAAATTAAAATTAAAATATAATAATAAAATTTTTATTAATTAAAATTTTAAAATTTAAATACATAAAATTTTAAAAAAAATAAAATAAAATAGCCTGATTTCTGATCTTGGATCGGCATAGATGGAAAGATGGTGTAGAAGACCAGCTTTTTCTCTCGACATCAGTTGTTTCGAAGCAGCCATTAACCCAGAGCCTAGCTTCATCCTGTATCAAAGCTTCATCTTGATCGAAGATGTTGATTTCTAGAGGCCTAGGGTCCTTTTTATAGAGCTAGGAGTGTTGGATATTTTTTCTGGAGGCAATGTGGGACTAATAGCCTTTGTAATCATCAAAATACAAAGAAATCTGAGTAAAATTTAGATTAAAATAGATCTGATATGAATTTGGTAAGTTTGGTGAAATCTAGCCATTCAATAGAAATCCAACGATCCAAAAATCATCAAAATCGAATGTGTATCAGCCCAAATCAGGTCGGATTAAATTCTGACCGTCCGATCGTACGTTGATGGAGAAAATTTGGCCGCTGATCGCATGTCGAGAGTCCTGATCACCATTGGGAGCATTCTAGACCATTGGATCTTTATCAGTTGGTTTTTTAGCCATTAAATCATGCCAGATCGCTGATAGAATTTGAATCAAATCTAAAAATAACCACCGCCGTCCGATCTTGACT
The DNA here is from genome assembly GCA_006176705.1 of Cocos nucifera. Taxonomy (NCBI): domain Eukaryota; kingdom Viridiplantae; phylum Streptophyta; class Magnoliopsida; order Arecales; family Arecaceae; genus Cocos; species Cocos nucifera. The sequence continues at coordinate 839,110 of QRFJ01000030.1, forward strand.
GCAATCAACCGCAGCCGTTCGATCACGTAATTACCATTCCCATGGATCGCATGGACCGGCCGCACCTCCTATTATTGAGTGAAAAGTCCAAAATATCCTATGAGCCGCGATGGATTTTTATGGACCCTTTAAGGGTCTTGGTCCGCCACGTGTCACGGTGTGATTCATCGATTTCTACTGAGCTGGCGGTCCATACCTGAATCATGGACCGATTGGTGGCTTCTTCGACTAAGTCAGCTTTGATGGCTTGGCTTGGCTTGCGGAGCCGGCTGAGCCATTTTCTTTTTTATTTAATTTTTATTTATTTTATTTCTTTAGAAATTCATATCTTCTTCATTTTAGCTTCATTTTGCTTCAAACTTATTTCATTATGATCAAAAAAATGAGCTCTTTCTATTAATTATAAAATTTTATTTTTTAATTTTTATTATTTTTTAATTAATTTTTTAATTAATAAAATTATGAATTTCTTAAAAATTATATATAAATTGATCATAAATTTTAAAAAATTAATATAAATTAATTAATAAATTAATATTTTTATTGATAAATTTATGGTACTTATCATACCTCCTAACTTAAGTTTTGCTCATCCTCGAGTAAAGAAAGAATTTAGTTTTAAATACCTTTTAACTTTAGAGTTTCGAATTTTACATAAGCAGTTTTCAAAATGGCTATTGATATTCAGTAGAGCTTAAATGAGATATATCATTAGAATATTAATACTTATCAATAAAAAAAATTAAGTAAAGAACATTAAATTTTTTTAAATTTTTTCTAAATTATCCCACCTTTATCTCTGATTTGTCTAAACTTTCATATAGACAAGTGTATTGCTTCTTCCGTCCTTCATTTATTAATTTTTATTTTTACATTGCCCACTTTTTAATGTGAATATCATTGCTTACTTAGGCAATGAGATCCGATTACTCGGTGGAAAATCAATATATATTTTTTTACCACTATTGAGTGTCTTAACTCCTTAAGCTTTCTATTTGATCCATGTCTTGGACCAATGACTTTCAAACTAGTTGACTTTATGACACTAGGTATAGAAAATTCCTCAAACCTACTAGCTCGAATCAAATAAGTTATGAGTTAAGACTAGCTTTACAATGAGCTTCTTTGCCCTTTCCACCTTTTGACGCGAAACTCAATACTTGCTTAGGCAAAGAGGCCCGATTACTCAGTGAGAAGTACTTGAAAATTATTTTATTAAAATAAAAATTTTATATGAAGAAACGTATAGTTACCCTACACAAGCCTATAAAAAGTAGATTTTTCTTTAAACCTAGTAGAAATAATTAAAAATGCTCCAAGGAAGAATTTTTTATGTTCTAGACTTAATTCTTTATTGAATTTTCTTAATACTTGATTCATCAATATCTCATAGATTCTCTAATCTGTGTATCAATTTTTTTAAAAAAATGCTTAGTTTGATTCGATTCTTAAGCATAATCAGGTATCTAAATACTAAATACTAACTTTTTGAGGACTTAAAATTTTAAAAATTTTTATTTTTCTTCCTTCAACTTAATCGATATTGTCCTCAATGGAGAAAAAAAATAAAGAATGTAATAAAGAACATAGAAGAATACACCTAACTTAGTATATTTTTAGTCCAGTATATGTCTTTGAAAATTTAAGCTCTTTCTCCAGCTTATTCAAATTACCCTAAAAAAAATCAACTGAAAAGATAAGTTAAACTAAAAAAAACTAAAATTAGGTTGCCTCCTAACAAGCGCTAAGTTTATCGTCTTCAGCCAGACATAATGCAATTTACTATCCTGTGTCAAATACTGGATTGATAAATTTCAATAATTTTGGATTGCCAATCTCAGAAAGTTGATTTATAATCCCATTATTGATATACTCATTATTAATTTTAGGAACATAATTTATGATTTCATTCTCAGATCCATGTTTATTAAGAATTTCTCCTATTTGTTCTTCTAAAATACTCATAAATTAAGTTTTTATTTTAAGAGTTAAGTTTGATTCAATGGGTGCTGGAATGGTGACTAAAGATGGTTTTAATTCTGAAGGTAAATTAATGTGATCTTATTTAAATAACTCCATTGACATTTCATTACATACCTCTTGATTAGGATTCAGGTCTGATGCAACAATTACAGGCAAGATTTTTTGTGAACCTAAATACTCAAGGAGGGATTTCAACTCTACTTTAGGTACCTCTTCTTTTGATGACTCAGGTGATGGTTTAGTCATTTCTATGAATGGTTCAGTGGAAGGCTCAACAGACTCAGCACTGAAGTCTTCTCTAGTGTCAGGTGTATTTACCTTATTATTTACTTATTTTTCTGATCTCAAGGAATGAATAGCATTAACTTGATTAACCTGGTTTCCTTGGGATGGTTTACCATTTTGATTTCTTGGGTTGGGCTCAGGTTGGCTAGGTAGCCTACCTCGTTCACGTTCACTAATGGTAGATGCCAGCTGACCAATTTCTAAGCGGACTATGGCCTGAGAATTTGAATTCAAAATTTGGTCCATGGTTTGCATGAAATTACTTAAGATAGCATTAGTGTCAGCATTAGATTTGGCTAGGATTTTTAGGCTTTTCTCTAAAGAACTAAGTTTCTTTTCATTAATATTAAAGCCTGATGGTGGCAAGGTGTTTATCACAGGATTAGGCCTTGGGTTCTGCTGATTGAAACTTGAACCGCCTACATTTGAATTTTGTGACCATGAAAAATTTGGATGATTCCTCCAATCTGAATTGTAAGTGGGTGCATAGGGATTATTCAACAGTCTCTGATATGTGGCATCATTTACTTGTGCACATCCATTATCTAATTGGTTCATTGGGAGGAGACATTCCTCAAGGACATGGTCTGATGCATTGCACCTGTTGCATATGGGTGCAGATACTTGGTTCACACTGGCTGGTCTTTGAAGTTTTAAGGCTTCTAGCCTACGTGTCAATGTTGCAATTTTAGCTTCTGCAGCTAGGAAGGTTTGGTAAATTCCATCTCTTGAAGGTGTAGATTTTTTTAGTTCCCTTATTATTTTCCATTATAAATTTTTCTCGACTAGATCTTCTAAAAATTGCCAGGCTTCTTTTGGTTCTTTGTACATAAATTATCCCTGGCACATGGATTCTAGCATTATTCGAAAATTTGAATCTAACCCTTCATAAATTATTTGGCATAGCCTTCAAGTTTCTATTCCATGGTGTGGGCATTGGATCAAGAGGTTCTTGAATCGATCGAAGTATTTCCAAAATGATTCACTAGCTAGTTGATAGAATTGGTTTATTTCATTTCTAATTCTAACTATTTTATGATGAGAAAAATATTTTTTTAAGAATATTCTCATAAAGCTCTCTCAGGTCGTGATAGATTGATTTAGAAGACTATAAAGCTACTTTTTGGCATTATTCTTAAGGACAAAATTGATTAATCTTAGTTTGATTTCGTCCTCTGACAATTGTTATAGTTTCATGATTGCACAAACCTCTTCAAATTTTCTAATGAATATATATGCATCCTCTATTTCCATAAATTTTGGAAGCATGTTAATGATTTGAGGTTTAATTTCAAAGTTATTTGCTGTGGGTTGGGACAACCTGATACAAGAGAGTTGGACGAAATCAACTGAATAACATAAATTCTTAAGGATTTGAGGCTGAGACTGATTTGCTAAATCCATTGAGGTTGTAGGATCTGAAACAGGAATTAAATTCATTTTGACTAGTCGAACTGAAATCCTTCTCCATACAGGTGTTGGAGAATTCACTATACTCTCAATATCCTCAATCTTTTTTTTATTTTATATTTTTTTTAAACTCTTTTTTTTTTAAGTTCTAAGTTAATTCACCCTTTTCATATCCTAGGACAACCATGCAACATAACTTCCCATTATGCTAGGGCAATCTTATGTCAGGGCAATAGAGATTGAAAATACCTAAAGTAAAAATTTTTATTTTCAAACAAATTTCAAATAAATTAGTCTTAAGCTAAGATCAGCCTAGACCTAGACAGCTCCTAACTGTTCTAAGTCAGCCTTCAAGCACTCCAAGTGTAGGATCAGCTAATCAACTGACCAGATAAGTGTAAGATCAATGGGAGTTCCTCCATTGCTTGCCTTAGACACCAATTATGCTTGGCCAGATAAGCGAACGAAATCAATTAAGTAATCACCTTCCTTCGAACCCAGTCATCCCTGAATCACTTTCCTAGACACCAGTCAAATTGACTAACCCTAACCTGGTTCAATCCGAAGGTTTCCTTATCCTATTGAGCTCAAATATCCTTAAGGATCGATATCTAATTGATTTTAAGAGTTAAGATTTGAGTTCATGCAATATGAGGGTTGGTTGTTTGTGGACTAAGGAAGGATGATTAAATCTCTATCTTATCTTGATTAATTGGATTGTACCCTTAATTTGATTTAAAGATGAATATGTACACAAAATTTTCAATCAAAGGGTTCTATGCAACTTAAACTAGATGCATGCAACTAATTGAATTTTGAAAGGCTTACCTTGCTTCCAGCAATCACCAAAAAATAAAAATAAAACTAATATGATGCATGCTCTAAATAATTAAAATTTCTAATCTTATCATAAGACTTTTAATTAGGTTTAAATGAATTTTTTTTAAAATTAATTTAAAAATAAAATAAATAAATAAATAAATAAAAAGAAAAGAGGACTAGGGTTAGGATTGATCTCACCAAGCAAAACTCCTGATTTTTTTTATTCTTTAATCTCTTTTTCTATAAAATAATAAAAAAAATAGCAAGCAATATTTATAAAAAAATAAGAATTTTATTTATAATTTATTTATAAAAAAATTAAAGAGATAAAAAATTTAATGTCTGTATCTTCTCCGACAATGGTGCCAAAAACTTGATATGAACATGATGTTATCGTTAAGACACCATGTTTATCAGTTTAATCCAACTTCTTAAAATAATTAAAAATACGTAGATAGCAGTGAGTCGGGTCGAATTCATAGGAAAGATAGTATTTTTAGATTTAAAATTTTTAATTTTTTTATAAAAAAAAGATTTGGAAATAGAATTTGAAGTTAAAAATTAAAATTATGAAGTAAAAATTAAATTATACAGAAAAGTAAACTTGGTACTAAGATCTACTAGTTAGATCTTAGCATCTACTTACAAAAAAATAAAAAGTAATAATTAAAATATAAAAATTAAATTATAATAAAAATAAAAAAGTTAAAATTAAAATATAATAATAAAATTTTTATTAATTAAAATTTTAGAATTTAAATACATAAAATTTTAAAAAAAAATAAAATAAAATAGCCTGATCTCTAATCTTGGATCGGCATGAGTGAAAAGATGGTGTAGAAGTCCAGCTTTTTCTCTCGACACCAGTTGCCTCGAAGCAGCCATTAACCCAAAGCCTAGCTTCACCCTATACCAAAGCTTCACCTTGACCGGAGATGTTGATTTCTGGAGGCCTGGGGTCCCTTTTATAGAGCTAGAAGGATTGGATATTTTTTCTGGAGGCAATATGGGACTAATAGCCTTTATAATAATCAAAATATAAAGAAATCTGAGTAAAATTTGGATTAAAATAGCTTTGATATAAATCCGGTAAGTCTGGTGAAATCTAGCCATTCAATAGGAATCCAACGGTCCAAAAATCATCAAAATTAGATGTGTATCAGCCCAAATTAGGTTGGATTAAATTCTGACCGTTCGATCGCACGTTGATGAAGAAAATCTGATCGCTGATCGCACGTCGGGAGTCCTGATCGCCGTCGAGAGCATTCTAGACTGTTGGATCTTCATCAGTTGGTTTTTTGGCCATCGGATCGTACCAGATCGTTGATAGAATTTGAATCAAACCCAAAAATAACCACCGCCGTTCGATCTTGATCGCAATCAACCGCAATCGTTCGATTGTGCAATTACTATTTCCATGGACCGCATGGATCGGCCGCACCACACATTGCAATCAATTAGCACCTCTTGTTGCTAAGTGAAAAGTCCAAAATACCCTGTGAGCCACGATGGATTTCTGTGGATCCTTTAAGGGTCTAGGTCCACCACGTGTCGCGCTGTGATTCGACGATTTCTGCTGAGCTGGCGATCCATGCCTGAATCATGAACCGATTGATGGCTTCTGCAGCTGAGTCGACTTGGCTTAGCTTGGTGGCTTAGTTTGCGAAGCCGACTGAGCCATTTTTTTATTTAATTTTTATTTATTTTATTTCTTTAGAAAATCATATCTTCTTCATTTTAGCTTTATTTTGCTTTAAATTTATTTCATTATGATCAAAAAAATGAGCTCTTTTAATTGATTATAATTTTTTTTAATTTTTATTATTTTTTAATTAATTTTTTTAATTAATAAAAATATAAATTTTAAAAAATATATATATAAATTGATCATAAATTTTAAAAAATTAATATGAATTAATTAATAAATTAATATTTTTATTGATAAATTTATGATACTTATCAATATATATAGCAATTTTTAAGATTTCTTCCTATAAATTCAAGAATAACGAGGATTTACTAACCATACTCCTCATCATGTCCATCAATGTGCGATTACGCCTTTCAGCCACATCATTTTATTGAAGATTTTTTGGCATAGTATACTGTACTATAATGTCATGCTGTTCAAAAAATTTGATAAAATACTACTACAAAAATGATCTATAACAGTGCTTACTATGGCAGCAATTTTCAAAACTACTGTCATAGATCCTATGGCAGTAGTTTTCGTTAATCGCTGCCATAGGTCGGACCTATGGCAATGGTTTTTGTAACCGTTGCTATAGGTCTGATATATAACAATGGTTATAGAAAATTACTATCGTAGGTCGGATCTATAGCAGCGGTTACAAAAAATCACTATCATAGATCGACCTATAGCAGCGGTTAGTAGTAACCACTACTATAATCTAATTTATAGCAATAGTTAATTATAACCGCTGTCATATATATATATTTTTTAAATATTATATAATTTTAAAATTTAATGTTCATCTTCATCGTTTATTATCTAAATAATTATCATTAGAGTGTCATCGCAAAAGATCGTCTCGATCCGATGGCCCTAGCTTCATCGATCAGAAAAATTTAATTTCAACGATCACGAACGATGATGCGATGATCTGATAGATGAAGACCTCCGATGGATCCAAAAATTACAACGATGATCTCGATGATATTTATAGCATACTATCAAAGTTTTATTTTAATCGGATATCGTTATCTTGGTCAATTTAGTATAGGTTAGTTTCGACTGTTAAATGATAAATGATTGATCAAAGGACCAAATGATGTTTGATTATGAGATAATTTTTTTATAAATGATCTTGGCTACTACTTTAATCATTTTTTATGATAGTGATTATAAAATTCAACTCGTGAGATGAAAAATATTCTAAAACTATACGTCTCCTGATAACCATTCTGAAACTTTATGGGTTGTTATGCTTATGCTTTTGCAATATCTACTTAACATGAATAATTTATATAAAAATAATTTAAATTTTATTATCATCATCATATAAAATATTTAAAATTATAATAAAGATTATTTAACTAAAAAATTATCTCATAATCGAACACCATTTAATCCTTTGATCGTTTGTTTCTAATTTAACGATCGAAATTATTCCGTACTAAATTGATCAAGATAACGATATCCGATTGAAGTAAAACTTTGATAGTATGCTACAAATATCATCGAAATCATTATTGCAGATTTTTGGATCCATCGAAGATCTTCATCTATTAGATCATCGCATCATCATTTGTGATCATCGAAATCAAATTTTTATGATTAATGAAGCTAAGGCCATCAGATCGAGGCAATCTTTTGTAATAATATTCTAATGATAATTATTTAGATAATAAATAGTGAAGATGAGCATTAAATTTTAAAATTATATAATATTTTAAAAAAATAAAAAAATTATTTTTTACCTATGATAGCGGTTATAAAAAATCGCTGCTATAGATCTACGATAGTGGTTATAGAACTGCTGCCGTAGATTTATGGCAGCAGTTTGGACAACCGCTATCGTAGATCTACGGTAAAGATTTGATAACCACTATCGTAGATTTATGCCAGCGGTTCGATAACCACTGTCGTAGGTTAGGTTAAAAATTCTTAAATTTTTTCTTTTCTTTCGTGCGTGCTCGATCTCTCTCTCCCCCTCCTCTTCATCGTCGATGAGGCTCCTCCCCCCCGACCAGCATCGCCCCTCCTCCCCCTCGGGCCGGCGTCACCCCTCCTTCCCCCTTGGTCGGTGCTGTCCCTCCTTCCTCCTTCCTCTTTGGGCCCCCCATCCCGATCGCCCTCCCGCCCCCCTACCTCCCCCCCACCCCTCCATCCGACCTCTCTTTCGATCCCCCATCCCTAGCCGCCCCTCCCTGCCACCCATCCCCCATCCATCCATCCGACCCTCCCTCTCCGACCCCTCCACCCTCCATCCGACCCTTCCTCGGCCCTCCGCGAAACCCTCCCTCTAGCGAACCCCTCTGCACCCTCGCTCGACCCCCTACGAAATCGCCCCTCCATCGAATCCTCCATCCATGACCCTCCTTCAGCTCCTATGAAATCCCACCCCCCACCACCACCATTCTGATCCTCCGATCGAGTGTGAAGCCTCCTCCTCGTCACTGTGCCCCCCCCATCCCCGCCCCTGCTCTCTCTCTTTTTCCTTTTTTCTCTCTTCTCTATCTCACTATCTTATTTTTATTTCGTAGGTTATCCTCTAGTGCCGTCGTCCTCCTCTAGCATCATCGTCGCGACCCTCAGGAGCTTTCGATGCGACCGCTCTCTATAGCCGTAGGTATAATTTTTTTTTAATTTTATAGTATTATTTATTAATCATGTATATTTATAATAATTTATAAAATATTTATAATAAATATTATAAATATTATAATTATCTGCATGTTGTAATTTTTGGGCCATGCCGTGGTGGTAGCCTTGGGCTGTGTCATGTCGATGGCTGTGGACTAGATCTATCAATGGATTGGGTTTGGATCGGAACCTGGATATTCAGATCCGAATCTAATTTTAATTATCGATATCGGATCCAAACTCAAATATCCCGATGGATCTATACTTGAGAGAGGAAGGGAGGGATCCGACCTCGTTGCCATCATTGGGAGGGAGAGGGTCCGACCTCGTCGGTGAGGAAAATCGAGAGAGGGAGAGTGGAAGATTGAGAGAGCGAGAGAGGGAGGGAGGGGGTTCGGCCTCGTCGGCATCACTGAAAGGGATGGGATCCGGCCTTGCCGACAAGAAAGATCGAGAGAGTGAGAGATGGAGGGATGGGGTCCGGCCTCATCGGTGAGGGAGATTGAGAGAGGAAGAGAGAAAGATTGAGAGATGGAAAAGCTGGAAGGGAGGGGTTTGGCCTTGCCGCCATCGTCGTCGAGAGAGATCAAGAGAGGAAGTGATCGAGGGGATGGCACACAATCGAGTCGGCTTGGATACACAGTCGAACTGGCTCGGACCATGATCGAGCCGACTGAGAGAGGATTCTAGCCAGATATCTCAGGCATAGAGCCGACTGTCTCAGACACGAAGTTGGCTCGACTTTCGAGCGAATAGAATTTGATATATCACGATATTATATTGATTAATGTTCATTAACGTTGCAGATCATGATGGCATCGAAACATCATCTAGCTTTTACCCCTGTCTCTCGGTGGGTTATGCATAGTTCCACATCCGAGGAGCAGTCGGAGCATACTCCATCTACCTCGACATCGACTTTTCAAGGACCTTCATCGTCGGCATCTAATCCACTGATGGCATCTAGTCTACCGGTAGTTGAGCCTCTACCATCGCAGGCATCTGAGTGTACATTTTTATTATATTAGCACAACTTTATTTTTTATATAGTATTTATACATTTATATATTTGCATAATGTATTTGTATTGTAGGTGCATCATCCAGCCGGATATTTTGTGGTCCCATACATATGGCACATGTGTGGAACCTTTAGCATCATACGATGGTGCAGTATGATGCAGAGGGGATGCCAGTAGGAGAGACCATGTGAAAGATGCATTCCTTTTTTGGAGTGCTTGTGAGGCGGTCGGACATCATTCCCGTAGAGCTCAAAAATTGGTGTTTGATGGATGCTACCATCAAGGATCGGGTATGAAAGGAGATATGGATAAGTACGCGCATCTTAGTTATATTTATATATTTTATATATTTACACTATATATGTTTGACTAGAATAATTTTATAACTAATTTTTGATAAATTTATGCAGAGGAGGTACGACTTTTTCGATCACGAGAGGGCTCGAGATGCCCGACTGAAGAAGATCGGAGAGTTGTACCGGGATTATAAGATCAAGGGATCTATAAGATCTCAAGCACCGACAAGATACTCTAGAGGAGCTTGTTTCTTGGATACATGACTATCCTCCGAGTCAGTAGGAGAGGATGGTTAGATACTGAAGGAGCCAGGAGTTCGAGGTAAAATTTCTAACTTTTAATTTTTTTCAATATGCTTAAAATTTTATTTAAATATTTTTTAAATATTTATTATTTATTTGAATACTTGTTAGGCTATCTTCCATCAGAATCAGAAGAATCGTGCAGCTCAGAAGTATACACATACTCTAGGCCACGAGTCTATGGCCAGTCGTGTGCATAGAGAGGTAATTAATTCTAAATCTTACTAGATAAATTAAATTCATATTTTTTATCATCTTTCTAATAAATTTATTTTTTATTATAGCTGATGAGAGATGGAGTGATGCCCAGCCATAGCGAGATCTTTCGATCCAACCGTACGGACAAGATGGGCAGATCGATGAATACCACGATCGAACGTTTTTTGTAAGTATTAAATATATTAGTATATATGATTAGTATTATAGTATTTCTTACAAAATTTTATTATAATTTATAATTATAGGATGCACTCGCGAGCGAGGGCCCGAATACCTCTGGGCCCCATGACCATCTGTCTCAGGTCTTGGGGCCTAAGCACTCTGGAAGGATCTGATGTAGGCCCGAATACACATCGATGAGCTACTGATCCAAGGCGAGCATCTTTTCACAGACTTCTGGTATCGTCAGTCGGGAGGAGCTTGAGAAGGCGTTGACACAGGCAGATCATGCTACGATGCAGGCAGATTGGGCTGAGGAGCACACATCTCATCTGAAGGGCATCGTGAGAGACATGATGTCGATGCTCGGTGCATGTTTTGGAGTCACAAACTTCGAAGATATGTTGGCCCGCATTCCAACTTCAGCTCCGACTTTGGCTCCAGCTCCGGCTCCGACTCTCGATGACGACGACGATGATGATGATGTAGATTTAGAAGACTTTTGATGCATGTTATTTTTTTAAAAAAATATTATAATAAATTTTATTTGATAATAAAATTTTAGTATTTTAAAATAATTTTTATGTTTATTATATTTTTTTATATTATATATCTACATTTATCAGATAAAATATATAAAAAAATAAAAAAAAAATATTTTTTTAATTATTTAAGATCTACGACAGTGATTTTATAACCACTATCATATCCATGCCAATTGCTGCCATAGGTCCGGTGCCAACTGCTATACTAGATCTATGACAGTGATTAAAAAACCACTACTATAGATTACCTATGACAGCAGTTATGTAACCGCTGTTATAGATATCTTATAACAGCGGTTATATAACCGTTGTTATAGATATCCTATAACAGCGGTTACATAATCGCTGCGATAGATCGATCTATTGCAGCGATTTATAAATCACTGCAATAGACAATCTATGGCAGCGGTTATAACAATCGCTGTCATAGAGCTATGGCGACAGTCATAGTGGCAGCGGTTAGAAAATCGCTGTCATTATCTATGACAGTAATTTTTTAGGCTAACCGCTGCGTAGCTCTTTTTTATAATAGTGAAAGATTCAAGATTACAATCAGATTCATTATATCTACCGTAGTATTCACCATCTCTATCAGATCTCACAATCTTAATTTTTCTATCCAACTGATTTTCTACTTCAGCTTTGTATACCTTAAATGCTTTCAAAGCTTTAAACTTTACATGTAACAGAAAAACATAACCATAACATGATAAATTATCAATAAAGATAATAAAATACTTTTGTTCTTCAAAATAAGATGTAAAATAGCCGTAAATATCAATATATATTAATTCTAAAAGTTCTTGACTTCTAATGACATTCTTTTTATGACTTTTAATTTATTTTTTTTTAATATAATTGATGTACATACCAAAATCACTAAAATCTAGATTTGGTTAAACATCTTTCTTAATTAATCTAGTGATCTTTTCTTTTGATATGTAATTTAATCGCCTATGCCATAGCATCAAAGAACTCTAATTTATAATATCATGTTTTATTCTGATATTGACATTTAAAATAAGTAAAGATTGTTCAAAAGAAGAATCTAAATTTAATTTATATAATTCATTACATAATATTTCAGTACCAACAAAAATAATTTTTTTATTAATTTAAAATTTAAATTTATAAAAATAAATTAAAAATCTTTTAAATTAAGTTTTGATAAAAAATTAAATTTTTAGATACTAAAAGAACATAAAAAACATCATGTAGATCTAGTGTCCGTAATAAATCTATAATTTTTGACTATAATGACTTTAGACTTCATCCAATTTTTCATAAAGATCTATCGCTCTCGATTATTTAGTTTTCAGCTTGAAAGAAATTTCTGCATTAAATTAAAAATATGAATTATAGCATCCAAATCAATCCACCAAGTATTAGAAAGAACATCAATAAAATTGGTTTCAAAATAAATAAGTGATAAGGAAATATCCTTCTTTTCGAATCATTTTTTTCTCATAATTCTTCTTGATATGTTCCTCCTTATTATAGAAAAAATATTTTAATTTATGAGAAACTTTTATTAGTGGATTGCTGAATTTTTTATTTTCTTTCTTCATCTTTTTTTTTTTAGGACGCTCCTATAAAATAATATGAATAGCTGGGATCCCTTCCTGTTTTAATCTTTCTTCCTCTTACATATACTAGAAGATGAGTTTATTTATTATCCATGATTTCTTATGTGTATTATAATAAATTTTAAATTTGATAAATGAGGATGGAAGAGAATTGAGAACAAACTGAACGAGAAAATTTTTAGATACTATTATACCCAAATCATTTAATTTTCTAGCTTTATCACGTACTTTCATAATATGCTTTTGTACTTCAGAAAATCCATCATATTTCATAGAGGTTAATTTATTCATTAGGATACCAGCTAAGGCTTTATTTGATCTAGTAAATTATTGTTCTATAAAGAAAAGATACTCAGAGGTCAATTCATTATCCAGAACAGATATCCTAATATTTCTCGCTATCGAATTTTTAATAATCATGAGAGATAACCTATTAGAATGCTCTACTTTTTAGATAATTTCTTATGATCAGGAGAACTAGTGAGATAAGTAGATCTGGTTGAGGCTTACGAAGGATCAAATCTAAATCTGGGCATCCTAAGATAATGAGAAGCTGCTCATGCCAATCAGAATAATTCGATCTATTTAGTATGAGAATATTAGATAGATGCGACGAGAGTGAAGTAGAGATCATGACTGTAAATAATAAAATATGTTTATAATTATCGACATGATGCAGATTTTATAATACAATTCTACTAATAATACTTATTATACAACTATAAAATATCTTTGGATAAAAATCATAGTATATAATAAGTATCATAACTAATTTAATCATAAATTTAAATATAATAAATAATACCAAAACATGCATCACATAAATCATAACCAACAATAATATGAAGTATGTAAACAAGAGCATTAATTATGGCATGTACACATAATTCATGTTTAAAGTATGATCTATCATATTAGTTGTACTTTTAATGGTTTAACTAACTATGATTACAAAAATTCAAGATTATTTCCATCTTTGGGTATAGAATTTTTCATCTTTATGTAATTCAAGTTAGTTAACTTTTTACTATTAATTTATATCAAATTACAGTCATCTTTGAATTTACTGTAATAAACATACTTTTATATAATTTTCAAACTGTAATGAAAGAAAATTATTAGTTCTCAGTAACTCAGTTATCTAAGATCCATAGAGTACTCCGGATCCTTTAGGACTACGCAAAAATATACTTAAATAGTATAATAGCGAGCAAAATTATTAATTAAATAATTTAATTATTTAAATATTTTATTTTATATAAAAAATTTAATCATAATATTTCTCAAATCATCATGAATCTAATGGTTCAAAAATCGCTTAAATCGGATAAAAAATGATCGAGTTATAGTGATTTTATTAAAAATCTTAAAATTAAATGACTTAACCATAAATTACAGAAATATGGGATCTTTTCTATAAAACAACAGCTTTAAAAATTATTTAGAAAATCGATAAGGACTTTAATATAATTTACTAACTTTTAGGGACTAAAATGCAAAATATTCTTAAATGACTAAATTGCAAAGCTACCCTAAGGTTCTTTTAAGAATTTAAATTTTACGAGGCACTTAAATGCAAAAATCTATTTTATTAAATAGGTTTGGTTCTTATCGAGTTTGGATCAAGATCCATTAAGATCCGAAATCTAATACCCAAAACTCTTTCCTTTCTCGATCAAAACTCCAAAACCCCATGGCCGCCGCCTCCCCTAGCGCCGGACGGGTGGCTGAATGGCCACCCCTTGCTATCTCAGCCATCGGAGAGGCCAAGAGGGAGGGCGACAGATCGGGTGCTGCCCCCCACCATCATAGCGAGAGCCAATGTCCAAGCGACCAGATCCAAAAGAAAGAACATGCAGTGGTGCTGTTGTCACTGCTGCCACCAGGAAACATGGGCTCTCCTTCCTCCTGCGACCCACTGTCGCCACCACCACCGCCCATCCACTTGCCGCCGTCTCCCCTTACACCACTGCAAAAAAAAAATCGCGGTTCTCATGGCCACAGAAATGGTAGGCGGTGCGTTCCGCCGCCATCTCTACCATGAGCAATGGTGGCCGTAGCTGTGGCTTGCCGTCGGCATGGCAGTAGCTGTGGCTGCTGCCCCGTCATCGAACGGCATGGGTCGGATGGTGCGGTAGGTCCCTTTTTTAGAAATTAATAAACCTTTAATTTTATTTTTAAAACTTTTAATCAATTCCAAAAATATAAAACCATAATTTAATTTTTTTAAAAAAATAAGCCAAAAGTTTGTCGAAATTTTTTTTATATATAAACACGGAGTATGAAATTAGCGCTCTGATACTACATGTTGATAATTTAAACTTTTATGCTTGGATCGTGCTCTAATATTCATGCAAAATTAAATAAAACATATCTTGCACCATCGTTTCATCAATACGATGATCACTAGCCCGCAAAGCATCAGATTCGTCTTCCACATGCAGCTAATTTTCTCTCTCCTCACTTTCCATCTTAATACAGATGATTGATAGGAATCGTCACACCCTCTTAAGAGTTGGAGAAAAGGGACCATGCCATCTTTATTTATATTTGTACTTATCTTATCTCATCAGAATACTTAATCCTGATTAGAGTAGGAATTTCATTCTAAGTCTTATCAGGAATAGAACTCTTTAATTAATTGGGCTTATTGATTCAGAACTTGATCCAATGAGTTAAATCTGATTAAGTGATAATTAGATCATATTATGGAGTTAAATCCAATAATAGATGCGTTCAAGTTTATCCTAATGACTCCAAAAGGAGGGTATAGCCACGAGACAAAGTGATCAAAGGTTGTTGAGAGAGGCTGTAGATGGCAACTATCCTCGTATCTGAATGGAGTATTTATGAAATACAACATATATAGGAAGAAGCAGGATCGACAAATAAGAAGCTTACTGGATTACCATAATAGGGACAACTGCTCTGGCCGAAATACTTGATCGTTACATATTTGCCGAATCACCTAAGCCAAACATACCAAGAATAATTTCTACCTTTTCTCTATCATTGACAAATAATGTATTAAAGCTAACAAAGGCAGAAACTCACTCTCCTTTTATCTCTCTTTTTTTAAAAAAAATATTATATATTTTTAATCTCAAAATCTAGTATTAATTAATATATAAGAAAAAAAATTTGAAAAAAGTTATCTGATGTCGTTAGCTAGATTGCCGATACTTTTGAAAAGAAAATATATATATTTTTTTAAAAATACTTATTTAAAAAAATATTTAGTCAAATTTATTTTAAAAAATAATTTGCTTTTGAAGGATAGCAGAAGTAATTTTTTTACTGTGGGAAGAAAATAAAAAATTAGAACCTCTTCTTAAAAACAGAAGCAGAAACAAAAAATTAATTTTTTTAAATAAAAATATTCTTACTCAAAATTATTATTTACTATAACTAATCCTACTTATTTTCACCTAATCTTATCATTATTTATTAAATGATGCATTTTGATATATTTTGATACATATATATTATCATATAAAAATTATGTAAAATATTTAATATATATTATTTTTTATTCAATTATATTTATATTGATTAAAATTTTAATATATTTTTATTATTTTATTTTTTTATTTTAATTAAATAAAAAATAAAAAAATTAAATTAAAATTAATCATAATAAATATTTAAAATTATTTATTTATTTAAATAATATTAATTATAAAATAAATTTATACATATTTTTTTCATAATTTAATAATTAAAAATATTTTTTTTTTAAGATTTGTCAAATATAAATTATTTTTGATAAATAATTTTATCAAAAATATTTAAATTTTATTTTTAAAAAATAATTTTAAATAACAGGCCCTAAATCTCCCTCCCCCGCCCTCCCGCCTCTCTCTCTCTCTGATGATGTCTGGGGCTTTCGGAGCTTAGCTTTTTCGATGCGGTCTAGACTTTCACGTCGATGTAGTCCGCTCTCATCCAATGCCCGCTTATCCTCCCCCCCACCATCCTACACTCTCCCTCGTCCCTGCCTCCCCTTCGCTTCCCCAACTCCTCCAAGCCCATGCCCAACTCGTCGTTCGCGGCCTCGCCGCCAGCCGCGCCGCCATGGCCCACCTCCTCGCCCATTGCGCCCTCTGCCCCTCCACCCCGCCCCACTACTTCCACGCCATCTACGCTAGCATCGACCGCCCCAACGTCTTCGCCACCAACAACCTCCTTCGCTGCCTCGCGAGGTCGGCCGCCCCTCGCGACACCCTCTTCTTCTACTCGCGGAGCCGCCGCGCTGGCGTCCCGACCAATAACTACACCTTTTCTTTCCTTCTCCAAGCTTGCAGCAGAACTCCGGTGGTCGCCGAAGGCGGCCAGGTCCATGCCCATGTCGTCAAGCTTGGTTTTGATGGAGATTTGTACGTCAGGAACGCTTTGATTCACTTCTATAGCTCGTGCTGCGAGATGGATGAATCAGAAAGAGTTTTTAATGAGTTTCCAGAGCGGCGGGATGTGGTGTCATGGAATGCGATGTTAGCAGGGTATGCGAGGACGGGGCGGATCGATGTTGCCGAGGAGTTGCTCGAAGGAATGCCGGAGAGGGATGTGATCTCCTGGAGCACTATGATAATGGGTTACGTTCAAGGAGGGATTTTGGAAAAGGGATTGAAGTTGTTTAGGGAAATGGTAGACAGGGGACAGATGGTGAATGAGGCTGCTCTGGTTACGGTTCTTTCGGCATCTGCCCAGTTGGGCTTGCTCGAAAATGGTCAGTTTATTCACTCCACGATTAAAGCACGTAACTTCCCGATCACTCTTGCCGTTGGCACGGCACTGGTGGACATGTATGCGAAATGTGGAAGCATCAAACTCTCGAAACAAGTTTTTGATGGAATGCCACAGAGAGATGTCTTTGCTTGGAATGTTATGGTTTGTGGGCTGGCCACGCATGGATTGGGAAAGGAAGCGCTCGAGCTCTTCCAAAGGTTTCTCAAACAAGGGTTCCGTCCCACAAGTGTGACCTTTGTAGGGGTCTTAAATGCATGCAGCCGTGCTGGTTTGGTTGCTGAAGGCCGTCAGTACTTCAAGTCAATGGTAGAAGATTATGGTATTGAACCAGAGATGGAACACTATGGCTGCATTGTTGATTTGTTAGGACGTGCTGGTCTTGTGTCTGAAGCACTCGAATTGATAGAAGGGATGAGCGTCTCACCGGACCCAGTTCTATGGGGAACATTGCTCGGGGCATGCAAGATACATGGATTGCTAGATTTGGGCATTACTTTAGGGAATAAATTGATTGAGCTAGACCCTTCCCATGATGGGCATTATGTTCTTCTGGCTGGTATATATGCAAAAGCAAGGAAATGGGAGGACGTCATTAGGGTTAGGAGATTAATGTCTAACCGAGGAACTAGTAAGGTTGCTGGTTGGAGCCTGATTGAGGCCCATGGAAGTGTTCATAAGTTTGTAGCAGGGGACAGGGAGCGCAAGGATTCTTCAGAGATTTACATGACACTTGAAATGATTGGAAGGAGGTTGGCTGAGGCTGGTTATTTACCGGATGTGTCGTCTGTCTTGCATGACATTGGGGATGAGGAGAAGGTGCATGTGATCAAGGAGCATAGTGAAAGGTTGGCTATTGCTTTTGGTATGATGGTGGTTGATGCAGATCTTCCAATTTGTATAGTGAAGAACTTGAGGGTCTGTGGTGATTGTCATGAGTTCAGCAAGATGGTGACAAAGGTATTTTGTAGGGAGATTGTTGTGAGAGACGGAAGTAGGTTTCACCATTTTAAGGAGGGGAACTGTTCTTGTCTTGATTATTGGTAAGGAATTGTTGTGATCATTTAGTCAATGTTGGATTAAAACTGATGCTTCGGGAGCATTTTGCTCTTGGTGGGAAAAATGAGCAGCAATTAGTTGGTCTTGTGCATTGATGTGGCGGTGCTAATAGATCATTGTATTTGTTCCATATCATCATAATACAAGTGGCACTGCCCTCTTTGCCTTTATGTCAGAACAGCTTGTCTTGCTGTTAAGAAGGTTTTAAAGGGTGGTTGTTGGATAATTCAACTGCAAACTAAGCCACAAGATATCTTGACAGTGCAACTGTTGATGCAACTTTTCCATGTGACTGGTGCAATTGGGTTCAAAAGGTGCTGTAAGCTTAGGCAACACCTCAACTAGAAAGTTGTAAAAGATGCCCATGCTTTCTGCCACAGGCATCTTTCTTTTTATTGAATTATGTTATCTCATTACAGCTCACTGTTGTTCTATTGCATGTTTTTTCAGGTCCCATACATAACCACTCGTTGCTGCAGCATCTGCCCTTGAATCATTTGACTTGCATTAATAATTCCTAGTGGTGGTGCCGAATATTATCTGGCCTCTGGATTCAGAATGGATGTGGAGAGGCAGAACTAAAACTAGCAAAGAAAATGTGGAGTGAATAAGTTAGATTCTTTTTCAGATAATGGAATTATAATATGCTCGAGTAATTAAGGTTACTTAACTTGTAGTCTTAATTGATATCGGGAAGCTTCTGGCCATATATGCATCTGATAATGCAGTGACACTTTGGTTGATGCGTTAGTAGCACTTAATGGATTATTACATGTGATTGTTTATCTTCATGACTGTAAAATGATTTTTCCCTGTAACCACACAGATATTTATTAAATTGAATGAAGCTAGTGCTCTAACCTCTCAACTATTACCCAGTTACTATCCTGCAATTCTTTTTGGTTTTGTTATGCTTCTCATGTTTTTCCATTGAAGCTCTGGAGGATTTCCATGGTATTTTCAGAGGGAACTAACTACTGAGTCCTGTAAGTGGCCAAAGTGGATTCATTAAAGGACATGGATGACCCGTGAAGATGTCCCATCCACTTGAAAAATCTTTTCCTTTTCTTTTCTTTATTGCCAAGTTGTACTATGGTACTGTAAATATAGTCTGATGTATTGGAGTACAATAGATCCTGCAGCATAGATTCCAAACGACTAACCCTGTTTGGCTGGCTACATATCCAGCAATCCAATCTGGTTATATATGCTGCAATTCAGTCTGCAGTATTATATAGCAACATGATATGCTGAAGAATTATAATGTGGAGACCTGTCTCTCTGGGTCTGCTAAATTCAGATGCCAATTATCTTGAGTGGCAGTGTCCTTCAGGAACCAGCTGATCACCATCTTCGAGTCCGCCTCCCCTTGAATCTTTGAAATCACTGAGAAAATCAAACAAACATCATTGGGCTTTACTGGAAATATTATCAGGCTTCATAGCAATTTGGTACCTATGGTCACTTGTCGAAAGTAATGAACTCCTGAGTTTGTTTTAAAGCTAAAAACAATACTAGAACGCTTTTCGGATCACGCGGAAGACAAAAACAACGGTTAACAGCTCAGGTTGCCTTTAGAGGAATCGGAAGGATTATATTCAGTGAGGTCACCTCCACCATAGGACCTCCATGGATTGGGAACATAATCCGTGCGGTATGTGATACGATCTTATCGATATTTGAATTAAATGCCTGAAGAACATGCTTTAAGGACAATGGCATCCCCATAAGTGAGTCCTGTTCACATGCTCATCAGCATCTCGTGAAGGTGGTGAAGCTTTCCTTCTTTATGTGATTTGGATAATTGGATACCGTCAACGCTCTTTAGGGTGTTCTATTTTTTTCTTTTTCTTTTTTATTTTTTTTATTCTATTTATTTATTTTATTTCAAGGTTACCACTTGCAACTTGCTGGACATATAACGGCGCCTTCTGTTGTCGATGGGACCTGAAATTTGTGATTTGTGACGCTGGAGCAGTTCCATTCATGAGATAACCAACGCGGCATGTATTATTTTATTAACGTGATAATAGTTGGTCTCACAGAGAATTGCGTTCCAACGTCCCTAAGGGTATCAAGGGATCTTCGCAAGGGGGAAATAAGTCATATAATGAATGGTGCATGGGATTCGTCCCCTAAAGCGGTCTTCCAGGCTTTATATTTTGGTCATTTTTCTATCATCCAAAGCGGAAGTGCGCATCATATGATCATACCGAAAAGAATCATAGGCATCCTTTGCTTTCATTTACATATGTTACCATGCCAACGTAAAGGGAACATGCAAGGAATTTATTAATAAGTAGATTATTTGATTTCTGTAAAGCATTCTTAACTCCTTGAGAAGTCCTTCATTAATAGTGATCTTTCTCCCTTTTCTCCCCACCTTATAGAAGCAAATTAAAAAGATTAAGAAATAATATTGCAACACTCCATGTTAAAAGCATTGGTAATTTAGGGTTCAATCTATCCTACCTATTGTCGCAGAATCTGGTTGACGCCAGGACGAGCTGAAGTAGAGGAGGACGAGATTGCCATCGATAATCTACAAAATAAAGTCCCAATCGGAGTCGATGGTGGTGGTTTCGGCAGGACCATCCGACGATCAAGTCAGCTCTTTCTAGACAATAGAAATAGAATGCTCGAAAAAGAGTTCAGCAGAGTTTTTAAGTGGGAGAGGAGAGCTTAGAGAAAACATATCTGAAGGATACCTTTTTATAGACGAAGCTTGTAGCGGATTGATGGTAGAAGCTGCAGCTGCCTGATAGCGGGCCACTCGAGGTCTGGCAGAGTCAATCATGGAAGAAGGCGCCGTCTGTAGCACCGTCTGCAACAGATTGATAATGATAGCCATCGTCGTCCGATAGCGAGTTGCTGTCGCGTATGGCGGACTGAGAGTGACGGTCGTAGCCGTCCGACACCGAGCCGTCCGGGGCCGCATGGAGGGTGAAGAACTTTGACGTACATCGACTTCAGAGGAGTTCGGACTCCCATTAGAAATCCGACTAAAGGAGGAGAGTGGAGGAAGTTCGGCTCCCGTAGGAGTCTGACTGAAGGAGTGTGGAGAAAGTTCGGCTCCTATAGGAGTCTGACTGAAGGAGAAGAGTGGAGGAAGTTCGGCTTTCGTAGGAGTCTGACTGAAGGAGATTCGAAAGAAGTTCGGCTTCCATAGGAGTTCGACTGAAAGAGGAGTGTGGAGGGCATTCGACTCCCATAGGAGTCCGACTGAAGAAGGTTCGGAAGGAGTTCGACTCCCGTAGGAGTCCGACTGAAGGAAGAGTGTGGAGGAAGTTTTGGCTTTTGTAAAAGTCCGACTGAAGGAGGAGTGTGAAGGAAGTTCGACTTTTGTAGGAGTCCGACTGAAGGAGGAAGATTTCGGAGGAAGTTCGACTCCCATAGGAGTCCAACTGAAGGAGTACGGAGGGCGTTCGGCTCCCATAGGAGTTCGACTGAAGGAGGTTCGGAAGGAATTTGGCTCCCATAGGAGTTCAACTGAAGGAGGAGTGCGGAGGAAGTTCAGCACCCGTAGAAGTCCGACTAAAAGAGGAAGATCCAGAGGGAGTTTAGCTCCCGTAGAAGTTCGATTGAAGAAGGAGTGTAAAGAAAGTTTGGCTTCCGTAGGAGTTCGATTGAAGGAGGAGATCCCGAAGGAGTTTGGCTTCCGTAGGAGTCTGACTAAAGGAGGAGGGTGGAGGAAGTTCGGCTCCCATTGGAGTCCGACTGAAGGAGGAGGGCGGAGGGAGTTTGGCTTTCGTAGGAGTCCGACTAAAGGAGGAATCAGGAGGAGTTTGACTTCCATAGGAGTTCGACCGAAGGAGAGAGATCCGGAGGGAGTTCAGCTCCCATAGGAGTCCGACTGAAAGAGGAGGGTGGAGAGGGTTTCGGCTCCCATAGGAGTCCGACTGAAGGAGGATCAGGAGGAGTTTGGCTTCCATAGGAGTTCGACCGAAGAGAGAGATTCGGAGGGAATTCAGCTCCCATAGGAGTTTGACTGAAGAAGGAGTGCGGAGGAAGTTCGGCTCCCATAGAAGGTCCGACTGAAGGAGGAGGGCGGAGGGAGTTCAACTTCCATAGGTGTCCGATCGAAGGAGAGAGATCGAGAGGGAGTTCGGCTTTCGTAGGAGTCCGACCGAAGGAGAGAGATCTGGAGGAAGTTCGGCTTCCATAGGAGTCTGACTGAAGGAGATTTGGAAGGAGTTCGACTCCCATAGGAGTCCGATCGAAGAAGAGAGATCTGGAGGGAGTTCGGCTTCCATAGAAATTCGACTGAAGGAGGAGTGCGGAGGGAGTTCGACTTCCATAGGAGTTCGACTGAAAGAGATCTGAAAGAAGTTTAACTCCCGTAGGAGTCCGACTGAAGGAGAAGGGTGGAGGAAGTTGGGCTCCCGTAGGAGTCTGATAGAAGGAGGAAGATTCGAAGGAAGTTCGGCTCCTATAGGAGTCCGACTGAAGGAGATTCGGAAGGAGTTCGACTTTCATAGGAGTTCGATAGAAGGAGGAAGATCCGGAGGGAGTTCGGCTCCTGTAGGAGTCCAACTAAAGGAGATTCGAAAGAAGTTCGACTTCCGTAAGAGTCCGACTGAAGGAGGAGGGTGGAGGAAGTTCGAGCTCCCATAGGAGTCCGACTGAAGGAGGAGATCCGAAGAAGGAAGTTCGGCTCCCGTAGGAGTCCGACTGAAAGGAAGAAGTGTGGAAAGGAGTTCGGCTCCCATAGGAGTCCAACTAAAGAAGTCAGGAGGAAGTTCAACTCCCATAGAAGTCCGACTGAAGGAGAAGTCATGGAGGAAAGTTTGGCTTTCGATAGGAGTCCGATTGAAGGAGTCATTGAGGAAGTTCGACTGGAGGCTTGACTGCTAAGGAAAGTTCGATCGGCCGATTGAAGGAGTTCGGCCAAGATTTGACTGTTGGAAGAGTCTTCTGTGATCATCCACTGATCAAAGTTGTATTAAGCTAAGCATTAGGCTGAAATTGGATAGGAGCGGAGTTTATCCCCAACAATAGTTTCTCTACTCCCGAGTTCGAAACTCGAAGGAAGGGAGTATAAAAAGGATGACTGTCGAAGTCATCTTCAACGCTTCGCACCAGCTTAGGTTGAAGCTTATGGGAGATCTTATCTCCAACCGAGGTTGAAGCTTGGGTGCTTGGAAGAGATCTCATCTCTAGTCGAGGTTGAAGCTCTAGTGCTCGGAAGAGATCTTATCTCTAGCCGAGGTTGAAGATGGTCGAGGTTGAGGGAGATCTCATCTTCTGTTGACATCGGGCACAATGGGATCGTTGTCGGAGCCTTCTCATTTCGTCTAAAATGAATGGAGCCTTCAGCTTTGCTCACGTTAGGACGAGGGTCTTCTCCTATTCCTAACGGACTGTGGGGGCACATAAGGACCATTGTGAGGGCCTCTCCCTCCATCTCGTCTAAAATGAACGAGATCTTTGACTTTGCTCACGTTAGGATGAGGTTCTTCCTCCTATTCCTAACGGACTGTGGGGGCACATAAGGGCCATTGTGAGGGCCTCTTCCCATCTCGTCTAAAATGAATGAGACCTTCGACTTTGCTCACGTTAGGACGAGGGTCTTCTCCTATTCCTAATGGACTGTGGGGGCATATAAGGACCATTGTGAGGGCCTCTCCCTCTATCTTATCTAAAACAAATGAGGTTTTCAACTTTGCTTACGTTAAGATGAGGTTCTCCTCCTATTCCTAACGGACTGTGGGGGCACATAAGGGCCGTTGTGAGGGCCTCTCCCCCATCTCGTCTAAAATGAATGAGGCCTTCGACTTTGCTCACATTAGGACGAGGTTTTCCTCCTGTTCTTAATGGACTGTAGAGACACATAAAGGTCGTTATCAGGGCTACTCTCCCCATCTCATCTAAAATGAACGAGGCTTTCGATTTTGCTCGTATTAGGATGAGATTCTCCTTCTATTCCTAATGGGCTATGAGAGCATATAAGGGTCATTGTCAGGGCCTCTTCCTCTATCTCGTTTAAAATGAACGAGACCTTCGACTTTGCTCGTATTAGGATGAAGTTCTCCTCCTATTCCTAATGGACTGTGAGGGCACATAAGGACCGTTGTCAGGACCTCTCCTCCCATCTCATCTAAAATGAACGAGACCTTTGATTTGCTCATGTTAGGATGAGGTTCTTCTTCTGTTTCTAATATGGCCACTATTATTTGCTTCTTCTCTATTATCAGGTAGTTTTGCATCGAGAAATAATAATGTCAAAATGAAGGCGTTTTATTGAAAAAAGACTACTAGTAGTACATCCTCAGATTTTTCGAGTTCCAAGGCTGCGGAAGCATTATTCCTCCGAGCTCTTTCAGACGATAAATTTTTGGTCGGACGACCTCTACCACTTCATACGAGCCTTCCCAATTTGGGGTGAGCTTCCTTTGGCTTTGAGGTTGAGAGATGGCGGCTCGCCGAAGCACTAGGTCCTCCACTCTAAATGTCTTACTTTTGATTCGAGAGTTATAGTACTGGGCCACCTTTTGATGGTAGGTCGCTATCCGAATCTGGGCTTTCTTCCTTTTTTCCTCCAGCAGGCCGAGGTTGACTTTGAGGTCCTATGGATTGTGCTGCTCGTTGAAGGTTACGACCCTTACTGACAGGAGCTTGAGTTCAATCGGGAAGACCGCCTCCGCACCGAAGGCTAAGGCAAATGGTGTCTCCTCCATTGGCAGCCTTTGAGTAGTTCAGTATGCCCAGAGGATATGGTAGAGTTCGTCTGCCTAGGCTCCCTTTGTTCTATCGAGCCTTATTTTGATGCCCTGCAGTAAAGTCTGGTTGGTCACTTTGGCTTTTTTATTTGCCTGTGGGTGAGCTATCGATGTGAAGTGGTGGAAGATGTTCAGATCTTTATAGAACTCGACGAACCTCATCCCAACGAACTGCCACCCATTATCTGTTATGAGAATTCGGAGGAGACCAAACCGACAAACTATTAACTTTCAGATGAAGTCCTATATCTTAACCTCGATAATTTTTGCTAGTAGTTCAGCTTCGATCTATTTGATGAAGTAGTCGATCGTGACTAGGAGAAACTTTCACTATCCGGATGCCATCGAGAAAGGATTGAGTATGTCCATTCTCCACTACACGAATGGCCAAGATGCGCTTAGCAGAGTAAGCTCGAAGGTCGACCATCTTTGTACATTTGCATTCTTCTGACAGCGGTCACATTTCTTGACGTACTTCATGGAGTCATGGTATAAGATCGGCTAATAGTATCCTTATCGAAGTAGTTTTTGTGATAGGGATCTGGCTCTTACGTGGCTTCTACAGATTTTTTCGTACACTTTCCATAATGCGAAGTCAGCCTCTGAAGGTCAGAGACATCTCAGCAACGGTAGCGAATACGATCTTTTATATAACCTGCCTTCGTACAGAACGTACCGGAAGGCTTGATTCTTGAGTTTTTGAGCTTCTTTCGAATCATGAGGAAGGACTACATCCTTAAGGTAGGCAACCAACGGGTCGATCCAGCTCGACTCAAGTTCTATCTACAAAATGACCTATGATTTCTCTGGGCTTGGGTGCTTCAGAGTCTCAAAAAATATTTTTTTAGGCAATTCGATCAGGACTGAAGTGGCCAACTTAGAGAGAAGGTCGCCTCTTACATTTTCTGCTCTTGGAATTTGTCGAATATCGAAACAGCTGAAGATCGAAGTTAAGTCTTTTACTTTCTCGAGGTATTTTATTATGCTTTCCTTCCGAGCTTCGTAGCTGCCACTAACTTGGTCGATCACTAATTGAAAGTCGCTATAGACTTGAAGCTGATCTACTTTTAGTTTTGTTGCTATTTTTAATCCAACGATCAGCTTCATACTCAGCCCCATTATTAGTCATAGAAAATTCAAATCACAGCGCGTACTCGACAACGACTCCCTCGGAGCTGACTAAGACCAACCCCACATCTGCTCCAATGGAGTTGGATGAACCATCCATGTACAGAGCCCAAAAGCCTTCAAAAAGGTTGGCACTCTTTTTGGAGAGGCTCGATTGCGACAGCAGAGTGCCGGTCTCATTCTATTCAAGCTCGGCCTCAGTAGGAATGATACATTCTACTACAAAATCTGTCAATATCTGGACTTTGATCGATGGTCGGGGTCGTTAGTTGATGTCAAATTTCGTAAGCTCGATCGTCCATTTTGCGATTCTTTCGAAAGTGTCCATTCGATATAGGACTGCTTTTATTGGTTGGTCCATGAGGACCATTATGGTGTGCCCTTAGAAGTAAGGTCGGAGTCTTCTAGCAGCAATTAGAAGAGAGTAAGTCAATTTTTTTAGCCTAGAGTACCTAATTTCTGCATCCCTTAGGATCCGACTTACGTAGTAGATCAGTCGTTGCATCTTCACTTCTTCCTTGATCAGGACTACCACCAGCGCCATCAAAAAGGCTGCTAGGTAGAGGAATAATTCCTCCTCGGGTTCGGGCTTTATTAGCAGTGGAGGTGAACCAAGATAGTTTTTAAGCTCCTCAAATATTCGTTGGCATTCCACTATCCAGCAGAAGTTCTTTGACCTTCTGAGAACTCGGAAGAAGGACATACATCGCTCGGGCAATCTTGAGATGAAGCGACTCAAGGATGCCATTTTTTCAGTCAGATGCTGAATTTTTTTGATTATTTTTGGAGCAGTCACCTCCTGAATGGCTCGAATTTTTTTGGAATTTACTTCAATCCCACGCCTCGATACCATAAACCCCAGAAACTTCCTAGAGATCATGCCAAAGGCACACTTGGTCGGATTAAGTTTCATCTTGTGCTTCCTGAGTGCGCTGAAGATCTCTTCATGGTCGGCGAGGTGGTTTGTAGAAGCTCGGCTTTTGATTAGCATGTCATCTATGTACACCTTCATGTTATGGCTGATCTGCTCCTTGAAGACCTTGTTGACCAGGCGCTGGTACGTTGTCCCTATATTTTTGAGTCCAAAGGGCATAATTCTGTAATAATAAAGACCACGATCAGTAACAAAAGTAGTTTTTTCCTTGTCCTTCGGCACCATCCATATATGATTTTAACCAGAGAAGGCATCCATGAAGGTGAGGAGCTCGTGGCTCGAGATCGCATCCATCGGTTGATCGATCTTGGGTAGATGATAGCTTTCCTTTGGGCATGCCTTGTTTAGCTTTTTGAAGCCTATACACATCCTCCACTTGCTATTAGCCTTTCTGATGAGGACGACATTTGAAACCTAGGTTAGATAGTTAACTTTTTGGATGAATTCAGCTTTGAGAAGTTTACCTACTTCTTCGATGATTGCTTTCTGCCTCTCTGGGGCATGGCTGCGCATCTTCTCTTTTATCGATCGATGCTTCGGATCAACGGCCAACCGATGTTCCATGATCTCGACATCAATTCCTGGCATATCTGCTGGAGCCCAAGCGAAGACGTCGGCATTCTCCCTGAGGAAGGTAATAAGTTGCTCTCGAACCTCATCTCCTAAGTTGGAGCCGATCTGCACCACGTGCTCCGTATTTTCATCATTCAAAGGTACAGAGATGAGGTCCTCCATAGGCTCGCCCCGATCCTCGATGAGATCATCGCGGACATCCAGTCCATCGATAGGGTAAGGGTCAGATTGTTCTTTTTTATGCAAGATGATTGAGTAGCAGTGCCTTGCCAGAGCTTGATCTTCTCTGATCTCTCCAATCCCATGACTTGTTGGGAACATCATCTTCAAATAATAAGTTGATACTACTGCCTAAAATATATTTAGATCAGGTCGGCCGAGAATAGCATTATAGGCTGACGGAGTTCTTACGACGACCTGCACCTCAGCTAGTTTCGGATGTTGCCCTGCAATCACAGTCAAGGTTATTATACCCTCCACTGGAATGGTATCGTTAGTGAAGCCTATCAACGGGGAGTTCATAGGCCCCAAGTGGTTATTGAGTAAAGATATTTTCAAGAAGACACCATAAAACAATACGC
Organism: Cocos nucifera; assembly: GCA_006176705.1. Taxonomy (NCBI): domain Eukaryota; kingdom Viridiplantae; phylum Streptophyta; class Magnoliopsida; order Arecales; family Arecaceae; genus Cocos; species Cocos nucifera. Next base: position 867,803 of record QRFJ01000030.1, read on the forward strand.
CGATCGAGCTTTCATTATCTACTAAAATGCGGTATATATCATAATCGACAATGTTTAAGGAGATTACAACCGCATCATTATGAAAAAATTAGACCCCCTGAGCGTCTGCCTCAGTGAAGGTTATGAGTTCTTCAGTCTTCCTTCTCTACATCGATCCCTCGAATCCACTGACCTCTTCCTACCGAAGTGCCCCTGAGATCGTATTGATGATGCCAAGAGGCGGTCGATCTTCTTGTTGATCCTCCTCCCTTGGTAGCTCGGGCTACGACAGTATTCTTAGTTGATCTTCATGCCCTTCAGGCCGTCGCCATAGGAATCTGCCTAACTTGCCTCGCCTGATGAGCTCCTCAATCTCATCCTGAAGTTGAATACACTCCTCAGTATCATAACCATGATCACGATGATAAAGGCAGAACTTATTAGGATTGTGCTTGCTGGGGTAAGAGCGCATCTTCTCCGACCTCGATAGTTGCTCCCTGATTTCCATCAGTACTTGGATTTTCGGAGCATTGAGGGGGGCATAGTTGTAAAATTTTCGTTGGGGAGAACCTCGCTGCATCCTTATGTCCGAGCTTCCCTACCTCCGAGCCTGGGGAGGAGTCCGGGCTCGCTTACACTCAGAGAAAGTTCGGAAGTGCTACTGAGCTTCACTCGACTTTTCTTCTTCGATGGGCCTGCCCGGCTCGCCGATCCATCTTTTACCAAAGGCTTCATCGTCCCTGATCTTGAAGGCCTCTTCAGCTCGGGCATAACCTTCAGCCCGAGCTAGCATATCGACGAAGTCTCTAGGATACTTCTTTTTTAGGAAGAACAGTAAATCATTCTTTTGAAGGCCGCCCTTGAGGGCGGCCATGGCAATAGATTGATCTAGGTTCCGGACCTCTAATATAGCAGCATTAAATCGGATGACGTAAGCCTGGATGGATTCTCTCCTTCTATTTGATGGTCATCAGAGAATTTGAACCTCGATGCGGACGTCGGTTGCTGATGAAGTGAGCCATGAATTGATGGCTCATCTGATAAAAAAAAGATGGTACCTGACTTAAGTACCGAGTACCAATTCTTGGTAGCTCCCTTGAGGGTGGATGAAAAAGTCCAGCACAAAATAGCGTCTGATGCACCGTGGAGCAACATCATTATCCGAAAGATCTCCAAGTGGTCGACTGGATCGATGGTTCCATCGTAACTCTCAAATTATGGGAGCTTGAAGTTTGACGGGATAGATTCCTACATGATCTCCTAAGAAAAAGGAGGATCAGTGCAAATATCATTACTATGTGAGGAGGGGGTGTGGTGGAGCTCTTTGATTCGTCGGCTCATTTCTAAAAATCTTTGGTCTAGAAGATCTTCATAGTCGTTGATCTTCAGGATTTTCTGATGGAGCGGATAGGAAGCTTCCCCCTGGATCGAGTCATGGTTCGAGTGGGGACCCTCCACCTTCTGCTTTTTCTTTTCGGAGGTCAGAGGTCGAGCAGCACAAGTCGATCATTCTCAGACCAGACCATGAGGCTTCGAAGAAGCTCGCTCTAACCGAACTAGTACTGAGGCCTGTCGATATATGGCCTGCATCACCTCCGTGAGACCATGGACCTACTGGATCAATAGGTTGAACTACTCTGCATCTACCACGGCTATAGGTGGAGCTTGAGTTGCCGAGGCTGAAGCGGGGGCAGATAGGTATGGACGGGATCTGGCTACAGAGGTCTTCGATCATCGGGTTGAAGCCCTCCCGAGTGGCATTTTTTTTTAGAAAAGAACTCCAGAGAGGAAGAAGAAAGATCGTTACTGAGCACTCCTTTAAGAATAAGAGAACCTCAAGAACAGGCCCTTTCTCTAGCGTCAATTCTGTTGTCACATAATTTGGTTGACGTCGGAGAGTGAAGAAGGACGATATTGCCGTCGGTGATCTATAAAATAAAGTTTTGATCGGAGTCGATGGTGGTGGCTCCGACAGGACCCTCCGATGATCAAGTCAGCTCTTTCTGGGCAACAAAAATGGAGTGCTCAAAAAAGAGTTCGGCAGAGTTTTTAAGTAGAAGAGGAGAGCTTAGAGAAAATATATCTGGAGGATCTTTTTTTATAGATGGAGCTTGTAGCGGATTAATGGTGATAGCTACAGCTGCCTGGTAGCGGACCGCTCAAGGTCTGGCGGAGTCGGTCATGGAGGGAGGCATCGTCTGTAGTACCGTCTGTAGCAGATTAATGGTGATAGCCATTATCATCCGATAGCGGATTGCTATCGCATGCGGTGGACTGATAGTGACGGTCGCAGCCGTCCAACATTGAGTCGCTCGGGGCCGTGTGAAAGGGGTGAAGAACTGTGACGTACATCGACTTTAAAGGAGTTTGGACTTTCATTAGAAATCCAACTGAAGGAGGAGAGCGGAGGAAGTTCAGCTCCCATAGGAGTCCGACTGAAGGAGTGCGGAGGAAGTTCGGCTCCCATAGGCGTCCGACTGAAGGAGAGTGGAGGGAGTTTAGCTCCCGTAGGAGTTCGACTGAAGAAGATCCGAAAGAAGTTTGGCTTCCGTAGAAGTCCGACTGAAGGAGGAGTATGGAGGAAGTTTAGCTTCTGTAGGAGTCCGACTGAAGGAGAAGATCTGAAAGAAGTTCGGCTCCCATAGGAGTCCGACTGAAGGAGGAGTGCAGAGGACGTTCGGCTGTCGTAGGAGTTCGACTGAAGGAGGAGTATAGAGGGAGTTCGGCTCCCATAGGAGTCCGACTGAAGAAGGAAGATCCGGAGGAAGTTTGGCTCCCATAGGAGTCCGACTGAAGGAGGAGTGCGGAGGGCATTTGGCTCCCATAGGAGTCCGACTGAAAGAGGTCCAGAAGGAGTTTGGCTCTCGTAGGAGTCCAATTGAAGGAGGGTGGAGAAAGTTCGACTCCCATAGGAGTTCGATTGAAGGAGGGAGATTCGGAGGGAGTTTGGCTCCCATAAGAGTTCGACTGAAGGAGGAGTGTGGAGGGTGTTCGGCTCTCGTAGGAGTTTGACTGAAGGAGGAGGGCAGAGGAAGTTTGGCTCCTGTAGGAGTCCAACTGAAAGAGGAGATCCGAAAGAAGTTCGATTCCTATAGGAGTCCGATTGAAGGAGGAGTGCGGAGGAAGTTCGGCTCCCGTAGGAGTTCGACTAAAGGAGGAGATTCGAAAGAAGTTTGACTTCCGTAGGAGTTCGACTGAAGGAGTACGGAGGAAGTTTGGCTTCCATAGGAGTTCGACTGAAGAAGGAGTACAGAGGGATTTCGGCTTCCGTAGGAGTCCGACTGAAGGAGGAAGATCCGAAGGGAGTTTGGCTTCCATAGGAGTCTGACTGAAGAAGGAGTGCGGAGGATGTTCGACTCCCATAGGAGTCCGACTGAAGGAGGTCCGAAAGGAGTTCGGCTCTCGTAGGAGTCCGACTGAAGGAGGAGGATGGAGGGAGTTCGGCTCCCATAGGAGTCCGACTGAAGGAGGGAGTTTCGGAGGAAGTTTGGCTTCCATAGGAGTCCGACTGAAGGAGGAGTGCGGAGGGCATTTGGCTCCCATAGGAGTCTGACTGAAGGAGGAGGGCGGAGGGAGTTCGGCTCCCATAGGAGTCCGACTGAAGGAGGAGATCTGGAAGGAGTTCGGCTCTCGTAGAAGTTTAACTAAAGGAGGAGTGCGGAGGGAGTTCAGCTTCTATAGGAGTAAGGAGAAGATCCAAAAGAAGTTTAGCTCCCATAGGAGTCCGACTGAAGGAGGAGGATGAAGGAAGTTTGGCTCCCATAGGAGTCTGACTGAAGGAGGGATCAGGAGGAGTTCAGCTCCCATAGGAGTTCGATTGAAGGAGAGAGAGATCCGAAGGGAGTTCGGCTTCCATAGGAGTCCGACTAAAGGAGGAGTGCGAAGGGAATTCGGCTTCTATAGGAGTCCAACTGAAGGAGGGATCAGGAGGAGTTCGGCTTCCCATAAGAGTCCGACTGAAGGAGGAGTGTGAAGGGAGTTCGACTCTCGTAGGAGTCCGACTGAAGGAGGATGGAGGGAGTTCAACTCCCATAGGAGTCCGACTGAAGGATATCCGGAAGGAGTTCGACTGAAGGAGGAGTGTGAAGGGAGTTCGATTTTCGTAGGAGTCCGACTGATGAAGATCCGAAAGGAATTCGGCTTCCATAGGAGTCCAACTGAAGGAGGAATGTGGAGGACATTCGGCTCCCGTAGGAGTCCGATTGAAGGAGGTCTGGAAGGAGTTCGGCTCCCATAGGAGTCCGACTGAAGGAGGAGGACGAAGGAAGTTCGGCTCCTATAGAAGTCTGACTGAAGGAGGAAGATCTGGAGGAAGTTCGACTTTCATAGTAGTCCGACTGAAGGAGAAGTACGGATGGCGTTCGACTCCCGTAGGAGTCTGACTGAAGGAGGTTTGGAAGGAGTTCGGCTTCCGTAGGAGTCCGACTAAAGGAGGGAGATCCGGAGGGAGTTTGGCTTCCATAGGAGTTCGACTGAAGAAGGAGTACGAAGGGCGTTTGGCTTCCGTAGGAGTCCAACTGAAGGAGGAGGACGGAGAAAGTTCGGCTTCCGTAGGAGTTCGACTGAAGGAGGAGATCCAAAAAGAGTTCGGCTCTCGTAGGAGTCCGACTGAAAGAGATCCGAAAGAAGTTCGACTTTCATAGAAGTCCGACTGAAGGAGGAGGGTGGAGGAAGTTTCGGCTTCCGTAGGAGTCCGACTGAAGGAGGAGATCCGGAAGGAGTTCGGCTTACGTAGGAGTCCAACTGAAGGAGGAGTGCAGAGAAAGTTTGGCTTCCGTAGGAGTCCGACTGAAGGAGGAGGGTGGAGGGAGTTTCGATTCTCGTAGGAGTCCGACTGAATGAGGGATCAGGAGGAGTTCGACTTCCGTAGGAGTCCGACCGAAGGAAGTTCGGCTCCCGTAGGAGTCCGATTGAAGAAAGAGGGCGGAGGGAGTTCGGCTTCTGTAGGAGTCCGACTGAAGGGAGGATCAGAAGGAATTCGACTTCCGTAGGAGTCCGACCGAAGGAGAGATTCGGAGGAAGTTTCGACTCCTGTAGGATTCCGACTGAAGGAGTACGGAGAGAGTTTGGCTTCCATAGGAGTCCGATTGAAGGAGGATGGAGGGAGTTCGACTTCCGTAGGAGTCTGACTGAAGGAGATCCGGAAGAAGTTCAGCTCCCATAGGAGTCCGACCGAAGGAGAGAGATCCAAAGGGAGTTCGACTTCCGTAGGAGTCCGACTGAAGGAGGAGTGCAGAGGATGTTTGGTTTCCGTAGGAGTCTAACTGAAGGAGATTCGGAAGGAGTTCGACTTCCATAGGAGTCCGACTGAAGGAGAGAGATCCAAAGGGTGTTCGGTTCCCATAGGAGTCTGACTGAAGGAGTGCGGAGGAAGTTCAACTCTCGTAGGAGTCCGACTGAAGAAGATTTGGAAGGAGTTCGACTTCCATAGGAGTCCGACTGAAGGAGGAGGGCGGAGGGAGTTCGGCTCTCGTAGGAGTCCGACAGAAGGAGGAAGATCTGGAGGGAGTTTGACTCCCGTAGGAGTCCGATAGATGGAGGAAGATCCGAAGGGAGTTCGGCTCCCATAGGAGTCCGATTGAAGGAGGAGTGTGGAGAAAATTCGGCTCCCGTATGAGTCCAATTGAAGGAGGGATCAGGAGGAGTTCGGAAGAGTTTGGCAGAAATTCAGCCGTTGGGGGAGTTTGACTGGAGCTCGACCGCTGAGGAGTTTAGCCGGCCGCAGAAGTTCGACTAAGATTTGGCCGCTGAAGCTCTTCCGTGATCATCGGTTGCATCAAGCTAAGCGTTAGGCTAGAATTTGGCAGGAGCGAAGTTTATCCCCAACACTATCCATATACATATATATGTATATGTTTATATACATATGTGCATGCATATGTTAGTGCTTGGAGTGCCAAACACAATATAATTCATATATTTTTGATTGGATTAACCTTGATAACCATAGCATATCCTACCGGTCTCCACCCCCCACACGTGTATGTAGATTTTCTTTTTCCCCATCGAGACATGTTTGGAATCAAGCACCAGAGACCATATTGTTTTGGTAGCAACTAATTTTCAAATATCCGCTATGCTACTAACTGAAGCCGCAACAAAGGTGGATGATAAACTTGAACCATAATCAAATCTTGAGAATGTATATATGAGGGCATCTGCATGAAGGAGAAAAGCTAAACCAATCTTCTTGTATTCCCTGATTAGCTAACTATTCAGCTAATTGGTTTTCTTGTCTAAAAACATGAGGTGCCTTGAAAGCTGGTACAAATTTGTGTGCAGTCCATTCTTTTATGGATAAAAAATTTATCTAAAAATTTTTATTTCTCATAATATTCTTTATATTTTTTAGATTTGAAAAAAATGGATAAACATTATTGAACATTGAATGATAAAGACATTAGAAATAAAGATAAAATATTTTAAAAATAAAATTAAATATCTACTTTACTGATTGATTGAAAAATAATTTAGTCATCCCTATATGTGGATAAGATTTTCTTTCATTTTATGAATAAATATTATTTATGAGAAAGTAACTTATCCATCTTGAAGAGTATGAGAATATAAATAAGTTGATCAATAGAAAAATTAATCAACTTTCTCCTGATATTTATCTACTAAAAAATGGGCTCTAAGGGTAAGATTATATAATTTTGCAAAGCATGATTCCCCCATGGGCCTCTTAGCTCAACATATGAAATTGAACACATAGGTATAGACCTGCATATAACATGAATTAACCATCCTAAATGATCTCTTATCACAATCTTGCTACTGATTTGATTTCCTCACTATTCCATGAAAATTTACCTTCAAAACTCCAAGGGGTGGGGTAAACCAATGAACACGGATGGGGTGATTAATTGAGGAGTCCTGAGGACCAGTACTTTCCTAGTATCTTGCCGTTGTAATGAAGGGTTCTCTAATTCTAGATGACAGGGGTTCGAACAGCAGCTCCATGCAAAACCATATGAGTAGTTTTATGTTTACTTTGAAACACTTTAATTTTAGCTGCACTATAACATCCGGCACAAGCACATAATTAAAGCAATCTCCTCAGAACAGTGAGACATGGTGATACAATGGACAACACCCTCAACAGAATTACCCGTTAGATTCAAATTTACTTGGTCTTCATTGCAATCCTTGAACCAGATTGCAAGATACTCTACCGAAGAAACTTCACCATGAGGTGCCACCACTGTCTTCCAGATCCATCTAAAATCACCCGCAGCAAGATGAACATACATTGTTTCATACATGCATTTTCTTTCCCTTCTTGTTTTGTGCTTGCATTTTTTATGCACATGAAATTTATCTAACCAGACCTACTCTCACAGAAAGTTCCCGCACGACTTTAATTTCCACACAGCTGTAATCCGTTGGCACATCATCCCATGGTGCCGTTTCTTTTTCTTTGGACCCGGCATAAACAAATGCAACGACTTTTGGGTGAGAGCATGCCCAAAAGTCCCAACTACCAGCGGTTGCACAAATCTGTCGACGCCCTGTGGTGCATCATTCACGAGGTGATTCACCAAGAACCGTTCGATGCCCTTGCAGACGTCACATGTGGTTTATCGCATTCAAAAAACGTACATCTAAGCTGGAATTATCGTAGATGGGTTCATTTAATCCTAGATGAAATTAGATCGATTTATTTTATTCCACCTCATAATTTCTCCGCAATCCCTAGATTCCACCTTCACGGTCCGCATATAAATTTCTGTGCAACCGCGTATGCTTGAAGCTAACAAGGCAATAAAAGGCCGAACACAGGGAGGACCGGAGGAGTTAACGGATATATCACCACGTAACTCCTTTCACGTCGGTGGGGCCCGCGCGTCAGAAAGGGTGGGCGAAAGCAGCACCCCTCAGAGATCCGCAAGATATCCCACGTCGGGTCGGAGTTTAGACCCGGCTAGATCCGAGACAAGAGCGACGGATAAGAACCGGAGATCCTCGACTTAAGAACTGGTAACCAGACAGATGAGGAGGTGACAGCGAAACCCAAAGCACCCCACCAATCCAAGGTCGTCCCTTCCCTCTTCGTCCCCTTCCCCAGGATCTCGGTGGGCCGAGGGCCGGATTTCGAGGAGGGCCAAATTCATGGATTTGCTTCCGACGGAGGCGCCGTCGATCGGGGGGCGGAGGCAGGGATTCCGCTCTCTGAAACTGATGAGCGTCGCCATGGACGAGCCCCTCGCGGAGGAGCCCGTCGGCGTCGCCTATGGCGTCCTTGATAACGGACTTACCTACTACGTTCGCTCCAATCCCAAGCCCCAGATGCGCGCCGCCCTCGCCCTTGCCGTGAAGGTCGGGTGAGTCGACTCCATACCACCTCATTCCTCCCGTCCTTCTCCCTGATTCTATTCTGCTTGCTTATAAGTTTTTAGTATTTTTAGTGCTTGCATTTTGATTGATGTTTTTTGTTGCCTTTCTTTTCTGGACAATGAATACATCGGGTGGGCCTCGTAGGGTTTCTTAGGGAATTTGTTTATTTTTTATGTTTTTGTTGAATGTGGGAGGAATTTAAGAGTTATTTTCTCTTGCCAGTGTCATTCTGTGGTTATGCTTGCGATTTCCTGATTCTTGATATCTGGCTCTCAAGAAATCGATCATCAAGGGAAGATTATGGATTCTTGTTCTTGGAATTCGACAGTCATGCATGAGTTTCTTCACTTAGAGTAGGATATTACTGTTTTGGACTGGCTCTACATCGATATCGAGAGATGGATTCTGGATGAGTAGTGATCCTGCGATATTGATGCTTTTCTTTTTAAATCTTCGACTTCTTTAAACATTAGAATAGAAATGCATTTTATACGATATAGATTTCCATAAATAATCTGACGAGCCTACTTAGATTGATATGGCTTTTTAATGAAGTTGAGAACATACAGCAATACACTAACGGATATTTGCTCAGCTTGGGAAGGAATGCCTGCTCCACACTTTTCACAACCCACAAAATTATTTCAGTTTCAAAGAATCTGTCATGCCATTGGATCTTAGATGTAAATGCTTCATTCATAGCCTTGATTTCAAGGTAAGGTCTAAGTTAATCATAGATAAAAATGGTTCTATGCCATTATGTACGAAGCTGTATGCTGAACATTTACCATCAGGCTTTGTCTAGATGTTGGGTTTTATTAAACGATCATTTTTTTTTATAAGGGAATACAAATTAGCAGTCCACCAGTTTTCTTTGGATGGTAATTACATGCACATACTGGACATTCAGTAAATTGCCGTGCCCCAGAAATGTTGGCTGGCTCGAGCAGCTATTCCAACAAGCTCAGTTGTTTTTGCAGTAATCCAGGGCCCTTTAGAATGTGAGTTTTTTTTTTGTATTTTAGCAAGAGAGATAACAACCTCTGTTTCTGGTTGAATTCAATGAGTGAGGTCTACTCTGGTTCTTGGCTCTGGTCTGACATGACTGGACCTTCTCTTGTTCCCCAGATAGTTTGCTATTCCACCAGAAGAATCAAGTGAGATGTTTAACCTATCATATCTTGTCTCCTTTTCTACTCTCCTTCTTGAGCATTGCTTTTAACATTAAAAAATATATTCGTAGTTTATACAACTAACTTCATAATTTACAAAAAATAAATCTTAAAAGTCATCATCAAGTAGCAAGGATCCTAAGCTCGAGGATTACATTAATCTACCACATCAGAAATTTTGGAGTTTCTAGCAACTTGTTGAGACTTTCTGTTTGGAACTGAAGAACATTGTTACCTTGTGTTTTCATGTGTTTTAGTCTCCCACTTTAATAGGTCTAGAGAAGCCAATTTGCTGATGTGGACTAAAGATAAGGTTATAACCTTGCAGATTGACTCCTAATCCATTTGTTCTTGACATACATATATACACACATATGAAAAAAAGAACTGTTTAAATAGACTTTAAATGGACTTTAAATTGGAGTGTTTTCTAGGACTGTGGTGGAAGATTGTGTTTATAAGGATGGAGTGATGTACCGTGGTTTTGAAACAACTACCTATGCATCAGGATCATAATGTTATCATTCTCTGGTCGCTTGATCTTATTTTCTGTTCTTTTATGTGTTGCTTTTCCGCAACTCTGTCCAATGTAGTACTTTTTTTGGAATTTATTTGACAAGTGGATAGAAGAGTTGATTGCATCATGGCCTCATATTGGAAGTTGTTTATCTTTTTAAGAGTTAATTTTCTTCTTGCTGGATATGTGAAAACATTATTTTATTGGACTTTATGGCAGCTCAGTTTTGGAAGAGGAGGAGGAACGTGGGGTTGCTCACATTGTTGAACACCTTGCTTTTAGTGCAACAAAGAAATATACGAACCATGATATTATTAAATTCCTAGAAAGCATTGGGGCTGAGTTTGGTGCCTGCCAGAATGCACTGACTTCTTCTGATGAGACTATATATGAATTGCTTGTTCCTGTCGACAAGCCTGACCTCCTATCACAGGCTATATCGGTTTTGGCAGAATTCAGCTCTGAGGTTGGAGCAGGCTCTTTGTTATGATTTGCTTAATCCACTGTTTCAACATTAAATTGTTTTACATAATATTTAGATTCTAAACATGATGTAGGTTCGGGTTTCAGCAGAGGATTTAGAAAAAGAACGTGGTGCTGTTCTGGAAGAATATCGAGGGGGGCGTAATGCTGCAGGTCGCATGCAGGATGCCCATTGGGTTCTAATGTTTGAAGGTTCAAAGGTACTTTTTTTTTTGTTTATATATGTGTGTGTGCACGCGCACGTGCATGAGCACCCTTGATCATAATCTACACCATTGAAAATGTTTAGAAATCAATATTTATTGTGGTCTCTAACCTATGCATCATGTAGATGAAAAAATAGACAGTTTTCATTGGGCTAGTATGGTGAATTACATGATAAAATACTTAAATTAAGAATCCACCTTATTGATCATGATTTATGCATTTAAAACATGTAGATTGAAAATCGATAGATTTTAATGCTCAGATGTTAGCAAAATATGATCTTGTATCATTTTAACTGTTTATTTTTGTGTCTATTGATGCATAGTTTAACTAAAGCATGTGAATTTTTAGGCATTTTTTATCAACAATTTGGATCTTTGTTTTGGGTGGTAGACTAATGATTTTTGACCTAAGAGTAGATACCCTGTTCTCTCAAGAGTAGTCCATCTCTCTCTCTCTCTCTCTCTCTGTGTGTGTGTGTGTGTGGTTATTTTTGACATTTTTGTCATTACTGAAGTTATCTTAGATTTTGGGTTCATGTTTAAAATAAGTAGCATCATGTTGTACTATTATATGACCAGTTACTTGATTGCAGTATGCAGAACGTCTACCAATTGGGCTGGAAAAGGTAATTCGAACAGTTACCCCCGAAACCGTCAAGCAATTTTACCAAAAGTGGTATCATTTACAAAATATGGCTGTTGTTGCTGTGGGCGATTTTTCTGAGACAAAGGTTTGGAATTTTTTTTGTAAATTCTGACTCTTCTAGTATATATATATGTATATATTTTTTAAATCTACTTTCTGAACCAACATTCCAAGTAAATTGGTTGATTCTGTTCATAGAATCTTGTTCATGCAATATAATTATTTTTGCAGAGTGTAGTTGAATTAATAAGGGCTCATTTTGGGCAAAAAGTTTCTCTCTCTGGCCCTCCTCCAGTTATACCAGATTTCCCTGTTCCATCGCATGAAGAACCCCGCTTCTCCTGCTTTGTTGAATCTGAAGCTGCTGGGGTGAGCACTTTGTTGTACATTACATCATTGAATGCATGTGAGTGTTCAAATTTTGGACACTTGCGTATATATAAATAAGAAGATGCGTTTGCACTCACAGCCATTTATATGTCCACATGTGAAAGTAATACATTAAAGTAAAATCATGTATAAATGTTATTTATGATTTGTTCTCTTTGATTGGCTAAAAACAGTCTGCGGTAATGATCAGCTGCAAGATTCCTGTGGATGAGATGAGAACTGTGAAAGATTACAGGGATTCACTAGCAGAAGCAATGTTCCATTGTGCTTTGAACCAGAGGTTTTTTAAGATATCCCGCAGAAAAGATCCGCCGTACTTTTCTTGCTCTTCAGCGGCAGATGCTCTTGTTCGTCCTATCAAGGCTTATATTATGACCTCAAGTTGCAGAGAAAGAGGGACCATTGAGGCCCTTGAGTCAATGCTAATGGAGGTATTTCTAGCTTGGACATCTTGAAAAATATGTGCACTTTTTATTGATCATCCAGTTCGCATCTGGAGATGAGTTTTTGCTTATTTTTCTGGCTAAATGGCTTTTCAGGTTGCTAGGGTTCGGCTACATGGCTTTTCAGAGCGTGAAATATCCATTGTATGTGCTTTGATGATGTCCGAAATTGAATCTGCATATTTAGAGCGGGATCAAATGCAATCAACTAGTCTGCGAGATGAGTATTTGCAGGTAATCCAGATCATTTTCTCCATATTATTCACCTTTCTTTTCAGCTTTCACTGCCTTGAACTGTGCACCTGTATTTTCCATCATTAATTGCATTATCTGGGAAAAGGTTGCTTTTCATGTTACTCATGCCTTTTAAAGTGCATTTTGAAGAAGTCTTTCCACTCTAAATCATCTTGCTGATAAACTCGTCCCTTATCTTGTAAAAGATGTTCCTTTTTGTTGTTTAAGATATTGAACAATATTCATGTGCATTTTGAGCACCTTTTACTGTTCATTTTCCGTGGAAGTTCTATAGATAAGACCTATGCTTTGTTGTTGTTGTTTTCTTTTCTTTGCTGATGGCTGTTAAACTTTGTGGAGACATGAACTGATTCTGCCAGGTTTGATGGGAATATAAATTAATGATATTTTTGCCATAGACTTCTCCAAGTGTTCTTTTGTTGAGTCATGGCTTTTTAATTATTTTCTTTCTGTTTCAGCAGTACGAATGAAATTTTAAATTTAAAATAGGTCTAAATCTTAGAGGGACAGAGTTCGATCTATATAGGGCTGTTAATGGATCACTTTTAACCACTAAATTTAAACCAATTTTGACCTATTGAATTTCATCTGTATCCAAATCTTAATCCCTTGGATACCAAATAATGCATGATCCTGATTCTACAAATTATTTGGACATGTATGCCTTAAGATATAGTTCTAATTACTTTCTTCTGGACTCCAACTGAGCTGAAATCCTCTGATTCTGACTAGACCCAACCAGCAAATAGTTTGAAGTAGGCTAGACTCCTTGATTCTATTGATGAATTCTTTGGTTACTTGATGGTTATTCGACCATGAATCAAACTTGATTCTTTGTATGGATTCTGTTACTCTTTTTTAAACAGTTTTTTTTTCTGTTAGGCAGCAATGCAATGTTCCATGTGTGAAGGGTCGGTCACTCGATTGTTCTCTTGCCTGTAGTGTCATACAACACTGCAACCCATTGTATAGAACCTGACTATGGGTTTTGAAAGATGTCATCTCCCATTTTATGTAATTTGCATTCATTTTGCATTAGTTAATCATAGCCTTGTAGTTTTGGTTACTTTGTGGGTTGTTAAGTTTCTTATGCTGTCAGCAAGCATATAACTGTTATTACTTTATTTGTGTGAAAATTGCAGCATTTTTTTCGCAAGGAACCTGTTGTAGGGATTGAGTATGAAGCACAGCTCCAGAAAACTCTCCTTCCTTGTAAGTTATTATATGTATTTTAACTGAAACTATGTAGTATCATATCTGTGAAACTTGCAAATGCTCTGGGGTCTTCGTCACCTGCCTCGCTGTTGTGATAGGCTTTGTTTTCAAATGTGATCACATTGATGCAAGGATGAGCTTTACCTATACTGTGTATAGGCTAGTTCATATTATACAAACCCATACTGGTAGACTCCTTGTGTACCCAAGTTATCATATGGCATAGTACTATCATTTGAAATCATGCAATAAGGATCAGGCACTTAAATCCTTGTGTGGAAGCTGATGACCACAAGATTCAGCATAATGATATATTTGTTACTGTTATTTTATAAATGAAATATTTCCCAGTTGTTGCGGCATGAAATTGTATTTTCCTTTCCTGTCAATGTTTAAGCTTAAAGAATTGTTAACCTGATTCCATACTGTGGATGTAATGGCATTACAATTCCATCCGTATCTTGGTGATATTTTGACAACTAATTTATGCACGTCAAAGCAGATACCCCTTTGTTGGCTTTCTTTGTCATTATCACTAACTTTATATCAATATATAACAGATATTTCTCCAGCAGAGGTATCAAAGTTTGCTGTGAACTTCTGTACAGCATGCAGCTGTGTAATAAAGATTGTCGAACCTCGAGCTTGTGCTACTATAGAAGAACTGAAAGCTTCTGTATTGAAAGTCAATGCCCTTGAGGAAGAAAAGAAAATTTCTCCTTGGGATGATGAGCATGTTCCTGAAGAAATTGTCATTGACAAACCAAATCCAGGGTCAGCTTTGCTTGTTGCTCTTTATTTTTTTTGCATAATTCTTTGAAGTTTCAAATTGCTGCCATGCTTCATCTGAATATGATATTAATTATGCTTTAATGTCCATTCTTAGAGTTATGCGACAACTTGACCCATTCATTCTCAGAACAAGTTTGTCCTGACTGAGGAACAAACCTATGGAGTATGGTTTAAAAATTTGGTCCAGATACATCAGGGCTGTTGGTTTTAGCTTTGGTTCCTATTTTATAGTGTTTCGACTTTATGCTATTTTAGTCAGTGGTGAAGTTGTATTAAATTTGAGAAGTTGTGTATAGTCAATTTGGTTCTATCTTGCTTATGAGAGAGGATGAATAAGATTGTTTTATTTTCTTGTTGTTGCTGCCTCTGCTATAAATATAACTTTGAACATTTGCTCTTGGTATGATACAGGTTAACTAACATTCCACTGAGTATCATCTTGCCATTGTACCTGCTACTCATATCTGTCTTAACAACTGTGTTCTTTTTGGCTTGGACGTATGTGATGACATACATTGAAATTGGCAGGACTTTTGATTTGTTGACATTTTTTCTGTGGTCTTTACCATCTGCTTCTCTGTGACCATCTCTTTTGAGTTGAATTCTACAATGATACTGTTAATTCAAATCACGTAACATTATCTACATGTTCAAAATTGTTTATTGCAGGAGCATTGTACAACACTCAGATTTTCCAAGCATTGGTGTCACTGAGTTACTCCTATCAAATGGCATGCGGATCTGCTATAAATGCACTGATTTTCTTGATGATCAGGTAGTGCTTGTTAGGCCAATTTGCATGGGAACATATCTCTTTGTATGTTTCCTGCTTCTTTACCCGATTAAAATTACTTTTGGATCATAAACTAGGAAGTGCAGGAGTTCGTACCACATGATGCACGTTGCAAAACTAGTGATGACCATGATTTGTATGGCATGCAGATGGGAACTTGATAATGAACTTTTCTATCTCAATCTTTGTTTATTTTGAAACTTTGATATCCAAAGTTGATGATCAGCAACCCCCTCCCTCCTACCCTTTTCCGTCAAAGTTCCCAGCCCTGCTTGTGCAGGTGGGATCTCTTAATGATCGGTCATCGGATTAATATACCATTTAAATCACAGAGAATTGAATTTTTTTTAAGAAAAATGAAAGACTGACCAAATATACAATTGCAAGAAATATTTTGTAGACTATAAACCATCAATTAATTCTTTAGGAATGTCTGCATGGTGCATTGGGGCAATGCTTTCTATAATTCTGATTCTTAGTAAAAATCAAATCTGCTCTGGACACCAAAGGAAATGTGAAACGATTTGTCTTGAATGCATGAGGATCATCCAATCACGACAAATTATTTTTTTTAATGAAATTTGTAACTTCTAACAAATACATTATGTGGTAATCAACACACTGAGCATTTAGATGAGTTGCTTGCGTGAGTTAGCTTGATGTTGATTATTTTTTGCCTTTCACTAGTATGTTCTCTCTCTCTCTCTCTCTCTGGAAGTACATTGTAACTCTTGTTTTTGTGCTCCATTTTTCATATTATTACCTGGATATCTTATTGAAATAACTCAGGCTACGTGAACACATTCTTTAATGGATTTTAAAGTAGGCTCTTTGTAGTGGCTATGTTCTTAGCACATCAGAGAATTTGGTTTCGGTATATTTCAGCAAAATCGAGGAGAAATTCATGACTGCTGGGGATTAGAAAATTAATTAACGGAAATTTTCTAAAAGTATTGGAGGCATCTCAATGAATAAGGCATCATTTGTCAAAATTAGAAGAATGGTGCAATTCCTGAAAATCCAAAAAAAATAATTACTTACAAAAGTCACCAAAAATCCCTGAAAGCTTGCTATTTTTGTGAATCTGAGATAAACTTGGGACAAATGCATTTATCAAATAATTCAAAGAAATGGATAATTTTATTCTTGGACATGTGGGCATCATCTCATTGCCACATACCTGTGACACTTAATAAAAAATTTGTAAGGCAGCAAATGCTTTTGATTTTTATGTTCTAATTATTACATGTTCTGCATTTTGATTACGAACCACTTTATCTGAAAGTTTGAATATTTATTGCTTTGCTTGAAGTTTTAAAATTTTGGCCAGCATGTTTCAAATTTAAATGAGACTGTTAAATTGGGGCTACTTAAACAGGATTTTCCTAGTTATTTGTTTCTATTATTTGGTTTGATACTCATAGACTCCAAAATTTTGATCTTAAACTCATTGGCTCAAAAACCAAATTTGTTTTGCTGCCAGTAATTGAAACCAGTTTATATCATCTGAAACCAGCCATCTGACTGGCAGCCTGGGATTTAATAGTTATGGCTGAAATGAGTTGCTTCCTAGGTTTAACAAAAGTTAACAGAAGTTTAATTTTTATTGCTCGTCTTAACAATTCTTGAGCTTGTACTTAGACATGTTAACTTTTGGTTTCAAAGTTTTTTTTAAAACATAAACATTGTTCTGTCTCGTAAGATTGTTTGGTATTTATTTTCAGTTGGCAGTCAATCTTCCAGGAATTTCTTTGTCATTACAAAAATATGATTGTATTAAACTTATAACGATATTTGTTTCAATGGTTGTGTCGTCTATGTGTTATTGCGTCATTTTGCAAATGATTATTTTTTCACTAAATTATGTTTCCTTCGTATTAACAATTTTTAACAGGTCATTTTTACTGGATTTGCATACGGTGGTTTGTCCGAATTGTCAGAAGATGAATATATTTCTTGTTCAATGGGATCAACCATTTCAGGGGAAATTGGTGTATATGGCTACAAACCATCCGTGCTCATGGATATGGTTGCTGGTAAGAGAGCTGAAGTTGGTACAAAAGTTGGGGCATACATGAGAACCTTTTCTGGTGATTGCTCCCCTACCGATCTGGAAACTGCCTTGCAGGTCTGTATTTGTGAGTTATTCTTTTATGTACATGATCTTACACACAACACTGGACACTTCTGCACAGTCATATCATGGTTCTTGAGCTAAGTATCCATATGTGATCTCCTAAGCTCCAATCCTCAGTAGTCAGAACTTCGACCACTTGTGCAATTGACAAGTTTTGTTAACATCTTTCCTGTGGATTGATTTCTGCTTTACAAGGATTACTTTGATAGTGTCCACAGAAGTTGTCTTTTTTCTAATGCAATTTGTGCTTTCTATTTGCTTCTTCAATGAAGCTTTTCTTGTCCATCTTATTATAAACTTAGTTTACATATGCATGAGGGAATCCTAGAGGGTTGTTGCTGGTTGAAATTTATAGTTGTAATTGATCATTGGCCAACAGGGTTGCATAAGAGGATATGGTTTCTCTGATTATCATTGTTGGTATAACTTACCAAATACCAAGTGTATAATTGGTTTGCTTGTTAAAGCAAGCTACATGTAGTAAAAAAAAGCCATTAGTCACGAACAGGCCAACAAGTTATCTAATTGTGGATTTGAATGTAATAATAGCCAGAAAGAATGAACAGAATACTGTTGGCTCCAAGATTTCATAAATCAATTCGGAAGAAAGATAGGGTACTGTTTGGAAGTACTTTATGCATATAGTCATCTGTATGAACATTGGCAAGAGTGATATACCAGGCCTTGCAGATTGTGAATTGCATGCATAGCACCTGCAATTATCAGTAAATTCTGACATTTTTTTAGGTAATATGGGTAACAAAACTGGATGGTTGTATAAATTGTTCATGGATTCGTATTGGTGCCTTCATAATTTGGAAGGCGTATGTTGGCCTGGCAATTTAATGCTCACTTGAATGACCTTTCCTGGTAGGTATCTAGGTTCCATGAGGAGCATTATGTTTTTATGTGGTATTTAAATATTTTCATAATTTTGCATATATAGATGATTTTGATAGGTGGACCCACTCAACTAGAATTGAAGTTCCATTCCCTTGTCTATTGGTAATGCTGCTTGTTGTACACATGACTGATAAAGGTGATATAGTTAGGCTTGGTGGACCTATGGATCCATGATGTGATTTTGCTGTTCCCCCAGCATATAAAACTGTAGTCATTGTGATTTTCATAAACTTCTGTATAAACATGGTTATAAAATTGCATCTCTTCTGGGAACAACTTTGCTATCATGTAAGCAACTCGCACATGCTGACTATAATCACCATGAGTTCATGCAGCTCGTCTACTTACTATTTACCACAAATGTTGAACCAAGAGATGAAGAAGTAAAAATTGTAATGCAAATGGCAGAAGAAGCAATTCGAGCTCAAGAAAGGGACCCATACAGTGTATTTGCAAATCGTGTACGAGAAGTCAATTATGGGAACTCCTTTTTCTTTCGGGTATGCTTGATTTCATGTTACTTGTTGAACTAGTTTGTTGTCCATCTTAAGTATATTTATTATTTTCAGCTTCTTTTCCTGATGCAGCCAATTCGAATTAGTGACCTGAGAAAGGTGGATCCTATTCGATCATGCAAATATTTCAGTGATTGCTTCAAGGATCCCTCTACATTTACGGTTGTAATAGTTGGGAATATTGATCCTTCTGTATCACTTCCTTTAATTCTGCAATACTTGGTAAGTCTTGTTCGACCTGAGTGCATTTTTTTTCTGGAATGCCCTTACTATTGCTGATCTGATTTTTTCTGCTCTATCAGGGTGGAATACCAAGGCCTGCTGAATTAGTTTTGCAATTCAACCGCGATGACCTAAAAGGCTTGCCATTCAAGTTTCCAGCAACCATTGTTAGGTCGACACTCCACTAATTTTGTGCTCCATTATCCTGCTTATGAAGTCTTTTGGTGGTTGTACTAGAAAGCTGGATTCAAATCTGTCTTCACTAGGGATATTTTTGGTCTGGGTGGTGAGGGTTTAGGGTTTCTAGGGGAGAGCTGCTTCTCTTTTGCAGCCAAAAATTGCTTATTGGCTTCATCTAACAATAAAAATAAAAAAGGGAAAAAAACACAATTACATTTAAAGAAAATCATGGGATCTTTTTCATGTTTTTTTGCCTTCTTTCATTCGTGTATGTTCATTTGCACGTTCCCTTTGTTGTGCACATTTGTGGGAATGCAGACATAGGACATGTTTGCTTTTTCTCACTTTTGTTGTACCTCTTCTTCTTCATGCATGAGCTAAAAAGTTGTCCTTATGCGATGGGCCTTGTGTGTGCAGAGAAGTTGTTCGTAGCCCTATGGTGGAAGCTCAATGCTCTGTCCAGTTAGCCTTTCCTGTGGTGCTGAAGAATATGTCAATGGTAAGATGCATACTTATCAAATAAATTATGCATACATTCGTCAATTTGATGTTTTACCTTTCCTGTTCTTGACATTTGCAAGATGGAAGAGATTCATTATGTTGGATTTCTGAGTAAACTTCTGGAGACAAAAATCATGCAAGTTCTTCGGTTTAAACATGGGCAGGTGTTTCCTCCGGCATTCCACTCTCTTTCTGTTGAGCACATAATGAACTTGCATTATTATTATTATTATTATATACCTAACCCTTTCGACTGCATGAATACTTCAGATCTACTCAGTGAATGTTTCTGTCTTTTTGGGTGGTAATAAACCTTCAAGAACCGGAGATGTCCGTGGTGATATAAGTGTAAATTTTTCATGTGATCCAGATATCTCTTCCAAGCTTGTAGGTCCTTTATTTATATTTTGAGCCTGTTTGTAGCAAATTCATTTTCTGGAAATATCTTTGCACACAATTTCCCTGTGCACTTCATAATAATCTATGGAAAGCTTTCTTTAGGTTGACCTTGCCTTGGAAGAGTTAATGTATCTCCAAAATCATGGCCCGTCTGATGAGGATGTCTCAACTATTCTTGAAATCGAACAGCGAGCCCATGAAAATGGATTACAAGTCAGTTTTATAAATTTCTTATTCCAATATAATGGTTTGTATCATCATACCAGGAACATCGCGGCAATTAATTTTTGGAGGTCTTGCAGGAAAACTATTATTGGTTAGATCGAATTTTGCGCAGCTACCAGTCAAGAGCTTATTTTGGTGATGTCAGTGCTTCATTTAAGGTATACCAGCATTCAATTGCAAAGGCTGCAGGTTCCATTAAGTGTTCACAATGATTTAAGACTCATTGTCAATGATGCCTTTATCTTATTAGGAATCTGGAACAACTGTTTTTACTTCAGATTTCTTTTGATAGGCCGAACAGAGAATTTATCTGATATTTGGGAAGTCTTGCACATTTATTACTCATTTACTGTTGAAAAATCATGGACATCTTAGATGTTTACAGTCAGGATTCAATTTGTGGATTACTGTGATATAGTTTAACTAGCAAAGTGTTTGGGCAATTCTACCAATTAATGTTATCTAATTTAAGCTTGTGTTGATAGAACACGTTCTTTTAATGGGTTTTAGAGTCTGCCATTTGTTTCTGTATTTTCTTGTTTCAGTACATCTGTTTGGTGAAAGCTTCAGAAATATTAATTCCTGTGGTAATCTTCTTTTGAGAACTTGAATTTTTACAGTAACTATATCGTTATGGCTTCACATTCATAGTATTAAGTCCTAATTTTCAATTTAATGTTTATTTCATAGTTGTAGCCTTTCAGGTCCATAGCGTTTCTTTCATTAGTCAAGCAAGCTATCTCAACTACTAACTGACTGCACCGAGGTGATCCTCCGGAAGGCTAATTTGGAGTTTGAATTTATAGAATACAATATCTACAACTTCTATTTGACCTGACATGTGGTGCTAAACTACAAGTTTTCTAGATGCCAAACAACAAAGACCATAATGCTGTCCACAGTATATGCAAGACTCCAATATGTGGCATTTTGATGGGACATCTGGTTGACTGATATTTGGATTGACCTGCTTTGCCTGGTGCTTGTTGCAATTCTTGGCCTTTGTGATGCTAGCTTTGCTTGCCACAACTCTCAGACTAGAGAGCACCAGAATGATGTGTCTAACGTGATGCATGCCACCCATCAACCCCATCAAACCCTCAAACAAGCACTGGTCAAAATCTCCTGTCCATGCAATGTGGGAATAATACTTTATCTGCTGTCTATCAAAATCTCGCTCGCATTGATGTGCTAATGTCAATGACACTACTGTAGTGTTGATGATTAGCTAGATACCTTTTCAATGAAAATATTTGTGCTAAAAATCCCATGTTTATTTTTTCCCCCACTTTTTAGCTTTCTTTTGATGGTAGTGGGGTTTGTGCGTGCATGTGTGTGTGTTCTTGAAGTTCTACAACATTCATTTTCTGCTGAGGGTTTTTCCTTTTTTTCTTTTTTCCTTTGGCAGATTCAAGACGAAGGACGGACTGAAGTTAGGAAAGCTTTGACACCATCCACTGTTCAATTGGCATTACAAAGAATATTGCCCTTTCCATGCAAAAAACAGTATACCGCAGTCATTCTTATGCCCCAGCTATCTCGTTTAAAGTTGTTGAAGTCCTTACTTCAATTAAGATCCGATGGGGTTAGCAGAGATGCAAAGGTTGGATACTTATTGTTTTGTGGACATATTTTCTTTTTTCTTGTTCTTCTTTTTGATAACATGGTTTTTCATTGCAAGTATCATTGAAGTTGCCCTCCTGTTATTCTATTATGCAACGTTATCATTTCTAGCTCATTAAGATATTATTACTTGTAGCCCAAATGGTTCCTCCATGAATTTCACAATAGGTAGGTGCTCATATCCGGTTTGTTTTTGAAGATATTCTGACAAATTTTTAAAAAAATGAGGACTGCTTTCTCATCTCAAAGTAAACTAATAGTGATGGAAAGAGAGAATCTTAAAGAATCTCTGTAATTGTTTTGAAGAACTTGAAGCATTACACTGCATAATTTAGGCTCAAATTTCAACATCTTAGCTATCGTGGTTTCCATTTTGATGGGATCTTGTCACTGCTGGAATTATTTGCACATTTTCAGTTCTTGGAATCTATTTTTATACTCTATAGAAAGCAATGATGCATCTGATCTGGCTTTTTTCATAGATTTTGGCCGGTGCAGCGGGTGCAGTGGTTTTAGCAGTCAGTTTGTGGAGATACTCGCGAAGTACTCTGAACTCGTAGGAGATGCTGCTGCTTTATGGAAAGCCAATAACGAGGAGTGGAAAAAGAATTAGTAGTTGGTTTTTTAAGTGAACAGCATCTCGCTGAAGATTGGAAACTGGAAGACCTCCAGACCACCGACTCGACCATTTTCTTTGGTGTCCTGTTTTGGTCAGCGATCTGATCCTATCAAGGGAATGAGGGATGGTCTCTGATTCATATGCTGGTCTCCCATTCATATTTGTTCAAGGCTTGTGTCTGTATGATTTGTTGTAGATGCACTAGTTATACTGTATAATGTGTCATTTTGATAAAATTGAAAACATGAAACACGGTTGATTTCAGGCATTTTGGGCTGGTATAGGTGCTTAGGTGACAGGCCCAAGGAGTTACATGTTATATACATAATTTTATAGACTGTAACCTCTGATTAACGAAAGAAAATTATGAAAGAGAGATTTGGCTATCGACTTAAACCTCTGATTAATGAAAGAAAATTATGAAAAAGAGATTTGGCTGCCTGAACATGTTGTTTTCCATGATGCATGAATTCTACTTGTAGATATCAGGTGTGGTGCAGCACTTGTTTCATGATCTTAACAATTTTGTCAATTGGATTTACGAAACCCCCAAGGCTTGTTTGATGACCCTACTCTATGTATTTTCTTTCATCTCCGCGCGCGTGAGCCAATAGTTACAGGTGGTGCGTCCGGTCGTGCACCGCTTGTGGTGTGCAAAGCATTTCTCTTCCTCTCAGGTACTTGGTGCTTGTTTTGGAGAATCCACCGGTACATCCGGCGGGATTGGCAGGCTAAGAAGAACCCACCGGTACATCCGGCGGGATTGGCAGGCTAAGTAGAACCCGAAGAAGAGATTGTGCTAGAGAGGTACCATGGGAGTCGCGCGCCCGGTCCACCCTGTTTTTTTTTTGTAAAATCCTACGGGGATTGGGCCTGTGAGGATTTGACCCGGGCATGACCCCCTCCGGTCGTGGCTCATCTTCTCTGGGCTCCCCTCTTCATCTGCCGGATCCAAGAGGGCCTTAACGAATTAACTTACTTGTATTAATTGGGTTCTAAGATGAGCTGCTGCAGGTTGCCTGCCATTGGCGATGTTAAGGCGCTGGAATTGTTTGAAGCCCCGGAAAGGGAATCGGATAGACGAAAAGCTGTTGGTCCTACAACCTAAATAATATCAATACTTGGTAAATGTAACTTCTAAATAGTATCGTGAATCCACATTATAAGAATGCAATAATTTGTTCTACCATGCCTGGGAAGGTTTGTAGAACATGAATCGGAACATCCCACAAACGACTTATTGAATGGAAGTTGCAGTGTGGACATTGAATTTTAGATCCCATGCTTTTCTGAGTCTATGCATCCTTATGGCATTGGTGTTGACCGGCGCGCATTCGGAAGATGAGTGTCATGTGCCTGGGATCATATCAACCATGTTTTGCTCATACCATGGCTTCAATGAGTCCGTAGCTCGTACATCTGTAAGGTTAGATTACTACTTAGCCCACCGACATGGTTAGACACGTGGACCACATCATGTAGGATATAATTTCTCCACGTGCTGCCATAATTGTCAGGACTTTCTTTTGCCAATGGTACACGGTTGGCATCTTCTTAGGCCTTCTGGGACTCTCCAGAGTCCGGAGTCCGGACGGTTCTGGAGAAAGCGAGAGACATGGTAGGATAAGTCAATGTAAGGTCCTTTATTCCTGCCCCGCCACCGGATGAAGTTGTGAGGTATAATTTAATAGTTAGTACGTTCCAGTGAATAGGTGAGCTCTCGTATTCGAGCCCAAACGGTGGCGCTCGTTCGAGCTGGACTCGCACGCCCTTCACCGTTAGAAGTCACAGGTCGGCCACGTGGCTCGCGAAAAAATATAGCTCTCGATTTAGGTCTTGCCTCTCAACTCATTGCCGCTGCGCTCACCTGGCAAATGGGATTGTGGGAGTACAGCAAAACGCATGCACGCTGGACTCTTGATTCCATTTTCGTGGTAATTCTGATCTTGAGAATTAGGTGTCTTAACCATTCGTTAGGCCACCCCTGAAAACATTGAGGACCCGTGAAATAAGAGGGAGGAAATATGGTCAATAGGAAAATTAAGGAATCCTCCGTGTTGGAGTTTCCAAACGAAACATGTTGAATGATGGTATTTTCATGAGAATAAATTTTTAATATTTTATAGAATATAATTTTAACTTTCTTATGAGTTATGAGAGGGAAATTATAAATTTTTTTTTCTAAACATGCCCTTAATAATGGATATAATTGGATAAGATTTTTTTTCTTTATTAAGATATAATAGATATTTATATAATTTTTATAGAAAAATAAATGCTTCATAAATATAAGATATTCTAGAACATGCCATTTTTCTAAAAGTATCTGTTGGGGATAAATTTCGCTTCCGTCGAAGTCTAGTTCGATGCTCAGCCTAATGCAACCTGTAGCCGCGGAAGAGCTTCAACGGACATGTCTTGGCCGAACTCCTACAGTCTGCCGAATTACTTAGCCGCCGAGCTTCTTCTAACCCGTTCAACCGGCCGAGCTACGTAGCTGCCGAGCTCCTTCGGACTCCCTAGCGGCCAAACTCCTTAGCGGTCATCCCTCGGCTGAACTTCTAGCGGGGACGAACTTCCAACAACTGAGCTCCTTGGACGCCCAGTAGATCGGTCCTAACCGAGTCCTTACAGCCGGCCGAACTGCTTAGCGGCCGAGCTCCCCGAACTCCTAGTGTCCGAGCTCCTTCGAACTCGTTCCGCCGGCCGAACTGCTTAGCGGCCGAGCTCCTTGGACTCCAAGCGATCGGGCATCAACGGAATCTCCCAGCGCCCGAACTCCTCAGCGGTTGTCCCTCGGTCGAACTCCCCAAGCGGCCGTCTCTTCAGCCGGCCGAGCTCCTCCGAACTTCTCTACAGCCGAACTCCCCCCAAGCCTTCTCTTCAGCCGGACTCTCCTATAAGTCCGAACTCCTCTAGATGAATTATCGCCATCAGTCTACAACAGGCGACGAGATCGAGCAATATGGCCGCCACTACTGGCGATACCACTCTCTCCGTAAACAGCCCCATGCGGCCCCAATGGCTCTCTGCCAGGCGGTATGGCCGTCACCATCAACTGAACTTCGTCTATAAAGGACCCTCCAGATACGCTGATCTCTAATCTCTGAACTCTGATCTCTAAGCTCTCCTCTTCTTCTCTAAGCTCCGGAACTCATTTTCGAGCACTCCATTCCTGTTGGCTAGAGCTGACTTGAGCGTCGGAGGGTCCTGCCGGAGCCACCCCCACCGGCTCCGGACGGGACTCTATTTTGCAGGTCCCCGGCGGCGACCTCAGTGGCCTCGACTCCAGCGACCTCCGACGATGACCAGTTTTTGCACCAACAGATTGGTGCTAGAGGAAGGGCCCGAACCTCCGAGGTTCCCTTGTTCTTAAAGGAGTGCTTGGCGATGATTTTTCCCTTCCCCCTCCGAAGATCTCCCTTTTCTCTCTCGAAGAGAAAATGCCTCCAGGAGAGCTTCGACTCGACGATCGGCTCCCATTGCAGCCCCGGCAGCCCAATTTCCACACGAAGCCCTCACAGATGTGGAGCAGTTCAACCCGCTGGTCGGGTTCGTGGCTCCGTCGAGATGATGCTGGCCATGCGACAACCTCCAGCAGGAACTTTGCCAGCAAATCCGCCATGAGGACGCGAGGAATCGACCTCAAGGAAAAGCATTTGGGCAAACCGATCGCCCTCAGGAAGGAGAAACGGAGAGCAGAAGTTTTCCGCAGAAGGTTTTCCAAGGAGGCGGAACGAAGTTCGGCGCACGCAAGGTCGAACTCTCCCCTCAAACCTCATCATCAAAACGAAGTTCGGCGCAAGTGAGGCCGAACTCCAGGCCGATTATCTCACCAAGGAAGCCCCCTACAAAGATTTCACACGAGGTGAGACGAAGTTCGACCGAGCTCACAACCACCCCAGGGCAAGCGAGGACTCCCTCTCGAGTATGACTCCAAAGAAGCCCCGACGAAGTGGCACCGTAGGTTTTCGAACGAAATGAAGTTCGGCCGTGCTCACAGACCCCCTCCGAAAATAGGCGGGTCCGAACTCCTCGAACTCACCGTCGAGGAAGCCCCAACAGAGGGGCACAAAGAAGCCCTCCTCCCGAAAGATTCCACGGCTGTGCCCCCCTTAATGCTCCTTGAACTCAAATTCTGACCAGCTGCCAAGATCGGAAGGACCACGGCCTCCCCAAGTGTGCGCGATCGAAGCGAGTAATGCCCCTACCATCGCCACCGAGGAATACATTCAGCTTCAAGACGAGATTGAAGAGCTCGTCAAAAAGGGGCAGCTGGGTAAATTTCTTCGGCACCAGTCTGAAGCAGAAAAAGATCGGCCAAGGGCGCTGCCATTGCCAGAGACCGCAAGGAGGTTGGCCACCTTACGGCATCATCCATATTGCCCCTAGGAGGAGCTTGGTGCATCAGCGATTCGTCATCTCCTAGCAATAAGAGCTTGCATCAAATTGAGAAGGCCAGCATGAGAAGGTCGTCCACCCCGAAACTTATCGTCGAAGAAATGCGGAGGAACAACGCTACCACGACCTTGAAATACAGAATTTGGGGATGCGCTACTAGTAACTTCCTTTCAATAAAATTCTTCCTTTCCAAATAATATTATTTCTGGATGCAAAAACTATACGATGACAGGGAACAAGCAGTCAATAATTACCGCATTAGGACAACCTCGGCTAGAGATAAAATCTCTTCCGAGTGAAGGCCTCGTTCACAAAGGTCAAGATGGGGGGAGAGGCCCTGACAGTGGCCCTTATGTGCCCCCATAGTCCGTTAGGAACAGGAGGAGAATCTCGTCCTAACACGAGCATCAACCTCGGCTAGAGATAAGATCTCTCTCGAGTGACCGTTGATAATCTCGGCTAGAGATAAGATCTCTCCCGAGCGATCGTGGACAACCTCGGTTAGGAACAGGAGGAGAACCTCGTCCTAACACGAGCACCAACCTCGGCTAGAGATAAGATCTCTCCCGAGCGACCGTTGAGAACCTCGACTAGAAATAAGATCTCTCCCAAGCGATCGAGTTAACCTCGGTTAGGAACAGGAGGAAAACCTCGTCCTAACACGAGCATCAACCTCGACTAGAGATAAGATCTCTCCCGAGCGATCGAGTCAACCTTGGCTAGAGATAAGATCTCTCCCGAGCGACCGTTGACAACCTCGGCTAGAGATAAGATCTCTCCCGAGCGATCGTGGACAACCTCGGTTAGGAATAGGAGGAGAACCTCGTCCTAACACGAGCACCAACCTCGACTAGAGATAAGATCTCTCCGAGCGACCGTTGACAACCTCGGCTAGAGATAAGATCTCTCCCGAGCGACCGAGTCAACCTCGGCTAGAGATAAGATCTCTCCCGAGCGACCGTTGACAACCTCGGCTAGAGATAAGATCTCTTCCGAGCGACCGTGGACAACCTCGATTAGGAACAGGAGGAGAACCTCGTCCTAACACGAGCACCAATCTCGGCTAGAGATAAGATCTCTTTCGAGCGACTGTTGACAATCCTCGGCTAGATATAAGATCTCTCCTGAGTGACCGAGTGAACAACCTCGGCTAGAGAATAAGATCTCTCTCGAGCGACCATTGACAACCTCGCTAGAGATAAGATCTCTCCTGAGCGATCGTGGACAATCTCGATTAGGAACAGGAGGAGAACCTCGTCCTAACATGAGCATCAACCTTGGCTAGAGATAAGATCTCTTCCGAGCGACCGTTGACAACCTCGGCTAGAGATAAGATCTCTCCCGAGCGATCGAGTCAACCTCGATTAGGAAACAGGAGGAGAACCTCGTCCTAACGCGAAAGCACTACCTCGGCTAAGATAAGATCTCTTCCGAGCGACCGTTGACAACCTCGGCTAGAGATAAGATCTCTCCCGAGCGACCGAGTCAACCTCGGTTAGGAACAGGAGGAAGACCTCGTCCTAACACGAGCATCAACCTCGGCTAGAGATAAGATATCTCCCGAGCGAACCGAGTCAACCTCGGCTAGAGATAAGATCTCTCTCGAGCGAACCGTTGACAAACCTCGGCTAGAGGTAAGATCTCTTCCGAGCAACCGAGTCAACCTCGATTAAGAACAGGAGGAAGATCTCATCCTAACACGAGCATCAACCTCGGCTAGAGATAAGATCTCTCCCGAGCGATCGTTGACAACTTCAGTCAGAGATAAGATCTCTCCCAAAAAGCCACCTCGGCTAGAGATAAGATCTCTCCTAAGAACCTCGACCTGAGATCAGATCCCTCCCGAGCGCCCGCATCGACCTCGGTTGTAAGAGACAATGTCGCCCCCAAGGAGCGCAACCTTCGACTTCGATCGCAGCGGACGAAGCCCCTCGACCTCGGCTGGAGATGGGATCTTCCCAAGGCTTCAACTTCGATATCAACTTCAGCTGGAGGTGAGATCTCCCCCAAGCTTCGACCTAGACCAGCACAGAGCTCAGAGGAAGACTTCGACAGTCGCCTTTTCTGTACTCCCTTCCTTCGATTTTCGAACTCGGGAGTGGGGGGCTAGTGTTGGGGATAAATCCTGCTCCCATCGAAGTCTAACTCGATACTCGGCCTAATGCAACCTGTAGCCGCGGAAGAGCTTCAACGGACATGTCTTGGCCGTACAGTCAGTCGAACTACTTAGTCGTCAAGCTTCTTCTAACCCGTTCAGTCGGCCGAGCTACGTAGCTGCCGAGCTCCTTCGGACTCCCCAACGGCCAAACTCCTCAACAGTCTGAACTTCTAGCGGGGACGAACTTCCAGCAATTGAGCTCCTTGGACGCCCAGCAGATCGATCCTAACCGAGTCCTTACAGCCGACCGAACTGCTTAGCAGTCGAGCTCCTCGAACTCTTACCGTCCGAGCTCCTTCGAACCCGTTCAGCCGGCCGAACTGCTTAGCGGCCGAGCTCCTTGGACTCCAAGCGGCCGGACGTCAATGGAATCCCCCAGCGTCCGAACTCCTCAGCGGTTGTCCCTCGGCCGAACTCCCCAAGCGACCGTCTCTTCAGCCGGCCGAGCTCCTCCGAACTTCTCTACAGCCGAACTCCCCCCGAGCCTTCCCTTCAGTCGGACTCTCCTATAAGTCCGAACTCCTCTAGATGAATTATCACCATCAGTCTGCAACAGGCGACGAGACCGGACGATATGGCCGCCACTACTGGCGATACCACTCTCTCCGTAACCAGCTCCATGCAGCCCACGACCTACTAGTATGGCTGTCACCATCCATCTGACGATGCCATTCTCTCCGTACCGAACTCCATGCGGCCCCAACGGCTCTCTACCAGACGGTATGGCCGTTACCATCAACTGAACTCCGCCTATAAAGGATCCTCCAGATACGCTGATCTCTAATCTCTGAACTCTGATATCTAAGCTCTCCTCTTCTTCTCTAAGCTCCGGAACTCATTTTCGAGCACTCCATTCCTATTGGCCAGAGCTGACTTGAGCATCGGAGGGTCCTGCCGGAGCCACCCCCACCGGCTCCGGATGGGACTCTGTTTTACAGGTCCCCGACGGCGACCTCAACGGCCTTGACTCCAGCGACCTCCAGCGACGACCAGTTTCTGCACCAACAGTATCAAAACTACTTTTGTAGGTCTTATATTTTTATGAATTAGCTATCCAAAAAAAATTTGAAAAAAAAAAATTTTCACCAATCAAACATCTGATGCAGTCCTGCATAAAAATTCATGCAGATTGGAATAATATTACTCCTTGAGAAATTACACGCATCATATCAGTGGTGAAATAAAATGCATAAGCATCAATCTAAAATGAGAAAAAAATATTAGATGAACCAAAATTACCATAATTTTTGTTACTAAAAGAAAGCCTGTTGGTGCGTTTTCTTATAGTGCAAGTCTAACCTATCAGATTAGTCATACGTAAACAGCAGAAATCGCTTAGCAAGCATAATCTCTTTTCTCCTTACTTCCTTCAAATTAAAAAAAGTATGAGCCTTTGCAAACTCTTAGTCTATCATGCCAATTATCCTCCCTTCCTTCAACATTTTGTTGAACAAAATGATGGTAGAGCTCGGCAGATTTTATTTTTGTATGAAAAATTAAATTAGATAAAAATTTTATCATATATTAGTTATCACAATATCTATAATTTAATAATTATTTTATTTTTATAAATAAAAAATATATTTTTATCATGTCAGTCTAACTATGGTAATTGTCATTATTTTTATAGAAAAATTATTGATTAAAAGTGTTCTTGTATCGTGCACTAATTAATAATAAATCAGTATATCATTTAAAAAAATAATTTTTTTATTAAAAAATATTTTTTTATTTAAAATTTTAAATAAAATATAGATAATAATATATATTTTTTTATTTTTTAAATAATTTTTTAGTTTATTATTGATTGTTGTGAGATACGAGGCAGAATAGTTCTGCTTAATAATTTTCGGAGCCCACTTGAATCGAGACGCAGGAATGCAGGATTGGCACGGTGAACCGCCACGTGGTGCCAATGTCGCGGGGCAACATCATCGCTTTTCTCCTCCGCGGGTCGCCGCAACGGCAGATGAGCCACTGTGGACGCAGGAGGCGGAACAAATAAAAGGCGCCGACCCCATTCTCTTTTTGTTTCCGTTCTCTCGGTTCTTCTTCTCCCACCCTTCTCATCATCATAGCCATTAGCGAGCAGAGAGAGAATGGCGTGCATGCACGATCACAGCTGCGAAGATCACAACTGCGCCACGGATTGGTCTCTCTATAAACACATAGATTTCTCTAAGGTATGTACGCATCTACTAAATTTTAAGGTTTTTCTTTTGCTTGATTGGCTATAATAGATTTGAGTTCCTGTGTTTCCAGATCACCTCCGAGTTCTTTTATTGCATTTTACTGTTCTATTTCGAATTATTTTTGGGTTTACAGAAATTATTCAGATTCTATTTCATTTTCCCCTTTCCTTAACCTATCTGTCGATGTTTATCCGTAAAGGTGGCTAATATTGCTCTAGTTTGGGTTTCTCGTAATGAAAGAAAGATCAGCAGGTACTGCTTGAAAAAAGTCAAGAACTTAAGGGTTTTTGCTGTCATATTTAGACTTCTCGTTTCTTTCATCGAATTTATAGGTTCTGGTCCAAGTTTCAGTTGGGGATTTATATTGTGGTTTGTCTAGAGTCAATTCGGTGGCTCTGATTTCCTGTGAAACGAGTGGAGCTTGATAAAGAGATAATTTGTGGACTGCTATGATGTGAGGAAATTGGCGATGAGCTTCCCGAGACTGATTAGATGGCCATCAAATGGTGGATCCTGATGCCGCTATTCTCCCTTTGTGTGTGCGCGCGCGCGCGCGTGCGCGCGCGCCCGTGCATTTCCAGAGAAAATATTCACAAATCTATTTCCACTATGGACGCTTACTTCTCTCTCATTCTCTCTCTAGAATTTTTCAGAATGAACTAAAGCAGTTTACATCTATGAACAAATAAGCTGTGCTAACTCCTTTCACATACATGGGAACATGTGTGAGTGGCTGATGGGCAAGCTGCTTACTCCATTGCCACGCAGTCTACATCATGTATAGTAGGGATGAGTTGTTATATACTTGATGAACTAGCCGCTTGATTGATCATCCAAAGATAGCTTTCTTCTTCTTTTTTTGAATTCATCATCTATAAATTACCAAGACATTACCTTTACTCTTTTCTTCTATGTGTAGAGTATCCTTTGAGTATAGTAATTTGAGCTGATTGTTTTCTTTCTTTTTCCTACTTCTCAGGTGTCAGCTCTGAATGAATCAATTGCAGGAAGTGTAAAGTCAGTTTTTAAACCTTGGAATCGTCGAGTGGATACTTCAGAGGTACTGCTTTGGATATGCTGTCATCATTATTGAAGTAATGCTTCATCCTAACTAATATATTCAAATACTTTGCCATTATTCCTTCTTTCAAATTGTTAGAAGAAAGGATTCTTCATGGAAATATTTCTTTTGAATGGTTTCAGAGAGGACATATTATGACTTTAGTCTAACAATGAAAAGTTCTCCAATCATGATATTTGCAACTATTTATTCCTGATCTGCAGTTTTTTTCCCTTTAAGCTCTTATGGTTATTCTTTTCTGTAGCAGGGCCTTTTGGAAAGCAATGACGGTGACCCAGAATTACTTGTTTTTATCCCGTAAGTTGCTGAAGCCACATGTACATCCTGATGAGAATCTTTCAACTCCTCTTGTCTGTTATTGGTTTATAATGCAACAAATTTTGTTGCAGTGAATCTTGTAACAGTTACAATAGATTAATGCTCTGTATTATCTCTCTTTTCTATCATTTTCCAACTTCAATCATGTGTGAAAGGTTTCGGTCTAATTCTTTTATTCTGGGGAATTGATGAACCCTAATCGAGTGTTTCCTACAGGGTATACCAAGCTAAAAAGATGAAAAATGGTCAATTTTTTGAGCAGTTTGATTTATTTTACTAGTCTTAACATCAGCTGCTTGCAGTGGCACAAAAGGGAAGTATGACGCTTGTGCCAGTTCCAACTGTGCCTTTCTTGCTCATAAAAGATGTGAAATTGTGTATATGTTTGAGTTGCTTAGCATGATTGTCACAACATAAATCTCTCCTTATAATGATTGCGGTGACTGCATAAGCTCGTGGAGATGACAAAGTGGAGGATTCTTGTTCAATTCTCGGCTACAAGGGCTTTTGATATGTGAGAGAGTATATCTATAAATTTAAAATCCATATACTACTCTAAAGGGCACGGCATCCTATCATGTCCAGGCATGTGTGCTGCTTTACTCCTTCATGGAATGAAAACTGACATCTTTCAATCTTTCTTTACCTCTTTGGTTGCAATCTAATATCTCAGAATTGAAATCATAATGCATATATTAGCAGACACATGTAAAAGTTAAATGGATTTCTAATTAGATAGATTCTCGAACATGTTGTTGTAACCATTGTTTGGACTGCAGCTGAAAAACTTATAAATTGTGGACTTAGAAACAACTAATTTCTAATGTTATTGAACCAGTATTAAGTTCTGGTAAGAATGTTAGGGTGATGACTGTTTCTTGTTTCCGGCTTTTTCTCTTGCTTCTGTCATTGCTGGGCTTAGTTCATTCTGATACTTGCATATCTTAGTAGAATAGGTAGTTTTCTCATGAAGGCTAGTAGTTAACCCACAAGGCCAGCTTCCTCTTGACCATCAACAGGCCTGCAAAAAGTTTGTTAGTCTTAAAAAGATTCTGCACATGTGATTGGCAGTGTATGGGTTATCATTCTCTCTTTAAGACGGTAATCTGCCCTCACCATGCATTGGTTTACAAGTCAGACCTGTCTTCAAGATACTGCTAAACCCAATCCACAGGTGTGCATGCATCCAGGACTCACTGAGAGCAAGCACCAGACACCCTTCAAGGACCATTCTTGATCTGCAGTCCATTGGTGGTCCTAAATCTTCAGAAAGGTTTTGATGCAGTGAGTTTCTAAAGTATATGAATTAGGCCAATTAAACCAAATACCCACTCATAGGCCTTGCCTCAAGATTCACACAAGCTAACCTGGGTGGAGGGCATAATCACCTGCTTTAGGATGTATTTTCAGGTATCAGGTCCAACATGTCAGTCTAGATAAGCCCAAAGTCCAAATCAAGTAGTTGTGAGGCCTTAATTAAGGTCCAAAGAGTTAACTTCACAAACTCACCTAAAAAAAACAGGTCAAAGTTTAGGTTCGGCTAATAACCAATCCTAAACTCTACATGAACCTGTTTGCAATATTCACTTATATTAGAGTCAAGATCAAAGACCAAAATCAGAGAAATCTCTGTGGAAAATTCCTGCAGGTTCTCCAACCTTTCTTCTTTGTTTCCTAGCACCTTCTCCTATCTTTGATCTCATCTACAGCTATCTAAGTGGGTGACTAGCATACTCTGGAGGTTGGAATGTTGGATTTAAAGACCTTTTGAGACCATTAGTTCTCATTCTATAGTTCTCATACTTTAGAATTGTGTTTTACTCTCCAAGCGTGCTTAGAGGATGATTTAACATTATCTGGATTGTTTAGCATTTACAAGAATATTTTGATCCCGACGTCATTCTTTGACCAATCCTGATATATATTTATAATTTGGTATAAATTAGCAATAGGAATATGCAATATATATGAAAAAGAAAATGGAAGATTGTTATCAAAGCCTATCATCTATGAAGGAGGAACTATGTTGGATCTAACCCACATCCATTTTTTTGTTGAAAAGGATGTCCTAGATGTGGGAAGGATAGTTGTGTGCCTCCACCTAATTAGATCTAAAATTGAGAATTTTCAGATCTAAGATATTTTCATAAAACATGGGTTTAGGGTATGGATAGCTTGATTAGGTCTAGCTTGAGCGGTTGATCAAATCGAATCAAGAGTTGGTTAGCTGGGATCAAGAGTGTTAAAATTGACCAGCCCAATAGTTGTAAGTTTGATCAAGATCGATTTACAACCACATGTGGTCGATCACCTCAAGACCTAATCTAGCTCCATGGTTCGAGCCTGGATTGTAGGCGAACTCAATCAGTTTTAGTTCGACAAATTAGTATCTAAGGTAAGTCCGACAGATACGATCGGTGGTTTTTAATTGGGAGCTACTCGACTTGGATGCGTTCATGACGAGTTAATGGCATATCCCTCCTGCCGATCTCACTTATTTGGCCGGTTGGGTTGATCCAGTTATGTCTTGAGGTTGCTAACGATTCAAGCTAACTCATGCCACTAGGTTAATCATAACTGTTATAACTAATTAATGATTAAAAAGACCTGAATTGAAATCTTTCTAAGAAAATATTAAGTCAATTGATCTTTCACTGTTGTAGTTGTGCGGATCCTTCTCGGGGTTGATTGTTCTTGGTTGGATACAATGGTTCAGTTGCATCGGAAAGATGCAACCACAGCTATTAGGCATAGGATGTTACGGATTGGAAGAAGGGTTGAGCTCAATATTCCGAATATGGTGAGAGTCCGAATCACAAATTCAGTTCATGTAAATGGTGGGTCTGACTTGACTAAGGAGTGAAATAATATTTCGGGCACGGTGAACTTCATGAATTAGAGACCGAGTTGGGTGCAACATGTTTAGAGAAACATTGGATAAGAGTTGTCCACTCATCGGCTGAGTCATCACCAATAACAGTTAGGTGAGGTGGTGAGCCAATCGATAGGATCCTACCACCCACTAAAATCTTTGATCGTGGAGATTTTCGCATCTCTTCTAGGAGAGTGTAGGGATTCGAAAAAATAGTGGAAGCCTAAAATTTGTTTAAAAATGGAACCTCTAAACAAATTGGTTAAGTCAATTATAAGTTTAACTAGAAATCTTAACTCTCTATAGAAAAATGTCTGCATCCAATCCTCTAGCCAGAATTCTAGAGACCAACCGATTGACTGGATCCAATTTCAAGGATTGGCTCCGGAACTTGAAAATTGTTTTGAGTTCCAACCGCTGATTAGAGAGCGTCTTATGAGAAGTGGTTGGACGACGGTCAAGTGCTATGTGTTGGTCGCGATGTCTAACGAATTGCAACGTCAATACAAAGATTGCTAGCTAAATGTTGGCTCGCCTACAAGAGTTGTATGGTGAGTAGAGTCGCGCAGTGTGCTACGAAGTGTTGAAAAACTTAGACATCCAAGGGGGAATGCTTTGTAAATTTTGTTCAAATTGGACAAAACCAGGTTAAATAGACTTGAATCTAGAGAAAAATTGCTAATTTTGTTGTCCAAAAGGTCCATAACAACCACCAAATTAATTTTGTTGATTATAATCCTCTGCATGTAAACTCAAATCTAATACTCTGATGATTTATGGAACCTACACGCACACACATACACACATATCCACATGCATATACATGCACACACAAACAAACAGAATACTTGCACAAGAATATATAGCATGTGTTTGCATGCTCATATTTGGTTGAAAATTTGTCTTGTAAACTGTCAATTAAGCTTCGCACGCACACACACACATACACACTCAATACATGCACGAAAATATGTTGCATGTGTCAGCATGCTTCTCAAATAATGAAGATCTCATTTCCGTTGAAAATAAATGTTTCATATCTAATTCCCTCAATATTACTAATTCAGTATTTCCTTTTGAATTTGATCCTTTTGTTTGTGAACTTCTCATTTGTTTTCTTTCACTGCCTTTTTGACATATTTCTTGCTTTAAATGTTTTAATTTCAATGTACTTTTTTTTTTTTTTGGTCGGTCCATTTGCATTTCTTATTCTCATATGCAATACATGCATGCACACGTATCGAGATCCATTATATAATTATGGTGAATTCTGAATTTTGAGTTCAATAATGTTCTCTTGAAATAATTTTTATTCATTAATTGATTTTCTGTCGCAATTTAGGTTTACATCAGACGTTAAGATAAAGAGCATATCTGTTGTTGGTGGTTCTGGTGGAACAAGCCCATCAAAAATGAGAGCGTAAGATTCATTGTTACAATGATAACTTTCCATGTTTTTTTGCTGCTTCCAAATTGATCTGTTTCAAGTAAACCATCATAGCTTGCACATATATTGTTAAGTCACTTCTGGATGGTTGGTTTGTCACAGATATTGACTTTGTTGTGGCAAACTTTCTGTCTTTGTTACATTTTGTCTAATTTATTTTTTATATTGTCAAATTTCTGTGCAAATAACTGGGATTTAGGTTTGTTTATTATTGTCATGTCCTGAATTATGACAATTTTCCAACAACAGTTAGACAGAATCTTGGGACTACGATCATTTCATCAAGGATTAATCTTTAGCAAGGTCCGTCTATTGTAAATACGTGCAGTATTACATTGGGCTTCAATACATCACATATGAATGAGATGATAATGTTTTCTTTTGCTTTCTTTTTCACAATAAATATTCTCTGAAGATCTTTTATGCCAGGTTTGGTACATTCCTTTTTGCATCTCTCAACCACTGAGAAAATTCATAACCCTACTGAAAAAACTCAAACCTATTGACAGGTTTATTAATCGAGATGGTATTGACTTTTCTGATGCTCAAAATATGCAGCCTGTTCAGGTAACATATCATTTTACTTTGCAGTGAAATTCATTGCCATGTTTAGTGTCTAAAATATCTTTGTTTCTCCAAGGAATGGGAGTTGGCAGAGAATTTGCAAGGAGTCTTGGAATACCAGACAAGGTGGCCTATGCTCAATAATTTCTTTTTCATATGTGCCACACTACTAGCTTTACAGAAAGTTTCCATTTGTTCTTTCCCCTTTCATCATATCAATAGTGTTCTCAAGAAAATTAAACCTACTCTATTTGTAACCTTGCTAATTAAAGATTAGCTATTTTACTCATAGTTAGTAATTATAAACTTCAGTTTCTTTTCATCATGACAAGTATTCAATAACTAATGATATACTTTGGAATAAAAGAGAAATATATATTAGACAACTAGAGTTACAACTCGAGCAAGTTAGGTTGAGTTTGAAAAATCTCCAAGGAATGGGAATGTATACAGACTTTGGGAGGTGTATTGTAATATTGGGAAAGGTATTGTCTACTTAAAATTTCATCAAAGCTTGTCTATTGTCTATCAAATTGCTTTCTTTTTAATCACCGTTCTTTAAAAATCAGACTATTTCTGTCCTTTATTTGATGTCATAATGAACAAATCATTTTGGCTAAATCTAAATGCAGTTTCATCCTTTTGCACTTTGAGCACCAATAGGTTAACCTTTGATCGGTTAATTGAATTATGTTAGTGGGTGGGCCTTGGTGTAGCAGTAAGATTGCTCCATTGTGATTTGAGTGTTTTATGGTTTGAAACACGGAAACAACCTCCCTGCATGTGGGATAAGGCTGCATAGATCTAACCTTCCCTAGATCCTGTAGTAGCAGGAGCCTTGTGCACTAGGATGCCCTTTTTAACTTGTCCAGAGAGATGTTGCGAATAAATTGTACTAATTGTCCTTCGAATGAAAGAGATTTAGTAGATGATCACGGTGCAACTTGGTAATTTGGATCAAGCTTTATGTGCCAATGTGGGTACAATCAAACTAAAGAAAAAGCCCACTTCTAACACGTTTTTATCCTTATGTACATTATTCTTAATTTCCATTGAGCTGGGCCCTGTTTGGTTTAGTTAGATGAGGGGCTTCACTGATCAAGTTAGGCTAGTTGCAGGCCTTGAGAGCAATGTGTCTTATTGTAAATATCAAGATATCTTAGCATGTGCT
Source organism: Cocos nucifera (assembly GCA_006176705.1). NCBI lineage: Eukaryota > Viridiplantae > Streptophyta > Magnoliopsida > Arecales > Arecaceae > Cocos > Cocos nucifera. Next base: position 906,562 of record QRFJ01000030.1, read on the forward strand.
GGTGTGAATCTATAAAGAAGATTTGCAACCTGCCTGACGTTCTCCCATGCAGTATGAATTTGACTCATCAGTTAAATTGTTTGGATTAAGTGCTTCTCATGATAAATTTTATGAAAATCATACTTTATAATATAATTTGCTAGGAAAGGGCTTGACAGTTATATTTTAGATTGTTCTGTCATGCTTATACTTGTCTTTTTTTGTTGTCTAACTGATGTCACTGAATTTAATCAGATATTCAAGATTTCAAAGTGTGGCTAGTCTCACTCTGCATTTTCCTGAAAATTTTGGTGGGGATACCACTCAGATATACTATATTGGCTTGCGAGGTGAAGCTACTCAGGTATCGGAAAAGCTTGAGGCCGTTTCAGAGCTGAATGCCTTGTAACTAAGTCACATTTCATGCCATTTCTTGAATGCCATTTGCAGTTGAAAAGGGACGTTGTAGCAACAATTGTCTATGAAGTTACACCCAACCCATCTGATCACAAGTAAGTCTTGCTGCATATCATGTAACATATGACTAAACAGCTCAATTTTTTTGTACCATCTATATGCATTTCTTCAACTATCGACAGTAATCCTATTCTATTTTTTGGAAGATAATGCCTGCTCATTACACCAGTATGTTTAGTAATATAGCACATGCACTTTGGAATGAAATGTTGAAACATGGTACCACCAAAGCCTCGTCCTAAGTCAATTACCATTCATTTAGTGAGGGATGGAGTTTTTGCTTCTGCAATCATAGGACGAAGCATTGCAGAGACAACAGCAATCTTGAACTCTGCGAGTTTGAGATGATAAATACAAGCAACTACTGGTCATAGGGTGCCATAATACACTGGACATCTGCAACGTAACATATTGTCTATCCCTTACTGTGAGAAATAAGAAACTTCTGATGGATTTAAATATGCAAAGTTAGACCAATAATGTTTGTGTGGGCTGCATAATACCTAAGAAAGAGCATTGTGGCAATCATAATCTTTTTTAAGGATTAAAATCATGCAACCTGCTGATTTGACAGAAGATTTCTTTGAGGATTAGCTTAAATGAGATTTATAGGAATAAAATATCACCCTAATGAAAGCATAAGGGTCAAATGTAAAGCAACAAAAGGGGAGATACGTTGGTGCAAGTTCAAAGTAAAATGTTAATGAAAGCTCTACCGGCGATTGGAGACAACCTTTTTTTCTGTGGTATTAAAGTCCTTTTGCAGGAGAATGCTAGTCTTGCTGCAATAAAATAAATGATGGCATTAGATGTAGCAGTTTAAGGAAGTACCATATTTATTTTGACTTCTGTGTTTGATATTTTTAAATTATTTTTTAAGATTATACCATGCTCATTTCATTGCAGAAGTGAGTATTTATTGTCTGTCTCCCTTCTCATGTGTGCAGGACTAAAGCTGATGGTGGTGGTGGTCTCTCACATGTGGAATGAAGATTGACAGGTAGTTATGTAGAATATTTTTTTCTAACGTGGCATACAAACATACTATTTGATATTCTTTATTCTTAGTTTTCATCATATATTTTCGTTTCATTGTTGATATGGAAGCTGTCCCAACCACCGGGCACTTGCTCTGGTGGTAAGACTCCTTGCCACTTGAGCAAAGGGGTGGGGTTTCGCTGCCGGTTGGCATCAGCCCTCAAGGTGTGCAGTGGATATGGGGTAGAAGGTGGGGACTAATCCCTCGTAATCTCAAAAAGATATGGAAGCTGTCCCAGAATTCAATCTTGTCACCTGGCATTTGTGGTGTGATTCATTCATTTGTTCATGATTCATTTTATGCTTAATAGACTTGTTGCCATGTATTTTCTTTGGGTCTTTTTGAGTTACACGGATACTGCCATGCATGGATATACTCGTTGTGCTTTCATGTTTTGCTTGCCATTAGGAAGAAGCCCCCTTTCATGTTACTTTATGATGAAATTTAAAATGACTGTCAAGTTCCAGAGTCTTATATCTCAATTCATGTTACATTCATGTTTCGCTTGCCATCACCAAGAAGCCCCCTTCCTCGCATATAATTCAGGGTATCACAGTGAGAATGGATTCAAAATGACTTGCCTTTGTAGAGAATTTAGCACCTGCTGATGAAAAGCTGACAGAGAGCGTACCCGCCCCCTCCCCCCCCACCCCCACCACACACACACACACACACACCAAAAAAAAAAAAAATGCTGAGGGAGAGGTACGGGAGGCCATCAATGTTGCTGCGGCATATCATCCTTGTGGCAGTGTTATACATTCATCTAACCATCAAATCCAGATTTAGTAGAATGATAAATATACTTTTAAGAACTTTTATTTTGCTAGCAAGCATCTAACGCTCGTGTTGCTGTTGGACTGGACCTTTGCAGGGCAAAATCAACAAACCAATGAGTTCCATGAGGTTGTTTCTTGCCATCCCCAATATGTATGAAGGAGTGGAATGTTGAAGGACGTTGCTAATGTTCTTTATTTTAAATCAGCTTTTGCGCCTCTCAAATAGGCTTTTACTATTAAGTGATATTTATGTATTATGTCACGCCTTTGCAGAAACTTCATGCTTCTTTGTAGATGTTGCTCTCTCTCAAAACCTATGCATATTTCATCATCTCTTTTTCTTTTTCTGAGAGAGCTAGCTATGAGTTGGACCATTTAAAACCCAATCAGAAGTGGTGCCATGTATGACGCTCATATGTGTTAGGTGGTTGTGATCGCTTGTTTGCATGGTGCAGTCCTGGATGTCAACCAGCTGACTTGGTTGAATTTTAGAGTTGGATCTTCCTATCGTAGAACAACAATTTGTCTATGTTATCTCATGATCATTCGAATTCGTGTGGTTAACATATTGATGCCTAGGTTGAAGTTAAATATGAAGGATATTTGATAGAAATATTTTTATCCATAAAAAGAAATATAAAGGTTCCCGTTTTATGCGCGCGCAAACTTTTCTGGTCTCGCCTATAGAAATTTTTCCCCGTCCTAGGATGTCCCAGCGGGCTGGGAGCCTGGGACTTTGGGTCCGTTGGTAATACCGTGGGACTTTGGGTCCGTTGGTAATACCGTGAGGCGGCAAGGAAGGTGAAATTCTTTGCGTGCGGTGATTGGGGACCTGAGCAGAAATTTTTTTTCTCTTAAGGTGCCGTGTTGTTTTTTTTCCGTTCGGCCCGTATGCAATCACGGTAGATGGTGAGCGTGGATCCACGGTGAGCAAAATATTTCTCCAGAAGCTGCGTAGCTTTGACCAACAGAAAATGATAACGTTAGGATCCATAATTCGAAATCTAGTAATCATAGCATACAACATGGTTAATGCTTGCTTATAAATCATTCACTGTTGTTGCCATCCTAGTAATCATAGCACTGGGATGTTAAGCTCCGCACCTATGATTAACGAGTTGGATGAGTTAGATGCGCAAAAGCTAGCTGCCGGTCATCCTACAGTGGTAGGTTGAATGGAACGTGTAAGGTGTTGGGATTTCAGCTCATGCTGCTACTGATCTTGTGTTATGTATTATGCGTTCAATGATGGTTGCTGAGAATTATAAGCCCATTAATTAAATGGATTGTGGATCGGCGGAATTTATTGGAAATGTGAAATAATGGGAGTACAGACAGCAATCGCGTTTTGTCAAGCTGTGTTGAATCGAATTGAAAAGTTCTCGATTTAAAATTGATCCATTCTGCTGATTCAAATCCAATCCCAGAGTTGAAAATGACCGGCAGCTAGATCACTTTTAAAATTTTAAGAAGAAAAACAAAAGAAAATGATGTCTCGTCGGTTGACAGCATACGATCCTCAGCTTCATACGTCAAACCAAAAGCACTAGGCCCCATGCTTTGTGGCCTTATTCCTTGTGGCCTGCTGACAAATTTGAACCTACTTTAGTAACGCAAGATCAAGATATGATGCAAACTAAATCAGTACCATCTACACCCATCCTGAATTGTAGTTGTTGGTGCAGAAATCCATCGCCGCCGGAGGTCGCCGCAATCGAGGCCGCCGGGCGCCGCCGGGGACCTGCAAAACGAAGTCCCGACCGGAACCGGTGGGGTGGTGGCTCCGGCAGGACCCTCCGACGGTCAAGTTAGTTTCCGACCAACAGTAATGGAGTGCTCGGAATGAGTTCCGGAGCTTAGAAAGTCAAGAGTCCAGAGAGCTTAGCCTTAGCGTGTCGGGAGGGTCCTTTATATAGTGGAGCTTGATGGTGACAACTGCAGCCGCGTGCTGGCGGGCCGCTCGAGGTTCGGCGGAGTCAGTCCCACTGGTGCCGTGTGCGGCGGATTGAGGGTGACAGCCATCGCCGCCCTGGCAGTGGGTCGCTATCGCCCGCGGCGGACTGACTGATGGATGAAGGGTTGAAGGCCTTCGTCGTGTGCCCATTTCGGAGGAGTTCGGGCTCCTGAAGAGGAAGATAGGAGGGAGTTCGGCTCCCATAGGCGTCTGGCAAGAGGTATGCAGCTAAGGCTCGTCCGCAGAAGAGTTCGGCTGCTGAGAAGCCGAAGCTCGGCCGTCTGGGGTTCGGCCGGCTGTTGGGCTTGGGCTGAGGCTTGGACACTTGAGAGTTCGGTAGGAGCTCGGTCGGCCGAAGTTTGATGAGGGCGACCGCTGAGGAGTTCGGCCCAGTGACGACTGCTGAGGAGTTCGGGCTCCTAAGTGACGACTGCTGAGGAGTTCGGCCGCTGAGACGACTTCATCGAAACTCGACCGCTTGGAGTCGGTCCGAAGGAGTTCGGCCGCTGAGAGGACTTCATTGAAGCTCGGCCGCTTGGAGTCGGCCCGAAGGAGTTCGGCCGCTGAGAGGACTTCATTGAAGCTCGGCCGCTTGGAGTCCAAGGAGCTCGGCCCCTCAGGAAGTTCGGCTGGCGGTGGGAGTTCGGCCCGGAGCCTGGCGCTGGGGAGTTCGGCAGCTAGGTAGTTCGGCCCGGACCTTGGCGCAGGGGAGTTCGGCCTCTAGGCAGTTCGGCCGTGATAGGGGCTCGGCCTGGCGCCTGGCGCTATAGCTCTTCAGCGGCTACTAGTTACATTGGGCTGAGCGTCGGGCCGGGCTTCGGCAGGAGCGGGATTTATCTCCAACAGTAGCCCCCCCCACTCCCGAGTTCAAAAAAATTGAAGGAAGGGAGTACCAAAACAGGCGACTGCCGAAGTCTTCTTCCAGGCTCCGCATTTGTTGCAGCTGAAGCTCGGGGGAGGTCTCATCTCCAGCCGATGTTTGGAGTTGAAATGGAACTCGTTTCTAGCTAAAGTCGATGAAGCTGATGTTGAAGCCGAAGTAAAACTCGCCTCCTTCGGTCGAGGTCGGATTTGAGCTCCTCGGGGGCGACATTATCTTCATCAGTTGAAGTCGGCTCGAGGGAGACCTCCTATCTTGCAGTCGAGGTTGAAGTGCGCGCTCGGGGGAGATCTTATCTCCTACGGCCGAGCCTCCCTCGGGGAGATCTTATCTCCTGCGGCCGAGGTTGGTGCTCGTGTTAGGACGAGGTTCTCCTCCTGTTCCTAACCGAGGTTGTTTCGGTCGCTCGGGAGAGATCTTATCTCTAGCCGAGGTGTCAACGGTCGCTCGGGAGAGATCTTATCTCTAGCCGAGGTTGGTGCTCGTGTTAGGACGAGGTTCTCCTCCTGTTCCTAACCGAGGTTGTTTCGGTCGCTCGGGAGAGATCTTATCTCTAGCCGAGGTTGTCAACGGTCGCTCGGGAGAGATCTTATCTCTAGCCGAGGTTTGATGCTCGTGTTAGGACGAGGTTCACCTCCTGTTCCTAACCGAGGTTGTTCACGGTCGCTCGGGAGAGATCTTATCTCTAGCCAGGTTGGTGCTCGTGTTAGGACGAGGTTCTCCTTCTGTTTCCTAACCGAGGTTGTTTCGGTCGCGGGAGAGATTCTTATCTCTAGCCGAGGTTGTCAACGGATCTTATCTCTAGCCGAGGTTGGTGCTCGTGTTAGGACGAGGTTCTCCTCCTGTTCCTAACCGAGGTTGTTTCGGTCGCTCGGGGAGATCTTATCTCTAGCCGAGGTTGTCAACGGTCGCTCGGGAGAGATCTCTTATCTCTAGCCGAGGTTGAAGTGCGCGCTCGGGGAGGTCTTATCTCCTACGGCCGAGCTTCCCTCGGGGAGATCTTATCTCCTGCGGCCGAGCTTCCCTCGGGGAGATCTTATCTCCTGCAGTCGAAGTGAAGTGCGCGCTCGGGGGAGATCTTATCTCCTGTAGCCGAGCTTCCCTCGGGGGAGATCTTATCTCCTGCAGCCGAAGTGAAGTGCGCGCTCGGGGGAGATCTTATCTCCTGTAGCCGAGCTTCCCTCGGGGGAGATCTTTATCTCCTGCGGCCGAGGTTGGTGCTCGTGTTTTGTCAACGGTCGCTCGGAGAGATCTTATCTCTAGCCGAGGTTTGTCAACGGTCGCTCGGGAGAGATCTTATCTCTAGCCGAGGTTGATGCTCGTGTTAGGACGAGTTCTCCTCCCTGTTCCTAATCGAGGTTGTTTCGGTCGCTCGGGAGAGATCTTATCTCTAGTCGAGGTTGTCAACGGTCGCTCGGGAGAGATCTTATCTCTAGCCGAGGTTGAAGTGCGCGCTCGGGGGAGGTCTTATCTCCTACGGCCGAGCTTCCCTCGGGGGAGATCTTATCTCCTGCGGCCGAGCTTCCCTCGGGGGAGATCTTATCTCCTGCAGCCTGAAGTGCCACGCTCGGGGGAGATCTTATCTCCTATAGCCGAGCTTCCCTCGGGGGAGATCTTATCTCCTGCAGCCGATAATGCGCGCTCGGGGGAGATCTTATTCCTGTAGCCGAGTTCCCTCGGGGGAGATCTTTCTCCTGCAGCCGAAGTGAAGTGCGCGCTCGGGGGTCTGCTTCCCTCGGCTCCTGCGCCGAGGGTTGGTGCTCGTGTTTGTCAACGCTCGGGAGAGATCTTATCTCTAGCGAGTTGATGCTGTGTTTAGGGCGAGGTTCACCTCCTGTTCCTAACCGAGGTTGTTCACGGTCGCTCGGGAGAGATTTATCTCTAGCCGAGGTTGTCAATGGTCGCTCGGGAGAGATCTTATCTCTAGCGAGGTTGAAGTGCGCGCTCGGGGGAGATCTTATCTCCTACGGCCGAGCTTGTTTCGGAGGGGATCTTATCTCCTGCGGCCGAAGTGAAGTGCGCGCTCGGGGGAGATCTTATCTCCTGCGACCGAGCTTACCTCGGGGGAGATCTTATCTCCTGCGGCCGAGGTTGGTCGCTTTTTCCCTGTCACTACATGGTTTTCGCATCCAGGAATAATATTATCGAAAGAAAGAAATTTTATTGAAAGGAAGTTACTAGTAGCGCATCCCCCAAATTCTATATTTCAAGATCGTGATGACGTTGTTCCTCCGCATCTCTTCGGCAATAAGTTCCGGGGTGGACGACCTCCTCATGCTGAACTCCTCAATTTGGTGCAAGCTCTTGTTGCTGGGAGACGGCGAATCGCCGATGGCCCGAGATCTTCCAGGGCAATGTGAACGACGCCGTAAGGTGGCCGACCTTCTTGCAGTCTCTGGCTACGGCAGCGCCCTTAGCCGATCTTTTTCTGCTTTAGGCCGTACCGGAGGAATTTACCCAGCCGACCCGTTCTGCGAGCTCCTCAACTTCGTCTCGGAGCTGGATGCATCCCTCCGTGTGTGGCCGTGGGTCGTGATGGTAGAGGCAGTATTATTTCGATCGCGCTTGTTTGGGGGAGATCGTAATTCCTTTCGGTCTTGGCAGCTGGTGTTTTACTTCGATGAGAATCTGGGCTCGAGGAGCGTTTGAGGGGGGCATAGCGGCGGAACCTTCCAGGAGGAGGACTTTTCGCGCCTCTTTATCAGGGCGAGTTCGAGGAGTTCGGGCCCGCCTGCTTTCGTAGGGGGTCTGCGAGTGCAGCCGAGCTTCACCCAGCTCTTTCCTCGTCCGTCGGCCGGTCCTTTCTGACGAGCTCCTCATCTTTCAATTTGAAGGTTTCTTCCGCACGGGCATATCTCTCGGCTCGAGCCAGCAGTCGTCGGCGAAGTCCCGGGGATACCTTTTTTCCAGAGAGAACAGCAAGTTATTTTTCTGAAGACCGCCCTTAAGTGCGGCCATCGCGACAGATTGGTCCAGGTCCCGGACTTCCAATGCTGCGGCGTTGAATCGAGTGACGTAAAGTCCGGATGGATTCCCCTTGCTTCTGCTTGACGCTCATCAGGGAATCTGAACCTCGGCTCGGTCGTCAGCTGTTGATGAAGTGGGCCGCGAACCGCTGCTCATCTGGTCGAACGAGAAGATCATGTTGGGCTTCAACGCCGAGTACCAGTTCCTCGCTGCTCCCCTTTAAGGTAGATGGGGAAGGCTCGGCACAGCACGGCATCTGAAGCGCCGTGAAGCAGCATCTGGCCCGGAAGGCCCCAGGTGATCAACCGGATCAGAAGTTCCCATCGTAGCTTCCAGTTGAGGAAGCTCGAAGGTCGTGGAAAAGGTTCTTGCATGATTTTCTGCGAGAAAGGAGGGTCTGCACAAACGTCATCACAACGCAGGGGGGACGAAGTTCTTCAATTCGTCGGTTCATTTCCAAGAGCCTTTGGCCCAGCAGGTCCTCACGTCTCTGATCTCCAAGGCTTTCTGGTGAGATGGGCGCGAGGCTTCACCCTTGGTCGATCCATGATCCGAACGAGGGCTCTCCCTCCTTCGCCTCCCCAATCCGGGTATCGGAGGTCGGGCTGCCCAGGCCGGTCGCTCTTGGACTGGATCATCCGACTTTGGGGAGTCCCACACGTCGGCTGGCACTGGGACTTGTTGTGCAGCACCGCCTGCACCGCCTCCGTGAGACCGCGAACGTGCTGGATAGCTGGTTGAACTGCTCCGTATTCTACTGCGGTTATAACGGGGGCTGAGTCACCGGGGCCGGAGCAGGGACGGACGGACTCGGAGGGGATCGAGCCGCGGAAGCCGTCGAGCGCCGCGTCGAAGCCCTTCTGGGGGCATTTTCTCTTTCCAGAGAAGGAATTCTGAAGAGGAGAAGAGAGATCCGGAGCAGGGGCGGAAAATCGTCGCCGAACACTCCTTTAAGAACAAGGAACCTCGAAGGTTCTTTCCCTTCTTCCAGCGCCCAAACTGTTGGTGCAGAAATCCGTCGCCGCCGGAGGTCGCCGCAATCGAGGCCCGGGCGCCGCCGGGACCTGCAAACGAAGTCGACTGGAACCGGTGGGGTGTGGCTCCGGCAGGACCCTCCGACGGTCAAGTTAGTTTCCGACCAACAGTAATGGAGTGCTCGGAATGAGTTCCGTAGCTTAGAAAGTCAAGAGTCCAGAGA